>OZ038479.1:93786930-93809430 GCA_964036315.1 Acanthosepion esculentum
TTTGATCACAGGCAAATATCCTAGCAGGGAAAGGTATTAAATAAGTATTAATTAAGTATGTGTAGTTACTTGTTGGACATGTGTTCAATATTTGGATCAAGCCGTGAAAGTCCTCTTTCCTTTTATTCCACGTGAGTCAAGATCATAAAGTTACAACCTTTGCCTTATAGTTAATTGTGAATTCCATAATTTTTTCAATGGCTGTATAGTATAAACCTTGTCAGGGCTATATATGATTTTGAATTCAGCATTGTCCTTCTCCCAGACTAGTTGCCAGCCAAGAGTCAGGGTTCAAATGAAAATCAGTCCCCAACCTTAGGGAGCCACCCCTCAAAAAATTACCCCTCCTGAAGGAGAAGTTTGAGCTCATTATCTGACACCGGAAGCATCCCCAATAAGAGAAATGCTGATGGGACTAAAAAACTTTTCTACTCTACTAAATCCCACTTGTGTCATATTCTATGCAAGTGGGAGCATGGATAAATACTCATAGCTTGAGATCAGGGAGAAAAGATGGATTCATGCCTTTCCCACGGGTATTTGTGTGAAATTGTACTCAGACAGAATTCAAACATGGTTCTCTAAAATCTCTTTCTTAGATGCTAACCATTACATTGCTTACACATCTTAAAGTCATTCCACAGGTCAGGAAATAAAAGAAAAAAGGCATGAAAATGAGAAACCTTTGAATCAGAATATTAATCTCTTTATCAAAAAGTACCCTTCATTTAATTGGAGTCAAATGCATTACAAAATAGTCACATCAATTAAAGAAATAGGGACAAAAACAAGCCAAAAATAATTAAAGAGGAAATTACTTTGAGATTTTTATAATGAGGTCAGTTTTACAATGAATCATTTCTTTTTCTTTTGCTTACCGTCAAATGTAAAAAAAAAAAAAATTAACTAAAATCTGTGTAGGGAAAAGTACCACAGACACTATATATATATATATATATATATATATATATATATATATATATATATATATATATATATATATATATAAAACTTATATAAATACATTTCTTATTACTATAAACATTATTTTTGTGGGTATATGCGTTAACATCCATGTTGTTTTTATCTAGGGAAATTAATATGTTACCCAACAGGAATTGAACTTGTATTTCCTTTTTCCATCAGGGAAACCACAGGATATCATTAATAAGTCAAAGATGATTATAAATAAAAATAAATAATCTTTCATAGTAATAATAAATAATTTTGGATTAAAAAAATACATGTAAAAATTATATATATATATATATATATATATATATATATATATATATATATATATATATAAAACACAGTGCATGCTGGAGGTGATAAAACAGTGCTAAATATAAAATAAAAGAGGTAAAGTTTGAACTAATAATAAATATATATCTGTTCATCACATTTAGTGCAGATAGAAAGGAACAGAATGAGATAGATACATAGGGAGAGAATGAACTAGCTAGCTAGTTAGATAAGGAGGGAGGCTGATAGATAGAAACATAGATAGATAGATAGATAGATAGAAGGATAGATACGAAGAGAATGAGATAGATAGATAGATAGATAGATAGATAGATAGATAAGGAGGGAAGCTGATAGATAGATAGATAGATAGATAGATAAGGAGGGAGGCTGACAGATACATAGATAGATAGATAGATAGATAGATACGGAGAGAATGAGATAGATAGATAGATAGATAGATAGATAGATAGATAGATAGATAGATAGATAGATATTAAAAACCAAATGGAGCCATTACAAAAACTAATAGTTCTAAAAGATATTTTCTCCCTATTAATATCAAACTGGAACACTTATTGGAAATTTCAGATTTACATTCAAGATTTTGGCTAATGAATCCTGTCATCAGAATATAAAGATCAGCAATCCAGTAAAAACTTTTTCCAGAACGACTGACTTTATTCTTTATACACAGTAAATTTCTTGGAAACTCAGCATTTAATGATGTACCGTGTTATAAAACATCAAATTAAAATTTAAAAAGTAACAAAAAAATCTCTGATATCATTTAAAATAATCTTAAAATAAATTTCAATCACTTAAGCATTTTCCAATAAACTCTTGAAATTGATAAAATTAATCAAATAAATTTCTGCTTTTTGGCAAAACTTTTGAAGAATGATCATTAAACAGATTTAGGAAAATCAAGACAATTCAGCTACTTGTAATTCAGGGTGTAGTACAAACATAAACTAGGCACCTACCAAACATCATCATGGTGCCTGAAGTTCTAATGTAAAGAATTACAGATTTATTCTGGTGTAGTATATGACTTACTACTGAGAAAATAAAACTGAGAGGTGCCCAGCCCTGGGGAACAACTGCCCGAGGCAGCGCCCTCCCATTGCACAAGAGGGAGGGATCAGTGCTCGCACCGAGGCCAGCGCAACCGACGGTTGCGGGGGCTGTGGGCAATTTTTGTCCCCGCCCAGGTGCACGTGCTCAGGTCCCCACTTTAAAAAGACCTTGTGTCACATCTCATTCTCATGGGGGAATGAGTAAACACCGTATATGACTTATTTCAGAGGATGCCATTATACACCAGACCATCAGAGAAGCCAGGTGCATCAGTGGGTTGGTCTGATAGATGACCTCCTAGCCACTAAATGTATCTCTGCACTACTCAGGATGTTAGTGGGCTGCCTTCAACATGTAAACAGGTGTTTGACTAACTGCACTTAGGAAGATTCCTATAATCAATGATAGGAAGAGTTACATGACCAGCTGAGAGGGAAAAAGAGAAGAGTCTCATGCATCTTTGCAAGAAGAAGAATCCACATAGAGAGAAAACCTCAAAACCACACACTGATTTGCTAATATTAATTGACAAACTTCAGAGATGAACAGATAATAATTTTACATGATAGATTTAGTCTCATGTTCTTATTTGTCTGTACAACAATAATGTTACACCAGGAATTATTTGGCTGAGTATCATAATATCTGTTGATTTTATCATACCTCATAATATCATTTCG
Source organism: Acanthosepion esculentum (assembly GCA_964036315.1). NCBI lineage: Eukaryota > Metazoa > Mollusca > Cephalopoda > Sepiida > Sepiidae > Acanthosepion > Acanthosepion esculentum. The sequence goes on from OZ038479.1 coordinate 93,789,936, forward strand.
TTTTCTGTTTTCATTCTAGTATTTTATAAAAGTTCTCCTATGAACAATTCTCCTTATTCCACGAACTATCTGAAACTGTATAGATATCTGCGGATTTGATTCCATTTCAGATCATACGCTCTCTTGTCATTCTCGTATTTTTCCAAAAAGTTATGCTATAAATGATTATTTGAAATTGTATTCTTGAGGAATTTAATCCCTTTACAGATCATATGCTCTTATCATTTCAGTATCTGTCTATATTTCTGAGATGAGGTATTACGTACACTATTTACATTATTCGGACTATTGTCCTCATCTTTGTCGCCATATTTATTACAACATCTCGCCCGTTGTACACTCCGACCTTCTTCAGGTGGTTGGAATGTTGAACTGAACCCTTTATTTCACTCACTGGGGTAGACTGTTCTAGTTCCACGTGCCATGTTTAATGGATGTCAGTTATCAGTTACCTCCTGTTAATTCCCCTCTCCAAGTTCTCCTCTGCCTTAACCGGAACTCACACTCTTTGGGTCCTGTTACTGGATCTAACTAATGCCTTTATCCACTGTGCCATGTGTCCTTATTTGTTTCATCATTTCACCCCCGGTAAGACAGTTATGCCACTAAAACACAAACGGTTACTGAGAGTGAAAAAAAACTATGAAGACGTCAATGTGGTGAAAGGACAATAAAAGAACAGTTTTCAGGGAGGCAAAAGATGGTGACTGAAATTATATTTAAATTTTTGAAGATTTTAGTCGGCAGGTAAGCGAGAAACTGGAGGAGAGTTTCACAGGCAAGAAAAGGGACTATTAGAAAAAATGAAGTATCAAGGAGGAAAGCTCATTAGAACAATTCCGATATAAAATATTTGTAGAAGTATCAAGGAGGAAAGCTCGTTAGAACAATTCTGATATAAAATATTTGTAGAAAAGACAGAGAGAGAAGTTGTCATGGTGGTGAGAAAGTGACTAAATTTGTGATACCAGCTCAGGACCAATAATATTAGTCTCTTCTTTGGATTTTATTGAGAATCACAAGATATACAACAAGACCAGATATGGTAGCAATATTCAGTGCATGGACAACTAATAGATTTATAAATGTACAAAATGGATTCTGGCAAGAAAAATCATCTGGTGCAACACAGCGAACCAACTTTCCTAGCAGCAGACCTAGCAGTTGATTCAATATAATCACTCCACTTCATGTCAGTGGAACATGTGAAAGCAAGAAGGCACAATGAGTTTCTCCCCTTGGAGGTTAGCATCAGCAATGCTGATGGAAGGCAAAAATAGTTCTCTATGATGACTAAAAGACAGTGTTAAATTTACAAGTCATTTCTTGCCCCAACTATTACAATAGGAGTAAATAGTTGTGTCATCAGCATAAATACTAGTGTTGGCAACTGATGAAGGTTATTGATGAAGATAAGAAACAATGTAGGTTCAAGGATAGAGACCTGGGACCCCCTCCCCCCCACACACACATGCATTAATGTGAAAGGATCTAGAAGAGTGGCCAGTTCAACATGATTTTTCCTTACAGGATTTGTTTATAAAGATTAGATTGTCAAATGTTTGGCCAGAGACACCATAGCCCTTGAGCTTGTGAAGAAGTCCAGTATACCAAGTCCTGTCAAATGCCTTTAAGATATCTGAAGTCATAGTCTAAGCCCCGTGGTTCTTATTTAAAGCTTGACAGATAAATTTAGTAATAACCATTAACACATTGCTGATTGACCTAGAAAAGTCATATTGTTCATCTGAAAGAAGGCCATATGAAAAGAGTATTTTCTACAAGTTCTACTGAAAAGGATTTTATTTCAAGAATTACTTGAATGAACACCCTTTTCTTTGGAGATATGATCAAAGACAAAATAGCCTTATGGATAAAAAAAGGTTGGTTAAATGTATGATATCACCTAGTGGCCAGGTGTTCAATTTGTGGGTCAGGTTTTACTACTTGTTTTGACTTAGAGAAATAAAGTGAAATAGTATCAATAAAGAGAAATTAAGGGGCAAGGCATAAATGATATAAGGTACCTTTTTTAAACAGAATTTGAAATTCTCAGAAGATAACAAATAAACATCTGAAGGAATTTGAAGGATGACAATAGTAAAAACATTGTGACTATAACAACCAAATAGTTCAGCATATAACAATGATAATTCCTCATCACTGAAAATAACCAAATCATTGTTACTATAACAACCAAGATGAGAACATTCATCTTTATAGATCAGTGTATAATAACACTTCCTCATATTTGAATAAAAAACAAATCATTGTGACTATAACAACTAAGATGAAAGTACTCATCTGTATAGATCAGTGTATAATAATGATGCCTTATCTTGTTAATAGCCAAAACATTGTGAAAATAACAACCAAGATGAGAACACTCATCTGTATAGATCAGTGTATAATAATGATGCCTTATCTTGTTAATAGCCAAAACATTGTGAAAATAACAACCAAGATGAGAACACTCATCTGTATAGATCAGTGTATAATAATGATGCCTTATCTTGTTAATAGCCAAAACATTGTGAAAATAACAACCAAGATGAGAACACTCATCTGTATAGATCAGTGTATAATAATGATGCCTTATCTTGTAAATTGCCAAAACATTGTGAAAATAACAACCAAGACGAGAACACTCATCTGTATAGATCAGTGTATAATAATGATGCCTTATCTTGTAAATTGCCAAAACATTGTGAAAATAACAACCAAGATGAGAACACTCATCTGTATAGATCAGTGTATAATAATGATGCCTTATCTTGTTAATAGCCAAAACATTGTGAAAATAACAACCTAGATGAGGATATTAGTCTAAAGAGATCAATGTATCATATCTTTTCATCTTGGAAATTCAAATGAAAATTATAATGAACTGCTTACATTGACAGTTTAAGTAAGGAAAGTTTCAAAAACAGGCTTAAAATCTGTTAAGAACTACTGTCTTTCATAATAAAATTCATGTAGCTTCCAAAAACCCTTGTGAGAAGCCTTGTCATATTAAAAGTAATTATGTTATCAAATTGAACAAACAACATTTGTAAGTGAAGTGAACAACCATTAAAATAATTTTATATGGAATGTTTAAAGGAATCGTTTGCAGCTCTGAGCGATCTCTAGTCTCCCAAGTCAAGGTGGACTGATGCTAACTTACCCAAAAGTTTTTTTAAAAAAAATCTTAGCACGAGACATGAGAACGCATACCGCCAGCAGAGTATTTTCCCAAAACCTGCTTCAAGTGAGTGCATTTAAGCTTACCAAGTTTGACCCAAGAATAAAATCAAACAAACCCACCATCTATTTGATTCCAAGTCATATCCATATTGCTTCAAATACAGCCGTCTTATAACAACTTATCAGCAACATCTATCTCATCTGATTCCCCTCAATAAAGGAAGATATTCATTTTGGCTGGCTTCCCAAAAATAAACCAATATCAGGAATTGGCTTCCCAGGTGTCTCCTTCTTTCCTTCCTTCTCACTCACTCAACTCACTCCTTTAGGAATTACAGTCTAACATCAAAAATCTGTTGATTTTTAAGATGCAGTATCATTATAATATTGGTCCTAGTATGGCTTCAGCCCAATGCTCTCAGACTGACCCAAACTGACACCTCCTCTTCACTGATCATAATGGTAATGGTAATATTAGCCATTTCCTTATAAGGAAACATTCAGTATTCATTGACTGAGCATCAAGTGTGCCTGTAGGTTGAAATTTATAAAAACCTTTCTTTCAAAACAGTTTTTCAGGAAAATAGGTTTCTCAAGTCCAGTAACTGTTATTGTTCTTTCCGGTATGGGGATTTTCTAAGCATAGCTTACGTGGCACAAAGTCGAAAGTATAAGGCACCCAGTGAGAATCAAACTCACTATCCAGTCATAACTGACCTAGCAAGACAAGCTTGCTAACCATTACATCATGTCAATGTGCCCAAACTCAAATATTATTGGTTTGGAATGTGATTGCATATTTCACTGCTTTTAAGTAAACAAAAGAAAGCAGAACAGTTTGTCTCTCCAGTATGGATGGGAGTCTTCTTCCTAATCTTTTGTTTGAAATGCTCTTCAAGTTACATGTGCTATCCATTTTAATTGTTGCTGCTGTTGAAAGTCCTCAAGTGATGGAGTTTCTGTTATTTGTTACAGTTCTTTGTGATTCTGTAGCAGAAGTCTATGAGGTTCAAAGAAGGATGTATCTACAGGTTTCATTCACTGGAAGCCATTTTTAACCCTTGATTTTAGAAAATAGTTATATACAGGTAACAGTTTAGATATTTGTGAACACATTTGGTACCATGCATAATATCCATATGAAAGTCTTGATCTGACAAGGCTATTTCAGAATATAACTCAAGCTTTTAAGTTAATGTTTTGGTTTTGTAGTAATTTGCATTTAGGCAAAACTATCCCTAGTGTAACCTATTCACTGTTCAATTTCTTTGTCTCTATACTAAATTGATACATCCACCAAAGTATTTGATGCGTTTATTACTTATTAATTCAACATCCTAAATTTTTAAGATGGATTCAGGGTAGGTGCCATTACTGCTTTCATACCAATTTCATATGATTGTCTCTGTTTTGGAAAGTTTATCTTGGGTCCTATTTCTTCGAACATTTGGTAAAGGATGCTGATTATTTGTTCAAGATTATTCTTATATCAACTATGAATACTGATGACATTGGCAAAGCCTCCCACATCATCGGTTAATTGGTCTCGGGAAAGCTAGAACACGGTTTTCTGTTTCAGAATGTGGTCATCACATGGGTTGACAATAGATAGTGCATCAGATTGCATGTCAGTTATATAATTGCCCTTCAAATCCATCTTATGGCATCGTACAGGAAAAAGGTTTGATGAAATTTCTTTTATGAAAATCCAACCCAAATTAAAAGAGCTGGGCAACATTCTGGTCTAAAATTGCATTATCAGTCTATATTTCTGAGATGAGGTATTATGTATAATATTTACATTATTCGGACTATTGTCCTCATCTTTGTTGCCATATTTATCACAACATTTCGGCCGTTGTACACTCTGGCCTTCTTCAGGTGGTTGGAATGTCAAACTGAATCCTTTATTTCGCTCGCTGGGGTAGTCTGTTCTAGTTCAACATGCCATGTCTAATGGATGTTAGTTATCTCCTGTTAATTCCCCTCTCCAAGTTCTCCACTGCCTTAACCAGGTATTGAACTCACACTCTTTGGGTCCTGTAACTCAAGGACACATGGCACAGTGGATAAAGGTGTTAGTTAGATCCAGTGACAGGACCCAAAGAGTGTGAGTTCAATACCGGGTTAAGGCAGTAGAGAACTTGGAGAGGGGAATTAACAGGAGATAACTGATAACTGACATCCATTAGGTATGGCACGTGGAATTAGAACAGTCTACCCCAGCGAGCAAAATAAAGGATTCAGTTTGACATTCCAACCACATGAAGAAGGCCAGAGTGTACAACGGCCGAAATGTTGTGATAAATATGGCAACAAAGATGAAGACAATAGTCCGAATAATGTAAATAGTCTAAAATTGTATCTTTGTTTTTTTTATTGTGTTTTGATATATATTCATCAGCCTTTGTCAGCACTTTAAGAAAACTGTTTTTTCATGAAAAAAAAGCTACATCTTTGGGTTAAAAATTAGTCTGGTTGTTAACTTTTTTGTATTAGAGGTCTTAATGGAAAAATACTCTTCTCTTGAGTACTGTTTCTTAGGTCAAATTTAATTCTAAATTCTAATTGCATCAACATTTTTGTTCACCTCAGATGTGGTTTTCTGTTGATTACAGACCACCATTTATACTTCTGAAAAGAGATATATACATTCCATGACTTTTTTTTTTTATTTATCGATTGATCTATTTTCTATGGTTTATCAACCATTTGCAGGTTATTTAAAGCTAGAAAAGATTTTTTTAGATAATAAAGGTTTTAATGATACAAGCCTTACTAATTAACCTATAGTTAGGAGAAGAAGAGGTGGATTCATACTTCTCTTAAGGGTATTTGCATGTAAGTGAATATAACAAACCCAATAGGAATTGGAACTCGGCTTTCCAATGAACAACTGAGTCCTTATCTATTACATCATCTGCACATCCAAGCTTAAAGCACCAGGTATTCACAGTCACACATCTTGGTGCTGACCAAGCTCAATGTTACTTAACTTCAGTGATCATGAGGGAACTGGTCTTTCAACATGATGTGGTTGTAAGCCCACCATGATTTGTGGAGATTAAAATATCAGTGGTTTTCAGTAGCACAACTGCTTTTCACAACCTCCTTACTAGAGTCTGTCTATATTTCTGAGATGAGGTATTATGTACAGTATTTACATTAGTCGGACTATTGTCCTCATCTTTGTCGCCATATTTGTCACAACGTTTCGGCCGTTGTACGCTCCGGCCTTCTTCAGGTGGTTGGAATTTCGAACCGAGCCCTTTATTTCGATCACCGGGGTAGACTGTTCTAGTTCCACAAGCCATGTTTGATGGATGTCAGTTATCAGTTATCTCCTGCTAATTTTCCCTCTGAAAGTTCTCCACTGCCTGAACCGGGTATTGAACTCACACTCTTTTGGTCTGTCACTGGATCTAACCAACGCCTTTATCCACTGTGCCATGTGTCCTTGAGTTGAGCGTACAACGGTCGAAACGTTGCGACAAATATGGCGACAAAGATGAGGACAATAGTCCGCCTAATGTAAATACTGTCTCCTTACTAGAGTTGGTTCCTTACAGTAGAAAAATGTGACAAAAGGTTTTATTTCTAATAGTATATGCTAATGTGCCAAAGAAGATAAAAGAGAAACCAGGTGTTTCTTTAAATTCTGACTTAAAGAATATAAAAATACCATATTCAAAAGGGAGGCAGACTCTGTCTATGAATAAGTAAAAATAATAAATAGAAAACAATACTTGAGAGTGAGGAAATTCAAAGAGGCAGTAGGTGTTAAGTCTGGCCAGTATGGATTTCGTTGTTCAGCAAGGACAAAATTGTAGAGCATCACTGTCTATAAAGATGAACTCATCTGTGTTACACAGCTTGCTGAAAATGGTTTTCTTTTGTATATGGATCACATTGCTGGTAATAAGCACAAACAGTCATTATAGAAACCATCATTTTTGTGTTTTCCAAATCTTTTCCATGCCAACTGTATACCCTGCAGAAGGTTATGACCTTCCTTAAAAGGGGCCACCTATTAAGTAGATGCTTACAGACAATATTGACCTAACCCTGAACTAAGTAAATGCTTACAAACTCAAATATAAATAACCAATATATAACTATTCTTGTATTAACTGCTTACATAGTCATATTTGACTAATATAAAATAATGATTTCATCATTAAATAACACAATGAAGGTACAATCAAGCAACCCAAACAATTTTTTTCTGAAAAAAAGAAATTCTTCTTTTCTCTGAAGAAGTTTGTAAAATAGATTGCTTAAAATTTTTTGCAACAACAAAAGTAACGTTAACTACTACAGAGAACCATTTCTGTCTGACATAAGCATGACTGATGCTGAAGTCCAGGAGAGCATCACTACGCCTTCTTGGCTTCACGTTTTCCACTGACATTAAGTAGAGCAACTATATCGAATCAATTGCTATGTCTACTGTAAGGAAATTTGGTTCATGCACCAGAAAATCTTTCTTGTCAGAATCCATCCTGCATGTTTATAAATCTAACATTCATCCATGAATTGAATACTGTTGGCATATCTGGCCTGGTAATCTTGCTGTACATCTCAGGATTCTTGACAAAATTCAAAGAAGGGTCTGTAATATGACTGATCCTTCCTGATCAGGCATCACTTCCTCACCAATGTGACGTGGCATCCCTCTGTCTTGTCTACAAATATTTTCATAGCAACTGTTCTGATGAGCTTTTTTCTCTGATACCTGATGATATGAATTTAAGTGTGCTACTAGATTGGCAACTAGGTCTCACCATTTTCCTTGGCAATTTTGAGTTAATGGATAGCAGAACAAAGACAAAGGGTGATAAAGAGCCAAATGTTACTTAGAGCAACAAAAGACAGGAAGTTATGGAGAGCCATGGTCACCTATATCCTTAAAGAACATGGCATATCAAAGAAGGAGGACAGTCCATACTAGAAAATTAGTTGCATATATTCTTCTTATCTCTTATTGCAATCAGTTCATTTGAAACAATGTAAAACCTTCATGAAATACAACTTGTAAATATCAATTTTGGCTTAATTTCTTGGATGAAGAGTTATCATTACTCAGTCTTCACTGATCAGCCTGTAGAGAATTGAAAAGCAATTACACGGCCATGTGGGTGATGAATTATTTACTGTTTTGCAACCTCTTTCCTTCAGATGAAACACTGCTAACCTTTTGCTACCCAGTCGCTATTTCCACTGCAAAGCTACATTTGTTAGTTCAACTAGTTCAAACTTTCACATATAAGGCCCACTATGCCACTTGCACAAGGTCAACTCATCCTCACATTCAATTGCTGAGGAGAAAGTTCCACTCAGACAGCTACCTCCCCAGAATTGTTACTTTGTAGAAGAGACTCCTGAGAGAATGCTTCCTTGGTCACTACAATATTAACCTCTTCAAGTCTATCAACAATCATTATTTATCCTACATATCCTCTTAATATGAACTTCTTAATTCTTCCCTTTACACTCTTACAACAATCTCATTCAGTAACTCTCTACCTTGGGCCTAGTATTGGGTGCATTAAAAAATTTACATTTAGACTAATGTCCTCATCTTCATTGTTATTATCAGAATGTTTTGGCCATTGTTCTCTCTTGAGCTTTTTTTGTTGATCCAGTTAACTGTCATGGAATTACAAACTCAACCCTTTATTTAATCTATGAGAGAAGATTGTTCTTATTCCACTGTCCATGTCTGAGGACTTCTCATCTTGATTATTTTTAGGTACTGCTTAATTATTCATTTTCCCTGTTACCATTAAGTATGCACTAATTGACCTATGGATGCATGGGTGGTGTAATCAATAGTAGCTTGGAAGGAGAAATCAGATGACTGAGTTTAAATTCCAGTTGGGTTCATTATATTCACTTATGTGCAGATACCCTTGGGAAGGATATTAATTCATCTCCTCCGCTAGCTATGGGTTAAATAGTAGGACTTGTATAAGAAAAAAAAAACATTACTAAGTGTTAAGCAATATTCACTTGCAAAAAAAAAATATATTTTTACAGTTCAAAATATGTTTTTGGATTTAAATAACACACAAAGGGTTGGTAAGCTATAAAAAAAATAACAAACCAATCAATTAATCAATCTACTTGATCCAGGGATTGAACTCACAATTACTCTGCCACCAAAAACAAAAACTTTAATCTATAAGCATGAACCAAGAAGTTTGGGCCTTAAACCAAACAGAAACCAAATTCAAGTGTTTGTTAAAAACTTTTTCACATCCAAATTTGTGGAGTTTTACAACAAATGTATTGCCTAATAAGTGGCAAAATTTATTGCAAATAATCTTGAATATATAAAATGAATAAAATATTTTTTGGACTTTACTTTTTAATTAATAAAGTTGATAAGCAAAAACACAAACTGAGGCATATATGCTATAATGATATATACATATCCAAACAAGTGTGTATGTTAAAGTTTTTGCTATATTTTCCAATTTTCAGATAAGTTATTGTGTATTGTGCTTGAAGTTGTGGATAAACTGTCTAAAGTTCATATTTTGTAATTTTTCTTCAAATACTTTTGACTGTTGCAGTCATTACCAAGTGCCAATATGGTGTCTGTGTGGTAGTTAGTCTTTGTCTACATCCTGGTATTCTTTCGGAAGTTGGTCATTTGGAAAGGTCTAGCATGACATCAAATGTAACTGCTATTGGGAATGAATCTGCACAAAAAGAATGTGATTTATTCATTTTAGATGCAATAGTTGACAGCATAGAAAAGGCACTTTCTCTCCATCCATCTGTGAACACCTTTGTCTTCAGTGACTTTAATGCTCACCATGACATGTCGAAATATTCTAAAGGGACTGATGTTGCCTGTATACAGACATTAAATTTTTCCATTGCCCAATCCTTTACTCAAATCGTGGATTTTGGAATACTGCCCTCATGCTAATTCAGACCCCACTCTGTGGCAGCAATTGATATTTTCTCCCAAGCATGCATTAAAACTCCCCCCATCCATAAGACTTCCTTCCATTAACAGCAATGGGATTTCCTTTGTGATGTTTCTTGGACTGACATTTTCAACCTCCCAAATGAAAATTGCATCACTGAGGTTTCTTCTTAGGTCAAAGCTGGCATGGACACTTTCATCCCTTCTCAAAAATACCAGGTGAAACCGCAATCCTGGCCATGGTTCACACCAGCATGCTCGACCGACGTAGCACACAGCAACCACTAATTCCAGCTATACCAGCTCTCATCATAACAGAGGCCCCTTTTTTGCAACTGCTCGTAACAAATGTAAGTGAGTCCTCAAAGGATCAAAGTCCCTGTTTGCTGAGAGAACGAGGCACCGCATAGCCTCTAAAAGCTTTGACTCCCATGATTACTGGCATCACTGTAATAGGGTATTAAATAAGTACAAGGTTTTAATTCCCCACTTCTTCAATTGATTTGAGGTGTTATCATCCCCTGCTGACAAAACTGAATGCTTTGCTCGTAAATTCTCCTCAAACTCTACTCTTGGCACATCTGGTGTTGTGTTTCCCTGCCTAACTTCCCACTTAGTACTGATTCTCTGTTGAGTGATATGTATTTCATCCCTATCATGGTTTCTGCTGTCATCTCTAACCTGAATCGCCAAAAAGCATGTGGACCCAAAGGTATCCCTGTATTAGTCAGAAGAAGTGTGCTCCCAAACTACCTCCTGTTCTCTCTAAATGGTATAATAAATGCCTTGCTACCTCCTGTTTTCCTGCCTGCTGGAAGTCATCATCTGTTGTTCCATATTTTAAAAAATTCTGGTGAACTGTTCAACCCATCCAACTATCAGCCTATTAGTCTTCTACCACTTTTGGGGAAACTCCCAGGGGCCCTAATCAATGCTGAATTGGTTCATCAACTCTCATTGCAGGTCCTTTTCTCTGACAAGCAATATGGCTTTCACTTTCCCAGGTCAACTGCTGATGTACTAATGATAATTGCAGAAAGAGTCTATCATGCTCTAGATAAAAAAGGTGAAGCCCGGGCTGTAGCATCGGACATCTGAAAGACTTTTGACAGGATCTGGCATTCAGGCTTTCTCCACAAGCTGAAAAGTTACGGTATCTCCATACACATTTTTGAGCTGATCCAGTGGTTCCTATCTAAACATGAAACGAAAGTTGTCCTGCATGGCCACTCATCTACATCCTTTTGTACTAATGCAGATGTCCCACAGGGTTCCATCCTTGGTCCTGCACTGTCTTTAATCTTCATTTATGACCTTCCGGATGACATCACCTCTCAACTTGGCATTTTGTTGTGGAGTTATTTCCACAATAGAAACCGTATTCGGACTAAATGCGTCCTAAATAGGTTAAACGTACAGAAACATTAGGAACTTGTAATGAAGGGTTACGCAGAGTAATCGAGTTGTGGTCGCTGAACACTACTCCTTCCTCTCGACTACTCCTGACTCCTACTTATAGTAGATGGGAGAGTCTATTATCTAGACAAGGTGTCTTTCACTATAACACATTTATACTGACAACAGTATCATTTACTTCAGCCTTGATAGTAAAGTTGATCAGTCCGACAAGATCAAAATGGCAGCTGATTTCCAAAACGACCTCAAAACCATCGTTAACAGTGGCAAAAGATGCCTTGTCAATTTTAATACCTCCAAAACTAAACTTCTCTCCATTAATCATCTGAGAGACCTCTCTCTGCCTTCCATCAGCATGGCTGATGCTATCCTCCAGGAAACTGACTCGTTGCATTTTTTCAGGCTAACGTTCTCAGCTGACATGAACTGGAAAAACTATATTGAATCCAATGCTAAGTCAGCTGCGAGGAAAGTTGGTTCACTGTGGTGGGTGAGACAATTTTTCTCTCTGGAATCTATCTTGCATAAGTCTACCATTCATATTCATCCATGCTTAGAATATTGCTGCCATATGGTCCGATATCCTTGCTATTTACCTGCAGCTCCTTGATAAGATCCAAAGAACATTCAGCAATATTATTGGTCCTGATCTGGCGGCTTGGTTTCTGTCACTTGCCCACCACTTCAAGTTGCCTTCCTGTGCCTGTTTTTATAAATATTTCCACTGTAATTATTTGGATGAGCTCTTTGCTATGGTACCTAGATTGTATGAATTTAAGCACAATACTAGACTGGTGGTGAGATCTCATCAATTTACAGTTGAGCGAGTTAGATGTAGCCATAACTTCTATGCTGACAGTTTCTTTTCTCACACTTCTTGTTTGTGGAACTCACTTCCGGCTCCATGCTTTCCAGCTAACTTTAAACTGCAAAAATTTAAATGCAATGTTAATTGCTACCTACTGTCCTCCTGGTTGCTCTTTTCTCTTTCTACTAATCATTCTGTTACTAATTCATCCACACCCTGTAACCCCTTGTGTGTTAGTGGCTGTACTGCTTTGTTTGGAATGATACTGATTAAAATTATTTCTGACAGAATTTCCTCTTTATATGAGAAGGATTATTCGTAATTTGGAAAAGTCAATCACTGAAATTAATTGACACAAATTTTCTACTATCTTCAATAATATTTGCCTTAAAGAACATTTTCTATCTAAATACAGAGAATCTCCCTCTCTCTCAGATATATATATATATATATATATATATAATATGGATAAAACAACTTAAAAGTTGCAAATTAAAAGAAAAAAATTGGGTGCTTTATATATATATATATATATATATATATTTCTTTTTTTTCAAGTACGTACAAAAACTTCCACAAACTAAGTTGCATCATGACAAATGTTTATGACAGAAAGGAATAAAAGTAACCAACATCAAATTTGTTGTGTAATGACAAATTAAAAATTTGAGAGAAAAACAGTTTTGAAAAATAGCTTCTTATCTCTTCTCAAGGTGTTTGTTTATAATAGCAGAGTAACAGAGATGGAAATCCTAAGTATGAAGAACAAATTCTCAGATGCTGTCAGGTATAGCAGTCTAAGTTCAAAGTCAAGAGATGAATGAAAAGAAAAACACAAAAAAAAAAAAAAAGAAAAAAATTGATTGAGAAAGTTCTATGGTGTTATGAGCTTGAAGGAAATACACAGATACCAGGTTGGACCTTGTCAATCTTCCCCTCTATCTATGTTTCTCTCTCTCTTTCCCCTTCTACTTTTTCCAGTCTTCCTCCCTCTCCCTTGACAATCTCTACCCACCTCTACTCCGATGCAAAACCCTCCTATTTGCCTGTACGGAGAATATGCAATTATTTACACTGTGCGAGGTTAGTGCTGAGGTTGAACAAATTAAATATACAGTGTGGATATTTTCGACGTTTTGGCGCGGTCGAGAAAACTGATAATGCAATACTTGGAAGCTTGGCACAGAAATAAATTGAAATAGATAGACAGGCGTTTGCATATGTGTATATCTACATCTGGACATGTGAACATGGATGAGAAATACTTGTAGATAGTATTCAAACGTGTGTGGTCTGTAAATGTTTGAACAGGAACATGTGTATATTACACACATATGTAGGCACACACCCACATACATACATACATACATACATACATATATATATATATATATACAAAAAATCAAAGATATACATGAATACCCTCACAAAATATTATATTTATATATATATATATATATATATATATATATATATATATATATGTATATATAAATAAAAAGTCTCATTAGAGAATATGAGAAAATTTAAAAGAAAATATGCAAGACTATGTTGTCTTTAACATTCAATACTACATGTTTAAAATATATATATATATATACATATATATATATATATGTGTGTGTGTGTGTGTGTATTGTGTATCCGCAACACTAATAAAATAGACAAATATATAAACATATACATTGACAGACATATATGCATATACTGGAATATGTGTAACTACACTGGTATATATATAGTTAATTGCTGAAAACATCCTGACGAGTGGACTAAACGATTATAAAATGGTTCAACTACAAAACTCTGGAGACACAGAGCTGAATATCAATCAGCTAAGTGACAAATTTTATTTGTATCAAATTTCATATATATATATATATATATATATATATATATATTTGTGTGTATGTATGTATCCACAATATTAATAAAATAGGCAAATATGTAGGAGTTGAAAAACATACATTGACACACACATACACAAAAATATACATATATACTGAAATAGATATGATAACAATGGTCTGTGTGTTTTTTTTTTTTTTACAATGATGTTCACTCTGTACAAGGCCTGGGAGCCATTCAAGATAGAAGGTTACAGAGTAACAGACACAGTTTGGGCGGGTATGTGGGGAAGATAAGCAGTAACCCTAGATTGGAAAAGGTTAAGATTGTATTGACTGGGGAAACATCCTTCTCAGAGTTGGGCATGCATTTATGTCTACTGGCCAACAAATTTAAAAACTTATGAGAGAAAATGTCTTTATAAGACCTGTAATCTCTCAGTTGGGAGACATTAATTTTAGTGTTTCTAAAAAAAAAAAAAATAGTGACAACTACTAAAGCATGTGTACTCACTTATTATAAGAAATAATATCTGATAGAAAACACACACACACACACACACACACACATATATATATACATATATGAATATAATTTTTAATCCAATATTTTTCTTATTTTAGTGGATGTATTCAAGAGACTAGGGTTCAAATCTGCACCCCCCGCTTTACAGGGGGAATCACAGTCTGATCAGGTGTGCTTTAGACTGACCACAGAGAGCATCACAGCCCAACAAGATTCAAGCAGACTTTTCAAGAATACATATCTGCTTCAAAGTGTGTATTTGATTGATTTCATATCCAAAATGTAAACAAAGCAATTTCTAAAGAATTAATGGATTTTGATAACATCTGCTGTCATAAGAAATAACATCAGATGAAAAATAATATCTCTCTCTCTCTCTCTCTCTCTCTCTCTCTACATATATATATATATATATATATATATATATATATATATATATATATATATATATATATATATATATATATATATATAGATATATATAGATATATATAGATATATATGTAAGCAAATATGTGGATGTAGATCCGACGGTATGATGAAAATGTGGAAAAGACAAAGCAAAATCCGAATATGTAAGTTTACTGTTTTTATTTTGTTTTTTTGTTTTGCTGTCAATGTCAGACGTTTCGGTCTAATAGACCATCTTCAGGACATGGTTACTGGAGACATATTTATTCTCTTCATTTATTCACTTAAATTTAAATATGAATATGTCTCCAATAACCATGTCCTGAAGATGGTCTATTAGACCAAAAACGTCTGACATTGACAGCAAAACAAAAAACAAAATAAAAACAGTAAACTTACATATTCGGATTTTGCTTTGTCTTTTCCACATTTTCATCATATATATATATATATATATATATATTATATATATATATATATATATATGCATATTTTTATTTTAGCATGATTAGAAGCTAAAACAAAGATACCAAAAAAATGTTAAATTTATCAACTTTATTTTATTTGTTCCTTATTCAATTATTCTGTTGAATTTAATTCATTTTAAATTCATATATATATATATATATATGTATATATGTATATTTATATATATATATTTATATTTATATATATATATATATATATATATATTTATATTTATATATATATTTATATTTATATATATATATTTAAATATATATATATTTATATATATATATATATATATATATATCTATATATATATATATATATATATATATATATATATATATATATATATATATATATATATATATTCTTTTTTTTTCAAGTATGTACAAAAACTTCCACAAACTAAGTTGCATCATGACAAATGTTTATGACAGAAACGAATAAATTAATGTAACCAACATCAAATTTGTTGTGTAATGACAAATTAAAAATTTGAGAGAGAAACAGTTTTGAAAAATAGCTTCTTATCTCTTCTCAAGGTGTTTGTTTATAATAGCAGAGTAAAAGAGATGGAAATCCTAAGTATGAAGAACAAATTCTCAGATGCTGTCAGGTATAGCAGTCTAAGTTCAAAGTCAAGAGATGAATGAAAAGAAAAACACGAATATATATATATATATATATATATATATATATATATATATATATATATATATATATATATATATGGACAGCAATCCTTCTTTTATGCATGTTTTATTAAATGTGATGACCAAAGTATCTCTTGTGAGTTATTTATTTATCTACTCAATTCATTTTTCCTGGGTATATACAAGTTTTCTTTTTTTGAGGTGTGAAAATATTGCACATAGTTTTTCTTTTGGCTAACTACCATTAACTCCCTCCTTGAAAATGGCTAAAGTTTTCACAGAAAACAATCAGGAACATAAACACTATAGACAATATCTCTACACAGTGCTAAAAAAGAAAATTTGTATGGACACAAGAAAAATTAAATAAGAGTCCCAAGATATTACTTGACTTATTCAACTAAACATGCATATATATGTGTGTGTGTGTGTGTTAAGAGAAAACTAGAGATGCAGAAAGTGATAAATAGTCAGAGATAGTGGACTAGAAATTGAGAGTAGAATATATATATATATATATATATATATATATATATATATATATATATATATATATATATATAGGGCGTCCATAAAGTTTGTGTGCATGTTAAAAAATTTATAACTTTATTTGTATTTGCAATTGAAATAATCTGTAAAAAATATTATGAAGTTTAATGTACCTAGTTTTAAGTATAGCTAAAATAACTAATGTGATTTCAGGCATTAGTGTAAATCAGTTGTCAAATGTTTTCCGTGAACGGCAAAATTGTATTCCCCTTTGTATTGCTAATGATGGAGGACATGTGGAAACTTAAATAAAATTTCAATAAAACCTTAAAAAATATTTCTAATCCTTTTTACAAATTATTTCTATCGCAAATACAAATAAAGTTATAAATTTTTTTAAAGTGCACACAAACTTTATGGACACCCTGTATATATATATATATATATATATATATATATATATATATATATATATAAAATATTAGTGGTAAATATACACATACATATGCAATTATATATACACATACATATATGTATAAAAATAATTACAAGAGGATATGATCCAGGTAGAACTCAATGTCCAGGACAGAGTAAGGATATATATATATATATATATATATATATATATATTCTACTCTCGATTTCTATATATATATATATATATATATATATATATATATATATATATATACATATATATATATATATATATATATAGTGTACTCACTTGTCAGTTTTGTCAGATGAGAGTCCAACTGTTCAACTACCCAGATGATTAAATTATAGTGATGAAAGCATGTATATAATCCACCAAACTTTTCATAACTCAACACAGAGAAGTGGTATGCAGTGTGGCATGAATTCTCTGATCAGGCTTCCTCAAGTTTTCCTTCTCCAAGACTGGCTGTCCCTCCAAGTTTACATGCTATTTAACCCCATAGCTGGAGGAAGATGGATTCATGCCATTCCTAAAACTCAACTTTGTGAATTTCACTTATTGCACTCCTAACAGGAATGACATAATTCACTCATCTATAGCCCACACGCACACACACACACACACACACACACACACACACACATGCACAAACATATATATAGAGAGTGAATGAAAGGAAGTTTGTCAAAGAGCCAAAAAGAGAGAGCAAGACTGAAAAACAGAAATAGCTACACATGCACACACACACACAAACAAACACACACATGCATATATATATATATATATATATATATATATATATATATATATATATAGATATGTATATAGAGATATATAGATATACACATTAGAAATTTTCAAAATACATATCTACTATTTTACCAGATTGTCATCCAAATTACCCACTATAAATATAGTGGATTAAAATATAAGTGAATAGATATATATCCTGATTATTCAACGATATATATATATATATATATATATATATATATATATATATATATATATATATATATATATATATATATATATATATAAGTAATGAAAGGTTTGGTAATCCGTATGGATAATCCCAAGGAGGATGTAATCCAGAGAGCTCAATGTCAAATCAGAGCAATTATTAATTCAAAACATTTTTTCACCCTCGGAAGTGCAGTCTGATGAACCAGGTAAAAATCATATACCTGGAGAAATAAATTATAACCAATAGACCCTTAAGGTTGTCTGTTTTCTATTTAAATTGAATTATATATATATATATATATATATATATATATATATATGAATAAATGAGGTTTTTATGAGTATTGAGGAATAACTTCAATGCCATTTTTAATAAATTTTTTTGTTTCTCTATGATTCAGATTTTCCTTTTACAAATTACTTTATCTTCATTTTTTACATATTCATATATATATGTATGTAACAAAAGTGATACAATATGTTTGTGTGTGTGCTTGTGTACATGTTATGTTAAATCTGTAGACTCCTCTGTGCTATATACAGTGACACCATATTCAGAGTTGTTATTGTGGTTTCCACAGCAAACAGATTTTATGTGGTGTAGTTGCAACCCTCATGCCCATCTAGTTTTGAATTTAGAGTTCTCCTTCTACTAGACTGGCTGACAACCAAAGCTAGAAAGTCCAGTCTATCCTCCTATTAACCATACATTCAAGTTAGTGGAGAAGTGTTATGTTCATAAGTTATCAAAAGTATTTGTGTGAAAGTAAGCACCTCAGCCTTGCATGGAATATAAACTTAAAACTAATTTTATTTCTACACCAATAACCACTATGCCATGCACACATCAATACATATACATTGATATATAATAGATATATATATATATATATATATATATATATATATAGAGAGAGAGAGAGAGAGAGATAGATAGATACACGCACATATATATATTCTACTATGTAACATGTCCCTTAAAGATGTGGGCAATCATGGCTCTCCATCACAACATCCTGTCCTTTGTGGCTAAAAGTTTTTTTTTCTCTCGCTCTCTCCAAAAAACAGCTATGCCAATCATTTATGCAAGCTCGTTAGGTAGATTCAAATCAGTGTTGAAAAGTTATCTGTCTAATTGATTTCCCAAAATCTAACTAAATGCCAGAATTTACAAGAAATTCTAAACTAAGACACAAGAGGCACAGATATGTGGGAATGATAATGGTTAACCCAAAACTTGAACAGGTTCAGTGATCAGGGAAGCATCCGAGTGGGAGTCAGTTCCACAAAGTAGCAATTTTTGGGAAGAAGCTGTTTGAGTAGAACTTATCTCACCCACAGAA
>OZ038479.1:93821930-93826930 GCA_964036315.1 Acanthosepion esculentum
ATTCTTCTTTTCTGGACATAAATTATGTAGAAATTGTCCAAATGTTTTGTATGTCTGAGCGATATATATATATATATATATAAGCTGGGCATGCACTATTTGGAAATGAGTGGGATTTTTTGTTTTCCTTATGTAAAATTTCCTTCAGATCTTTAAAAAAATTAGATATGTGTATAGATCAATTGATGAAGAGAAAACATAGACACAAACAATCATATATATATATGTATATATATATATATATATATATATATATATATATGTGTGTGTGTGTGTGTGTGTGTGTGTGTAGAAATATATATCTGTATATATATATATAAATATATTTATATATGTGTGTGTGCATATATATGTATGTATATGTATATATATATATATATATATATACATGTGTGTGTGTGTATACATATATACATGCACACACAACAAATAAAACATTCCTAAATATCCAAGTCATAATAATTTGTACTTTCCCATTAACTATAGTTACAACTGCAAAATCATGAACACATGCCTAGAAATTGTTTTGATGTCTGTTCCTATTATTGCACTAGTATCTTATGAATCCACCTGACAAATATTGGCGATAGATAGATAGATAGATAGATAGATAGATATGAACAGGCTGAGATAGATAGATAGATAGATAGATATGAACAGACTGAGATAGATAAATAGATAGATAGATAGATATGAACAGGCTGAGATAGATAGATAGATAGATAGATAGATAGATAGATAGATATGAACAGGCTGAGATAGATAGATAGATAGATAGATAGATAGATAGATAGATAGATAGATAGATATGACAGGCTGAGATAGATAGATAGATAGATAGATAGATAGATAGATAGATAGATAGATATGAACAGGCTGAGATAGATAGATAGATAGATAGATAGATAGATAGATAGATAGATAGATAGATAGATAGATAGATAAGTGTATTCAGTGTCCAGCGTCTGATTCACATTTAGAGAGCAAATTAAAAAAGAATCAACCAACCTTTAAGAAAATGTAAAAAAACAGTTTTACAAAATAATATTTTCATTATTGTAAACAATTTGCTCGTCAACCAGAACCGCATTTATTTCTGTCAACAAAAGTAATTGGTGGGGTTGGTTAATAATGCATCAATCACACACACAAATAAATAAAAATAAAATGAAATGAAAGAACATACAATATATGCAACTAAACATAAGAGTTAGGGCTTTACATCAGTGTCCTTTTCTTTTTTCTCTTTTTTTTCGTTTTTTATATTACAATTTTTCCATCAATAAGTAACTTTTTCTTTTTCTCTTTTTTCTCGTTTCCTTTTTTAAAATAGTTGAATCATTTTGGAATTAAGTATGCAGGTATGTAGATAAAAAACAACAAAAAACTTTTAAATGTAAAGAACTAAAAAGTCAGAGAAAATACAGACAGAACAACAGACAGACAGACAGAAAGAAAGATAGAAAGAAAGAACTGAATTCCAAAAAGTGAAAATTAAAAATAAAAAAAAGCATGAAATGCAGTGTCAAATTGCGAGAAAAAAAAAAAAGAAAGGAAGAGACAGATAAAAGAAAAAGAGTGATTTTTTTTTTTTTTTAAGTTCGAAAAAAATATAAAACGCCCATTTCAAGCAAAAGAAAAAGAAATGAAAGAGTTGAAGAAAGGTGTCAAAGAAAAATTAAAGAGTTAAAGTTTTGGTAAAATACAAACATCTATTTTAGAAATGGAAAAGAAAGTAAGACGGACTGGTTTTCAAGTTTGAAGAAAGAAAGAAAGAAAGAAAGAAAGAAAGAAAGAAAGAAAGAAAGAAAGAAAGAAAGAAAGAAAGAAAGAAAGAAAGTCGACAGCAAAGGGAAAAGAAAGGACTAAAGTTTGGAGGTAAAAATGCAGGCAAAATACAAAAATAAAAAAGTAAGGAAAAGAAAGTAAGACGGACTGTCTTTCGAATTTGGAAAAAGAAAGAAAGAAAGAAAGAAAGAAAGAAAGAACGAAAGACGGCACTTCGACTTACCAGAAAAACTGCCGAGTTTTTAAATCCGCAGGAATCCGTGGCGAAAAGTGAACGTGCTTCCCGGCGTGTGGCTCTGTCGTCTCTGATGGTTTTATGTAACAAGAACGATTGGCAAACACGATAGAGCGAGAGCAAGATCGAGAGAGGGAGAGAGATCGAATGAGAGAGAGAGAAAAACAGAGTGGCGTTGAGTGTGTACGGCAGCCTGTAGTCGCACGAACCAAAATGTGTTTGGGAGAGGTCTGTGTGGTTTGCGCCAATAAACGGTTTGTGTGCCTCTCACGGAACCGTAATACATGTAGCATGTCTCCGAACATTTATTTTCTCCCCCTCTCTCTCTCTCTCTCTCCCTCCTCTCTCTCTCTCTCACACACAAACATTCAGGTGTATAAATGTGTAAAAAGCTGTAAACTATAAACCAATACACACATGACAATTGCATACACATTACAAAGGTAATTAGTTTTACTTTTTACACACACATGTTAAATGTGCGTGCATAGCTGACATCCACATATATTTTACAGGCAAACACATTTTTACAAGCACACATTCTATTTTCACATCCTAACACATGAAAAAAACACACGCATCTTATTTGTTAAACAGTTTCACACACAGCAACTTCGTCTGTCTGGTTGACCATTACGACTGAATAGTGAGTTCGATCCTCAGTCGATGTCCCATATTTGTGTCCTTGTGCCAAAAAAACTAATCTAATCTTTGTAAATAACTTCACCCACGTAAACATGTGCATATTTCACACACTTATACGAATACATCTTATATACACACATAACAAAATGCGTACACATACACACACCTGTTAAGCATGTGTTTATTGCGTATTTTTTGTTTATTTCCAGTGGTTCGGAACTGTAAGCTAGAAACCATTAATGAACTCTGCTGATCCATCCCCCAGACAGCACCTCCCCATGACAATAACAGATAAACATGGGTTACGTCCTGATGTCTGTGGCAATAGTCAACGGAACAGTGTAATTTCTGGATGCTCCCACCCAACCCTATGAGTTGTCTGTGTCAGAATGCACGCACCTGTAATGGGTATCTAATTTATATGTAAAATATACATTCGTGTCTTAGAATGTTTTTAAATACGGTAGAGAGAGAATCCTTGCACTGTTGTGTTTGTAAGTTTAAAAAAAAAATGTGTAGCTGCAAATATGTCTTTTTATGGATGGTGCGTTTATTGAATGCCGAAGAAATCTCTATACGTCTCTCTCTCGTGCGTGACGGTAGTTAGTTGTATGAGGTTTTGACAAGGGAAGTGGGGGGGTGTATTATTGCACGAGTGTGTCTCTGCGAAAAGCCGACTTTTACGGTGAGTCGGGAATGATGGTGGTGAAAATGAAGAGGAAGAAAGGGTTGCTCCGGTGGGGGTTTTCGAACCAATGCTGCTTGGCACTCGCGCAATTAAAGACAGCAAATGACCGTTCGTTCCGAAAAATATCTGCTGGAACGGAATCAGATGAAAAATAGAATTTCTTTCTTTCTTCTACTCGTCGGTTCTTTCGTTTATTCTTTCTTTCTTTCTTTCTTTTATTGGTTTTTCTTTCTTTTACTCTTTTTTTCTTCGACTTTTTCATTTTTCTATTCTATTTCTTTTTTTTTACTTTTTCTTTTTTTTCTTTCGTTCTTCTGTTTTACTTTCTTTTATTCTTGTTTGCTTTCTTATACTTTTTCTTCTACTTTCTTTCTGTCTTTTAGTTTTTCTTTTTTCTTTCTGCCTTCGACTGTTCCTTTCTTCTACTTTTCTATCTTTGGTTCTTTCTTTTAACCATTCTTTTTTTCGGTGTATTTTCTTCGCGTTGACTCTGTTGTTCTTTCTTCATTTTCTCTTTTTCTTTACTTCTTTCACCTGTTTTATTCAACTTCTTTCTGATTTTTTTCTCTTGTTCGACTTCTTCATTGTCATGCTTTATTTATTCAGAATTATTTAGCTTTCCTCATATTCGTGTCTTTCTCTACTTACTCCGCTTCGTATGGTACATGGTCAAATATAAAGGATGGAATAGAGATATGAAGATAGTGTTACGACAGTCTTCCAAGTGGGGAGAGCCTGCCTTCATTCAAAATACTCATTTTATCCGAACCTAAGTACTGACCACAATCGCTTCCTGTAAGATGTTCATGACTAACCAAGCAAGACGCCTCAACAATCTGAAACAAGTCTTAATTTATTTACTAAGCCACATTTACTTAAGCAAAAGTACAAATGTGGGAAAGAAGATTGCATTGCGCCAATTTTGTAAATGTGGATGGCCGGCCGGCCTGTCTTGAATATCGAAATTCTGGCTTGAATTTCAACTTGAACACTGAAATTGGCGTCGGTGGCAGATAAGCATTTTTAATCCAACAAGCAAAACTTATGGAAACATATCGTGACACAGGAAACTTGTCTTGCAGAATAATTCACTAGATTTCGATCCTCATTGGGTTACCCAGAAAGCCGAGAAAATAACGCCATCTCTCATTCTCTCTCTTTCTCTTTCTCTCTCTCTCCCCACTCTCTCTCTCCCACTCTCTCTCCCGCGCGCGCTTTCTTCTTTTAATCGTCGTTTTAAATTTTCTTTCTTTTTCTCCAATTTTTCGTTTTCCCGATACGTTCTTCCTTTTTCAACAAAATTTATTTTCCTTTTCCCGTTCGTTTTTCTTTCAAAATAGATTTTTTTGATTGATTTTTTTTTGTTTGCTTTTTTTTTTTTTAAACAAAAAACAAAAACAAAACAAAAACAAAAACCTTTCCTTCGCGTTTACTCACTCTGAAATTCTTGAATCTTGAAAAGATCTTTTTATTGATATCTTTTCTTTCTTGAATTTTTTAACAGCGCTTTCCTCCATCATTTTCTTTATTTCTCTTTCGTTATCTTTTTCTTCTTTGTTATAATATTTCTTCTTTTTTCTCTCCACTTTTCTAAAATTCTTTTTCGCCATTTCTTCAAACAGAGAATTCTTCGTTTGTTCTTCT
>OZ038479.1:93836930-93846930 GCA_964036315.1 Acanthosepion esculentum
CCTTTTTATTATATATATATATTTATATATATATATACATACATACACACACATGTACATATATGTGTATATACATAAACACTGACTCAGGCATCATATATATATATATATATATATATATATATATATATATTAGAGATGTTTTTGTATACTTGTACATACATGTCCAAATATAAATCTGTGCATGCATATACACACACACACACAATATAGAGCCTCTCCTTTTACTTTTTTATGCCCACTTGTACACATATATACTTACATACAACCATTTCTTATATATTTAAATATATATATATATATATATATATATATATATATACATGTACATGCATATATGTGCCCCTTCATGTGTATATATATATATACACAAATATATAGACCAATATATATAAAAAACAACACCCTTTACCAACTTCCTCTCAATGAGCACTGTATAGAGCTGACAATCACAATTGATGGTGAGCCACTGAATTCTGTTTGTAATTTTGTTTGCCTCAGAAGCACAATCAATATAGAGGCCACCGTCACCAATGAAATCAACAGACAAATCCAAGCAATTATTGCTGCTTTTGGTACCCTGAGAAGCTGACTGTTGAACCAGAGTGATATCAAGCTCATTACCAAGTGCAAGGTCTATCGAGCAGTTTGCATCTCAACCTTGATGTATGGCCTGAAATCTACACCACTATATGCCATTTGACATGATTGCAGCGCCATCATTTGCACTGCATCATGCATGTCTCGTCCTTAACACCAAAGTCCTTGCCAGAGCAATCATGTTAAGTCTAGAAGCCCTGCTAACACACGATCGAGGCAACAATAGACTGGACATGTCTATTGTTTGAACAACACTTAATGACTGAAGACCGCTCTATATGGGGGACTTAAAGTGGGGAAAGTGACAGTGGGGTGTGGTCAAGACTCCGCTATAAAGACTACATCAAGAGGGACCTGTGAGTGATGCATATCCATGTAAACAACTGGGAACAGCGAGTTGCAGAGTGCGGAATGTTTAATACTGGAGAATCAACAATTAAAGCATCAAGGCTGGCCAGAGATCATCGGCCCAAAGATATGACTATCCCGTGTCTCAAGCTGCCAGACCTAAAATCTCCTTCTCATGACCTCATTGAACATGCTGGACAGTCAACGATGCTGCTGCTGCTGATGACTGTTATTAACTATGCTGTTATAGTTAATAACAATCAGCAGCATCATCATCATCATCATCAGCATCATTGACTGATTTACTTTGATATGTTTCATCAAAGAAGCAGTGTGTTCAAACAAAGATGTTTTCCAAATCAAACTGTCTTATATATATATATATATATATATATATATATATAAATATAAAAGTGGACATGGCCTGACGATTGCACTAGCATGAAACAGACTGTCGCCTCTAAGTGCTGACTTCCATGTCCACTTTTATATTTACACATGCTCTCTGATATTGAGCACTTTATCCCATAAATATAGCTACTTTAAGACTATATTTCTGCATATATATATATATATATATATGTCCCAAAACATATATATATATATATATATATATATATATGTGGGTAAATAGCAGGATAGACTGTGTTCTATAGTGTTCAGTGGTAACCAGTCTAAGTGAAGGAAAAACTCTGAATTCAAAACCTCCAACTATGGATAAATAGTAGGGCAGTCTGAGCTCTGTAGCTATGGTTGGTAACTAGACTAGGAGAAGGACAACTTGGAATTCAAATCCAGAGCCAGAGTTCCAAAAACAGTCCAATGTCATGTTCAATTTTGTTCTGGCAACACCTGTGATAATGCTGGTGTCAAGCTGCATTAGCTTTTGCCTTTTCCTTGGAAAACGTCGGTGGTGTGGAGAGGAGAGAGACATGCTGCATGAGCAACTGCTGATTTTTCATTAAAAAAATACCCTACCCAGGCCTGCACCTTGGAAAGGGCATAAATCCAGGGTCTCTCAAGACTGGCATGTGCCATAATAATAATAATAATAATATATAAATAGATAGATAGATAGATAGATAGATAGATAGATAGATAGAGATAGAGAGATAGAGAGAGAGAGAGAGAGAGAGAATATATATAAATTCAACTAATATTAAGTAACTGAATGATAAAATTTATATATTTATATTTTTTAAATGGATTTTTAAATCCAACATTATTTTTTGAGAAAAATTGTGCCTCCTGACAGAAATAGATTCTGTATCCCTTTTTTCATTCCAGGAAACCACTCCTATATCCAAAGTGTGATCCTACCAGTTTGGTAATAACAACTTAAACACATATACTCATTAAAAATAATATTTATAGCAATAAGAATAATTTCATTAAAAAATCCATATCAAATATATATAATAGTTGAAGTAATAAGTATGTTGGATTAAAAATGAAATCCATTAATGGTTTAGAAATTGCTTTGTTTATGTTTCGGATATGAAACTAAGCAGATAAGAGTTCTTGAGGAAAAATGTCTGAGTGAAGGGAATGTGTTTTCTAAATGCGTTTAAATAGGGTAAATAGAGCCTTGCTTACTGGGAAGTCCTTTGTGGCCAAGTGGTAAAGCAAACGGGATCAAACGGTGGTTTCACCTACAAGGGGAGACTCAGGCTTGATCCCTGCTAGAGGACACATTTTCTTTATTAAGATTTGTCGAATGCACAAGTCAGGCTGATAGACATGATACACATTGTTTAATAAATAAAAATGAGTCATAAGTTTAAATAAAAAGTGTCCATTATAATAACTTTTGAATTAATAAATATATATATCAAGGAATTATTGCCTTGATATATATATATATATATATATATATATATATATATATATGAAACAATTCTTTTCTGGTATTTTTAATGAACTTGCATCATTGAAAAGCTACTGCTTTAATATACATTCAATATATAAATATGTATATATATATATACATCTATGAATCTCCCTCACTCTCTTTCTCTCATTCATATATATATATATATATATATATATATATATATATATATATATGATAAAATTGCATTTATATATTCATGTATCTGAGATCTGAGTTTAGTTTGTATTAGCATGTTATATTTTCTCTCTTTGTTTGCTTTTCGTTTCTGAAATATTCAAAATTGTTTCCCAATGTTGAAAATTATGTGACAGCGTAAGCGCTTTCATGTGTTATACAAGACCAAATTATTTGGCACGTACGATCAAGGAACATTGAACATAAAGCAAAAAAAAAAAAAAATCTGTGATAAAAAATATAAAAGTAAATTGAAAAACAAAAACCAAACACCAAAAAGCAAACAAGACTGGCAAATCTTTTGCAAACTTCATTTTGTCGTTTTCTTGCTATTTTTTTAATCTCCTTTTATTTATTTATTTTTTTTCTCCTTTTTCACATGGGTTTTCCTTCTTGATAAGTTAAGTTTTGTTTATTATTTCTTTTTTTTTTTTTTAAATATTTTTCCCTTTCTTTATTTATTTAATATCTTTTCACATAAAGATTCTGTCATCTGAATTTCCCGTGTGGCAGATACAACATCCTTTCAGTTAACCGTCAGCAGCATTGGAATATTTAATTCAAAAAATATCTTTTATGGAATGGAAAAACCAAATCTTATAAAACGTAATTTATGTGTGAAAGTGAAGGCGTTAGCTTTGCTTTCCTTTGCTATTTGATGTAAATTCATCGTCCAACCTTTGAGATTCTTGGAATTACAGCAAGAATTGTCATGACATTTCAGCACTGTTTTTCCTTTTCCCAATATCTTCACATAAACATTTAGGAGGTGCAATCAAAAACTTCAGGGAATTTGACCATAAAATTACTTACTCTAATACTTTCCTTGTCATCTCTTTCTAAATAGCCACTTTGGTATGGATACATTTCATGTCTGAATTAGGACAGAAGTGTGTCTTCTTTTATATGCCATGTTCATTCTAGATGTGAAAAGTCATGGCTCTCCACAACTTCCTCTCCTTTGTAGCTTTGTAGCAATGTTTGCTTTTTACTATCCTTTCCACTCCTTGATCTGTCATCCATTTGCACAACCATGTTACATAGTTTACTCACTGCCCTTTTTATATAGTGATATAGTGATTTACTAAGCAAAGCTCAAAGTATGAAGCACCCAGTGAGGATTGAACTCACTAATCAAGTGAGTTGTAATTGATCCAGCAAGACATGCTTGCTAAACATTTTATCGCATTGAAGTGCCCCTGTCCTTTTATATAAATATGTCTGTATATATATGTGTGTATGTATACTCTCTCTCTCTCTCTATATATATATGTATATATATATATATATATATATATATATATATATATATATATATATATATGTGTGTGTGTATGTATACTCTATATATATATATATATATATATGTATATATTTTAAGACATTTTTATGTTTATACATTCTTTTTAGAGATACAAATATTTAAGTAAATGCTTTGTTTATAATAAACAGTTTTAACAACATTTACTGGCCTGAATGTCCGAGAAATTGTCATAGAAAATATGCATCCTCCGACAGTAATCGAACCTGTATCCTATACGGAACCATCATATAGCCTGACGTGCTTTTACAGATTTCACCACAGATGAACGTTCTGTCAGGCTATATGATGATTCCATATAGGATACAGGTTTGATTCCTGTCGCTGGACGCATATTTTCTATGACAATTTCTCGGACATTCAGGCCAGTAAATGTTGTTAAAACTGTTTATTATAAACAGAGCATTTACTTAAATATTTGTATCTATAAAAAGAATGTATAAACATAAAAATGTCTTAAAATAATTGTTGGACTTTGTCCATTTCATAATATACATATATATATATATATATATATATATATATATATATATAGTTATATATATAGTTATATATATATATAGTTATATATATATATATTTTTTTTTTTAAGCGTATCATCCCAAGCAAGGCTGGAGGCCACTATCACGCAAGGGGTTATAGAAGGGTTGGAGGAAGAGCAGATAGGAGTGGTAAAGGAGAGGATGTGGAGAAAGAAAAGAGAAAGACAGTGGGCCGGTCAAGGCAATGCATTTTTTCTTCACTGGTAGTTCAATTCTGAGTTTTATGCTACTGGTGTGGAACAAAATGCATATTTATTATTAGTATAAATTTTAGCTTGTTTGGTTATACATTGAGCACTGTTTTATTAACACTAGCACTCAATATATGATATTTTCTATCTATCTATCTATATATATATATATATATATAAGCTGGATAATCACATTTTCCAAGAACACTCATCAACCAAGGCAGCTAGCTAATCCCTGTTGCAGACACATGCTCAGGCACATTTGTTTTTGTTGTACACCCACAGAACCCACCTGTGGTTTATACTGCAACTATGCTGAGCAAGCCATAATGGCAGTTTCTGGAAAAGAGCATATAATGTCAAGATTAGCAGACCAACACTCTTTTTAATTTACATAAATGATCTGCCTAAGAATATACTCAGATCATTTGTAACTATCTACACTGAGGATATGATGATATATGGGTGCACCTTTAAAACTCTTGACGATCAGAGATTGGAAGTTGATCTCTCATCTGAGCTAGCACGAACTTCCCAGTGGAGGAAAAACTGGCTGGTTACATTCAATGCCTTGAAAACCAAATTAGTTACATTCCATCATTGCCAATCAGATCCTGAACTACTGCCACTCACAATAAATGGATGTCCCCTTGAGGATGCTCAGTGCCTTGAGAGACTGTTAGGCCTTAAATGCATGCCTGACCTCAAATGGAACTTGTACATATGATGCAACCCTAAAGATGCAGGAAAAATGGTTGGCTCCCAGTATCACCCCAGTAAATACCTGACTCTTCATGCTATTCTCTACCTTTATAAGAGCCAGATAAGAATGGAATAGTGTTGTCATATTTGGATGGGACCTGTCCAGTCCCCACTTTCTAGTCTTGAGTCTAAAAGTGTCTCCAAGTCCTTGTGGGTGACAAATTATTTTCCAGCCTCCAGCCTCTCTCTCACAGGTGGGATATGGCAAGCCTATCACTGCTCTCTTGCTACTTCCATGCAACATGCTCAAACTACATTCTTTGGTTTCACCAGTCCTAACCTTCACAGATAGCACCTACCATGCCACTTACATTTAAGCAAACCACCCACATTCCCTCTGTATTCTAATGGTGAGAAGCAAGTTCCACTTAAACAGCTTCTTCCCGTGAACCAGAGCTCTGTGGAACTAACTCCCAAGATGATGTTTTCCTGATCACTACAATATAAATCTGTTCAAGTCTAAAGTTAACTGTTATAATCTCATCCAGTCCATATAAATTGCCTCTTAATGTAAACATCTACCTCAAATGGCCACAGGCCTTATACAGGGGGAACCTCACTGTAAGAAAAAAAAAGGAACAAACCCCCAAAAATTGAATTTTGGACAGATATATTGGTTGGCTATTTGTTTCCAAGCACACCCATCTGCAAGGGCAGCGAGCCAATTCCTGTTGCTGATGCCTGCTTCAGCACATTTGTGTTTGTTGAAGACTCACAGAGCCCACCTGTGGCTTATATTTCAACTAGGCTGAGCTGACCTTAGTAAATATAAAAGTGGACACTGAGGTCAACATTGAGTGGCAACAGTATGTTTCATGCTTCACTGAAATCTTCAGTTTATATATATATATATATATATATATATGAAGAAATATAGTCTTAAGATGCTATATTTATGGGATAAAGTGCTAAATATCAGAGCATGTGTAAATATAAATATAAAAGTGAACATAGAAGTCAACACTTAGAGGCGACAGTCTGTTTCGTGCTAGATGCAATCGTCAGGGCACGAAACAGTGACGATTGCATCTAGCATGAAACAGACTGTCACCTCTAAGTGTTGACTTCTATGTTCACTTTTATATATATATATATATATATTCAAATAGTTATTGTAACTGCAATAAAATCTGCAGGAATGCACACTGTAATTGTTTTAGATTTTTAAATTTATCTATTGCAGCTATGGAATTTTTTGCAAAACATGTGTTTCAATATAATGGAGCTAGCTGGAATTAAGTTTGTCTGTGTAATTTACCCATGAGGATGATCTTAGAAAAGAATGAAAGTATGTGGGTTAAAAAAACTAGAGTGCTTTCCTTGATGAATTTCATCTTAACAACAGTAACAGATTAGAGAATTGGATAGAATCAAAATAAAAAGGAATAAACGCAATATGTCTATATTATTCAATGAAACATGTTTGAATAAAGACATGCTGCCTAAATATATATATGTGTGTGTGTGTGTGTGTGTGTGTGTGTGTGTGTGTGTGTGTGCGTAGATATGTGAGAATGTGTTTAAGAAGATATATAGTAAAGCACATATTTTTACTCTGTTGTTAAATTTAATGCTATTTTTTCTCTGGGTAACATTGGGCATCTGGGACATCTCTGCTAGTCTATGTATGTATGTATGTATGCATGCTTATATTATGTTAGGTCACTCTGTGAGTGCTACTGGTACTATTAGGTTGGTGCAAAAATAATGTTGTTTTCTCACATATGTTACTTATGTAAATAACGACATTATTTTTGCACCAACCTAATATGTAATCCAGTACTATTTGCTACATGGTTGGGTCATCAGTAACTAAACTGGTTATCCCACCAGGCTTTTCTGCTGAGGAGGATTGGTCAACATCTAACAAGATTAAAAACAAGACCTACCAAAATTAGGTAAATCCTCTCATGGGATCAATGCCCATCAATCACACAGATTACCCAGACTGATAGACACCTGAAGTAAGCCAGAGGACAATGGCTAAAACATTGGGATAATAACAACAACGATAAAGACATTAATCCGACTGTAGATAATGTAAATATTGAGCTGCTGTAAAAAAAAAAAAGAAATGAGATGCTTTTCTTTGATTATGGATTGAATGCTTGAAGAAAGCAGTAGAATAAAATGGCTGAAGAAGGCTGTAGAGTAGGTTGTTTGTAGTGTGGTTATGAAAGCACCATAAAATAATGGTTGAAAGCCTGACCAAGTTATTAATTGAATTTGGATGCTCATTTTTTTAAAATTTATAAGATTCAATCTACATCATGAACAAAGAAAAGTTGGGTAAAATACAGTGGAAAGAAAGGAGATTATGTTGGAAATAAGTATTTGTTTTATAAAATGTTTTTTCTTCATTAAGCAACAGATTTACTAGTATATATATATATATATATATATATATATATATATATATATATATATATATATATTCTGTCCTTTTTTAAAGGAAAAAAAGAAAACGCTTCACAGTGTGTGTAACTTATATTTAGTCTTTGAAGTAATCGCCATCGGCATCCAGCACCTTCTGTCAACATACTTGCAGTAGAACTTGGGTTGTTTTGACGCAAAGAAGTCCGTGAGGGCTTTGCGCAAATCTGCTTCATTGGTGAAGGATTTCCCACAAAGATGATTATCCAGGGAGTGGAAGAGGTGGTAATCAGATGGTGCAAGGTCAGGTGAATAAGGTGGATAGCACAAAGTCTCCCACCCAAGTTGCTGTATGGTATCGCTGACCACTCGTGCGACATGCGACCTGGCGTTGTCATGGAGGAAAAGCACACCTTTGCAATTCACCAGTGCTGGCTCCTTCTGGCGCAATGCCTGTTGCACATGTTTCAATTGCTGCGAGTATAGGTCTCCAGTGACCGTTTGGCCCGTTGGTAGCAGTTCATAATGAACCACTTTACGACCTGTCCACCAGACACAAAGCATAATCTTGCGTGGGTGCATAGGCAGTCTTGCAGTGTGAGGAACAGTATCCTGAGGAGACAACCAATGTCAGCAAGGCTTGGGAGTTTCATACAGAACACACTTTTCATCACAGGTAAGCACTCGATTGAATAAGGATGTGGTACGGTGGCGAGAAAGCAGCGATACGCAGGTGGCCGCTCGTTGTCCCTTGTGGACCTCCGACAACGTTTGCGGAACCCACTTGCTCAGTTTGTACGTCTTACCCAGGCGGTGCAGGTGAAGTCTAACTGTTTCATCAGAAACGTTGAACTATCTTGCAAGTTCACCACACGTCAGACTACTGTCCTCTTCAATGGCCGCCTTCAGGACTCCGTCATTCAAGACCTGTGGTCGTCCACTGCGAGGCTCATCATGGAGAGACAAATCGCCCGACTTGAATTTTCGAAACCAACGCCTTGCAGTACATTCATCCACAGCACTATCCCCAAACGCTTGACATATGTGGCGACTTGATGCAGCTGCTGATAAGCCCACTTTGAAGTCGTAAAGCAAATAGCCCCGAACAAGATCTCTAAACAGTTCCATCCTTCTCACAGCTATCCAGCTTATAACTGATGGCCGGGCACGGTGTGCATGTTTTTTATAACGTCTGATGTTCCTACTTCGGGCTGTCCGAATTTGAAAACAATTGCTACACACATTTCGTGTCTTCATTCAATGACTAATCAAAAAACGGACAAAACTTTTTGGTTACCTTGTATATATATATATATCATTGCACATGACGTACACATTGCCTGTACACACTGCTTATATGACTTTCTGCGTTTGGACTTATTAGATTCAGTTTCAAACAAAATATGATGTTACTCAAAAAATGAGCTGATTAAAACAATTTTCTTTCCTTCTCTTTACTTTCTCTCAACCATCCAGAGATGTCACATGTGAGTTGAAAGCTTGGACACAGCCTTGATTTCAGATATTTTTTTTACCTGGTAGCCTAGTTTATGGAAGGTGATTTACAGTTTTGATAAATTCAGTAGATATAGAATGTCTATCCATTTTAATAAAACAGCCTAATTATTATATATATATATATATATATATATATATATATATATATATATATATTAGAATTGGACATAGTCCGACAATTTATTTAAAGACATTTATATTATGTTTAACGTTCTTTTTATAGATACAAGTATTTAAGCAAATGCTCTGTTTTATAATAAACAGTATTAAATAACAT
>OZ038479.1:93851930-93881930 GCA_964036315.1 Acanthosepion esculentum
TGAAGAGTTTAGTATTTACTAATTCCACATCCTGAGTTTTTATGATGGATTCTGGTTAGGTGCCATCACTGCTTTCATTCCAATCCAAGATCACAGTTTCTGTTTTGGAAAGGTTTATTTTGAGTTCTATTTCGTGGATAACTTGGTAGAGGGTGGCAGTTTTCTGTTGAAGGTCATTCTTATTCCAAGTATGAATACTGTTGTCATCAGTATAGCCACTCTCTTATCAATACATTGGCCTTGAGAGGAAAAGCAAGATCATTGTCTTCTATGGATAGATTTCTTTGGGATGTGGCATGAAATGCTTAAGTCATCAGTTTATCTCTTCATATCTATGTTTGTAAATGGGCAAGACACAGTCTATGAAAATATCAATTAGACTGCGGCTCTCCTTTCCTCCTTGTACTCCTAATGAGCTTTCAAATGTTTCTTTTTCTTCTATACTTAATTTGCTGATCAATACACTGAGGTATTTGAAGAGTTTAGTATTTACTAATTCCACATCCTGTATTTTTATGAAGAATTCAGAGTAGGTACGATTACTGCATTCACTCTAATTTCAGATCATAATCTCTGTTTGGAAAGTTTTATCTTGAGTTCAAATTTTTGGAATACTTGATAGAGGATGCTAGTTTTCTGTTCAAGATCATTCTTATCCCATCTATGAAAACCTATGTCATCAGCTTATCATTAGTACTTTTGCCTCGAGAGGAAAAACATAATCATTATCATGTATTGGTAGACTTGCTTGAGATGCAGTATGAAATGTTTAAATGGTCAATGCCCATCTCATCATATGTGTTTGTAAATACACAGAGCATGGGCTAGGAAGAGATTAAATAGACTGGGGCTCTGATTTCCTCCCTGTCATACTCCTGATGAGGTTTGAAATATTTCCATACTGGGATCCTTGCCAGACATGTAAGATTCTGTAGATCAATATAGTTCTTGGCTTCTGAGCTTGGAAGGCAGAAGTTCAAAGTTTGGAATGTATTCTCTGATGGATGAGAGGAGAAAGTCTTTATTGATGTGGTCATATGCTGCTGTGAGGTTGACAAAGCAGCTATACATTTTCCTATTAGAGAGGTAAGCAATTTCTTGGAGTTGTTTAATGTCCTTGTTGAATCCCTTTCCAAAACAAAAACCAAACTGGAAGTTGAATTTCATGAAACGATGAAAGGCTAGTTAATATAATGTTCATTAATACTTTCACTATGATGGATTCAATTGAGATTTACCTAAATGCATTGTGTCACTGGGTTCAAGTTGCGCAGAATGCTGGAGGCTTTTGAAAATGGTGTGTTTACTATATTCATATGACATGAGACCAGTTGAGCATCTATGAAGTATAGTGGAAAAGTCACTCATATAATCTTGTACCAACAAATATTATGAAGCTGTGGACAATGATTAAGATGACATGGTTCAACATCTTCCCAGAAGAGTCTTCTGTCCACATCTAGAATTAGTGTCATGTACCAGTCTAGAGAGGGTCCTACAATATATATATATATATATATATATATATATATATATATATATATATATATATATATAAATAAAAAGAAAGAACAGTAAGATATAAAATCTGGTGTTCTTACAGATATTTTTATTTTTACACAATAATGCTCAATGTAAATTTACAGAGCATTAATATTATAAATTAACTGATTTAAAATATGGGTTTTTCGCTACACAGTGATAACCATGTTTCAGAAATGGAAGCTAAAGCTTTTGAATTTAATTTTGTTATTAAACCTAAGACATTAGTTCCATTTCCTCGTCAAGCGAATTTTGGAGACTCCCATATTTTAAAACAATTAATTTATAATATATATATATATATATATATATATATATATATATATACATAGTGTGTGTGTATATTATGTTTTTGTGGATCTTATAAAAAATTATAACAAGCAATAATTTGTTGATCTTGGAGGGTAGAAAGGAGTTGTTTGACTTTTTTTTTTTTTTTTAAACCAGGAAAGCATAATATACACACTGTATATGGCTCTATCTGAATGATATTGAGCAGTGTATTAATAAAAAAATCAGCATTAGTCTGTGTTCAGCTGAATTGTATTTCAATTGAATGTTCAGCAATTTATATTGTGTGTGTATATATATATATATATATATATATATATATGCATGCATATATAAAAGTGGACACTAAGGTCAACACAGAGAGCCAACAGTCTGTTCCATGCTTCAATACAATTTTCATCCTGAAGATTGCATTGAAGCATGAAACAGAAAGTTGTCGCATGGTGTTGACTACTTTTATATTTATATATATGCTCTATCTCTAATATTGAGCACTTTTACTCATAAATATAGTATACTTTAATCATTTTTTATCATATATATATATATATATATATATATATATATATTTCTTTTTTTACTCAATTTTCAGCTAATACAAGGCCCAAGAACCACTCAAGATAGAGCATTAATGACTGAGGTTGTTGTATGCTGTAAGAGGAGGAGGTAAGATTAAATTATGAGGATATATAGGATAGACAACAGTTAACCTGAGCTGAATGTGGTTAAGAATGTAGTGATCAGTCAAGCATCCACTCATGAGTTTATTTCATAAAGTGGCAGTTCTCAGGCACTTACCATTGGAACAATGAAGGAAATGAGGATGATTTGACCTTATCTCTCTCTCTCTCTATATATATATATATATATATAAGAAATGCAAATGTTGATATATACATTGAATGGTCTCTCTCTGTCTCTGTCTCTCTCTCTCTCTCTCTCTCTATATATATATATATTTAACTCCCATGTCTTTTTAGGATTTAGGCATTCATTGATCTCCACAGATTCTTTCTGTTCATTATCTGTGAATTAATTTGATTTCTTGAGAAATGTTTCCTATAGTCTTCTCCATATTTTTTGTTTTCATAGTTGTCATTCTAAAAAGAATAGGGTTCATGCCTTTTCCAATGGCATTGTGTAAAGGGAACACAAAATAGTTGACTTATTCTATTGTCCAAAATGATGATCAATAGGCTACCTACTTGTCTCTGCATAATCAGATATCTTTGTAAAATTTGACCATGACAACTTGTGTACAAGAAACTCAGTGAGTAAATTATTAATCCTGACATCATTTAATTTTCGCTTTCCCACTTTGCAGCTGCATTGTAAGAGAAAATTTAAAAGTATGTCCTCCTTTCTTTCTCTCTTCTTTTTTTTATTCTTAGTACCTTCTCTATCGGCGTAATTTTTACCTTTTTTTCCCCCACTTTCTTTTTTTGCATTTTAACTTTCTCTTGTTTTCTGTTTTT
Organism: Acanthosepion esculentum; assembly: GCA_964036315.1. Taxonomy (NCBI): domain Eukaryota; kingdom Metazoa; phylum Mollusca; class Cephalopoda; order Sepiida; family Sepiidae; genus Acanthosepion; species Acanthosepion esculentum. Next base: position 93,855,239 of record OZ038479.1, read on the forward strand.
GTTTTTGTTTGCACCTCATTTATTTTGCTTTTCTTTCTTTTGTTCCTTTCAGTCTTCCTTCTTTTATTCTTTTCATTTTTCTTTCACTTCTGATCTTTAATTTCTTTTGCCTTTAACTTTTTCTTCTCTTTTTTTTTACTCTGTATTTTTCCTCTGGTTTGTTCGTTTCACTTTTTCCTTCCTTCCTTCCTTCCTTCCTTGTTCACTTGACTCACACACACACTTCCTTTCTGTTTTTTGACACTTTCTTACTTATGCTCTTTCTTTTATTCACTCTTCAACTCCTTCTTCTCCTTTTGCTACCTTTGGCTTGTTTACTCACTCTTGCTCACTCTTTCTTTCTTTCTTTCTTTCTTCTTTTCTTTAATGTTCTTTTCCTTCAGATCTTTTACTTTTTCTTTCTTTTGCTTTTTCTTATGTGCATTTTTTCTTTGCTCTTTCTTTCTTTATTTTCTTTTTATATGTCCTTCTTTTATCTAATTTACCTATCTTTTTTTATTTTATTTTTCTTTCTGAATTTTCCCATTACATCTATTTTTTCATTTTCATTCTTTCTTTCACCCAGAATGACACACCTTTCTTCTTATTCACTTCCAACTAATTCCAAGGTCAACTAGAAGAGATAGAATAAAGATAAAAAGAGAGTGTTTTCACATTTTTTCTTTCTTTCACTCTTTGTTCAGCTTTTTTTTTCTTCGTTTTTCTTTTAGTCATTCTTTCTTTCTTTATTTCTTTATTTATTTCTCCACTCTTTTCCTGTTTTTCTTTCCACTTTTGTTCTTCACTTTTCCTTTTCCTTTGAGATTCTTTCTTTTTTTCCTTTCCTTCTTTCATACATTTTTTTGTTTGTCTTCTGTTTTATTCCCTTTTTTATGGCTGGTATTGAAGGAGGGCGGGGCAATATTTTCCTGCTTTTTTGTTGTTTTCATATTTTCTTGTTGACTTCAAATTTTAACAACTTCCAAATTCCTTTATTATTTTCTTCCTTCTTTTCTCTCTCTCTCTCTCTCACTGATTTTCATTTTCCCCCACACTTACAATTTCTAGTTTCTCCCTTTTTTTCTCTTTATTCTCCTAAGTCATCACCTCCATCTTAGTGTACTGAACATTTTCATTCCCTCTTCTCATATTGCAGAAATTTCTTTTTCATAAGCATTTCTTTGTTTGACACATTTGGATTAAACATTTTTAAGCATCTTCCACTTCTGCTTTGACATCATAACCAATTTGCGTTTTAGCTCCTTCACCATATCTTAATTATTCATTAACATCCATCACCTTCAAGTTTATTTTTGTTTTTCATTCTAGTTCATTTTTCCTCTGACCAAACCCTCAAATTTCTCTTTTCTTGCTTGTATTAAACATAAAAATTTCACTCAAAAACCCCTCACAAATTAAAACACAATAGGAACAACAACAAAAAGAAAACAGTACACTTATTTTCTCCAAATTTAAAAATCATATATATACAATGTATAATCTTTTCAGGTGTTTCTGCAATTTTAAAGAACCAAGCAAGAATAATAAGAAAACTGAAAAGAAAAAACAAAATAAAAACATCTATTTTAGTCAGGAAAATTTCTTTCTCAAACTTTTCCAACATACTTTCTTTACGAACGACACCAAAAGCCACTTTCTTTCCTTAAGTTCTTCATTCATTCATTTGTTCTTGCTTTTAACCCTGTCAATACTGTCAACAACAGATCAGAAACAAAGTTGAAAAAGGTTTTTCGCTTTGAAGTTCAGCCATTTTGTTTTATTGTTTTTTTTCTCTTCTGTCATTGCTTTTGTTTGTTTTTTCTTCAATTTCTTTTTTTCTTTTGTCATTCTTTATTTTTAACAATCTTTTGTTTTCTCCTTTTATTTCTTTGTCAAAAGAAAAAGCAAAAAAGAAAAACTGTTTTTCTTTTTCTGATTTCTTTTCACTCTCTTTTTTTTGCTTCTTTAGTTTTCAACTCAGCAAGACACCAACCACAAATCAAAGAATTCTTTTCTCTCTAAACGATTTGATCTTCTGTTACTGAAGAGTTCCAGAGATTTTTCTTACAGAGTCAATAAACATGCTGCCAAGAATTTTAGTTTGGTTCAGGTAGTACAGTTCCTTTGGAGAGAAATAGGAGCAGTTTACCTGTGTTTAAAGCCTCACCATGCCTTGTCAAGTGCAACCTATCAGTTGATTGGCTAGTCAGTCATTTTTGAATCTTGATATAGGCAATGGTAGAAGCAAAGAAATTGTATGTCTTTTCTCAACAGTAATGGGTAAGGGAGGATTGAATGGGTCAGAAATGGGGGCTCTCTCTAGAAGTCTTCACGGTGTTAGGCCATAGTCCTTTGCGGCAGCTCTAAGACCACCCCCTATTGGTCATTGGGAAATTGCAGCAACATCTGATTTGTATAAACACCGTGATAGGGTGTCTACTGGACAGTTGAATGTCTCTTTGACTGGTTTCATTGGGGGGGTCTTTAGCTGGTCTGGTAGAGATGTTGGTGGGTTGTAATATTGGAATGAATAGAGATCTGAAAATAAAAGAAAAATATATGTATATATGTATACACACATACATTCTTATATATATATATATATATATATATATATATATATATATATACATATGTATATATATTATTACTTTAAACATTATTTGTAGTGGATGCCCATATTTTAGTAGTACATGTTTGAAGTAATAAAATATGTTGGATTAAAAATAAAAATAAGTTAATTCTTATATATATATATATATATATATATATATATATATATATAATTATTAAAAAAACAAAACCATTGATGGCACCAATGGACAACTTGCTTAAGCCTAAAACCCTTATCTGGATAAAGTCTCAAACAAAAAATGACAATGCTGAAAAAAGAAAAAGATAAAAAGGCAAACCTACTACCTACTCAGTAAAGTGCTCAAAGTATAGTCTGCTAAGACAGAGCAAAAATTGCTAAACAATGTTAATTCCTATGAAAAGATGGCCCTAGTCATAACCTGAGTTTCATGCTTATGTGATCTGCAGATGATTTGAACAGAAATGAGAGGCATGGGGTGGTGACCAGTTTTATGTGTATATATATATATATATATATATATATATATATATAAATGGATTTTTTTTTAATCCAACATTATCTAGGCTAGTTGATTAATTTTAGTCTTGGAGAAAATAAAAAATGAGGATGCCCACCCAAACATGTGCACTCGGTAAAAGTAATATATATATATATATATATATATCAAGATAGATAGATAGATAGATAGATAGATAGATAGATAGATAGATAGATAGATAGATAGATAGAATCTTAAAAGTAGATAAAAAGTATAGTTTTAAGGTCTACTATATTTAGGGAAAATGGCTCAGTATTTGAGATAGAGTGTATGTAAATATAAAAGTGGTCACTGTCAAAATAAGATAATCAATTCCCAAAGTAAAAGTAAATATATAAAAATAAATAAAATAATAAATAAATAAAAGTAATAGTTAAATCATAAAAAACTAACAAATTATTCAAATATACAAATAATAATTCAGTAGAATAAATAATCAACAGAAAATAATGCAAAAATACAAAATACCCTAAGCAATCAGTAATAAAGAATAAGTTAAAAGTTAGCATACAACCCTATACAATAGCAATAAAATAACTGCATTCTGACCCATAGTCTTTTCTACTGAATAGCCTTAAAATAATTTAAAATATAACTGCTTCCGCCTATCAAATAAACATTAGGATAAGACAATAAACTGGTAATACCTGACATTTCTAACCATAATGCATTATTGACTAGTATATATAAATAGTTGAGCTAACACACAACACACATGGCTAGAAGATTGCATTCAAAATGAAACAGACTGCCGCCACTCAGTATCCATTCTTGTAGTTACAAGCCACATAAATTTATTGTTATGTATCGGCCCCATAAATTTTAAGATATTATGTTTAATCAAAATAAATGGCATATAGGTAAAAGGCCAGGTTTATATAGATTATGTCCCATGATGCTTTATTGAATATTAATTTAAATAATATTGCCAATGACCTGTTGATCGAGAAATGGCCTGTTTCGGATTTGTAAATGCCCAGATATATTTACATGCTAAAAGACGAGGGATAGGAGCCTGTCTTGGTGAAGTGTAGCGATTTGACATGGCATCCTTTCCACTTGTGACGGGAAGAGATCTGGAGAAAAAGTAAGCCTTGCTTTCTCAATACCTATGCACAGTGCCCTGATAGTTGTGGGTGCAGGATCATGCAAGAAAACAGACCTCTCTGTTATAACCCATAAACGCTCAGTTGAGCTCATGTCAGATAAAAATAACCAGAATGTTCCGCAAATCAATTCCGTGCAATTTAGGCCAGGTAATATTTTTTTTTTTTTTTTTTTAAGCATATCATCCCAAGCAAGGCTGGAAGCCACTAGTACGCAGGGGGTTACAGAAGGTTTGGAGGAAGAGCAGATAGGAGTGGTAAAGGAGAGGATGTGGAGAAAGATAGTGGATCGATCAAGGCAAGGGGGTTACAGAAGATTTGGAGCGAGAGCAGATGGGAATGAAAGGTGAAAGGATGTGGAGAAGGGAAGTGGATAGATCAAGGCAGCTGGAGATGTCGATTGACGTTACACTTAAATAGTTGGAGATTGTATTTGTCAGGGAAACAGGAATAAGGAAGGGAGTTCCACAGGCGAGATGTGCGAGACATGACGCTATTGGAGTAGAAGAGACGTCTACATCTAACAGTTTCAACGGTGAGGGGGTGGGAACGGGAAACCTTTTTTTTTTTTAATCATTTCACCCCAAGCAATATGATAAAACTACTGTGAGACAAAAAGTTATTGAGTGTGAAAGAATATGAAAAAAAAAAAAGCAAAACATTATTAAGAAGAGAGAACAATAAAGAACAGGAATTAAGAAGACAGAAGATAACAATTAACATTGCAGTATCTGTCTATATTTTTGAGATGAGGTATTATGTACACTATTTAAATTATTTGGACTGTTGTCTTCCTCTTTGTTGCCATATTTATTACAACATTTCAGCCGTCGTATGCTCCGGCCTTCTTCTGGTGGTTGGAATGTTGAACTGAAGACATTAGGTTTATAATACCCAGAAATTCATACACAGATGTCCTCCATGGCACAGTAGATAAAGGCGTTAGTTAGATCCAGTGACAGGACCCAAAGAGTGTGAGTTCAATACCTGGTTAACGCGGTGGAGAACCTGGAGAGGGGAATTAATAGGATATAACTGATAACTGACATGCATTAGACATGGCATGTGGAACTAGAACAGTCTACTCCAGTGAGTGAAATAAAGGGTTCAGTTCGACATTCCAACCACCTGAAAATGTTGTAATAAATATGGCGACAAAGATGAGGACAATAGTCCAAATAATGTAAATTGTGTAATTTACACTGCATTTAAATTTTTGAAGATGAAAGTTGACTGAAAAGGAAGTGCCAGAAGAGAGTTCAACAAGCAAGAAGTGCAAGGAGCTATTAAGGAACCGTTAGCATAGAACTTACAGTTACATCTAACCATTTCAACTGCAAAATGATGAGACCTCGCCACCAATCTAGTACCGTGCTTAAATTTGTAAAGTCAAGGTACTAAAGAGCAATGCTCATCAGAACAATCACCATGAAAATATTTATAGAAAAGGAACAGGTAAGCAACATTACAGTATTTGGAAAGTGGAAATTTTAAGAAATCACATCATATAAGCATAATTGTTTGGGCTTTTATAGAGGGATTAGTTTAGTATTTACATTAGTCGGACTATTGTCCTCATCTTTGTCACCATATTTGTCACAACATTTTGGCCGTTGTACGCTCCGGCCTTCTTCAGGTGGTTGGAATTTCGAACTGAACCCTTTATTTTGATCACTGGGATAGACTGTTCTAGTTCCACGTGCCATGTTTGATGGATGTCAGTTATCAGTTATCTCCTGCGAATTTTCCCTCTGAAAGTTCTCCACTGCCTTAACTGGGTATTGAACTCACACTCTTTGGGTCTATCACTGGATCTAACCAACGCCTTTATCCACTGTGCCATGTGTCCTTGAAGAAGGCCAGAGCATACAACGGCCGAAACGTTGTGACAAATATGGCGACAAAGATGAGGACAATAGTCCAACTAATGTAAATACTGTACATAATACCTCATCTCAGAAATATAGACAGACTCTGAGGGATTAGTTTATACAGCAAATTGGACTCACCAATTAACTTTTATAAAATATAATAAAAATAATTTTTTTTTATATTTACGATCTACAGTGCTTAATCTATAGCAATGTGAAAAGAATTCTGAAAAGAAATGATTATTTCTGGTTGCTGTGACTATTGAGGATCATTTCATCTATCATTTCTACACTGTGACAAAAAATGCAACAAAATTAGTGATGCTGTTAGGATCTGTTGGGTTAATGTAGGTTAGTGACAATGGTGTTTCATTCAGAGTAATCATGTCTCATCTCAAAATCATCATATGAGGAAAAATGTGTTTTTTTTTTTTACCACATTTACTATTTCTTAAAAAAAGTTTTAGTTGTTTCGAGATTAAATTTTATGTATTTAGTAGTTCTTCATTTATACATGTTTAATTAAAGGACACAGGCAAGTTAATTCTTAACAGTTTTTAATTAAATATTTATATACATCTATATGTTTCAGTTCCATGAGTGTAAATAGTGTCTAAACATTTAGGATGTAGTGATTTAGAGCATAATTCTAGTCATAATCAAAGTCATAGGACAGAATCTATGGATGTAGGATTTTCAGTACAGATGGGATACTCTAGGATTGTGGTAATGATGCTTCAACCCTGAAACCATATCTGACTTTAGGGTAGGCTTTGTTAGAGGCATAGTTGTTTGTTTTTGCAGAAGAATGTGTATGAATGTGAGGACTAAAACTAACCCCAGATTATAAATTTCAAAATTATTATTTTTTTTTTTACATTTTAAGAAATCATATCATGAATTCTGAAAAAAATTATTTCTGGTTCTGTGCCTATTGTACAACTGCACCTTTTTTAATTCCTCAGATTCTTTCAAATGTAATTGTGGTATATAAATGCATGCCATTTATTCTCTCAAAAAATCAAGTATTTGACTAACAGGTTATTTCAGTTGTCTGGTGATAATTATAAAGATAATGAGCTAGCTACATGCACTGGATAATCACTAATTAATATTAAGTGTGTTTGGTCGAATGTTATTGGGTGTGGCATGGTTAGCAGTGGGTTTAAGGTGAGACAAGTGAAAGAAAAAGGTAACGATAATCAATTCACATTAAGAAAACATAAAAAAGAAGCTTGAACAAAAGGAAAATATTCAATTTTCAAGAACAAATCGAAAAAATTAATATAAAAAAATAATTGAGAGTGCAGAGTTGTTTGATTTTGATTTACTTAGCTATTCATTTACTCATTTAAAATTGTTGTAATAATAATAATAATAATAATAATAATAATAATAATAATAATAATAATAATAATAATAATTAACCGTAAAGTATACGAATAGCAAAAAATAATTTGCTAAATCAGTACTTCTAATATCTTGCATAGATATTCGCTCCATAACACCACAATTACATATTTCTTTTTCTCTCTGATTGCATAGTATTTCATCTGTTTGCACATTCTGATACAAAAAAAAAAACTTGTTTCTTGAACTTGAGACTTGGGGGTAACTCATACACAAAGCAAATCATCAGCATCAGCTGCAGCTGCAGCAGCACGAGAACCATCACCACCACCACCATAATAATAATAAATTAATTGAAAAATATGTCAGGATTACAGTGCATCACATGCTGAAAAATGGTCTGAACATCACTCTGAATTAGTCATAGGACATGAAGTTTCTATTCTTTCGGACTTTACTACTAATACTGATAGACATATGACAAAACTAATAGATTAAAATACAGTGATTAAAGACTACAAACAAGAAATACCTACTCATTGGTATGGCAGTGCCATCAGATAGAGATATGTCCGTTAAAGAATATGACAAAATAAGTAAATATAAGGATCTTGAAATTAAAATTGAGAAAATGTGACACTTTAAAACTACAATTATGGCTCAAATAATTGGAGCCCTGGGTTCAGTGAAGATACATACTTAACTTGGTACATCCTGTTTGTAGAAATCAAATGACTTACCTGCTAACATGGCTGCCTTGTCTCTTTGGAAAGGCAAGCCAGCCAATCTACCTTATTTATAGGAGAGTACCTAATACAGCAGGTGGGTTGGTCCATTTTGCTAGAATGGACCTTCCCACCACATTTGCATGAGAGGACTCTATTCACCCATATATCTCTTCATCAAATCACCGAGTAAAAATTGAGCTTGAAGTGACTACACCAGTCTACTTGTGTGTCAGACCACTTGCAAGCTAACCAATATTCTACACTGTTTACAAGAGATTAAAAAAATTGCATTGCGTGGAATGGCTCAGATAATTCAGAAAGAAAATATGAACACAGAAGATGTTAAGTATCACTTAACATCAGAATTTGGGCAAGTGGAATGCATTAAACCTACTACCTTGGTCTTGGGTAAATCATTATGTTGAACAGAAAAAAATGAAGAAGAAGAGTAGTAGTAGAAAGAATTATTATTATTATTATTATTCACAACAACTTTTTAATGAAATGAAAACAAATTAAGAAAAAAAATAAACAATGACATAAAAGTAGTACTACACCTTGGGAAAGAAATTGTAAATGAAGGTATGAAAAAAGAAATTCAACTAAAATGAAAAGATTATAATTATGAAAAAAATACAAAAAAACACTGTACATAAAAAAGGAAAAGGAGAAACAATTATGCATAATTAAATATGGATGTTTGCAATAAAATCAGACCAGCAGAACAATATTTTTTTCAAGAAACTTTCTAGAAAGATAAAAAATAAAATGAAGGAAAAATTGAAAATAAAATCAACTCTTGTACACTGTGGAGAGTAACAATTAATAACAAGATGGCTGCACAGCAGTTTCGTGATTATGAGTTTGGTGAGTAACACTTATAACACAATTTCTATACCAGATTTGATATTCAAGATATTTCTGGGCATCCACAAAGAAAAGGAAAATATTGATAGAGAATAATGTTCTTTATTTTCTGGTGCAGAGATTTTAAGAGATACAGGAAAAATCCAGCAAAACTCGGGAAACACAGTCAAAAAAGATTCATTAGTTTGTTCAAATTCTTCAAACCTTGTCATTATTCTATATTGAGGCAAATTTAAAATTAATTTGCAATGAAAATTCATTGGAAATAATTTTATTATGAAAATGCACTGCAAATGATTTTACTATGAAAATGCATTACTAATGATTTTACTATGAAAATGCATTGCAAATGATTTTACTATGAAAATGCATTGCAAATGATTTTACTAAGAAATGCATTGAAAATGATTTTATGATGAAAATGCATTACAGAAGAAGCTAGTTTTAATCATTGACCTGAGAAAGTAGTTATATATAGTTGACAGTTCAGACATTTCTGAATGTCTCTGGTGCCATACATGACATCCATATGAAATTCTCAATGCGATGAGGATATTTAAGAACACAATAATCGCTGGTCGTGCATATCCAAGTATGTCTATCTACTAGGGTAGCTAGTCTATCCCTGTTGCAGACGCCGGCTCAGGCACATTTGTGTTTGCTTAACACCCACAGGTCCCACCTGTGGTTTATACTACGACTATACTGAGCGTACCTTAGTTACTGTTTCTGGGACAGAGCAGATTATCTGGTTTGGTCAAAAATCTGAACAAGGCCAGCATGCTCAAATCCTTAGTAATGATGACTTGGGAATTTGTGCTAGCAAAGCCATTGACGGCTCCCAAATAGGTCTGTCTACCCAATTTCACTCACAAGGCTTGGGTCAACCCATGGGGTGTGGTTTTCAGGCATTTTCCAAAGGTACCACATGCTAGCATCACCTCCCCCAGACCCATAACATCATGAAGTCACTTTCCTGATAAATCGAACATGTTGAGATTCGAACCATTTAAGGATATGACTCAAGTTTTCAGGTTAATTGAGGAGGATTGGCGCGATTGCGTCGCGATTAAGGAACGAGCCTCGCGAAACGGAGTGGCTCTTGCAGCGTGTCTCACTGGCGACGGTTCGAGGTAATGCTTTCTCCATCATAGCGGCTGGCAGAGGATAGAAAAAAAATTTTGTTTATAGTTACGTTGTTCTGGAATTGTCATCATTGGCCGACTGAACTTGCTTTGTTTCATTTATTGTTTCCCTTAGATTGAGCTTACCATTTCTTTTTATACTATAATGTATTTCAGTGTTATCCAATATATTTTGGTTTAGTAGCAATTTGTGGTGTTGGGCAAAACTCCCTCTAGCACAGCCTATTTTAAGTCCAATTTCCTTTTCTCCTACACAAAATTTGTTAGAACTGATCCATACGCTAAGGTATTTGAAGTGTTTACTATTTACTAATTCCCCATCTCAGAAAGTGGCACTTTGATCTTAATCATAGCATACAGATACTACTAGCTGGTTGTAAGTCAAGTGGGTAAGTTGTTAAGTGAGGAATGGCTGTATTAAACAACTACAGCTAACTTTAAATCTACCACTACTTTTGTCCTATTTTATACTCAATACCATATCCCTTCAAGACATAGGTAATTGCCATGATACCTTTTCTTTATTATCTGTTAACTGCTATGATCTTCTTGGGAAAGATAGTGATGAGTTTTAAATTATGAGTTGTCTTTCTCTGAGACTGGCTGCTGATCAAAGTTTGAGAACCCATTTTACTCTATTTAACCCCTAGCTAGGGTGAGAAGAAATTATCCCTGCCTTTCCCAAGAGCATTGATGCAAAGTGAACGCAACTGACAAGGATAGAATTTGAACAGAACAACTCTGAATTAAAAACTGTGGAAAAGGCAATAGAAAATCACACCACTGTCTGTCCCAAGAAGCCATGGCAATTTACAAATAATAAAGAAATAAAATTTATAGGGGGCAATGACTGCCTATATACTAAAGTACTACAGATTAAAAAAATAATTAGCAGGATATTTTTTAACAGATCATTCCTGGCCATAATCAAGTGTACTTTAATAATAAAAACATCAGATGTTTAAAATTAAATCATCAGAGTATTGGACTGGATGTCTCAAGGTCAAAGAATTTTAAAATGCAAGGCAGGATAGTTTATTGCTGCAAGCTTCATGCATCACTTGTTGGTGCCAGATAAATGGTTGTCTTTTTTTTTTTACATTGAGCTCTAAAAATTAATTTATACACTAGTTTAACCATGCAATTAAAAATAAGAGCATATTTGAGGGATTAGATTATTACTTAATAACAATACAAAACAGATCCCCCACTTTCTGTCCAGCAAAATCATATATTAAATGAGTGCATTCTATACTTTTGACGTCTCCACCCGATACGAGCACAAAACACAAACAATAGACAACATCAGTAAAAGATTGAGTAAGCTTGAAAACTGATGTAATGGAATAACATGTCACCCCCATGAGTGATTACACTATAGGTAGTAACTACCCATAAGTCTCTGTAAGTCAACGGACTACAGAGTCTAGGTGGGATCTGTTATTCAGCTCTTAGCTGTTGTCGAACTCTCTACCTTCGAGCAGAGAGGAACACGGATGAGGCTATGCCGAAGGGCAGAGTCTCATCCAGGGAGGTAGACAGACCCGAATCCGTTTATGCGGTGTTTGCGGGGAATTTTTGGCCGAGCCTACAGGCTTGGATTGCCCCACATTAATTTCAGCTTTGTGCCACATCGTACCCCGTGGGGTGATTTGTAAATATTACTAGCTGGGATCTGCTAAGTATGACTCAGACTTATGCAAGAACTACCGACTTTCCAATAGTAGCATTCACTGCTGGATTGACTTGCAATGACCTTGTGCATAACTGTTACCTTTATTCTTATTGTAATGGTTTTTTTTACAATAAATTTTTACTTATTTAATCCACCTTGTTTTTCAAGTAATTCCTATTGCCACGGAATATAAGAAAAACGAAAATACTTAAAATATAGAAACTAAGAATGATGAGTTAGGATTGATTTTGTTCATATATTCATCCACGGCGCTACAGTGGTGGCTGGGGGGGTTCAAGTCTTTCTCACTTTTTGTAGGAACTGAAAATTAAACAGAAGATTAACATTGTTTTATTGGTCCCAATCTATAAAACTTACTGAGCTGGACTATATCATTTGTCTGAAATCGTTAATGCCATTAATTTTCATAATTTATCATCCTTCCCGCCCCCCAGAAACAGTATCTTCTAAAACAATGTAAAAGCTAACAGAAAAAAAAAAAAAAAAAATGTGCATGTAAAATGGAAGGAAAAAAAAATACTGCAGAATAATATATCTAAAACATATTTGTTTTAGAGAGAATCAGTTTATTTAAAAAATATATAGAATCAGGAATCTTTAAAACTTAACGTCTTACTTATCCGCCCCCTACCGCACCAGCTACTTTTAACATCTGATTTAGCGTCCTAGGACTTTTTATATTGTGGCACTGCACCTAATATTTTCTTGAACTTTGCGAAGAATCATTAGTATATCTAACATCCATCAAACAACTAAACTTTTTCTTTGTTGTTCAGACAATTCAGATGATCTCTTCTTCAACGTTTGTCAGGTGTATTCTGTGAACAATAAGATGACAGAAATGACAGAATCAATAACTTTAACTATGTACCTAGAGTAAACATTCCTTATGTAAGATCGACAGTGAAAGTAATCCAAACTATTTGTTAATGTTATTACATTATCAAGGTAGTGTAAAACCACCTTTTATGACCATCTTATGAGAGAAGCATCATTTTTTTAATCGAGTTCACCCAAGCAAAGCATTAAAACCACTAAGTCACAAAGTGTTACTAGGTGTGGAAGAATTAGAAAACAGTAATGCTAAGGAGCAAAAACAAAAGAAGAGCAATGAAGAAGACAGTAGATAGCGACTGACATTGCATTTAAATGTGTGAAGATTCTAAGAACTTTATTTCTGATAAACCGGGTTTGGTTTGGTTTGGTTTGTTTTACGGCATATCAACCTCAATGGGTTATTTAATGCCGACAAGATTTTTATTGCTGGTAATATTTTTTTTCCAAAAATGTATTGTTGGTAATATTTTTCAAAAAATGTAATGCTGGTAATAATTTTAAAAAAAGAAATGTATTGCTGGCAATATTTTCTTTTTCAAAAATGTACTGCTGGTAATAATTACTCCAAAAAAGTATTGCTGGTATTAAAACCTATTTTTATACTTTCATAGTGTTTTGGCCCCTTTTGGATTCGCCCATAACTGGGACCCTAACAGGAACTACCACGAGTCAGAGTAGACATGGGAACGCCAGCAATTAAGAGGTGGTCCCACGCTCCTCAAAATCTCCTGATCAGAGGCCTTGCTGTCGGACGTAGTTTATCGTCTTACCCAGAAAGCGGATGTAGTTTATCGTCATACTCCGGACGCTAACATACCCCGCATGTGTGGCAATGTATATAACATGGTAATCAACCATCTACTTGAAATAATTTCCAAGGAAATATAACCTTTTGGGATTTCAACATTATGCAGTTTTCTTTGTTTAGCAAAGTGGGTGTTGCGGAAGTCACTGCTCTAAATATAATTCTGTGTTAAGATGTGTGTGTAGCTTAATAAATATCAGCATGGAAAGTGAAATCGGCGAACCATGTTCAAATTTGGGGCTCGTCTGTTGTGTTCACTTTCACGCAAATGTCCTTGGGAAAGGCAAGAATCCATGACTTCTTCCCTTAGCTATAAGTTAAATCACAGACTGGGCTCTCCAGCATTAAGCGGCAGAATAAGAATAGGAATATTTTGAATTCAAACCACGGAGAGGACAAAGAGAAACCAATCACTATATTTCCAAAGAAAGCACGCTAATTCATAGATAATAAATAAAAATATTTTGTGAAAATAAAATAATAAATTTGTCATAATCGCCTATGTCCTAACGGGACTGGTATTTTAGCATCCTGCTACAACTTTCTTATCATTGCTGAATTTTGTACAATTTTGTGTAAAAAAATGGATTAAAAGCTTATTCAGCTTCATACAGTTTTCAGGAAATATCAGCTTCTCATTGGTCAATAAACACAGAAGTGGGCGTTGCAATCCATCCACGTACAAATATTTTTTCCAGCACGTGACCAAGTCAAGTTTTCCCGCCATTTTCCAAGATCCTCTCATGTGATTACATTAATTATAAATAGCAGACACAATCACTTTCTCTCTCTCTCTCTCTTTCTCTCTCTTCCTTGATTTCTCTCGCTACAAGATGTAGTTGTAAAAAGAATCCCGTCTCGACCATGGGCAGTCAGACGTTAAAAGCATATTCACGCATGCACGTACGTACGAAATTTTCAAAACTACATTACAAACATACATAACATTTCCAAACAAGCAACAAGAACTTTTCTCTTTGAAATACTCTTCTAAAGCTACAAGTTTATTCATCATTTCTCAGTTTTATAATTCATTCAACTTTTGTGAGCTCAGATAAAAATATTAATTCAGTCAAAGGGACACAACACCAACAAAATTATAACCTCTACGCATGTACATCATTACACAAAAATGAATATAAATGTTGTTGTTATAAAACCGTTTTTGTTCTTTCCTGTTGTTTCATATTTTGTGGTATTTTGCGTTAAATATAAATCGTGTTGTCATGTTAATAAACAGACATCTACAAATGGTCCATTCTTGTTAACATACCACAACAGTATTTAGAAAAATACACGAACAGTTTGTGTACCTAGCACTGTGGATATGGAGTGGTTAGGTCGTTGTAATTAAAACTATTTTAAATTTTAGATTTTATTTTTTTTCTCTTGAAGAAAGACGTTACCTTTTTTTTTCTCGCAGAAAACACTTAAGTCTGAAAAAATACCTCGGCCAAAACATTTAGTTAATATCTACAAGTATATGAAGAATACATAGGTGTCCGAAAAATTTTTGGATTTCGTTCGTATTAATTTATATTGTCTGGTGAGCCGGTGGTGTAATGAACAGCGACTCGAAATGAGAAAACGGAGACACGAATTTAAATTCCAGTCGAGTTCGTTACATTCACTTACGTATATAAATCCTTCGAAAAGATATGACTCCATTTCTTCTCCCCACGAATAATTTCTAAAACAGTAGAGCAAAATGAGCTCTCTACACTCCTCATTTCCTTAATCCTTCAACAGGGGTCTCTCTCCCATGAGTATAAATACTGGCTGACCCTTTTCTCACTCTCTCTTTTAGACTCAGGCCTTGGGCCGCAACCTAGCGCGGAGGCGAAGTAAAGCTTTCTCTTTTTCACTTAGACCAATATGTGACTTTTCACAGATACAGCGTTTCCCATATTCTGGGAACACGCTAAGGACAATACACGTACGTACGGACACTCAACACAACGCACACACATAACTTCTCCATACAAACACTATGTAACTTTTCATGTCTTCGTGTATATATATATTTGTTTACCCATAATATATATTTGTTTACCCATGTATATCGGCCTTGTTTGTTTTCTTTGTATTCTTTGGACCAGCTACATGAGAATGTCGGACATTAAGTCCGACATTCTCATGTAGCTGGACCGGCCAGCAGGAAATCTTAACCCAGAGATATCTCTTCACATCTATCACCCGCACGGTCCGCTACAGGTGTCCCGACGGACGAGCTAGTTGGTATATTCTGAGAATGAATATTGAAATATTAACAAAATCAAACTCTTGATGACTTACATTCGTGCATCAAAAATACATTCCAGAGGTAACTTCTTGTCTCTTTAAACTTGTCTGAGGGACAAGATTATTTTTTTTTATCATAACAAAAACTGGCACAAATGTTGTCAATATAAATTACTGACCTTCAGTACCAAAAATCTTGCTTAGTGCGTAATTCTTTCTGAGTAATTGCATCGAACTCAGTCTCGTCATCATCTAAAAAGTTGAAAAGACTTGGCTTTTCAATCAGTCATTTCAGAATCAAAAACAGAAATGCTGTCTCAAATGTGACTTTTATTTCTTTAAACAAAACAGAAGAACACTTTTAAAGATTTAAAATCATTCAAACGTTCAAATGCTTCAGCGAACGCAGAGAATAAGTGGAAAAGTTTTTAAAAATCATTTAATTACTCAAAAATTTCAGAGAAAATAGTAAATAAAAAAACAAATAATTGTAGTTCTCTCAGGACAATAAAAACAATGAAGAATACTTTGACAATCTTATTGATGGAATCTTGTGTTAAATCTCTTAAAAATCCAGTAAAATTTATGATCTTTAATTCTGTGAGAGAATTGTGGGGAAATGACAAAAATCAGAAGCGAT
Organism: Acanthosepion esculentum; assembly: GCA_964036315.1. Classification (NCBI taxonomy): domain Eukaryota; kingdom Metazoa; phylum Mollusca; class Cephalopoda; order Sepiida; family Sepiidae; genus Acanthosepion; species Acanthosepion esculentum. The sequence goes on from OZ038479.1 coordinate 93,871,638, forward strand.
GTTTACTTCGTTGTTTACTAATTCGTTCACAGCAACAAAAAGTTATTGTCAAGAATAAAATACACTGGATAGGTATTTTGATCAAAATTTTGGGTCTGAAAGATTTTGTTGATATCAACAGGGAAAATTAAGATTTTGAAAGTTTAAGTTACACGAGGATAGATAATGATTAATAATACTTATAGATCCCGGTGCAGTTGTTAGCGGAGTTTTGATTTGGAATGTTAACGCTTCAATTTTGGAGCTATGGTAGACAGATTGAGTAAGAATTTGAGTGAAACAGCACTCCCCGGAACATTTTTATCTACACAGACAACAGTACAGTATATAGTAGCAATAAATCTATTTTACACTTGAACAGTCTTGTTTTATTTACCCATTTAGAAGTCTATATCATGCTTAGCGATTTTCAAAATGTTGCAATAGGTGAATGTTGAAATCACTTCGAAAATTCACCAGATGTTGCGTGCATTCTTGATAAACTAAAAGCAGTTGCAACAAAATTTTGCACATGTAAATGACGGGTGTAAGGAGATGGAAGACAAATTCAACAATGCGATATTTTGCATTTTTGTTTTATCTTACATAAGTCTAACATTCGTCCATGCTTAGAATATTGCTGCCATATATTGTCCGGTGCTGCTATTTACCTTGAGTTCCTTGATAAGATCCAAAGAAGAATCAGCAATATTATTGGTCCTGATCTGGTGGCTCGGTTCAGTTACTTGGCCACCGCCATAATGTTGCCTCTCTGTGCTTCTTTTTATAAATGCTTTCATAGAAAAAAAATTTGTTTATAGTTACGTTGTTCTGGAATTGTCATCATTGGTCGACTGAACTTGCTTTGTTTCAATTATTGTTTCCCTTAGATTGAGCTTACCATTTCTTTTTATACTATAATGTATTTCAGTGTTATCCAATAAATATCTTTTTGCTTTGTTAAAAAAAAAAAAAAAAAAATAGCGCTCCAGAGCTTTATTGTTCTTTTCATGATTTTAAAAGGAATAAAGTTTGCAATTTCTTCTCAATTTTTTCTTTAAGTGTTTCATTGTATTCCATTCTACTGACAGGATTTTCTGTTTTAGCTTTATCTCTATTATATATATTTTGACAATATAGTGTTACACATATTTTTCATATTTAAATAATAGCAACTGATTCGCATATCTCCCTTTGGATTATTTCCTGGTTACTCCGATGTAAATCCTTTCTTCCTTTGTAGTCACCTGGTAGAACACACTTTTCTCTGTGCAATTTCTCTTCAGTGAATATATTGTTTTATTTCTACAGTTACATTTTTCTTGGAAACGCTATTAAAAATCTGTCACCCATTTTGAAAATCGCTAAACATGAGGTAAGCGATATAAATAGGTAAATAAAACGAAACGTTTATATGCATCATAATGGTGTAATAACACAAGAAAGTTTAATGTACATAAAAATCTCTTTTAAAGGAATTTAAAATAAAGCACTCTTATAAACGTAAGGAATTGTATATATATATATATATATATATATATATATATATATATATATATATATATATATATATATATATTCATACATGTTTCATTAAATAATATAGACAAATGTTGTCTATTTATTTTATGTAAGTTCTTTTCATATCGTCTGATAAGCTTAATAATATTATCATTAAACAATGAAAGAAAATCACAATATTGATACATATTTTTAATCCAATCTAAGCTTTCGGCTTACATAAGCCATTATCGAAGATGACAATTACACAATATATTAAGCAATACACGAACAAGAAATTGATGATAGTCTGTTTTTGTTTACATGAATGATTTCCAAGCAACGATAAACACGTGCATATAAGACGCTGAAAGCGAAAATCGCACCACAGCTCATGACGTCATACAAGACCACGCGAGAGTGAATCCGATGAGTATTGAGTATGGAAAGCCGTTGGTACGAACCAATGGCTTCTGTTACTAATTATAGGCATTTAAGGATATTTGTGGAGATTTCGTAGTTTATTTTGTTCAGGTTAGGTTTCAACTGTTTTATGAATTTTCCTTCTTTCTGATGAGTTGTCTAATATCCAGATTGCGAGTATATATAAATATATTCTTCAAATTCAGAGTATTAAATTAACACAAGCCATTGTCAAATAAAAATTATATCTGCTTTATTATGAATGATCAATCAATTATTATGAATCAATCAATCAATCAATCAATCAATCTTTCTTTCTTTCTTTCTTTCTTTTTTTCTTTCTTTCTTTCTTTGATATATTGCATTCACTTACACCTCCCCGCAACTAACTAGTAGGGGTTGTATGTAGAAAGATCATTGTTATTCTATAAAAACTTTGTTAAAGCAATATTCACTCGTAAAAGAAGAAAATATTCTGACAATCCAAAATATACTTCGGCTTTAAATAATCCATAAAAGGTTGATTGGCCGACACGCCCACCCCCTAAAAAACAAAAAACAAAAAAAACAAAAAACAAATTAATCACATTCTCGGATATATTTTTTTCTACCGTCTTTCCTCGTAATCAAAACGGAATGTTTCATTATTTATCTGAAGTAATGACGGAGCGTAACGGATGTACTAACCAACTTACGAAACAGTGGCACAATTATAATTTGTCAAGGGAAAGCTGAAAAGTCATCAGACCGACGAAGAAGCCCTTCAAAAGATACATGTAATATTTACTATAAACGTAAGATAATTATGAGCATATAATACCCAAACACTATATGGCACTGTTTATAAAGAAAGATCCACAATAATATTCTAAGTTATATTGAAAAAAAAAGAAGAAGGAAAACGTTGCGTATAAAATATTTTATAATATATTTATTAATCTGAGTACGATTTTATGCACCCCCACACACGCACACACAGACATATATATATATATATATATATATATATATATATATATATATATATATATATATATAGGGAAAATTTTATGACAAAGAGGAAAAAGTTTACTTGTGACGCCTTTCGTCCTTCAGGGCTTTATCGGACGAAACTTCGAAGGATGAAACGTGTTACAAGTAAACTTTTTACAATTTTTCATAAAATTTCCACAACCATTACTGTTCTTGATGTATAAAAATATATATCGTTATTTCATATATATAAGAATATCACTTACTAACTTTGGTTTATTGACACATTAAATTGTGTCACTTTGCGTCCTCCATAGCCGGACATTTTGGCTACCCTGTTGAATATTTATGAGCGTTCCTAAGTTTAAACTTTTTTGACAAGCCAATAACCTTTTTTGCTCTTGTATATAATACTTGTCACAAAATAAAAATCCTTGTATTTGCCTTGATAAGAGCCTCATAGGACGAAACGCGTCGTCTAAGATAGGTTTTCCTTTCCTTTTGTCTTTATATATCATGTATTAAACAATTATCAGACCTTGTGTTTTGATTCAAAGCGTGCATCTTCCAATCACCATGCAGCATTGATTTCTATGTTCACATTGTGCCTATCTATCTATCTATTTATCTATCTATCTATCTATCTATCTATCTATCTATCTGTGTGTGTGTGTGTGTGTGAATGTGCGTGTACTAAGAAAATATATGACCCTCCAATGTCTGTCTGTACTGAACATGTGTCAACAAAGGAAACCCAAACTCACAAACAGGTGATTCCGACAGAATAATACAAATATTTGTAAATAATAACCTGTTTCCAAGTGTTTAATGTTTTAACTTTTGTGGTGGTAGTTAATGTTCTAGTGTATTCTGGTTTCTCCAAAGTCTTTTAAATACCTTTTATACTTTGATATGTAAATAGGTAAGTCAAGATAAGGATGTGAGTCGGGTGCCTGGCAACTTATCAGTGTGAGTTAACAGTCTTCATAGAACCGTTAGGAGTTAACGGTTGGGACACAGATGGCACGGTGAGTAGGGCTTGAGTTGAAATGGATGGAAGACAAATTGAATTTGTCCAGAAATAATGTCAGGCCCAGAATTCCCCGGATAAATAAAAGCTGCGTTGAAACGAAGTGGCTAATTTTGGACTCATTAAAACAAGCGATGACCAAACACTGGCTTTTAAATTTATTCGAAATGACAAATTTGGGCAGGCATGCGAATGATTCCGTGAGAGGAAGGAGTAACAATGTCAGAAACTTTAATTCGGACCGTGGTAGATTTTATAACTATGCAAATGAATGGCCTGGGCCCCTGTAGCTGAATATATGTACCAACTCTGAACGTTGGAGATCATGGCTCTCCACAATGTTCCTGTCCTTTTAGTTCTAAGTAAATTCTGCCTTTCCGTTATTTCTAAACGCTGTTCCGCTATCCATTTACTCAAGCTCGTCAAATATGTTATGCGTTGTTTTCCTCTGTCCCTCTTGTCCTCAGTCTGCCTTGTGAATATCAGATTTTCCAAGCCCTCCTTCCTCATTATGTGCCCCAGATATGTCGAGTGCCTGTTAAGTATAAGTTTCCTTTATGTTTCCATTTTCTCTAAAATACCGTCGTTGCTCACCCGTTCGGGCTATGTAATCCCCATCATCTTCCTGTAGAACTATGTTGCTTCAATTCTCTTCAATGTAAATTACAAATCGGAGATACCAAACTCAACCAAGCACAGAAATTTAAATATCTGGGAAATGTTCTAACAGAAGTCGAAAAATGCTACACTGAAATCCGAAGACGCATTGGGATAGGCAAAGATGCATTCCAAAAGCTAAGCAGAGTATTAAGAGACAGAAAAAAAATTTTTCGTTAGACACAAAGAAAAGAGTACTGAAATGTTACGTGATATCTTTCTTCATATATGGAAGTGAATGCTGGACAATTTCCTCAAATATGTAGCTGAATACAATCAGATAAAGACACGACTTATTTATTGGCGCTGTCAAGAGGCCTATTCCAGATTAAAGCTCACCAATGCGTTGATGCAAAATATCAAATGCTTGCCGAGTGCTGAGTTAATGAGGTTCGTTAACATGCACACATGAGAAAGTTTTAATTGGAATAAGGTGGATATAATGGTAATAGAGATTAGCCGTTTCTATGCGAGAAACATTCGACATTCATTGACCGAACAGTTAGTGTCACAGTTGGTTGAACTGTACAGAATATTTCCCTTAAAACATTTTTAAATGTGTTCCTCTAATACATCTAATGGTAAATATAAAAGTACTTTTTATTCAGTCCACCACAAGCAGGGCAATAAAAGAATAAGACATAAGGGATTACTGAGTGGGAAAGAATAAGAAAAAGATTATTAAGGAGAGAGAAGAATAAGAAAAAGAAAAAGATTATTAAGGAGAGAGAAGAATAAGAAAAAGAAAAAGATTATTAAGGCGAGAGAAGAAAAAGAAAAAGATTATTAAGGAGAGAGAAGAAAAAGAAAAAGATTATTAAGGAGAGAGAAGAAAAAGAAAAAGATTATAGAGAAGAATAAAAAAAGAGAAATCAGGAAGACAGTAGATAACGGTTGGTATTGCATTTAATTTTTTTTAAGAACAAACTTATCTGGAAAGCAAGAAGCCAGAAGAGAGTTTGATGTAATGGAATAACCAATCACCCCCATGAATGATTACACTATAGGTAGTAAGTACCTATAAAGTCTACTGTCTACGAGAGAGAGGAGGTGAGAGCGAGACGACGCAAGCACGTCCTTCTAATTAAGTGGCACTCTCTACTAGATTTACCTGTGTGTATAACTGTACCGTATTTCATATTGTACTTGTTGTATACAATAAACCTTTCTTCTAGTATCCACCTGGTGTTATGTGTTTATTCCCTTAGCACGGAATATAACAGAGTTCCACAAGCGAGAAGTGCTATAAAAGAAACTGTTAGCATAGAATTTACGGTTACCTTTAGCCATTTCAACTATAACATGATGAGACCATGTTGCCAAACTATTAATGCGCTTAAATTTATAAAATCTAGTTAACATAGAGGAAAGTTAATCGGTACAATAACTATGAAAGTATTTATAGAAAAAGCACAGGAAAGCTACATTACGGAGGTGGGAAAATATGAGAGACAGATATTGACAATCTTAGAAGATTACATACTTGTAGAAAAACTAGAGAAGTTAGCATCGGAAACAGTTCATGAAACAATGACACTTCTCAGAAAAATGGTGAAGGCAACATATGAAATCTTTCAACTAAAACAAGAACAAAGACAAAAGATCAAATGATTTTAGAAATAATAACATTCATTTCAAAACATTTACCTATTCATACTTATCGTAATTTCAGTTAATGCCTTTAAAGGAAATTGGATAACAATAAAAGGTTACGATAGTATTAACGGTTATGTGCTGTGTACCTTCGGAATGTTAGCGATCATGGCTCTCCACTACTTCCTATCTTTCGTAGTTCTTTTCGCTATTTCCCTCATCAGTGTTCTTTCATCTATTTACACAAACCGGTTCAGGTAGGTTATTCACAGTGCTACTCTGTCTCTCTTGCTTTCAGCATGTCCTGTGAATGTCAAATTTTCCAAGCCCTCTTTCCTCATTACGTGCCATTTATAAATTTTAACTGTTCCTTTCAGATTCAAAGTATTTTGTTTCCATTTTCCTTAAAACTTCCTCGTCACTCGCGTGTTTGAATTTGATAGTCGGCTCAACAACCTTCTGTAGAACTACATTTTTGTTGCCTCAAGTCGTCCAGTATTTACTACCATAGAGGATGATTGATGTTACACAGCAGGCCAGCATTCTTTTCCTGTTTTTTTTTTAATACTTTGCTTAGATTTTGGAAGGCATCTTTCGCACTTCCAATGCGCTTTTGGATTTCAGTAAGTAACCTAATCTGGAAAAGGGCTGCAAGGAGAGTTCCTGTGGGAAATGTATTAAAAAGCTGTTCGCTGAGACGTGCTTATTCATCACCAACCCGTTATAGGATAATTTTGTGATTTTCTTTTTAAAAAGGTAATTGTGGTGTTTAGATAGATCTAGACTATCGTATGCGATTATGTTACCAATTTCGGTAGAAGAAAAGTGATGATCGGATTTTAAAGTTGATCGATTATTGCAATGATGTGAAGAAAAGCCATGACGGTGGTGCATACAATTAACTCTGTAGGTCTTAACGAGGATCATCTTCTTGGGACCTAGTGGACTGACGTTACAGAATCACAAAAAAAAGCTGTGTCAAGTAACAGAAGACACGTTACTTGAAGACTTTGAACAGCAGCAACAGTTAAACATGTAATTTGAAGAGAAATTAACGTCATAATCAAGATGGGAAGCGCGGTGGAGTAATGTATAGAGGCTCGGATTGAAGAATCGGAGAGCCGAGTTCGAATTCATTACACTTGCATTCCAGTCGATTCCATTACACTTACATGCTAATACCCTTGGGAAAGGTATGAATCCTCTTCTTCTCCCACCCCAGCTATGGGTAAATAGCAGGACAGTCCAGCTTCTGTAGCCTTGGATGGCAACTGGTTTACTGCAGAAATAAATGGTAACCTACTGCAGGAAAAAAAAAGATCTGCCTCATCAGTCATGTGTCGAAAGATACATGATCGCCTAAGCGTGTATCACGCATGGTACATAACTGACCGAATCAAGATGTTGTCATTCCACACTACTTCAAGCAAAACGTTAAGTTTGGTTTTGGTTTGTTTTGTTTTACGGCATATCAACCTAAATGGGTTATTTAATGCCGACATTTTTGTTGCTGGTAATTTTTTTTTCTTTCAAAAATCTATTTTTGGTAATATTTTTTTTTTCAAAAACCTGGTAATAATTTTTTTTACAAAATGTATTTCTGGTATTAAAAGCTATTTTTACACTTTCATAGTATTTTGACCCCAGTTTGGGGGCTCACTATTTACTCATAGCTGGGACCCTAACAGGTGCTATGACTCTGGGTCAGGGTGGAGCTGGGAATACCAGCAACCAAAAGGTGGCTTCATGCTCCTCAAAACTTCCTGATGAAAGGCCTTGCTGCTGGACGCAGTCTATCGTCTTACCCAGGATGTGGATGTAGTTTATCATCATACCCAGAACAGGCAAAAAGTTAAGAAGAAAGCCTTCATCAATACTTGGAGGAGCAATAACCGTGTATTTTTCCTGAAAAATTGTTTTAAGAGAAACTTTATGAATTTCAACCGATAGTAGTACAAGCTGGTCGGCCAATGAATGCCGAATGTTTCCTTTTCAGGAAACGGGTCATATTATCATATTATCATGATCGTAAGGCACATGGCATACAAAACAATAACAATTTTATATACAGATTGTCCTTCCATACAAAAAAAAAACTAACTAAAAATGATCACGTCATATTTTGCATTTATTGCATGGCAAATGAATATTGGTGTACATTCCGGTAGGTAATAGCTACCCTCATCGCTTTCTAGACGATTTGTACACGCGATGAAGGTCGTAGAAGGGATCGACTGAAATATAGTAATAACAGAAGCGGCAAATAAAAGGTTATTCGTGCCAAATGTGTCCTTATAAAGAAACGGTTGACATTACTATTATCACAATACAGACATTGGTATTAATGTTCATTGCGATATTGTCTCCATTGAATTTAGGGTTATTTAGCAGAAGATGTATTAGCACTTTAGATAGGGTGACCATAGACTGAACAATAATGAATTTTAGGGAAAAAAAGACGCTTATACCTAGAATCAAATATTTCTGATGCACATAATGAGAAAAGAAGGCTCGGAAAAGTAGACACGCACAGGTTAGAGTGAAAAGAAGGACAAAGGAAAGCAACAAACCTACCTAAGGAGTTTGTGTAAACGTTGGAGAGAACAAGAACTGGCAGAGATAGGAAAAAGACAAACTTTACTGAGAGCTACAAAGGACAGGAGGTTGCGGAGGGCCATGATCGGCCACGGCACATAGAAGAAGATGATGCTCAGAAATAAAGCACGAGGAATGGTACAAGGATTGCACGTCAAAATGAGAAAGAAAGAGGTTATAACGATGAGGATGATGATGATGATGAGGAGGAATTATAAGAGGAGGGGGAGAAAAGCACATTTGGAGCAGGTGATTCTGTGCAAGGTTGCAGGGCAAACTCAGGTTTTTCGCGCTGGTGATGAGAGCATCTTTTCTATTTGCTATGCAAGTATCGAAAAGAACAGAGAATTAGACATGTCAGAGATGTCCATAGATGTGGTAGCAATTGCAACAATGGCGGGCTACCGGGGATGGCACCAGTGATAACTGCGCAGAGGGGTAGCATTGGACGGGGAACGAGAGACTGTTGAGGCGATAAGAAAACCTGTTAATTGTTCTATTTCCCTCTCTTTCGCCGCGAATACTTACCCACTTGCACGCCTAACCACTTATCCATGTTACCTACTCATCAACATTTCCCATCAATTTCGTCGTCGACACTTCTACCTTTCTGTTCGTGTATTCTCATCTCATTTCGTGTTAGCGACAGTGTTCCAGGTTCCAGAAATAAAATGCTCGGTTTCGTCTATAAATCGCAAATTTGCATCAGGATATACTCTTTCTTTGACTTTTCCCTCTCCTTGCTTCAAGTATTCATCCAAAGCGTTATAGCTTGGCCTGGGAGGGGGCTGAAGCAACTTACTTTTGGCTGAAATTGAGAACTAAACAGAAGACTAAATTTGTCTTCTTGGCCCCAATCTATTACGATGCTATTAAGCTGAGCTGTATCAGTTGCCTAACATTATTACTGTCAGTAGTTTTCAAACAAATAAGAAAATTTCATTTTCCGTATTTTTTTTCATTTGTTTTTATTTTTTTATTTTTGTTTTCCTCATTATTCCTTAAGTCTTATATGCGAGAAAAGTCTTTATTCCTTAAGTCTTATACGCAGGAAAAAGTATTTATTCCTTAAGTCTTATACGCAGGAAAAGTATTTATTCCTTAAGTCTTATAATCGAGAAAAGTCTTCGTTCCTTAAGTCTTAAAAGCGGAAAATGTCTTTATTCCTTAAATCTTGGAAGCGTGTTAAGTCTTATATGCGATTAAAGTCTTTATTCCTTAACTCTTATATGCAGGAAAAGTATTTATTCCTTAAGTCTTATAAGCGCGAAAAGTCTTTAAGTCTTAAAAGCGGGAAAAGTCTTTATTAGTTAAGTCTTATATGCGAGAAAAGTCTTTATTCTTTAAGTCTTATATACAGGAAAAGTATTTATTCCTTAAGTTTTATAAGCAGGATAAGTCTTCATTCCTTAAGTCTTATAAACGAGAAAACTCTATAGGTCTTACTCCAGAAAACATCTTTTTAATCACTTTACACCAAGCTAGTCAACAAGGCCGCTAAGATGCAGGGGTTTAATGAGTGTGAACGAATATAAGAAAAATAA
>OZ038479.1:93886930-93936930 GCA_964036315.1 Acanthosepion esculentum
CCAGTATTGTTAAGTGAAGAAAAAGTATTGTGATGATTTTTGACCAGTGTGGAATTTTTCAACTACAACGATATACAACGTTTTTGTTATGACGACATTGAGGATAAGTGGTCAGTTTGGTGTTAGGAAAATAGGTGATTGCAATGTAAGAGTAACGTCATTACAATGTCACATATCTCCCAACCAAAATACAACTGTAATGTTACAAGAAATTTCTGTATTTTTTTATTTTTTAACAATACACTCCAAGCAAAGAAACACAGCCTCCAAGACACAGTGGGGTGACTGAGTGTGAACAAATATAAAAAGAAAAACATTATCAAGGAGCAAGAACAATAAAAGAACAGGAATCAAGAAGACAGAAGATAACAATTGGCATTGCTTTTAAATTTTTGAAGACCAAAGTTGACTGGAAAGCAAATGCTATATTTCTTATTGGAAAGAAGACCCTGCAATGTGGGATGCTTGACCAATACAGAGTAGATTAGAGTCTCTAGTACTTTGCCAAAAATAGGTAGAAGGCTAACAGGCTGATAGATAGAAGAATCAGATGGTTCACCTGATTTCTTAAAGACCGGAACTACAGAAGAGGATTTCCAACAAGCAGCAAAGCATTTCTTGCAGAGTTTACAGATAACAGAAACCAGTTCAGGAGAACATTTTTTAAGGACTATTACAGGCATTGATGGATCAACTTTAGAGATGATAGCAGAAACCACAGGTGAAGTTATATATATATATATATATATCATTCAATAGAGACTCATTTCTAAGTGGATAGTCAGGCAAATATACTCCAGGTGAGCCAATATTAGAATTTAAAGAGAATTTATGAGCAAGACATTCTGCTTTACCAGTAGATGATGTTAACACCTCAAATGGAGTAAAGAGAGGAGAAATAGAAGACTTACTCTTATTTAAGGCGCTATTACGGAGCCACCAGTATTCATGAGAGCCAAACATCTTAGCTGTTAGTATTAACATATTAAATTTCTCAGGGGTAGTTGCACGTTAGTGAATGTAATGAACTTGACTTGAATTTGAATTTGGCTCTCTCTCCAATTGCTCAATTTGAGCCACTATCCAATACTCCATCCTGCCTTGGGGAAAGAAAGCAAAAATAAAAATTCTCCTAACTACTAAGCGACTCCATATGTTGTCGTATTTTTGAAATATCTGACACCTTAGTATTTAGAAGATTCATTAACGTGCACAGTCAACATGAAAGGAAAGATTAACAAATAAAGGATCTAGGGTCAGATGCCTGTTGCACTTGTGTGCAATGTAGAATTGAACATGTCAATAAAAAAGAAGTAGTATGTGGCGAGATGAAGTTCCTTTTCATTTGACCATGAATTAATTATTAGTGAGGGGGTAAGGGATTACTTGTAAAAGGAGTTTCCCACTCCAAAATTTTTCAGTGGTATTTTTTGCCTCTTAGTGAACACACGGGCTTGAAACTGCTACGAATTGAAAATCTCTCTTTCACTCACAAGTCATGAGTAAAAATCTCCCTATTAAGACTTGAAAACAACAACATTTAAGAGGTGGTTACATGCTCCTCAAAAGCTCCAATTTCCCAATCAGAGGCCTTGCTACCAGATTTAGTCATACCCGGGACTTTATTTTTAATAAATACAATATCTGTGATCAATTATCATCATGAACATTATTCTTTTTTGAGCCCTTTCCCTTCAAGATATAAGTGATGATGGCTCTCCACAAGTTCTTACATTATTAAGAGCAATAAAAGCAATCAGTTCAGACTACATGTGATCTTCTATTTAGCTGTGTGAGAATAAATATTTCTCCTGCTGAAAATACTCTTAAATTGATTTTCAGCAAGAGGCAAAACCATAACAACTTTAGAATACTGGTCTCAAAAAAGCTGTGGAAACTAACAAAATGACGCTAGTGAGCTCCACTATGGAAAACAACAGTCACTAAATACCCAACCACATAAAATATCATGAAAACATCAAGTAAGAAGTTGTGCAGAGCCCTCATCATTTATATCTTGAAGGGACAGGGCACAAAAAAAGAACAATGTTCATGATGATAATTGATCATAGACATTGGATTTATTAAAAATAAAGTACTGGGTATGACTACATCTGACAGCAAGGCCTCTGATTGGAAAATTGGAGCTTTCGAGGAGCATGTAACCACCTCTTAAATGTTCTTGTTTTCAGGTCTCAGAAATGTTTGATCAATGTGTCCATTCAAAAAAAAATGTTACATCACATTTGAAATAGAAATAGTCTAATTTTTAATTTATGAACCACATACATTACTGTGGGTAAACAAATTGAACTTGACAACAAAAAAAAACCTTTTAACTAATCACAAATCCAAATATAAATAAAGCAAATAGATTTTAATAAAATGTAAACAGTAAAACGAATTACAAATGTGAACAAAAAATTCAATGGATTCTTTACTCCTGCTTATTGTTCAGGATCTTGTTAAGACATTGAATTTTTTAAATAACTGCAACCCATGGATTTTGTCTTGATTAACCAAATGATAATTGAATCCAGATTCACATGTTACAAATAGAATGAAGACACAAAATGCTTTTCCATCAGGACCTGGCAACATCTAAAATGCTATCCACCAAATCACTGCTTGCTTTCAAATTGCATTTGAAGAGCTTCATTTAACTACAAATCTTTTCATCTGACCTTCTCCAATTTGTAGGAATATGGATTTATTCTTCTGAAATCTGCAGGTCTCCACTGGGAAAATATTCATCAAATGATTCTGACAATGTTCCTGGTGCTCTGACAATGACTGGCACGACTGTCACCTTCATGCTTTATGGAGATGCTTAAGTTTTAGTCAAACTTGAGTACAGATAGCATAAAAATATTATCCTTCTTCCAGCTCTCTGGTAAGATTGAAATACTGAGCTTTTCACTTTCTTTCAAATCTACTATGTAGTCTGTGTGCCGAAACAGCGAAATCCATTATATAGCACAAGGGCTCCAAACCTTTGGTATGTCCCACACCCCATGGATCAATGTTCGCCCCCCCCCCCAGTAACATCACATGATGTATAAATAGTCTAATTTATCATTTCTGATCCATATGCATTACTGGAGATGAACTAATTGAACTTAGCAAAAAAGCCTTTAATTCATCACAAATCCAAATGTAAATAGAGCAAAACATTTTAATTTAAAAAATGTAAGCAGTAAAATGAATTACAAATATGAGCATAAAATTCAATGAATTCATTACTCTTGCTTCTTGTCCAGGATCTTGTCAAACCGTGGAATTTTTTGCTGTCTGCAATCCACTGGTCTGACTGTGACGATTCTGAGATTTTGTCTTGATTAACAAACAAGAACTGAATCCAGATATACATGTTGCTGCAAGTGGAAAGAGGACAGAGTGTTTTTCCATCAAGTCTTGGCATCATATCCAGTGTTGTGATCCAAAATTCCTCCAAAGACTTGCTTACAAATTGCATTTCAAGAGCTTGATGATTTGTAAGCAAATCAGTAAGAACTTCCTTCAGCAATTCATCATTTGACATATTCTTCAAATTGTAAGAATTTTATTAATAAATTCAATGGGTATTTTATAGGTACCATCAAGTTAGTGGAAACAAGTTTATGATGATGATCTGGTGGCAACAAATTATCTGAAAACTTCTCTAGGCACACTAGCAGCTGACTGAATGATGAAGAAAACGAGTGACTCTGTTGCATCCCATGAAATTCTATCTTGCACTCCCTGAAGTGCAAGCACCCTAGATTGGGAATCTTTAATTTAATAAGTATTAGCCATGATATCACAGGTTACATAAACAGCTAATTCCAAAACAAATGATTAGAAGAAGAATATATTTCTTAGATAAAACATGGTATGCCTGCAATAGTCCTTAAAAAAATACCCCTGTTAAACTCTACAATAAATGCTTTGCTGCTTTTTGCTTGTTGGAAATCCTCTTCTGTAGTTCCAGTCTTTAAGAACTCAGGCAAACCATCTGATTCTTCTATCAACCTATTAGCCTTCTACCTATTTTTGGCAAAGTACTAGTGACTCTAATCTTCTCTGAATTGATTAAGCATCTCACATTACAGGGTCTTCTTTCAGATAAGCAATATGGCTTTTGCTTCTTGAAGTTAATTGCTGATGTGTTAAGGATTATTGCTGAAAGAGTCTATCAAGCTTTAGACAAGAATGGTGAGACTCAAGCTGATTTGACACAAAAGTCACACCCCACAACTCTTGCCCTGAGGCCAAACATGGCTAATTAAGGTATCATATTTATATTATTTACAACTAGTTTAGTGAACAGCATCTGTGAAGGAATGTTGAAAAGTTCTCAACCCAACCAAAAAACACTTCCCCAAAATTCCTAACGGCTGGTCATTTAGTTAAATTTAGAAAAGAGAGTCATACCAAAAACTTTTCAGCACCCACTTGTATGTTATCCTTATATCAAAGCTTCAAAAACAGGTGCGTGGGGAAAGCTGACAATTTTCAAGTATAGGTCAGGGTTGTTCTCACGGTTACCATATTCAGATGGATGTCAGAATGATATGGTGGAGGAGTTAAGGGTTGATGAAACCTAGTTGAAAGTTGAGTCAGTTATGTGCCATAGGTGATACACGCTTAGGCAATCATGTATCTTTCGATACATGACTGCCGAGGCGGATGTTTTTCACCTGCAATATGTTGCCATTTCTTTCTGCGGTAGACCAGTTGCCCTCCAAGGCTATAGAACCTGGCCTGTCCTGCTATTTACCCATAGCTGGGGGGAGAAGAAGAGGATTCATACCTTTCCCAAGGGTATTAGCACTTAAGTGAATGTAATGGATCTGACTGGAATTCAAACTCAGCTCTCTGATAGTTGCTGAAGTAAAAGAAGTCTGTGAAGACGGTAGGTATCAGTTAGCAGAATGATATACTGTGGTTACAAGAGACTGTCAACAGTTAGTCTTGGGGCCCCCTTTTTCATTTCTGGGTGGGCTGCTAAAGAAGTTATGCATAAGTGTGGAAATATGTTTTGCCTGCAGCAAGCTCTAATTGGATAGAGTGATGGTGTGCAAAGAAGCACTTAGTGTAATAAAAACATTTCTTTAATGTCAGTTTCAGCCTTACACAGCGTCTTGCAGCAGCATCTATGAAGTTATGCTAAAAAATTCTCAACCCAACCAAAAAGCACGTCCCAAAAAATCTTAATGTTTAATCATTTACTTAGATTTGTGGAAGAACATCATGACATTAACTTGTCTGTGGCCTTTTGTATGTTATAATGATATCAAAACTTAAAAAATGAGAAGGAAAAAGCTAACAATTTTATTTTCAAATGTAGGTCACTGGAAAAATGGTTGATTCCCTGTGCCACTCTAGTACCTGACTCCTACTGAAATGCTCTATATTTACAATAGCTAGATAAGATTAAAAAAAATATTACTGCCACACCTTGGCTGGAGCTGCTCATACTCCAGCCTTGATTGAATTCCTTCCAGCCTACAGCTCCTCTACCACAGATGAAGAATTACTAGCCTCTTGCTCCTATATTAATATTTTCATGAGAGATATTTGGGAAAACCACATTTGCTGGTTCATTAGTCCAGACCTTCACTACTAGGACCCACTATGCTACATACACAGAGTTGACTAATCCTCGTTCCTGTCATCTTTCATTTGTGATGAGTAAGTTTCTCTCAGACAACGTCTTCCTCAGAACTGTTGCAATGTGGAATGGATCCCTGAGAGGATGCTTCCCAGATCACTACAATCTTAACCTCTTCAAACCTAGGGCCAACAATTATCTATCCTATATATTATAATATGTAAAAACTGTTCCCCTTAATGTATTCCCTTACAACATCCTCATTTAGTAACCCTATACCTTGAGTGGCTCTTGGGCCTTGTACTGAACAATAGTAAAAAAAAAAAATGTTCAGGTTAATGCTAACTGATACCACAAACATTCACTTGGAGCGCAGAATGATGCTGCGGATTGACAAGACCTGAAAGAAGAAATTTGTCAAGTCAGTATGTATCGGTTATCAGAAAGATATACCGGGGTTAAGAGAGACTGTCAACTGTTAGTCTTAGCATCCTTTTTTTATAATTTCTGAACGGACTGCTAAAGATGCTACGCATAAGTGTAGGAAATATATTTTGCCTGCAGCAAGCTCTAATTGGATAGAGTGATGGTGTGCAAAGAACCACTTAAAGAAATAAAACCATTTTTTTTCCTCTTTTTTTGGTGATGGGGTTGGCAGTTTTAACCCAACATAGCAGAGATTTGTCAAATTCTTGCCACGCCTTTACTGTAATACTAATGATGATTCCTACTGTGATTGACAATAGGTGTAACATCATTTCACATTTATTAATGTTCTGGCGGTACTTATGGGAGAGTGGTTTTGCTATTAAAACTGTTGATATGCATACAAGAAGAAAAACAGGTGGTGGACGTAAAACATAAATTAAGTGGATACATTTCAAGACTCGACATGTAGAATTACAGGAAAGTAAAAGTGAAATTATCTATTTTCATGCAATTTGCTGATCAATGCAAAGTGTGATTCTTAGACATTTTTTTCTTGAAGCAGTGTAATGTTCAGCTCAGATAATGCAGATGACTAAGAAGATTTAGCTGTGAGCTTCTGTGTTAATAGTCATGTAGAGAATTATGTGTAACAAGGTACTGACAATGGTGTGTTAGCAATAGCGACGTGATGATAGGTAACTGATGGTGACAATGATCAAGATGCTAAAAGTACTGAAATTGGACAGATGGTGATATGTAAATAAAGGGTTAGTGTTTACAATAATGATGATGGTGAAAGTAAGGAAATTGGAGATATAGTGGTTGGTAACTGTAATACTGTTGGTGACAAGATGCTGAAAGTAATGTCATCAACCAGAACAGTTTTACTATTTGTGGTAGCATATTAGGGGATAGTGATATTAGACTTAGTAATAATTGCCTTTGTTGCCAATGGCAAGAGTTAAAAACTTTTAACTGGAGTTAATATTCACTAAGATTAAGTTATTGCAACAAATGTAGAAAAAAATAGAAGGTTTTCATGAGTCATCCAAATGAGCGTAGCCTTGATGAATCATAAAGTAGCACTTGACATAATAGCTTTTATTGAGTTTGTCTACTTTGGTTTGGTTTGATTAATTCTATAGCATATCAGCATTCTGTTGATTTGATAAATGATAGAAATGTAGATATAGGTTTGGTTTGCATGAGAGTCAAGAAGGTTGACATGGGTTTGGGTTGCATGACAACCAAAAGGTAAAAAAAGATAGGTTTGGTTTAAACAAAGTCCAAAAATGTATACATCAGATTGGCTTGCATGAGTTAAAAAAGGTAAGCATAGGTATGATTTGCATGAAAAACCCCAAAAAAAAACATGAATCAAAAAGGGAGATATGAGTTAGGTTTGCATGAAAATCAAAATTATAAAAAAAAAACATAGATTTGGTTTGCATGAGGTTCAAAATCAAAGAACTAGAATTGGCTTGAGCAAGAATCAAAAATGGAGGTATGAGTTAGGTTTGCATGAGAACCAAAATAATAAAAAAAACATAGATTTGGTTTGGATGAGATTCAAAATCAATGAACTAGAATTGGCTTGAGCAAGAATCAAAAAGAGAGATATGAGTTAGGTTTGCATGAGAACCAAAAAGAAAAAATAAACATAGATTTGGTTTGCATGAGATTCAAAATCAAAGAACGAGGATTGGCTTGAGCAAGAATCAAAAAGGGTGATATGAGTTAGGTTTGTATGAGAACCTAAAAAAAAAATAGATTTGGTTTGCATGAGATCCAAAACATAGACCTAGGATTGTGCTGTAGAAGAGACCAAAAGGTAGACAGGTTTGGTTTGCATGAGAATAAAAAGATGGTAGACATAGGTTACGTTTGCATGAGAGTCAAAACTGGAGATATAGGTTTGATTTACATGAGAGCCAAAACTGGAAACATAGGTTTGATTTGCATGAAAGATATGCATAGATGCAGTAATCACGTGGTCCCTTTCGTTTAGCAAGTGCTACATCTCTGTACACAGATGCATTTAATATACTGTTAACCCCAACCAACTGACTGATCCTGAGCTTTAACACTGATTTTTATCATTAATAGGCAAGTTAAAACTATCTTAGCCACCAAGCAGGATGTATTATATTTGTTGTAATAAAACCGTGAACTGTAGCAGTATGAATGAGAGTCTGTTTTCATGTAAAATCTAACTATACTGGTCACAGAATTCATAAAAGTTGATATAAAAGCATTAATAATGGTCTTGATCACAGTGTTGACTG
Source organism: Acanthosepion esculentum (assembly GCA_964036315.1). Classification (NCBI taxonomy): domain Eukaryota; kingdom Metazoa; phylum Mollusca; class Cephalopoda; order Sepiida; family Sepiidae; genus Acanthosepion; species Acanthosepion esculentum. Next base: position 93,895,238 of record OZ038479.1, read on the forward strand.
TAAAAAGTGTGAATGTGTTAGTAAGAATATTCATAATGACTGAGATGAAAGTGTTAATAACAGTCATAAAAACGATGTTGCCTGCTTAAATTTCAATGGAACTGGTAACAAGTTTCAAGACAGCTTGACTGGAGGTGACATTAATAGTCATCATAACTGTGTCACCAGCTCTATGGTGTTGATAACAGAGTTTGTGATGAAAAAGTCTGAAGAACCAACATGATTTAGGCATGCTTTGTGGTTGTCATAGTTGCGCCTTTCACATTAGCATCAGTGGTCTGTTTTTCAGACCTGGGAAAAAGCTAGAAATTCAGATGCTGCCAACTTGGAAGCAAACTTTTCTTCCTGTTCCCTGACTATTCTTTGCACTTGATTTTGTCGGTGAGTGGTTTAATGGATAGCAGCTCAGAATGTGAAATCGGAAAGCCAAGTTTAAATTTCAGTCAAGTTACATTCACTTATGCACACAGTATGAATCCACTTCTATCCCCAGCTATGGATAAAAGAGTAGAACAGACATCATATAGCTTTGGTTGTCATCCAGTCTAAGTGAACATAACTCTGAATTCAAAACAGTATCTTTTATTTATTGCCATCTGCCAGCCTGAATATTCAAGAAATCTTATTAGAAAAATATGCATTCTTGAATATTCAAGCTGGTAGATGGAAATAAAAAAATATACTGTTTAATGAATAAACAGAGTATCACCTCAAATATGGGGAGGCATTAAAATAATGTCTAAGTAATAAATTAAAATATGTCAGATTAATAAATGAATATATATATATATATATATATATATATATATATATATATATATTTATGAAACTTTCAGATAGAATATATCTGTAAAAGGACAATATGAATAAAGACAAAAGGAAAACTTATTTCAACCAATATGCTTTATCCTCTAAGGAACTTTATCAAGTTATTAGCTAAGTTAAGTTTCCCTTTTGTCGCTATTCATATATATATATATATATATATATATATATATATATATATATATATATATATATATATATAAAAATTATGTATATTTTGGCAGCAACCTTTCTTCCAAACATCTTCCATTGAAGACAGCCAATAAGGAAAATATATATAGGTCTTCGTAGTTGCCGCCCACGCGACGCCAGCATATCCGACTCTAAGAAAGAATACTTGACTTTAGAATTTCAGTTTTTCTGTTTCTGACCAGTCCTGTATATATCGTCTCTCCATCAAACTTAAATCTAATATAATTATGTCTCCATTAACCATGTCCCGAAGAAGGTCTATTTGACCGAAACGTCTGACGTCGACAGAATAACAAAAACAAAAACATAATAAAAACAGTAAACTCATATATTCGGATTTTGCTTTTTCTTTTCCACATTTTCATCATATATATATATATATATTATGATAAAGTGAATAAATTTTCATGTCATGTGTTTCGTCCTTTGGAACTTCATTGCGCCAAAGTGATGATTATGTTGATGTGACAACACATGTGCATGAAGAAAAGGGGATGCTGAATATTTTAAAATTAAATTAAAATTTTTTTTTCAAATATATGTTTTGGGTATTTAGTCAATTTCATTTAGTTTTTTTTCTTTTCTTTGTTTCCATCACTTTTGTTACTAAGTATCCGATATTGTGATAATACAAGATCTGCTAAGAAAAGTTGTAAGAATCTGGATGTAAATTTAGTGTGGATGTTCTTGCGGTTAAAGGACTTTCTCTAAATTTTCATCTTAGTAATTCGCTTTCTCTTTTAATTAGAGCAGCATTTTTTAAATCAAATTATGGATAGTTTCATTACAGAGAGCAACTAATGCATTTAGTGTGTTGTTTTGTAAAAGATCTCTTTCGTTTTCATATAATATTTTATTTAAATTCCTTGAGGTTTCTCCTATGTATTCCTTGTGGCAATTATTACAGATGATAGAGTAAATTCCTCCTTCAACTTTTAGCTTATTATTTTGTTTTGTATTAAGTCTTTTATTGTCTTAGAAGTAGTTGTAACAAATTTTATGTTGAGTTTTGATACATTCTTTTCGGTAGTTGATGTGATAGAATTGCTACGTAGAACTATATATTTTGATTGGTGTTTTTTTTTTCATAAAATTGTTCTTCATATATAATAGTTTTTATATCAGCTTCTTATATATACACATGTATATGTGAGAATGGTAAATCCTTATAAACACTGTATAATCCATAAATATATGTGAAGAAGTGCTTTGTTCTGCCTTTCTTTTGCACCAACGTTGCAGTGGCTTTTATCTTTCATCGCCATATTTATGACTCGTCCAGTTTGAAATGACCACAGATCCTTGACCACTTTAGGTGTCAGCTTGATAATCCTAGGTCACTTCTCTTCCCCTTTGATTTTCTTCTTGCTTATCATCTGACTTTTCCTTTAACTCTGCTCTTTACCCCCCCACCTCCTTTGTCGGCTCTTGTTTCTGTACCTCCCGTCATTCAAACCTCAAAGATCTTCTCACCCCAACTCTTTTCTGCTCTTACTGTTTTCTCTTAAGTTTTACTGATTTCTTCCTTTTCATCTTTTTCTTGCTCCTTCTCGTAATTTGTACTATCTTCTCCCCCCACTCTCTCCATATCTTTCTCTATCTATCTATTTATCTCTTTTTGTCACTTGATCTTTTCTCTTGATTGAAGTTTCTCTGTCTTACTCTTTTTTTCCTTTTCTTTGCATTCTCTCCCTTCTCTTTATATAATAATAATAATAATGATGATGATGATGATGATTTGCCAAACATACAGAACCACACTCTAGATCTTAGAAAGCAAAAAAATAAATTATAATAGTAATAGTAGTCATCTGTTTATCATGAGAGGTAATGGTAGTGCTCTATTTGGACCAAATTCAGTTTTGCAAACAGCCTCTAGAATGGTTTAGCAGTTCCTGTTTCTTCTGAAAGTGTTGCAGATGAAGCAGGATGTGGAACAAATATCTGACCTCCAGCTGTTGGCCTTGCTTCATCTCAGTCTTCATAACACTGCTATGGTCATCTGCTAGTAGTCCCTGGTTAACTGGGCTTGTGAGTTTTAGGTCCCTCTTGCAGACATCCTTGAAACATAAACCTAGGTAGCCTGGCTGGTGGTGTCCCATGGTCAGCTTACCATAAATAAGGCCTCTTTGTATATAGCTATTATTCATTCAGTAATAATAATTATTATAATAATAAATTTTATGATGCTAGAACAGGCATGGTTTTGTTACAGGGCCGGATTTAGGGCTTAAGATACCCCTGGGCTAATAGAATTTGGAGGCCCTTTCATTATGTATGTTTGCTTCCTGTATCTATCTATCTATCTATCTATCTATATATATATATATATATATATAACAGCATGGATGTTTGTTGGGGCTCGTTGTTATTTGTCTCTAGCCCTTTGTGTTCATTTTTTTTTTCTCCTCTTCATTGTATATTTTCCTGTTATTTTAATCTGAGTCAAATCTCCCGTAGAGGCCTGAAGAGTGGGAGCGAAACCGGTTGCTTCGCTTTTAAAAATATCATGTAATATTAAGCTACACACTTTCATTTCTTTAATTAGATTTTGTACCCTTAAAAATGATTTCAAATATATATATATATATATATATATAGAGAGAGAGAGAGAGAGAGAAAGATATATATATATATATATATATATATATATATATATATATACAGTGTAACCCAGATATAAGAGACCCGGATATAAGAGAAACCCGGATATAAGATAGATTTTCTCTGGTCCCAAATTAGAGCCTGTGTTAATAAAACAAAATAGACAAAACCCGGATATAAGAGAAACCCGGGTATAAGAGAACCCGGATATAAGATACCTCTTCTCCAACTCTCTTATATCCGGGTTACACTGTATATATATATATATATATATATATATATATATATAGAGAGAGAGAGAGAGAGAGAGAGAGAGAGGGAGAGATGAAGCTTTTTTGAGTGTAAAACATGAAACACTTCAACTAAAATTTTTTAATGATTTTGGAACTCGTCCAATTTATTTAATTAGCAACTTCATGATATTTCTATTCAAACTTTACATCCTACAGAAAAATATCTAGAATGAAGGACATGTATTAGACTGAAATTCTAGTATTCAAATTCACTAGCAAAGCATCATAAAAACATGAAGATGATGGAAAAAGGAAAATTCTGTCTTGCTACACACAGCCTTGTGATCCTAGATCACCAGAGTTGAAAAGCATTTAATTATATTTATTGTTAAAATTGTCAACTTCAAATAGCCAAGCAAGTAATTATAAATCATGGAGATTAGATAGAAAAGAAAAGATTCTTTGATAGTATCACATTGTAATGAAAGATAATGACTTGTTTCACGGTGAGAAATCAAATACATAGCTATAGTAGAAAAATTAATTTTAGACTAAATTAAATTAACTTTTGTCTTGATTTGTTTACAACAAAGCCTTTGGTAAAATCATCAAAAGAAATTTCATGCATTTTATCACTCTCTAAAAGGAGCCTCTAAAAGTCTCCTCTGTTCTTATATCTTTATTTTTTTTATTTTTATCAGGAGCCCAAAACTAGCTGGCCCTTGAGAGCTACACTAATCTTGGGACCCCTGAACTGCAGCCCATATGTACATCCAGCACTGCTCTCATGGCTTCTGAACTTAATTGATTGGAAATGTCAACATATACATTTTTCTCTTAGTAAGTTAAAATGGATTGCAGTAAATATTGCATACTGTATCACAGATTTCCTTGTCAGCTGCCTGACTTTAACCAGCTGGATATGTACCTTAAGGACAAGTGCAATGTGCATCTCTGTTCATGAGTGGAAGTAGTTGGGGAGCATTATGGCTTGAGAGGTTTGTGCTTTTTTGTTTTAAGTTTAAAAATCAAGGCAAATTGGATGTCACATTGAGATACTCGGGAACATTTTTAATCAGGGTCTGCCTGGATGGATGTGTTGCTCAACCTGAAGGTTATGCACTGCTTTTATCAGAACCTATTACTATATCGTGCACATTTGGCTGCGATGAATATGCTTGGTGTACCTTTATCAGGCTGGGTTTCATGTTGGGTATATTGAAATTTGTATATTTGTACCCCAGTCTCCTCTTGTTGGTGTAATAATAATTTACCATACATACTGGACTGTACTATGCTAGGTCTCAGGTAAGGGATTATATTGAACAAAGGAAGAGATGATGATGATGATGATGATGATGGCAACAACAACAATAAAGTGATATGACAAATTAAAAGAAAAGAAACTTCATGATAAGACAGAGATAATTATTGAACTTGAGATTGTGCTTTGGGTAAAAGATGGTTTTCCAAAGACAGAAACAGAGTCAATGTTATTTGCAGCACAGGAGCAGACAATCAGAATGAAAGCAATCAAAGCCGGGATAGACAGATCACAAGAAGAAAGGATGTGTGGGAAAGGTGATGAGACTGTTAGCAATATACTCGGTTAATGTCCCAAGTTGGTATAGAAGTTGTATAACCGACGACATAATTGAATTGGTAAGAGAACCTATTGGGAAGCATGTCATAAGTTTGACTTCATTGTAAAAGAGAATTGGTATAAAAATCAACCAGAGGAATGGTAGAAAATGAGAGTTGCAAGATATTCTGGGATTTCTCAGTGCATACGGATCATGTCAAAGGATGAAAACCCAACTTTATTGTTATAGATAAGAAGAATACCAAGTGTCAAATTATGGACTTTGATACAAGAGTGGACCCCAAAAGAAACTTAAAAGATAGAAAAATACCACAATCTGGCTAGGTGATGAATTATTTTTCATTCTCCAAACCCACTCTGCACCCCTCCCATTGGTGCAATATTGCTACTCTTCGCTATTTCTATAGAAAATGTTCAGACAAGCTACATTCCCTAGTTCCACCAGTTCAGACTTTTACAGGTAAGATCCACCATGTCATGTACACAGGGGTGACCTATTCTCATTCCCTTTGTATTCCATTGATAAAAAGGAACTTACATTCAGACAGATTTTTCTTGAGAGTCACTGCTTTGTGTAAAAATACTCTTGAGAGAATGATCCCTTAACCACTGCAATATTAATCTGAGGTTGATTATTATCTATCTTAGATATCCTCATAATATGCAATTCTTTCATCCCTAAAACAGTATTTCACCCATTTAGTAACTCTTCAACTTGAGTGACTCTTGGGCCTTGTGAATAAAGGAAAAAAATAAGAAAATTAACAATATGGATCGAATATTATACAATGAATATTACAGATCAAAATATAATCCATAACTACCTGTCAGGCTATAGACTTATTGATTCATTATTTTTGTTCAGTTTCTTACTATTCTCAAATGCTTTTCATTTTCTTCACTGTACTACATTCCTTCTCTCTTTACATTTCTTCTTCTTCTTTTCTTTCTTTTTGTTCTCTCTATTGTCTATCCCTTTTCTCTCAATCTCTTTCATTCTTACTTTCTCCTCTTTACTTTCGTTCCCTCTTTCTTACATTCACTTTTGCCCTGTTTCTATTTCTATCCCTTCTCTTTTTGCCCTCTCTTTCTTTTTATACTTCTCTATCTCTCTCTTTCTTTCTGCCTTTCCCTCTCTACTCCCGTCAATCTAATATCGCTTGAAGTGAGTTTGCTTTCTGAGGAAGTATGGAGTTAAGGATAGTATCAAATCTAAAAAAATGGTGCCTGCATTAAAGAGATGCTTGAAGCTAAAAGATAGATTTTGGTGAAACATTTCAGGAAATAAACAAGGAATCACGTCTCATGCAGAAAAAGGTTTCAGAAAAATAGTGGATATGTCATAAGAAGAAATATCAACTCATAAACATCTTTGTGTTAGTATTACAGAGGTTAAGGGTCCTGTCAAGTGGTTATAACTTGCTTTGAACAAAGAGACAGAATTTGAGATAGCAGAAATGAATACTGATATATATATATATATATATATATATATATATATATATATATATATATATATATATATATATATAACAGTAAACATGTATCAAAAAAAGAAAAGGTTGACTAGGGTATTTCTAGAAGGTAATGTTTTTATGACAAACATATTTTGTAATTATAGTGCTCAACATCAAGAGACAGAGCACTAACAGTAATAAATATAATAAAATATACACTTATCTTGTCACTAACCTGAACTTCATGAAGATTAAATCCACTCCACATTGGATTAAATTATGAAATTTTATAAGATAAAGATACATTTAATTTACCTTATAATATATATATATATATATATATATATATATATATATATATATATATATATATATATATATATATATATAATAGTTCACAGTGAGTGATGGTAGTTATAAAGCAGTTCTCCATGTAAAGTAACAGAGCTAAAATTCATATTAAAGCCAATTATATAGTTGTTATTCTTCACCACTAAAGTTACTAAAAGTTTCATATACATGTCAATATAGGTTTATATGAAATAAATATTAATTTTATTGACAACATTGGTATCATTTTGTTGACTTCTTATTCTTCAGATTTCATTATTTATACTACACACACACACACACACACACACACACACACACACACACACACACACATAAACATACACATATATATATCTACATATGAGCACGTGGCTGAGTGGTTAGAACATTTGCATTCTGACCATGAGGACCTGGGTTTGAATCTCACCATAACTGATTTGTCAGAAAGGAGACTTCCTGATGTTATCAAACTGGATCAAGGTCAATCCCAGCATACACCATCTTTGGAAAGTGCCTGAAAACCATACCATGGGTTATCCCAAGCTTCATGGGTGAAATTGGGTAGACAGAACTTTTGGGGAGTGTTGATAGCTGTGCTAGCATGAAGTCACAAGTCATTGTAACCAAGAGCTTGAGTGTGCTGACCTTGTTCCCATTGATGATCACACTAGGTAACATGCTCATTCCCAGAAACTCTGACTAAGGTCTGCTCAGCATAGTTACAGTGTAAACCACTGAGCAAGCATCTGCAATAGAGATTGGCTAGCCACCCTAGTAGATGGGTGTCTTCGAATACAATTGGCCAGCTATTACATACATATATATATATATATATATATATATATATATATATATATATATATAAATTCCACCAAAGCTGAAGTTGGTATAATTAGCTATAAAAGTTTACAAAATGTATGCAACTTTTTACAAGTACACAAACAAATCAATGGAAGGTGTTAATGAATGTATTTCCTGGCTTCGTGGCATTGAAGATAAAAGTAAGCATGTTTTTATCAAGTATGGCATTAAAAACTTCTATCCCCACCCTACCAGAAAAAAGCCTGCTTGAAGCATTGGATTGCACAAAAAATTTTGTTTACATCCCACTTGAACATATTGATATAATTTTTGCATTGTCGCCAATCCAATTTATACCACAATGGTAATGCTTGGGTGAAGAAGACAAGCAAAGATGGCTTTGATTCCCACAAGGATCTTTTGATGGAGCTGAAGTTCATGGGGCTTTTTATATTAAATAAAATCAACAAAATTTTCCACATTGACAATCATAGCCTCAATCATAGATGATGGTTTAATTATTGTACCTGACAATAGAACGTCCTTGGTACGACGTTAAACTGCATCCAACAGCAAGGCCTCTGATCAGGAGGTTTTGAGGAAGCGTGGAACCACTTCTTAATTGCTGGTGTTCCCAGGTCCACCCTGACCCGAGGTGGCAGCACCTGTTGGGGTCCCAGCTATGGGAAAATAGTGAACTTCCAGGTCTTTTTCATCACATTGAAACAATGATGTTGCCAACTATACGTTTTTGAAACAATGATGTTGCTAACGTTATCCTTAAATTACGTTTGCAAATTATATATATTTAGTAAATATGTGGAAACTGGATCTGGCATTAAATAACCCATAGTGGTTGATATGCCATAAAACCCCAAACAACCAACCAACTGACAATAGAAAGGCAAATAACAAGATCTGAAAAATGCTTTTCAAACTTTTCCACAACCTTAAATTCAAAATCACGGTCAAAATGAACAAAAAGATTGTACAATATTTAAATGTTGAATTTAAACTCTCTGCCAGCACTGTCTCTCCATATATGAAGCTGAATACGACAGTGAAATATATAAATTCCAAATCCCACCATGCATTATTAAGCACATCCTAAAAGGTATCTAGTGCAGACTTTCAAGAAATTCGTCATCGAAAGATATCTTTGAACCCAAGAAAAAATTGTATGAAACAGTATTGAGAGAGAGGTGGGGCACAAAAACATATTGAATTTTAATCCTCAACGAAACCAGCAATTGAGGAATAGAAATATGAAAAGAGATATTATCTGGTTCAACCCACCTTTTAATTTAGAAGAAAAAGGGAAAATATTTTTTAAACTGTTTACTAAGCATTTCCCAAAGACTTTTAATCTACACAAACTTTTTAACAGAAATACTGTAAAATTAAGTTATTACTGCACCAACAATATAGATAATATAATAAAGAAACACAACATTAGGAAGTTCAAGATGGACGCACATAGTAACAATACTGAAATCAGTCCCTGCAACTGCAAGGATAAAAACAAGTGCGCTTTGGATGGTAACTGTAATACTGCAAGCGTGATCTATAAGGCAGAAATGGAAGATTTCACAAAGCAGAACAAAGTCTACATGGGATGCACAGAAGGCACATTCAAGAAAAGGGGGTATAATCATAGGTCTACTTTTAAATTTGGAGAGCCATAGGCGTTGTTCCATGCAGGCCAGCCATGTGTGGGAGTTCAAAAAGAGATGCAATAGAAGCCCTGGTATAAGATATAGAGTATTCTGAGAAGGATTAAGTCTTGCAGCTCTAATGGCAGTAATTGTAGGCTGAATCAAGAGGAAAAGCTGGCTATTGTGATTTTGGCATTGTTCAGATTTTGTTACACTGTTGATGTATACACTTGATTCTGAATTTGTCCAAGGAGCCTTGGAGAACCGTAAAGCTAACAGCCTGGGCTTGTCAAACTAGATGTCTACTTGCTATTGCAGTTATTTTTTGCAGATGGTCCATTCTTGATTGTGATGCCGTCATACTAAAGGTCTTCCATTTATAAATAATTTATCACATGTTGGAGACATGCACTTCAAATCATTTTGATAACCTTTTGTAGCCTTCTCTATCATTATAGGCTTCAACTAGGTGATTTGTTTAAAAGCTTCAGGAGGTTTTTTTGATCATAGCATAATTTTTTTAAATGACTGTCAGTTACAAACTTCAATGCAATCTTCAGATTTTGGTCTACAGATGCAATGGTTTTCTACCACTCTAACTGTAAAGAATGACTACAAATCTTGGAGGCCCTGTACATTTAAAAAGAAAGCAACTCACTATCAAGAACATTTGTTTCACTCCAGGGACTCATGTGTTAAAATGTCTTTAAACTGTAAGGCATTGTTTCCATGTCACCCTAGAATCTGTTTCACCATCAAATTATGGGATGTGGACCCATGTTTATTTCAAAACTTAAACTGATAACAACAAAAACACTATACTAGATATCTCTTGACTTTCATTCTTTCTCGAAAATAACTCATGATGGTCAGGGGAAAAGTATTCTTAGTATCTCAATTTATAACTTCAGCACATCTATCATATTCCTATAGAATAAACTGTTAAGGGTTTCTCAGAAATCACATCATAGCCGACATGAATCCTATAGTAGGAAAGGAAAAATATGATGACGTAGTTGCCAAATATGAATTAGAATCTCATAATATGTACACCAACAAATGAATCCCATAATATGTACACCAAGAAAATGACCAAATAATAACTAATACATGCTTACAAGAGGACCAAAGATGCTTGTGAACATGGAGAAAACTAGGAGGAGACTCAAAGAACCAGATCGGCTATATAATAATCCAAAAAGGATCCAGGAATGCAAGTTTACACTGTAATACCTATCTAAGTGATGACTGTGGGAGAAATCACTTTCCAGTCATATGCAAACTCAGATTAAAATAATGGAAAATAAAGAAAACCAAAGTATGACTAACCTACAATACTCTAGAATTAATCAAATTTCTAAAGATGTATGCTGACAGATTTAAGAACAGAGATAATAACTTGGATGAGACTGGAAATTCAAAATGGAACACCCCAAAGGAAGCTCTAGTGGCATCAGCAAACAAGAACATCCTAAAAAAAGGGAGTCAAGAAAAAAGAAATGGATGACAGATGAAACTCTTGAGATGATGAAAAAGAGGCAGTAAGCAATGTCAAGGAATGGCACAGAATATAGAACATTAAACTCAAGCTGTTTTGTCTTTAATAATAGAATAGCAGTAATAGAAATGTTAATCTTAAAATCATAGCTATAATGATAGCTTTCTCCAGATAAAATATATTTATCATAAGAAGGACTTGATAATATCATTATGATAATAAGAGTTTTGGATATAAGAATCTTTGATTAATAAAAGTTGTAATTCTGGTGACCAAAGTCAATTTAAAAATAATAAATATAAAACTACTTGTAATTAATTGTAAGAATACATGTAATGATCAAGTGTGTAAGCACAAAATACAAGTAATAGTTTCAAAACTAAATATTGGAAAGATACAAAGTTAAAAACAAAATGCAGGCTGATGAATGGCACAATGCAAAGTGTGCAGAGATAGAAAGAATGAGCTTTGTAGACATGGCAGATATGCATCATTCATGAACAATAAGAAAAATAAGTTTGAAATAAGAAAATTGAACAATGTGCCAAATTTTTGCATTTCTGACCAAAAATGTTTTGTGGTTGAGATTTCCAATTTTAGCTATTCCCCTGAAAAAAAAACCCCTCAAAAACATCTCTATTTTTAGTTATCAAATTGGACTTTCTTTATTTTCCCCTCCCATAGGTTATTTTCACTGTTACAATGAGAAACAAAAGCTGATTTCTTTCGTTGTTTTTTTTGTTTCCTTTTTATTCCACAAAATTACATTTCATCCACTTTTGCAATATCTCAAAGGCAGCAGCAACTGCTAAAACAATGAAAGCCAATGCAAAATTTAAGGCCAACCAACTTCAAGTTGACAAGACGTGTTGGCAGACAGCTGTCAAGCTGTGAACTTTTCAATAAAGTCTCGTAATGTAAAACAATGCAAATAATTGATTCTTTGACTTGGATCTAAGAAGAGAGAGATAGAGTATGAAGAGATTTTGGCTTGCTTGTGGATTGGGTGGAATGCAACAAAGTAAGATTAGAAAAGTGGGTACAGACAATTTTCAGTGATCATATAATTCTGCTTGTTCTTTAGTTAGTTAGCGTGTATGTTCCACCCTGTCAAACCTCATGAATAATGGGCTCTTCCATTTTGATTGTGAGGAAAGATGGAAAAGGTATCTCAGAGATGCTGTTTGATTTCAGCGAGATAAAAAAAGAAAGGAAGAAGTAAAAAAAAAGAGAGAAACACCCTGCCAAGGCCTTATCATTAATAGACCATTCCATTTTGATCATGAGGAAAGATAGAAAACATATCAGAGATGCTGTTTTGTTTCAGTAAGAAAGAGAAAAGATAGAGGAGGTGATAAGACTCTCATGCATTTAACAGCTGCTTTAGTGAAATGGTAAGTCTTGCCAATTTCAAATTTGTACCCTCTTGCTTCTTTCAATAATGACCTGCATTGAACTTATGTTTGTTATTGTAATATGTTGCTAAAATTGTTGTAGGCATACATAAGGCACTTATTTCCCTTTGGAGGAGATAAGTCACATAGTCAGAGGATGATCATGTCATGGTCACCAACACAATGAGAGCAGAGCCAGGGAGAAGGATTTATTCTCCCAATCAAGTTTCTCTTGTTATGGGCATTGTTATATCAATGATATAACAACACCGTAGCTCATGAACAGGATGGAACAGAATGGCTGAAAGGAAAAAGAATGACAAACCTGCTTTGTTCTCAGAGAGACTTTTATAATACTAAGACATACACAAAACTATAAATATGCATATATACATGTGTCCCATATGGAGAACTATATATCACACATATCTACATAGCAAAGCAAAGTATAAGGATGAACAAAAAGGAAAGGTCTTACATATAATTTGAAGATATTCCTAACCTGGAGAAGCCATTTTTAGGAGTCCAGATTTAAATGGGCCGGATTCATCTACGTTCCAAAGGGAAATGGCACCATGTGTTTGTAAGCTGCTGAAGAGGCAGATTTAGCCTCAGCCTGGGCCCTCTGACCCAGGTTAAAAGAAAGCAACCATACCACCATTTGGTTGCTGTTCACGAACTGTAAAAATAACAGCCAATTTGGGTTACTGTATGTAATGTCATGAAGCAGTCGTGATATGACCACATGACTTATCTCCACCAAAGGGAGATAAGCACCTTCTGTATCCTTATATTGTTAAACTCAAATAATTAACAAGTCAAAAGGAGAATTTCCACTGGTATTTTATAGTTGTAGAACCTCAATCCTAAATTTAGGAATTATGATTCATCTGAAAATTAAAATAGCAAACTATGAAATTTTTGCAGATATTTCTAGTTAGCATAATTAGACTCTTCTTTTTCTACAAATATTTTGAATGAGTTACTTTTTGACCGTACTTGCATAATATGCTCAGTGCAGCTGGAGGTCTTTGACTTGAAATTTGGTCAGTAGGACACTTCCTGCTGTCATGTTACATTTTGCTGAAACAGTTCTGTTGAATAATATATAATGGTAGTGGTATCATATCTGTCAACCAACTCAAGTTCATGCTGTTGTTTGCTTCTTTTCATTTTTAGTCTGTTTTTTTTTTTGTCTGATATTATGAATTATTACCAAAACAAAACCAGCTTATACAGGCAAGGCCAAGGGCAGAAATTAGATATCAAATGTTGTGGTTTCTAAGTCAGAAGTTATATTTTATGATTGATAAATAAGGTCTTCAATCTTATAAAATAAGTTTTGGACCAAAATAATCTGTCATCCATTTTTTTTTCTTGCCTCCCTTTCCTTTCCCTTTCCTTGGGATATTCTTGTTTGCTGATGCCACTAGTGCTTCTCTGGAGGGGTTTCACTCTGAATTTGTAGTCTAATCCAAATTATTATATCTGCTTTTAAATCTGTCAACATACATCTTTTGAAAGTCGATCTGTTTTGGAGTTTGTGTGAGATTATGAATTATTAACACAATAAAACCAGCTTATACAAGCAAGGTTAAGTGCGTAAATCAAATATCAAAAGTTGTGGTTTCTAAGTCAGATGTTAAAATTTATGAATGATAAATAAGGTCTTCAATCTTATAAAAAAGTTTTGGACCAAAATAATGAACCTGGTGTGAAAACAAAGTAAATTTATTTTTCTTCAAAATGATTAGTTTACATTCCAATATTTAATGCTTCAAGGTCTGATTGTTAAATTGTAGCAAACAAGATTTAATCGCGAATAAACAAAGATTCAGAAAAGATTGTTGAGTCGTAAATCAGATGTTAAAAATGGGGGAAAGGTTTCTAATGTTAAATTTTAAAGATTCCTGGTTTTATATATATTTTTATATGTTTCTCTCATAAATTTTTTTTTCTGTTATCAATGTGAAAATATTTCTTTGCTTAGATTTTCAATACACATATTTTTGTCATTCATTTGCACTTATTTTCTGAAATGGGACCCAAAGAGTTGTTTCCACAGATACAACTTCAGCAAACGTTTTAGAAGCTAATGTTTTGTAAAAAAAAGAAGGGGGAAATTAAGTTTTTTGTATTTTGAAAATCAAAGCATACCCTGCACCCATGGCCCAATCAAGGTAAAGATATGTGGTAATGGCACATAACTCTTGAATGACTCTTGATTTGATCCTCTCATAAAATTAACCTTTTTTATTCTGTTATCCTACTGTAAACATTATTTTTTTTAAATACACATCTTTTTTTTAAAGAAACATTTTTTTTTTGTTTGCACTTACTTTTTAAAATGAAATGTAGGATAGATAATGGTTGATCCTTAACTTGAAGAGTTTAAGATTTGTCGTGATCAGAGAAGCATCCTCTCAGGAGTTTATTCTACACTACAACAGTTTCCTCCTGCTACTTATTTTTAAATCACTGTCTTAATTCATACAGAGGAAGTTAAAAATTCAATCCAGTTGCATTTCAGTAAGAAATGCACAGATCCAGTTGCATTTCAGTAAGAAATGCACAGATCCAGTTGCATTTCAGTAAGAAATGCACAGCTTTATCCTCTAGGTATTTATGAATTAATATTTCTCTCTATATGTGAGGTTGTTGTAGCATACCTATGGATGATAATGGCTATGTCTCCATTCACATAAATACAGTAGTAAATACTGTATGTTGGTCTGCAGTTGGAGATTCATTGTGGAATTCACTTGACTCACTTCTAGCAGTTGACTACTTCTTCTATGCGCTGCTGGCAAATCTTATAAGTGTTGTTCATGTCCTAAGTATTAGCATTCATTACCAACCTTCATGTGATTATTCTATTCAGTAACCTTCCCTATGTTACAACAAAGGGTGAGTCAAAAATGAATGCAGTTTGTTTTATTATATAAGAAATAAGGAACACAATCAAGCATATCATATATCGAGATATAGCTATACATCACAGGTTCACTTCCCTACTTCTCATCATAGTCACTACTTCTTTCAATGGCAGTATTCCATCTATAAATGAGGGTGTGTATTACAGCTTTGTAAAACTCAGTTGGATGCGGATGTAGCTTGTTCTTTACAGCAGTTTTCACTTTTCATCACTGCCTGACTTAGCACCCCTTCCATCTCCTTGGTTCAATGAAAGAGGCATTGAGAGAGAAACATTATGATTTACTGATGGGGCAAACATTTTGACTCAGCCTCATATATATCTACATTTCAGTATAACAAGTTTAATTATTTGACGCTCCACCTGAAGCCCTTACTGGAAAAAGGTTATAGAAGGCACAAAAATACTATTTCCAATCAAAACATATCTATCATGAGAAGCTAAAAGCTGATAGTCAAAGAGCCAGATAACAGAGAATTTTTAAAAAAATAATGTTCACCCTGTACATAGCCCAAGAGTTACTCAAGGTAGAGGGTTACAGAATAAGAGATACAGTTTATGGGGATATTTCTTCAAGTGGCTCTTGGGGCTTGTACAGGATGAATATCATTGTAAAAAAAATTATGTGGAGAAGATAATGGTTGAATCAACTAACCCTATACTTGAACAGGTTAAGATTGTTGTGGTCAGAGAAGCATCCTGTTGGGAGTCAGTTCCACAAAGCAGCAGTTAATGGGAAGAAGATACTTGAGTGAAACACATCTCACCAAGGGAATACAAAGGGGATGAGAATGGTTCACTTCAATGTGTGTGGTATGACGGGTCTTAGCTGTGAAGGTTAAAACTAGTGGAACTAAGGAATGTTCATCTGAACACTTTCCATGGAAATAATTATAGAGAAGCAGGAGGCTTGTGACATTTCATCTGTGGGAAAGAGGTTGTAGGGTGGAAAATAATTCATCAGCCTCACGGATGTGGAGACACCTTTTGACACTTTTTGAGACTGGAAAGTGAATACTGGGCTCCTCCGTTCCTCCATATGGTAGCAGCATTCCATTTTGGGCCTGATCAGACTCTTGTAAAGATAGAAGATTGCGAGAGGAGTCAGGAGTAGTACAGGGAATCAAACATTTCTGTAGACATATCTTCTTTTGCTTATTTCTAAAGCAAAAGTGATGGTAGAATTAATTTGGCTTTAATTGCAATTCATTAATTGAAAATAATGAATGAGGTAAGATTTTACAAGTACAAGATGATAGATTTTATATTAAAATGGATACCCATTATTTTAAATATGTCACTCATGATGGGGTCTCCGAGTGCAAGCTAGGCTGAATTGGAAAGGTGAAAGCATTGCTTATATTAGTGCACCTGCAAGTAATGAATAAGCAAAATTAGGGATAGAAGTTAATAACAGGTATTATTTGATTAGTTAGCCAATCATAGGAGGGTTATTACCAGTTTTTTGGGGAGAAGGCAATTACTTATTTTGTCAGTTGGCAGAGAGGAAAGAGCTAACAAAAATCTTGCTCCTTAACCTCGGCAGAGTTTGGGGCTGGGGGTGGGCATTATGTCCCTCAGTTTGGAGACAAAAAATTTTAATTGTACTTCACAATTTTAAAGCTGGTTTTTTAACTCTTCTTCTTGACACTACAGCGAGACTAGAGCAGTTGCCAGAGAAATCTAGCAAGAACTAAGACATCCAGCAAAGCCAGTCCTAATAAACTAAGACCAACTATAATCTTCACTATCAACAACAGCTTCAATTAATATCATTAGAATCCTCCCCACTGCATTATGCCTTATCTGTTGCTGTGACCAGGATCTGATCCTATGTTTATAAAGTCCCAGGATGAACCCACTTCATCACTGTTTATATGATCACATTTGGTTGCTGTTGGCAAGGATAAGTTAAACCAAGTAGTAAACTATCAAAAACACCCCCACCTCACGGTCACTTTGTTACATTTGTTGCTTTGTACTGGAGAAAGAGAAAATCACATGAATATAAATCATTATTCATAACAGCTTATATTGTAATAACAAAAGAGAGCAAAAGTAGGCTTAAAGGAGTTTTATTTTGCTTAGAATAATTGATACCAGTGTAGTGACTATTTATAGTCCTCTACAAATGAAATCGTTCTCCAAAGGGAGATAATCATAACAAGGGAGATTACTCCTGATTACTTTATCACAATTGTAATAATCACTAGTCTGAAACTGAATTTCAGTGTAGTTAAATAAGAAAGAAGGGACTAACCATCAACTGTAAGAAGACAGAATGTATACTTGTCAACAAGGGGAACATTCCAAGAGGCAAGCTATGGATTAATGTACAGAAATTTACCTATCTGGGAAAATTTATAACAGATGATTGAATAAGTGAAATTTGAAGGTACGTTAGAAGAGGGATAATTGACTTATTAAAGCTAAAGAATTGAGAAACAAGCAAATTTTGTTAGAAACAAAGAAAAGAAGTGCTGTATGGTTGGATGTGAGATGTGCGGATGGTGTAATGGATTATGGCTCGGAATGAGAAACTAAACAGCTTAGTCTGAATTCCAGTCAGTTTCATTACATTCACTTATGTGCAAATAACCTTGTGTGATCATTAATGGAAAACAGACATGACTGCCAAAGAATGTCACATCCTCTCCTACCAATATGCATTCGATCAGCATATTAGGGTAATTGTCCATTCCTCCCCATGAATATGGGAAAGACTTATGTCCAACAAAGGAGCTTCACAGGCTGAGAAATGATGCAAACTAGGATTGAAACACAGTAGGGGTGATTTGTCCAATTATCCATGATTGGGTGTGGACCAAGGTAGTGGAGATTTGAAATCAGAGCACAATATTATCCTGCTTGACATAGGCGTCATCATGGGAATTGCCAGAATGAGATTAGATACAATGTCAAACTCTCTTGTTTTATTCCCAAAACACTAACTGTGAGTGAATATGGACATGAGGAAGTGGATGTATGAAATCAGAGGTTTTCTTCTCTCAGATCAGAGGTCCGCAAAGTGGTCAATATCAACTCCTGGAGGTTGATAAAATTATCCAGGGAGTTGATAAATGCAATATTAGGATGAGTTGATAAATGCAATATTAGGATGGCCAATTTTTGATCTTATAGATTTTTCTGTGGAAGATAAAGGCGAATAAAGTATAAAAGCCAATTTGAACCAGACACCATTTTAGAGCATGCAGTGTTGATGACAACTGTATTATATGCCTCTACCACAAACACAGACTGAGGAGACAAGACTTGAGTTACTGATGTCATAAGTACAATGTTTCCATTTCTGACATAGCAGACTGGTCTTCTGTCATGTGAACAATTTTGTGCAGGCAATGCTTAATCCAATGTTATTTAGAATCACAAAATCTGCACCTTGATATAAGTCCATTAAAAGATGGTTTCAGTTTTCCCAAAGATCTGTTAGCAGTACCACTGTTGGACTTATCAGCACAAACTCGAGGAAAATGTCTCCTTTGGTACTGGGAGCCATAAGCACCACTGCAAGTCATGAATGCAGATTCCTCTTTAGTACTGAATGACATATCTTCTACAGTAGATGCTTTGGTCCCAAAAATTTGATTTAAAGCTGATTTCATAGTCTCATATTTTAAGTCATGGCATGCAGTTAAAGTAAGCTGACATTCACTTTGGGTAATTCCAGCATTATCAAGGAGGAATGCTAATACAGCATCAGGAAGCACCATCTCATACTTTTAACACTTATTGTATTTTTGATTATGTTTCTGTCTCTGTGGAACTCATCAAAATCCATATATGAAGCATAGGATTGATCTATTTTGTTCTTTTCAAATAGTTTGTCCAGTTCTTCCAATAAATAACCAACACCATTGTCATTATTCAGATCTTCTTATTAAATTAAGTTAATAAAAAGGTATATTAATTTATTTTTTGTGTTTATTGTTACTCATATTATTTAGAAAGTTTTCCTCCTCCTCATCATCATTATTATTATTATTATTATTATTATTATTATTATTATTATTATTATTCAAACAAACACGTCTAGGATAGGAAGAAAAATAGAAATTGAAAAAGAAGATATAAAGCTAAAATGGATCTTATTAAGAAACAATAATGAAGGAAAAGGTATTTCTACCCGTAAATAAAAAGTAATTATCAATGATATTTTTGTACACGCCTGGGAGTCTAAGAATCAATGATTTCATGAAGGGGTTGACAGTCTAAAAAGTTTCAGGACCTTAGATTTAGATGGATTGTTCCCTCAGGCTGACAAGTCCCATCTCCCCAATTTCAGCTCTCAGCACCTGTTATTCCCAAATGGTCACCCATTTAAGTACTGACCAAGCTCAACGATGCTTAACTTCAGTGATCAGATGAGAACTGGTGTATTCACAGTATGGCTGTAACGGTAATGGTGAGATTAGCTGTTCTCTTATAAGGAAACATTCAGCATTCATTTAACTGAATGGTTACCATTACTTGGAATTTAAAAGATCTTTCTCTTAAAACAGATTTTCAGGTAAATATGTTTCTCAAGTTTACTTTTTATCAGTCTTTCTCATATTGATAGAGGTTTCGTCCATAATTTTTTGATTAAGGTAGTATGGAATGTTGATATCTTGATTATTATATATATATATTATTTTCTCTTTGTGGTATATGTGATATCCATTTCAGTTGATGCTGCTTTTGAAAGTCTTCAAGTGACATAGTTACTGTTATCTGTCAAAGTCTTTTTTTATGACCCTGTAGTGCCAGTCTATGAGATCCAATGAAGGATAATCCTCTTGAAGATCCACATGGTTCATTTGCTTGAAGCCATTTTTAATCATTGATCTAAGAAAACAGTTGTATATCACTCTTAGTTTAGATCAGTGTTTCTCAACCTTTTTAAGCAACAGCACACCAAGAAGCAAATGAAAATATCACGGCACACTTAGCAAAATTTTTAAAGGGTATACATTTAAATGTTATGAAATGAAACCATAGATTTTTTTAAAAATACCCGCGCAAATATGAACTTATTTCAATGTATCTATTCAACTATTTGTGCAGCTTATTTAATGTGAAACCTGTGCCTGTTGTTTTTTCATGATTTCTTCAATGTTTGGACGAATGTGCGATAAGAAGTTGAGCATAGTCATCCTCACTTCTTATTTTTGATGCTACTTAGGGTTGAGGAGCCTAATTCACATAAATAAGAGGTAGAAAATTGCAATAAAACTGATGAAGCCTTTTTAGCTAATATGGGATAAAAAGTTTAATACTTATTCATTTATTCAAATACTAACGCTGTAAAATTACTACGTCCACACACACATATATATGTGTACCATATTTCAGAGCACACTTTAGAGGATTGCATCACATGCTAGTGTGTTGCAGCATGCCAGCTGAGAGTTACTGGTTCACATATTTCTGAACGGGTTTGTTGCCATGCATGACATTCATTTGGTTTGTTTTGTTTTACGGCGTATGAACCCCAATGGGTTATTTAATGCTGACAAAACTTTCATTGTTGGTAACATTTTTTTTCCAAAAATCTATTTCTGGAAAATTTTTTTCCTTCAAAAATCTATTTCTGGTAAGAATTTTCCTTCACTGGTAATATTTTTTTTCAAAAAATGTGTTGCTGGTAATATTTGTTTTTCAAAAATGTATTGTTGGTAATAATTCTTTTTTTATAAAGTATTTCTGGTATTAAAACCTATTTTTACACTTTCATAGTCTTTTGACCAGAGTTTTTTTTTGGGGGGGATTAACTATTTGCCCATAGCTGGGACCCTAACAGGTGCTACCACCCCAGATCAGGGTGTTCCTGGGAACTTCAGTAATTAAAAGGTGGTTTGACGCTCGTCAAAATCTGATCAGAGGCCTTGCTGCTGGATGTAGTTTATCATCTTACCCAGAATGCAGATGTAGTTTATTGTCTTATCAAGGATGCGGATGTAGTTTATCATCATACCCAGGATGACATTCGTATGAGAGTCTTGATCTGACAAGGCTTTTTAAGAACAAGACTCAATTCCTTAGATTAACATTTTGGTTTTGTAGCATCATACAGTGCTGAACAAAAGTACTCTTAGAACAGCCTATTTTATGTTCAATTTCCTTACCTCATATACTAAACTATTTATAACTGATCTATACACCAAGATATTTAAAATGTTTAGAGTTTATTAATTCCACATTCTAGATTTATATGATGGATTCAGGTGCCATAACTTCTTTCATTCCAATTCCTGATCATAATTTCTGTTTTGGAAAGGTTTATCCTAAGTTCTTGGAACACTTGGTTGACAATATTGATTTTTTTTTGTTGTTCAAGATTGTTCTTACTCCAGAATACCTATGTCATCAGCATAGCTCCCTCATCATCGGTACAGTGGTCTCTAGAGGGAACACAGTTTTCTGTTAGTACATTCATTTGGGATGTGGTGTGGAATGGTTAAATAATCAATGCACATTTCTTCACATCCATGCTTTTACACATGCAGAGTATAGTCTAGGAAGCTTCAGGTAACATTAAGTTTTTAGTATCAAGAAATTGTCTTTTAACATTTATGGATAAAGAAGGCTGTTACATTCCTGTAGTCAAAGCAACATTTACTCCTTCCTTTCTTCTTTTTTCTGCTTTGTTTGCCAGAAAATGTTAAAGGAAAAATTATGACCCATATAAATGTCAACATACCAGAAAATCGGATTCCTCTATACGCATTCACTGCTCTTCAACTTTCCTTTTCTTTTGTCCTTTTTTATTTTTCATTCGCTTGTTTCCTTCCTCCTTTTCTTCGTAAGACAGGTCATTATCCAGCAGAAGGAGACACCCCACTGAGTCTCACCACCAACACAGATACCCTCTCTTAAACCCTCACTTATCCCTCTCTCTCTCACACCACCACCACCACCACCACCACTACCCATGACCAATTTCTTCATTCTACCCATTAACAAGATGCAGGAAGGTACATTCAGACCTGAGATATTTCCACCCTCATTGTATGTTAAAAGATAATCGTTTTTGCAATTTCCAGCTTTTCACTTGATGGGACCCAAGTCATTCCATTTTCTCTTGAACTGCTCGCAGCAGCTGCTGCTTCTGTCGAATGCACACGTTTGGTTATTCTGATGTCAAAGGAAAGATGGAGAAACTGAGAAAGGAATAGAAAGAAATGAAAGCCTGTTGTGTGCAAATTATACAAATGGTGTAGCTGAGAGGAAATAACATCTTTCTCTCTCTTTTTTTCTCTTTCGTTCTCTTTCTTCTTTCTCATCACCTTCACTATTAACTGCCGTCACTATGCTTTGGAAAAAGAAACCTTTTCCTTTACATTTCCATTATTTAGCCTTCCCTGCAATGGTTCATCCACCCCCCAGTGTCCCTGTTATGCTTCTTCATGACATTTTTGGCTAGTTAATAATTTGCCCAACATTTCACATCTTCTTACTTTGGAAAATGTCATGGAGAAGAAGAATTTCATGGAAACACAACAGCAATCTGGAATCAGAAAATAACACGCAGAGACAACAATAACAACCAATCAGATTATCAACAATAACAACCAATCAGATACTGCAAATTTCAAGAATAAAAATTATCATGCTTTCTCCAATGTCGGTCACAGAAAAAAAAATTAATAAGGCTAATTGGTCACTGAACAAGAAAATTTGTTTTGAGGGAGCATTATAAAACAGACATTTTTTAAAGCTTTTTATTCCTGCATCTTCTCACCAGATTTAATTAACCTGTACAGTGAAGTGGTCTTAAGAAAACTAGAAGTTCACCTAGGATTTATAATTGGTTGACATAATCTTAACAACATAAGATACACAGATAACATCATCTTAATGACAGCAACAGAAATAAAACTAGACAAGGTAGTAAAGGAAAGCAAAAAGAAAGAACTAACTATCAATTGTAAGAAAACAGAATTAGCAATAGACGAGCTTTGCATTGGAGATGTCAAAATCAAGCAAGTACTGAAATTTAATTATTTTGCTTGTGTAGTAACAGAGGATGGAAAATGTGACACAGTAATCCAAAGGTGTATTGAAATTGTGGAAGATGCTTTCCACAAACTAAACAAATTAATCCTATTTTCTTACTTTCCTTTACAACATTGTCTAAGATTTATTTCTGCTTCCCTTCTGAATCTGCTATCAAGACACTGTCCTCTGTGTATCTAATAAGACCTTCTTCTTCTTCTTCTTCTTCTTCTTCTTCTTCTTCTATGTGCTGTCTCCCTTCAGGACGTGGGTGATCATGGATATATACAACTTCCTATCTTTTGTATCACTTAGTAAGGTTTGTCATTTCGCCATCTTTCCCACTCCCTGTTCTGCCATCAATTTGCACAAGATCAGTAGGTATGTTACTTGGTACTTTCCTCTCTCTCTCTTGCCTTCACTATGCCCTGTGAGTGTGAAATTTTCTTAGTCTTCTTTCCTCATTATGTGTCTTAGAAATTTCAACTTCCTCTTTCTGACTCTAAGTGTCTTTTTTGTTTCCATTTTCCTGAAAAGGTCTTTGTTGTTCACATGTTTAGTCCATGGTATTCTCTGCATGCTTCCCTATTAACCACATTCCTGTTGCTCCAAGGCTCTTCTTCATCTGTGAGGAGATTGTCCAGCTTTCACTGACATGCAAGAGTACCAATATTGCATAAAATTTCAGCACTATTTTCTTTGTTTCTAATTAAATTTTACAGGCAAGGCGGAGTGCCACTAGCACGCAAGGGGTTTACGGAGAGTGGGAGCAAGAGTAAATAGACGTGATTGAGGAAAGGATAAAGAGAAGGATGAGGAATTAGATCAGAAAATGTCGATTGACATTATATTTGAATATTTGAAGACTATAACTGTCAGGGAAGCAAGTAAGAGGAAGGGAGTTCCACAGACGGGAAGTGCAAGACATGAAGCTATTGGAGTAGAAGAGACGGCTAAATTTTACGGTTTCAACAGTGAAAGGGCAGGACTGAGATGCCAACCTAGTAACACACTTAAATTCATGCAGTTTGGGAACCAGTGAAAATAGCTTGTCGGAGCAGTTAATTACAATTTCATATGTACTGCCTGAATGTATTTACATGTACATAACTCTATGTAAGACAAAATGATGAATCAGTTAATAACAATAGAATTCAATGCAAACACATTTAAGAACTCAATCAAAATTATGTTCATTTTAACATTAGAATTATTATTATAAATGTATGTTATCAATTTTATCATAGAATCATATGATATAAATATATTTTTAATTGCTTAGATATAATATTTCTTAAATTATGTATGTTAACAACAAAATAGTCTTGTAAAATCTTTGAATAATCAACTGCAATATTAATAACAGTGCATACGTGTTTTTAATTTTAATCTTTCATTTAATTATTATGTCATTCTGAAAAAAACTTACTACAATATTTTAACTAAAATATCAAAACCTTTTATAAAATCAGTGACTATAAAAAATGCAGCTGCAATAAAATCAGTGCAATTAGTTGAAAAACTGCCCCAAAATTGTATTTATAGTAATTTTGGTGTCACCTAATCTGCCTTTTATTGTCTGCAGTCCACACCTCTTCCATCCCTTTAGAAATGAATATGAAGGAGAGGAGGAAAAGGTGTGGTGGTGAAGTATCAGGCAGATTATTTCCTAGTTGTGAAAAGCAGAGGGGTGTTTTATTTTTTGGAAGATTAATTTAACATGACATAGAGCTCCAAATATTGGCTTAAATTATTTGAAATTCTGCAGGATTATTATTTACCATCAATCTTTTATTTTAAATTTTCATTGGGTCTGGAAGTAGTGACATCATCAAACGTTAGCATTTGAAGCGTAAATGAGCTAAATGCTTTAATATACAATGCAGAAGAATTCATGCTAAATGTAGTTTGAAATATTTGTGTACTGATGGCATAAAGAATCTGTGTTGGAATACTAAAGTAAGACTAAATGGTATTTTCTAAAATTACGAAAATCCTTACATCAGAAAAAATATGCTGATATCAGCAATAATGAAACAAAAGGATCATTCACTATATTCACAATTACCTTTAGAAAATCTACATTTTTTTTTTAAAAAAATAGACTATTTTTAGTAACATACCTGGAGTTTTAAATTAATTCCTCAACTACAAAAGAAGCAGTATTAATTTAAATGTGCCCCACTCTGCCTGGGACTGGGTCAATCCAAGAATTGTAGAAACTCTGAAGGAAGGAAGTAAGAGTTTTCCCAACAATTAATGGTTATCTAGGAATCACTCCAAAAGATCCAAACAAGAAAACCGAAAGAATTAGAGAGAGAGGAATAACAACAATGGCAATTCAGAAATCAGAAAAATGAGTCAGTGAGAATACCGAGTAGAGTGCTGGAGATTTGAGGCAACATACTGTCATATGATTCCAACCAATAAATACCAGATACCTCTAGTGTGTTATAACAAAATGACATAAAGAGTTAAACAGAACTTCTGTTAATGAAAATTCAGAATAATTCTATATAAAGCACAATACATACAAGTCAGGTTAGTTAATTTAATGATATATCAATAGTTATTAGGCTATTTAATATCATATAAAATTTTTGCAGGACAAAAATCACAATAAATTAATAGGAATTGTAGACATAGATATGGATTATATTTGTATTGAAAGGTAGACTTAGGTTTGACTTACACTTGAGCCAAAAGATAGACATGGGTAGGTCCAGTTTATAGTAGTGTTAAAATGTAGTTATGCGTCTGATTTACACTTGAATGAAAAGATAGACTTAGATCCAGTTTACACTAGAGTCAAAAGTAGACATGCATTGGATTTTCACTTGAATGAAAAGGTAGATATAGGTCCAGTTTACACTTTTGTAAAAATATAGATATAGGACTGATTCATACTCAAGTCAAAAGGCAGACAGACCCAGTTTATAATGGTATCAATGAGTAGAAAAATGTCAAATTTACACTTGTGTCAAAAGGCAGACAAACCCAGTTTATAATGGTATCAATGAGTAGAAAAATGTCAAATTTACACTTGTGTCAAAAGGCAGACAGACCCAGTTTATAATGGTATCAATGAGTAGAAAAATGTCAAATTTACACTTGTGCCAAAAGGCAGACAGACCCAGTTTATAATGGTATCAATGAGTAGAAAAATGTCAAATTTACACTTGTGTCAAAAGGTAGACATTGGTCAAGTTTATACTTGAGTT
This sequence comes from Acanthosepion esculentum, assembly GCA_964036315.1. Classification (NCBI taxonomy): domain Eukaryota; kingdom Metazoa; phylum Mollusca; class Cephalopoda; order Sepiida; family Sepiidae; genus Acanthosepion; species Acanthosepion esculentum. The sequence goes on from OZ038479.1 coordinate 93,921,984, forward strand.
TGTAAGTATCCAACTAGGAGGTGGCCACTTTTGGACTGAGGTATCTCTATGCAAAGGATGTAGTCAGCATATTTTAAACTCTGCTGACAGAGCACTATATTACAGTGAAGAAAGAACAAAACAAAATATGAAATATAAGGTGCCTAATAATTAGTGGTGTGATGGACTTTTTCTCAGTATGGAATAAATGAAGGGGGAGTATTCATAAATGGGTGACCAGAAAATCACCTAAAGAGTTAAAGGTGCAAAATTAATAAATAGGGTAGTCTTAATAAGATCAGTGAGGGTCAAAATGTTACCTCAGAAAATAATGACCCCCTCTTCTATTAGTCATCTAAGAGTAGATGAAGAAGAAATAGTGATGAGACTGTTAATCGTTTAGTAAGTGAATGTATCAAGATGGCTCAGAATGTGTATAAAAACAGGCCTGACTGGGTAGGAAATTTCAACCTTTGAGAATTGAGCAAATGACAAGGATTTGGTCTTGTGCATCAATGGTAAAAGCTTCAACAACAATTTGTTTTAGGAAATAAAAGCATGAAATCTTTGGGACTTTTACATTCCATTGAATGCCCTAACCCTGGATGGTCATTGTGATCATTGTGAGCAATGAAAAGGAAATTTTAACAGATTGTGGTTGTTCCAGCAGGAAATAGAGTAAAACTGAAATTGGAAAAGGAAATACCATTTTGTGCTTGGGAGAAAAATGGAAACAAATTTTAGAACATGAAGGTACCTAGTACCTTCATGTCCTAGAATTTTTTTTTGCATGGAACAGTCTTAAAGAGGCTTGTGAAAAGACAAGAAGGATTGAGAATCAGTGGGATATTCTGAAAATCGTTAAAACAACAGTATTACAAAAATAAGCTAAAATACTGTAGACAATTCTGGAATACTGCTGTCATTTGATCTCCAATAAAAAGCTTTAGATACTAAGTACAAATAATAACAATATTAATAATAATAATTTATGATGAGAAAGTTGATGCATGGAAGTGAAAAGCCTTGCAAAGAACATTTGCAAAGAAACCTAAGAGGTGGTAGATCTGAAAACATGAAGGTAACTCAGGAACAGGTTCTTGAAGAATGAAACTAAAGGAATATGTGCAGTAGAGTAAAACTGAAATTGGAAAAGGAAATACCATTTTGTGCTTGGGAGAAAAATGGAAACAAATTTTAGAACATGATTACCTAGTACCTATTACCTTCATGTCCTAGAATTTTTTTTGCAGGGAACAGTCTTAAAGAGCTTTGTGAAAAGACAAGAAGGATTGAGAATCAGTGGGATATTCCAAAAATCGTTAAAACAACAGTATTACAAAAATAAGCTAAAATACTGTAGACAATTCTGGAATACTGCTGTCATTTGATCTCCAATAAAAAACTTTAAATACAAAGTACAAATAATAACAATATTAATAATAATAATTTATGATGAGAAAGTTGATGCATGGAAGGGAAAAGCCTTGCAAAGAACATTTGCAAAGAAACCGAAGAGGTGGTAGATCTGAAAACATGAAGCTAACTCAGGAACAGGTTCTTGAAGAATGAAACTAAAGGAATATGTGCAGTGCAAGAGTAAGCTTTAAGAAAAAATTTTATTATGTACACTATTGATAGAACTGCTGATTTACACTTGTGCAGGCTGTGTACAACGTTACTGAAAATGTGCAACACATTATCAGTGATTGCACTCAATAGCTCTCAGAATAAATTGGGAATTATATAAGAAGTATATCCTAGAGTGCACAGAGAAATGGTGCAAGCATTCAGTAGCCAGGAATGAGTAAGTGAACCTCATGTGGGATATGACTGACTGACAAGCATTTGGAAAGCAATCACCCTGATACTGCACATGTGCACAAGAGCAGTCATGAATGTATCCTGATTAGCATTGCAGTACCTTCGGATAAGAACATACTGAAAACAGAGCAGGAAAAATACAGAGGTACCAAGACCTGTCAGACCAAATCAAAGAAATGTACCAAGTTATCCCTTTCAGGATTGGCACACCCATGACTATTTCCAGGAATCTTTCTGCTATGCAAGACATCTTGGGAATATTTGACATCATTGGGAGTGCACTGGTGGCATCACAGCATGGAACAGCTCATGTTCTGAGGATATTATTTTGCCACTATGCTGTGAGTAGCAGCTGAGATACGATGACCATCACCCAGCCAAAATATTTAAGAGTTTTTTTTTTGTTTTTTTTTTTTTAATCATATCACCCCAAGCAAGGCTGGAGGCCACTATCATGCAAGGGGTTAAAGAGGGGGTTGGAGGAAGAGCAGATAGGAGTGGCAAGGGAGGGGATGTGGGGAAAGAGAAAGACAGTGGGTCGATCAAGGCAAGGGGGCCAAAAAAGATCCGGAGCGAGAGCAGATAGGAATGAGAAATGAAAGGATGTGGAGAAGGGAAAGAGACAGAGAGAGAGAAATCCGGGGACCCCTTCCTAGACACGAAACAAGGTTTGGGCCTCTAAACGTGTCCAATAGAGGGGGGAGGAGTGTAGTCCGGGCGGTAGGAAAGCCTACCTACTCCTGTTGGAAAGGATATCAAATCAAATAATAAACTTCAAAAAATTACTATGAACACTACCCAGACCTGGTTATAGATGTAGGACCTGTAACAAGTTTATTTGACTTTACAACACACAGAGACAAAACAATCAAAGCTAAGCCCCCAGACAGTGATCAAAGTACTAAAGAGACTTGCTGTTCCTTGACCTTCGCTGAAAATCAGCAGATACCACAGTTATGAAAATCAAATCTGTATAACAAATAAGTTAAACATCCAGAAAAAAGCATAACTAAAAATCAACCAGACAGAGAAGAGGGCTATAGAGTTTAGAGACTTGCTATCACTTGATCCCCAATGAAAACCACCAGTTATAACTGGCATGAATAATCAATGCATATATAATAAGAGAAAAAAATAAACAATGAAAGTGAGAGAATAATTGAAAATAGAACAAAAAAATATAACAGAAGAGAAAAATAGAAAAAAAAAAAAAATAGTATCCCAAAAGAGAAGAGAGGAAAAAGTTGGGAATTTTAAAGAAAAAGAACGAAAAGTCAGCTCTATTTCTCTCTCTCTCTCTCTCTTTATCACTCACACACACACACACACACACACACGCACACACACACACACACGCATGACCATTTATGAGAAAACAGAGAATAAACCAAAAAAAGAACACTTAGAATAAATAATTCTGTTTTAACTCTATGGAGCAGAAGAAGTATTTATATCTTCCTTAAATCATTTAAAAACAAAACAAAAAAAATATTGAAAAGAGGAAAAAAGGACGAAATATTTAATCTCCTTTTCTTTTCTGAGGAGACCCTCTGGCATCGCTGAGAAATTTTGTACTACCATGAAGATTAATGCCAAACATTTATTTTGGAAAGATTAAAAAAAAATGTTGCTAGCCTTGCCTTGTGGCAGTTAAATGTTTTGCCACCATTGTCAGTGTTCAAGTCAGGGTACAAGACAGAACATCAAATGTTGATTTTCTAGGCAATTCTCTCATCACTCTGGACCCAAACATCTCAAGTTTACTCCAGGTCTCAAGGGGAACTACATGATCCATTGCTGGAAAAATAGTTGGCTCCTCCTTCTACTGTTCAGAATGTACCTGACTCCACCTGCCGTGTCTTATCAAGAGTCAGACCAGACCAAAAATGGAGTATTGCTACTATATCTGGGCTGCGGTTTCCGAATCTTCACTTTCCTTCTCGTACATTTATATCATATATATCATTCAGTAACACCCTTACTTGAGTGACTCTTGGGCCTTGTACTGGGTAAACTTCAGTAAAGACTTACTTTTATTGCAGTATATTGCTATAATTGTTCTGTTTCCTTTTTTGCTAATCCTAATGAGCATTATGATAAGAACAAATTGTCTATCAATCATATAATAAGAGTCAGATAAGACCCAAAATGGAGTATTGCTGTCGTTTCTGGGTTGGGGCTGCCCAATCCTCACTTTTTAGCTTTGATGCAGTTCAAAAGCATCTATGCACCCTTGTGGGTAATGAACTATTTTTACCCTACAACCAGTTTTCCACAGATTAAATGTCACAAGGCCTATCCCTATCCCTGTTGCCACAGAAAATGTTCTGATGAGATACACTCCTCAGTTCCAACAGTTCAGACATCTACTGCTGAGACATGTCATCTTTTTTGCATGGTTGTCAGATTACCTTTATTTGCTCCATATTCCAAATGTAAGAAAAAAAATTCCAGTCAGCTTTTCTCAAGAACTCCTACTTTGTTAAGGAAACTCCCATGTGGATGCTTCCTTGAACACTACAATCTTAACCCCTTCAAATCAAAGGTCAATCCTTATCTATCCTTCTTATCCTCATAATTGATAGTGCTTGTTTGATCACTGGAGTTAAACAGTGCTGAGTCTGGTCAATACTTAGATGGGTGACTGCTTAGGAGGACTTGGTCTGACAATCTGAAATATGACTCAACTTTAAATAACCCATAAAGGGTTGACAAACTGTAAAAATATAATAATCTTCATCTCCTCTTTCATTCAGTAGATCTCTTTTATTATAACTTTATTTTATTCATTCAGCATATCTCTTTTATTATAATTTTATCAGTAAGCTTCACTTTGAGTGGCTCTCAAGCCTTGTATTGGGTGAAGTTCAGGATAAAAACGTTATTACTTCCATAGTCAGCCTTATGTCCAACTAAGCTAATTTAGGGAAATATCATGCTGGCGTGTAAAAGAGAACAAAAGGCTAGAATGCTTGGACATAAAAATAAAGAAACAGAGAAGTGGGGGTAGAGACTGAAAGATAAAAGGATGCAAGTGCCCACTCCCCCACACACACAAGATTTCAGCTCCACTTCCAAAGAAAATGCAGTCGAAAAAAAAAAGGAAAAAAAAAACTGAAACTAATGAAAAAGTAAAGCATTAGTAAATATGGAAAATTGCACTCGGGTAAGGTGCTACCAACTCACCTCCAACCATATCTCCCTTGTTCCAGAGATCTCCGCAATCGGACTGTGTGTTGGCCTTGTCGCCACGGCAGTCCGGGGTCATGAAGAGTTTCTGTTCATTTTCCTTACTCCTAGATGTAGCTCCTATCTCCTGGAAGGAGATGAAAAGTGGCAGAGTTGGTGGGCAGAAATTAGCAATGTTATTAACAGTCGTGCAATTGTGTTTTCTTTTTTAATGTTTGTTATTGCTATTATTATTTCTGTGCATACACGTTCAGTGGAGGGAGTCAGAAATTAGCAAAAAAAAAAAAAAAAAAGAAAAAAAAAGAAAAAAACACTAAAAGGAAAAACAATAAAATCAATAGAAATAAAACTGAAAAAAAAACTGTTTTTCTAATAGAGCTGGATCCCTCGATGAATGAACAAATGAATGGCCAAACCATGGCAATATTGATATCATGTTTGGGGTAATATTCTTGTATTAATATTGGTCTCACGTTTTGATTAGTTGATTGAGCAATGTAAATGGGTAACCTGTCAGATCATATGTACATGCATAGGTGTTTTTGATGTATCTGTATGCTTATATATTACAAACCAGATTTATTGGCATCAGATGAAAGCATGAAAAATTGAACAGAAGAGGTAAATATATATATATATATATATATATATATATATATATATACACATACATACACACACTAAGAATAAATATACATTTGTTCCTCACTGTTTGGTGTAACTCTGAGTTTTATGCATGTGGCAATTGCCGGGCAAAATTTTAAAACTGACTGTAATATGTCAGTATATATGACCTACTGTTAAGATAGCAGAAGAGAGTTTAGGTGTACTTATATTATTTACATTATTTGGACTGTTATCCTCCTCTTCATTGCCATATTCACAACGTTTTGGCTGTTGTATGCTCCATCCTTCTCAGGTGATTGAAATTTCAAACCAATCTCTTTATTCCAATCATCTAAAGAAGGCCAAGAGTGTACAATGCCCAAAACATTGTGAATATGGCAATGAAGACGAGGATAACACTCTGATTAATGTAAATAATGTAAGTAATCATAATATCTCATCTCAGAGATATAGAGTGGGTTTAGGTGTATTTACACTATTTACATTGTTCTGACTGTTGTCCTTATCTTCAAAAAATTACTTGTGTATAGTTGTACCCCTACCACCAGCATAAAAATCATAGAAACTTGCACTATACACAAGTATATAGGTATATATATATATATATATGTATATATATATATATATATATATATATATATATATATATGCACATCTATATTATAATATATAAAATCACCATTTTGATACATGTTTTTTAATCCTATCTAAGCTTTCGGCTTACATAAGCCATTATCAAAGATGACAATTACATTACAATATATTAAACAATACACGGACAAAACAATAATGATAGTCTGTTTTTGTTGCATGAAAGATTTCCAAGCCATGACAAACTCGTGTATATACGAGACGTGGAAGTGAAAATCACACCGCAACTCGTGACGTCACACATGAGCATGTGAGAGTGAAAACGAGAAGTATAAAGTATGGGAAGCCGTTGGTATAAACCAATGGCTTCTCTTATCAATTATAGGCATTTAAGAATATTTGTGGAGATTCATAGTTTATTTTGTTCAGGTTAGGTTTCGACTGTTTTATGTAAATAGCTTCAAGAATTTTTAGTTATATATATATATATATATATATATATATATATATAATATAATTATAATAATATTTTTAGTTTTTAAAAATATGATTCCTTCGCTACATAAGAGTTCTCATTTTTCAAAAGTGAGAGCCGAGACCCCTAACATAATTTTTTAAGTTATGTAGAGTTAAGGTGTCTGGACCCGCTTCCTTGTCAAGCGAGAATTTGGGAATAAGCTATCTTTTGGTTAGCAAGTGTTTATAAGTGCGGTATCATTGGAACATTAGTTGCTATGGAAACGGCTAGTTTCGGCCGTTGAAGTTAGGTGGTTTAAAGAGCTAAGAATTAAGAATTAATTTTTATCTACAGGCCAGTCCCCTTCCAAAAATGCGTATCAAGTTACAATGGGGATTCTATGTCAAGAGTCGTCTTAGGCCGGTCAGACGGCGTCTTTTTTTTTTTTTTTTGGCCTTGCCTTGAGTCGTTGAGTGACTAGAAGGTTATATATATATATATATATATATATATATATATATATATATATATAAAGAGAGATAGAGCAATACATGTATACATAAAAACATTATGTCAGATTTTATTATGCAAGTTAATGGCTTCAGAGTAAAATTGATTTTAACTGACTAATCTTAGTAAAAATTTTAGAATATACTTTTTTTATAAGCAATATAGGATGTTATCGAATATATTATATTCTAATATACCTAATATCTGCCCTAATTAAAAATATAAATAACTTATTTTAGGGCTGTCAGGTCCATACCAAATAAATATTTATCTATAAAGAAGTTCAAAAGATGTAGGCCATAGAAACATCCATTTGATTGACACAATAACGGATATAAAGCTGAATCAATTATCATTTTACATATGAATATGGGCTCCTTTCGACCATATTTAATCATTCATTTTGTCAACTTCTCTATTGATTCAACTTTAACAGTACTTGCCATCTCTGGGTGGGTCAAACAAAGTTCTTCACTTCAACCAGTTTTCATGCATACTTCTTTACCCAACTTTCATATTTCTCTTTGTGATCTTGACTTACAGGTGGTAGTTTGGTCGCTCCCAAATCCTATGCTAATATTCTTAATATTCTACATCTTTTCTCTTTCTTTATATTTTCAACACCGACTTCTTTAGATATTTTCTTGCCGTTCCATCCAATTTCCTCGATTAATAATCTTCCAATTTTTCTCTTTTTGTGTCATTTTTTTCAGTCAGTTTTTTCTTCTTTGCTTGCAAAAGTTTTCAATTTTTTTTTTATTGGTCTATGATCTCTGATCAATGTTTTTTTTTAAATTAGAAACACAATGGAAATATGACAACTATACTATACTGTGTCTCTCTTTTTAGGTTATATCTTTATTATGATACATGGCAATTCTTTATACATCTAAAATTAAAAATATAAATAACTATGAAAAAATTATATAGTTATTCCTCATCGCTTGATACTACTCAAAAAGTTTCATGCACGTAGCAATTATAATAGATAGACAGATAGTGTAGACACTGCAGAGTGGTCTAAAGATTACTTGTGGAAAGAAACTGATAGTCACCATCCACTGTTGATATCTATGTCCACATATATCTATGAATACAATAAACTGCAAGTTGTGACCTGTCAAAAAAGTAGAAAAGTTACAAAAAATCAATATTGAGCACTGTTATATCCCCATAAATATAGTAAATTTTAAACAATATATAAAATTAAATGTTCACTTATCTTGTCTCCAATCTGAGTTTTGAGGATATTAGAATATCTATATATTTACAATTTTGATAAATATCCCTTCAGTTGTAGAATAAAACTTCACATGACCAAATAATTTATCATAAATATTTCTAATAAAAATAAATATTATAAGATGAAATTCTCATGAAATGTTTATTCTATAAAATGATATATATCCTGAAGATTTTGCAACATTGGTTGGGTTATACCAATTTTTACTCTTAAGAGATTGATTTACAAAATGAAATTATATATATATATATATATATATATATATATATATATACAGGGCCACTGCATACTACACCTGAACCCCCCAACTGGACTGGAGGCTCAAGCCTGATTGGGGGCTCTGGGCAGTGCCTTGTGACCCTCACTATCTTATCAACATTCACTTTTGTCTACCTATATTTATAAATGTTACAAATTAAACTAAGCACAACTGACTATTTAAGGATGAAGTACTGTCGGGGATTTTCATGTTATTCTGGGGGTTTTTTGTCCAAATCTGGGAATTTGATTTGATCAAAACACTTTTTAAAATTCACTATTTTTTTCCATAATATTAATGTGTTAAAATTATTCAAATTTTTAACAAGAAAAAACTCAATTCAATGCAAATATTACCACAAAATATTGTTGATTTATTTTACTAAACTCATTTCTAATATATGTGTCTATGTTCTTCTTCCATATCGTGGGCCACATCAACGGGTTAAGTTCTATCTTGCCTCATTCTTTTAGTGCAGACATCGCTCGCTTGGTCTCATAGTAATGCATGCGGTTTAGCAAAGTCTGCTTGTCACCGAGGACGTGTCGCCAGGTTTCCTCGTTAGATGTGCTGATGCAAGGCGTGCGTCTGAGTATTCTCTCATTTGGGTGCTTGACGTTGACATACGTCTCAGTACCTTCCAAAATGCATTTACCCTCTTCTATGTTATTCGGGGTAAACAACATTTCGTCAGTGTAAATGAGCATTTTGTCGACACAGCTACTGAACGTGAAGTTGTCCGACGCTTGGCATCGCATTCGGCCGCAGTTCATGAGTCTGTTTTTTTATCGAGCATAAGATGTACGACTTACCCGAGTTGCCGACTCCCGTTATGTGAAGGTTGTTTATTTTGGGGGCTATTTTATGACACACCTTGAATGTGTGTGTAGCAAATTTCTCTATGTCTATGTGGTGATAATTGCACCACTCCTCGAATATGGCTAGGCTTTTAACTATGGACCAATAGTGATTTTTTTTGTTGTTGAAAGTACTCTGTCTTGGCCCTGATCTGTTCCCATATCGGGTTTACCTTAGTCTCTACATGGCAGTCTGTTGCTGCAGCGCTAATTATGTTATTTAGGTTTGGTGTGTTGCAGTGTATGTTTTCTCAACTTTTTATGTAATTCTCATTTTTAGTGTTCTTCCAATACAATATGATGTCCGCCATATCAGTAATGTTGCACTTTTTCATCATTTTTTTATGAAGTTGAACTTTATGCCACGCACCGTAGTCTTTCTCTCCTCTAGAATGTTGTCATTGGCGGAAGATTGATGTACATCCTATTCTATCATTTGCCTGTCAGTCAGCCTTGCCAGTATCTGCTTCTGACCAGTAGTCTCGATGTTCCCCGCAGCAACTACGTATCTGTTGTTTGGGTTCTGAGTTAGGTATCCGCACAGGCCATGCGGGTTGTAGACTTTCTGCACAGAAATAGTGTATGGGCTAACCCCTCTTGTCTTCAGTAACTTCTTCAATATGTTGAAGGAGTGCAGACAAGTAGGGTGCTGACTGTGCCAACTAAGCATGTGGAAGTGGTCGACGTCGCTACAGTTTTTTAGCTTACTCGGCCCGGCCTTTTGATATACGACGATGTTCAGACAATTTTCGAGAACGTTTAGCAGGTACTTCTTCTCTTCGTTTTCTGTTCCCTTCAGAGTGTTCTTTGCCGGCAGCAGTCCCCCATCTCTTGGTGTTCGTATATCGAATTCAACTGGGCTGTCCCACCTGTATATCCAGGTGTACAGCGTCAGTTTCTTTTCGTTTATCATTTCATCGTTAAGGATTTTCGCGTTGAATGTTTCTCGCTTAATGTTGGTGCTCTCGGTGGATGTCATCATTTTTTTCTCCACAAATATTTTTCTAATCTGGTATCGTTGTCTGGTGTCGCTGAGTCGTAGACTGTAGCCTGGAATGTGATGTGTTAGTTGATTTCTTAACCTTTTATAAGCTACATGTTTACAAAATTTCCACTCTTAACTCCTACAGTTATCTTTTCTGCCACGTCAGTGAAAACCTTATTGATTCTCCTGTGTACCAGCCCCTTTGGTATCTGGCCGTTCAAGTGTCTGTTGGGTGGCGCTATCAGTGATTGGTCGTAATGTATGTCAGGTCCCACCATCGCTACTGAGCATGCCTTGTTTGTAACTGGAACCTTCTGAGGATGTTGCAGACTTTTGTAGAAGCATTCAATCTCTAGGATGTAGGTCAATTCGAAGGTGAAGTAGAGAGTCCCTGATTGGCTGTTAGGTCTTAATATTGGTGGTACGTGTATCAGAACCATCTCTGGCACATCTTCTGATGTGTATAATATTTTGTTCATTGCTGTCCTGTTCACTACGCAGAACGAACCCAATACGTATTCGAATAAATCCTTATCTGTATGTGTCACGGGCAACGTTGTTGTTGTTTCTCACTGTTTCTTGGTAATCGTAGCTTAGGTCGCTTATCTCGGTCATTGCTATGTCCTCCAGATCACTTGCCCTTGTTCTCTTTCTTGCCTCTCCTGTCATGAAATTACTTCCTGTGTCTTTGTTCCGAATTTCGGCTCAGTAGCCACGCCAAGTCCACAGTCCCAGGCAGTTGGGTTTCCACCCTCAATTTCGGTCATCATCAAGTCCAGAATGCACATCTCCGGTCTTTGTATAGTGTAATTGTCTCAACTTTACGATGTTATCCATCTCTCTCCAGTCATGTAAATCTATCATCGGTATTTCTGTTTGCAAGTTCGAAGCCATTACCTGAGAGGTTGAGTTTGGCAGGTTGTTTAACAAATGTATTGGCCAACCATAAGAGTATTTGTATTTCGGCAGCTCAGCATCCGTCCCTATCATCGGTTGAATCTCTGTGAATTTCTTGTTTGGCACTTTCGTAATACCTCTTAAGTTTCTGTACCCAATGTAATTATCCTTATTGACGTATAGTTCGAAGTATGGTAGCGGGTTTGGAATGAATACCTCCTCATTGTTCTTTGTCATCCACTTGCCCGCGATGATGTTGTCTATTTTGAAGCCTTGTCTTTTCACCCTGTATGTGGTCACGTATCTTATTATCGCCTCCCATTTTGGTGGCGTGACCCACGTTGTAAGGAAGTACGGTACAATGTAATCTGCACTTTCCGGTTGTGTCCACATGTAGTGTCCGATCGAGTTTATTGGTTCTGTCTTACCAGTGGTAGTGACACCTTGGTATTTAGTGAACGTACTTTTGATGCTGTTCATGTCCATTGTTTTGATCATGTTTTTGAACGTTGTAACAGTGTTCCTGTATGAAATTATTACTCGGACCTGGGAGTACATTTCCTATAACTGTTGCAGTCCAACCATTTCCCACTCCTCCCTCCGAAGTGTTCTGTACACCTGCTTCACTAGTATCCATGTTTTGTATAGTGCGTATAGAATTAGTACTGTCAATAAAGCCAAGTTGATAGCTATCGATATCACCCCAGAAGTAGTCGTCCAAACCAAGCGCCCTTTTAGCCCTCCGACAAATCCTGTTCCTTTAATATCTCTGAGGAATTGTTCATCAGCCTCCTCTGTTGTTATGTTTGGATTGTTGTAATTTAGATCGTGTGCCTTTGCTGCCTGATCTAATTTTTTTAACACCGGCAAATACTTTAGTCTCTTCAAGTTTGTTCCTGGACCGAGAAATGTGTAGCCTGGGACAGTGAACTCGAATAGCTTTCGCTTGGCACCTCTTTTTCCTTCTTCTCCGAAGATGCCATCTACTTCCAGTATGACATCATTTGTTTATCTAAACACTAATTATCTCCCCTTTTATTTATAAATAATTTTATATGAAAGGCAGGTTTATATAAACTAGTATAGGCACTATTTCTTTTCTGTCACAGGCACGGTGCAGGGAAACGTAACACTTACTTAATAATAAAATCAAATGAGTTATTAAGTAAGGGTTACATTACCCTGCACCGTGCCTGTGACAGAAAAGATATGTTATTACATGTCTTTAATTTGTATTTAGATACATTGTATTTATTATCAATTTTTCTAGTTAAATTATTCACCAATATTGCATATTATTAAGTTACAGTAAAATGTGTGTTTTATATTAATATTACCTTATGAAAATTGAGATGTAGTAGAGTGCCCCCAGCAAATCTGTGTTTCATGAGGGGCTATCATTCGTCACAAGTGGGAAAAATTTAAATCTGCATGGCACTTTACTCCAGTTGGCTCATTCGCTTGCTTAAACTCAACGTTGATTCTGATTCCACAGAACTGGGTTGGGTGTGAAAAATTATTTGTTGTTAACATTCTTTTTTCATTCGTTTTTTTTTCCAGTTACAAGTCCTTTTTTAAAGCTGATCGTTTGGTGATCATTTTGTTTAGTTCTTTTTTCGTAACAGATTTAATATTTAGTGTGAGATAGGCAAGAAGTAAGGTATGTAGTAACATCAGCACGGCAAAGGGCACTCATTTAAAGGCAAGGAAGAGCAAAAATAATTTAAGTCAAGTGATAGTGATTGCTGTATGAGTCGTACGATTTTTTAATCAAGCACGGGCAATGCCGGGCCATGCTGCTAGAATATATATATACATATATATATATATATATATATATATATATATATATATATATATATATATATATATATATATGCATGTATATATATACAGACATATGCATATATGTACATACATATGTATATAGATATATATATATACATACATATGCATATATATGCATACATATGTATATAGATATAGATATACATACATATGCATATATATGCATACATATGTATATAAATATACATACATATGCATACATATGTATATAGATATACATACATATGCATATATATGCATACATATGTATATAGATATAGATATACATACATATGTATAAATATACATATGCATACATATGTATAAATATACATACATATGTGTATATATATATATACATACATATGTATATATATATACACATATACATACATATGTATATATATATACATATATATGTATATATATACACATATACATACATATGTATATATATATATATATATACATACATATGTATATATATACATATACATACATATGTATATATATACATATACATACATATGTATATATATACACATATACATACATATGTATATATATATATACATACATATGTATATATATACACATATACATACATATGTATATATATATATATACATACATATGTATATATATACACATATACATACATATGTATATATATATATATACATACATATGTATATATATACACATATACATACATATGTATATATATATATACATACATATGTATATATATACACATATACATACATATGTATATATATATATACATATATATGTATATATATACACATATACATACATTTGTATATATATACATACATATGTATATATATATATACATACATATGTATATATATATATACATACATATGTATATATATATATACATATATATGTATATATATACACATATACATACATGTATATATATGCACATATACATACATGTATATATATGCACATATACATACATATGTATATATATATACATACATATGCATATATATACACATATACACATATACATATATATATACATATGTATGTGTATATATATATATATGTACATATATATATATATATATGTGTACATATGTATTTGACTCAATATACACAAACATATGCATATATACATTTATATATAAAGGAACTTATACATTTGTTATTAACACATATTTACACATGTATTTTCAAAGCATACTCTCTTAGAACTGTGTGTATGTCTTCTTTATATGCACGCAGAGATCCAGGCAAATATGTAAATATATATGTTTATGAATACATGTTCATATAAACATAGCTCTTTTGTAAATATATAAGTATTTATACATCACATACACGGCTGTGTGTTTTCTCATTTCCCAAAGGAAATTAGATGCCAAGGTGAAGATAGATCACAAAATACCTCACTTCCTGGCCAGGAAAGCCAATGTCACCGTTCCAAAAATGGTGGCTAAGGAAGGAGGAGAGTTCAAGAAACACATTGGCAATAACGACTGCAGATACAGTGGCAGCAGACGGAACATATGGGTTTTCAGTCTTTCGTTTAAATGAGAATGCTTTCCCCATTTCAGCAGAGGCCAGCATAATCGATTGAATCCTGGACAACCTACACTTTTTCTATATACTGTCATATTTTCATGTCTCACCATCTTCATGTATCCAGAACAGGGTTTACACTTTA
>OZ038479.1:93939430-93966930 GCA_964036315.1 Acanthosepion esculentum
TAGAGTATCCACTAAAAATAATGTTTGGAGTAATATGCTGTATATATTTATCATCTTGCTTTATGTTCGAAATCTGACCACATGAATTCAAAATATAATTAATTTTTGGCAAAGACTTCTTGGTTGGGCTGATAACCTGTCAGCAACCACTCTTATTTACCAATGCACTATGATCATAGCAATGAAATTAATAATCTAAATAATTCACAGAATAATACTAATATATCGTGACAAAATTTCTACTATGCCTCATACCAGAGTAAACTTGTATGGAAGTATCAAAACAAGTCATGGTGGTTTTTTTTAAACAAACTTTTGGTGCTGATATTTGATTATGAGTGACATATTGACTATTGAAAAAGAATCAATGCTGTAAGCTTATATTTATTGTTACCCGATCTGCATCAAATTTTAAATGATCACCTTCAGAAATTAATATGTACACAGAAGACAAGGGAATGTAACCTGATCTACACATGCTTAGCATAGTGTTGGAGAACATTTGCAGCTATTTTGATGCTGGGCATGACTTTCAAATTGCACAATATCAACATATAGTAGTTGCTCTGAAAGTCATGCCTCTTATTAACTTTATTTATATTCAAACTATTGTCATCATCTTTGTTGTTATTATCACAATGTTTACATCATGCTCTCTGGCTTTCTGCAGTCTACACAAATTTTTGGGAATTTCACATTGAACCCCTTATTTAATCCCTGGGGACAGACTGTTCTCGTTCCTCTGTCCATATTTAGGGATATCTTGTCTTGTTCTTTTCAAGTCCCTTCACCTCTACCTTAATGCTATTAGACTATCCTGTGATAAATAGGACTACAGTCACACCTAGCTAGATGTTGTTGCTGTGGTTTCTGTAGCAACTAATGGGGTGCAGTTGCCAGCCTCATGCTCAACTGTGATACTATTTTAAAAGTGCTAGTAAATTGAAAAAGACTAAATTCCGATAGAATGAAGATATACTGAGAAAAGTGAAAGAAAAGGATATTTGTTTTATTTGAGAAAAAACTAGAAGACCGATAAACACTAAATTTCGATAGATTGACGATATACTGATGACCAGACAAATGAAACTGAAAGAAAAGGATATTTGTTTTTAATTGAGAAAAAACTAGAAGACTGATAAAATTCCTATAGACTGAAGATATAACAATGACCAGATGAGGGAAAATCAAAGAAAAAGATATTTGTTTTTTATTGGAAAAAAACTAGAGGTTAATTAAATTTCTTGTTCACCAGAGAGGTAAAACAAAGAGACCATCTGGTTTTGATTAAGAACTGAGATTAAGTGATGAGCGATTTTGGAGGTCCAAGGACCTCCCAGAAAGAAATAGATAGTATTTTTATGACCATTGAGTAACAAAGAGGAAGATGGATCCCAGGCCACGAGTTTGGTCAATTGAAAAGGATTAACTTTTAAAAGTAGATGGATTCCCGGAAGAATGTGTGTAAAAGAATGACAATTAAATTTTTCATCTGCCAAAACCTTTTTGTTCCTTGTTGACCAAAGGGTTGACAAGGGGATAAAAATGATAAATTCCAGAAGCAAATACAACACACAAAAGCATGATGAGAAAGAATTTTGAACAATAATTAAAATTTAGCCATTAGGCTAGACCACGCCTAGCCTTTGCAGGACGAACTTGGTCAGGTGACCAAGGAGGAGAAGGCCCAAGTGGAATTTCATGGAGGGTGGAGGATTTTTCACACCCCTCAGACAGTGAGGTGAGAGGCACTCTACACAAAGCAAGAAAGAGAAGGTCCGGTTAGAATTCTAAGGAGGGAGGAGGGGCTCCCTCATATTTGGACATTTGCAGGGAGAGCCCTGATTGGTTGTTTGGGAAGCACTGGCATACCCAGAGCACATCATGCCCCACCCTAGCCCTTGTGCATGGGTCCCTAAGAATGCTGAGTAGATACAGAGACATAGATGGTGGAGACACTGCAAAGAAACTGCAGAGACAGCAGGGAATCACTGCTTTGACTACTCTCATGTAACTTGCCACCCTGAAGAAAAAGCCTCCAACTTAAAGCCTTGTTCCAGAAGTCTTGTTCCAAAATTCTAACAACAAAATGTGTGTTACGATAATTGCGAAGTGCTGAAGTTATTGCATGGAGAGTATAGCCTGCTTAAGCCATTAATGACTGTACCATCAACTTTGTATCAAGGAGGTGTATATAAATACATTTTTTTTTCTTTCCCCCAAACTATTTTATTTTATTCTTTTGAGTGACTTTACTCTGACCAAACCAAACCAAGTCAACTATTCAGACCAAGCCAGTCTTGTGATCAATTAATCACAATGTGGGGTGAGACAAGACTTGGGCTGAAGTGATCAACTCTACGATCAGCCGAGGGAATTGAGCTTGATTATGGAGTGGCCAGGGTAGACATTATACAACTGCTTTTGAATTCAGAGTTGACCTTCTCCTAGAGTAGTTGCCAACCAGACCTAGAGAGACTAGTCTGCTCTGCTATTTGATACACAACTGGTGAAGGTGAATACCTGGTCCAAGGATTGAACTCATAATTACTATGCCAACAAATTCATGAACCACTGCTTCAATCTGCTAGGCTATTGTCCTGTGAAACAAGAACAGTTTATCCCTATAAATTAAATAAAGGGTTCAGTTTGAAATTCCCTGAAAGTTAACCAGATTGACAGAAAACTGAAGAAGGCCAGAAGTTTATCCCAATAAATTAAATAAAGGGTTCAGTTTGAAATTCCCTGAAAGTTAACCAGATTGACAGAAAACTGAAGAAGGCCAGAAGTTTATCCCTATAAATTAAATAAAGGGTTCAGTTTGAAATTCCCTGAAAGTTAACTGGATTGACAGAAAACTGAAGAAGGCCAGAAGGTACAATGACTGAAACAATAACAAAGATGAGGACAATAGTCCAACTATAAATAATAACTCTTTCTCCCAGAAATTCAGACGAAAATATTTTCTCCTACTTTATTATATTTATCCACAGGTTGATGGTTGTGATACAGCAACAGAGTGAACATTACTCCCAATAACAATAATTTTGCATTGTTATAGATAGCACTAAAATGGTAGACTGGTAAAATGGCATCAGACATAAAAGGGTATATGAAGTAAAAGTGTATCACTGAATTTCTTTGTGCAGTAAAAAATGTACCCACAGACATTCAGCAAGTCTTGCTGAATGTTTCCAGACACTAAACAGTCAGTCTGTGCACAGTTTGAAAGTAAGCAATATATTTAAGTACAAAAGTGGGTCCATCCAATTGATGCAGGTTTCTCTAAGCGTGGTGATGATACTCAGTGTATTTTCTCACGGAAAGATTTTCTCTGTCCAAGGGAGTTATTTTCCTCCCTGCATCTATGTAAACAGACAGGAAGCATTACTTTCAGAGTATTTCTCATGTTTTATGGGAAATTTATCAGACAATTTAGTAAGAAAATTTAGCTTGACATGTTTCCTCATCAATCCAGCATCATCAGAAAAAATAGCTGCATTGCTAAAATAAATAGAAAATATTACTTCTGGAGCATCCCTGATCTGTAATATTCTATAGAAAAATATATAAAATAATTTTTTCTTCTTTTTTATCAATTCATTCCAAGCAAGGCGATAATGCAAGGGGGCTACTGGAAATGAAAGAGAAGGAAAAGTCTTTAGAAGGAACTGAAAACACAGTCCTAAACAGAAAACTAGGGTCAAACCTCTAATCCTGTTCTAAAAACAGGTGAGGAGTGTGAACCTGAAGGAGCACCTATCTACTCCTCTTGAGGGCAGAAAAAAGTAACTAAATAGTAAATAAAATTTCAGAGTTTAGGTAGAGATATTAGAAGTTGAAGTGGACTTTAGAAGGAATCCTAAACCCAATCCTAAACAGGAAACAAATGAAAAAACCCACTATTCCTGTTCATGGGAGGAGTGCGAACCACACAATAAAAAAATATATATAGATAAAAATCAGGTAATTTATTATTATTTTAAAAAATTGGTGACAATAGAAAGAAACACTGTAGCACAAGTTCACAGAATATATTTTGGAAAGTCTTCCTCTCTGATGCCAAGCAGAGGGTCAGGATAAATGGGAGTTGAAAAATATCAGAAAATCTAATAAACAGAAAGGTGTTAATAAATGGTGGGTACTTAGTCCTGTAGAATTTTTCATCAGGCTGTAAAATATTTATAGAAATTGACAGTTGCCATCTGTATATAAAGAACTTTACATACTTTTTAATGGTGTATGTTGTCAAGCCATATTTTTGGGGACACTAAGATACAAGGGGCTACTGAACATGAAAGAAACTGAGAAAACATCGAATGGAAAGGACAATGAAAAGAATAACATTCAAAGAGACAAATGACAGCAACTGAGACTGCATTTAAATAGCTGAATGGGAAAGGAAGAAGCCAAACAAGAATTTCACAGGCGAGAAGTGTGAGAGAAGAAACTATCAGAGTAGAACTCATGATTACATGACAATTTCAACAATAAAACAATGAGGCTTAACTGTCAATCGACCACTTAAATTCCTAATGTTGAGGCACCAAAAAGCTTAACATGTTTCACTAGAATCATCTTGCCTCATCAGAATTTGTTTTTGCAAAAAACAAAATCTGCATTGCCAAAATAAACAGGAGGCATTACTTTTGGAGTGTCTCTCATCTATAATATATTATATGAAAAAACATCTAAGATAATTTGTAAGAAAAATTTCTCTATTCAACAATGTTTTTTTTGCTCCCTAAATCTGTTATAATTTCTGTGTAAATATATACTTTTGGAGCATCCCTCCACTAAAATGTTTTACGGAAAAATACATAAGACAGTTTAGAAAGAAGATTTAGTTTGAAATGTTTTACTAATAAATCAACATCATAAAAAGAAACAGTTTTATTTGAAAAAAAATCTGACGAAAAAAAATATAAGATGAAAACATGATTTATGTTTAGTGTCTAAACATGTAATTTTAAAATTTAACTGCTTCATTAGAGAAATTGGATTTTGAATAATTCCCCACGGCTTTTTTTATGGCTTAAATATCCCACAACGTTTCAGTCACAATTTCCTATAAGAAATACGGGTATATTGAAATATCTGTTACATATTAGTCATAGGTGTCTCATAAATTATACCACATACAATACTATGATTTCTAAATCCTTTAAGATTAATATGACCATACATGTGAAATGAGATTTTTTCCAAATTGTTGTATATTTTCCCATTCCATCAGATGAGATACAATTTTACTCACAATATCAGAAATAGCATTTTGTCATGTCAAATACTTATATAATGTAAATACATAATTTACAAAAAATTAATTGTGAAATTGTATACAAAGTTAAAAAATATATAAATTAAATAAATATAGAGAGAAATACATCCAAAATTATATATTTTTTTATTAAATATTCCACGTATAATAATACAAATACAAATATATATATAATATGTAATATGCATATACAAAATAAATAATGTTTACTTAAGCAGCAAGAATTCAGTCAGACATGTTTTCTTGAAATCAATTGACAAGGTCTGTCAGTTTAAATTTCATTACAATTTTCTAGTTTGCATCTAAGCTGTCGTGCATCCTGATTAAATTTATGAAGAAACTATCTAAAATCTATAATCCTTTCGTTTGATTACTTTCAATCATCCTTGATCCTTATCAAGAAAGTTAATATTATCACTTCCTTCCTCAGGTACCAAACCTGATGCATGCTTGGGCAATTGAGCCTCATGCTTCATTTGGCAGAATTTCTGCAGTAGGCTGCCATTACTTTTTGTGGTAGACTGGTTGCTAACTAAGACTATAGGACCCAGTCTGTCCTACTATTTAATCCATAGCTGGGAGAGAAGAGATAGATTCATACTTTTCCC
This sequence comes from Acanthosepion esculentum, assembly GCA_964036315.1. Taxonomy (NCBI): domain Eukaryota; kingdom Metazoa; phylum Mollusca; class Cephalopoda; order Sepiida; family Sepiidae; genus Acanthosepion; species Acanthosepion esculentum. The sequence goes on from OZ038479.1 coordinate 93,945,320, forward strand.
AAGGGTATTTGCACATAAGTGAATGTAACAAATTTAACTGAAATTTGAACTCTGCTCTCCAATTTCTCATTTTGAGCCATTATCCATTACACAACCAATATATCTACTTAAAGTGATTTTCCAAGTGTATCTTATATGTGACACAAGGCCAAAAGTAGGGAGCATCAAGTGAGGATCGAACTCACTACTCAGTTGTAATTGTTCTAGCGAGACAGGCTTGCTAACCATTACCCCCACCTCAAGGTGCCCCCCATACATCGTTTTTACAAATTTAACTCAAACACACACAAATGCAACCTTCCCCACTATGCCGGAAGGACTGGTTTTCTCAGTGTCCCACTTTGCTTACCCCCCCATAGTGAGCTATATATAGATCCTACTTAAAGAGTAATAGCACTTGGTCTGAAGTTTGCACTGTGGTATGAAATTGACTCATCATGGAGTGTTGGTTTCTATGACCAATCTGTCTATATCTATAAACATCTTTGATAATGAATACAACTTCATCTATAAATATGTCAAATTCTAAAAAATATCCTGATGTAATTATATATATATATATATATATATATATATATATATATATATATATACACACACACAGGGTGATTGAAAAGTAAGTACCCATTTTAAAATACTTATAATTTATTTATTAACTTTAATTTTTACAAATGGATATGAGAGGAAAGCATTTAGCATGAGGTTTTATTTAAAATTCAATATGGGCACCAGATTTCAATACCAGTTTCTCAAGCCACCCAGGAAATGCATCAACAGATTTCACCAGGATCTCTTGTGGTATGGAAGATATAACTTCTTGTATTCACCCATGAAGTTCTTCCAAAGTCTTGGTTTGGTATAGTAGACTTGCTCCTTTAACCAACCCCAAAGAAAAAACTCACAGGGTGACTAGCCACTCATATATAAAACAGGGAGCTACTTTTCAATCACTCTGTATATATATATATATATTAATCCAATGTATTTTTTAAATCAATCAATTTATTATATAAATATATTATTGTTGCTTTTTATCACAACACTCAATGGTTGGTTTAACAATAGGAATTTATTACAAATGATTGTCCTGGGTATGACAATAAACTATATCCAGCACCAAGGCCTCTGATCGGGATGTTTTAAGGAGCATAGGACCAACTCTTAATTGATGTTGTTCCCAGGTACACCTTAACCCGGGGTGGTACCACCTGTTAGGGTCTCAGCTATGGGCAAATAGCTAACCTCCAAACTGGAGTCAAAACACTATTAAAGTATAAAAAATAGATTTTTATAGTAAAAATACTGGCAATACATTTTTGAAAAAAAAAATTACCAGCAATACATTTGACTCTTGACAAAAAACCCTCTTTACAAAAATACATCAATGAAACCTGATCTACAAACTGATTTCTTACAAAGAATACATATTCTATTCATATGAACATATCCTAAAAATCCTGTCAGGGTTAAATAACCCATTGTCATTGATATACTGTAAAACAAAATAAACCAAACCAATCAAAAATACATTGGATATGATTTACTATAGAAGAATTACAAGTATTTTATTAGTAGTTTTAATCCATCTTACTTTACCTGTTTTTTTATTGAAACAAGCTGGTTAAAAACATCATTCTACTCTTAATGCAAATAATGGAAAATCATAAATGAAGAAGTATTATTTTGACAAGACTTGAACTTTCATCCCTTATTTTGTTAGTCTATCATTTTTTATATATTTTTGATTAAACAGAGTAAAATCTGTCACCCTTCTCTTATTCTCTTTACTGTCATATTTTTTATTGTCTTGTTAGAGGACAGTTATTTCATGTAACAAAATAGTATGAAACTAGTAATACTATAATCATCATAAGAATGCTTTACCAACAATGTTTTCCTTATGTATATGTGTGTGTGCTTTCTCAGTTTTTTGCTTTTTTATTGGTGCACAAATATCTGTGATATCTGGTTATTAGTAGATTGATGTGACTCTACATTGAATTTCTTCCAATGGAACAGTGGATAGTCTTAGATAGATGATGTGTAACACAGGAGATGCCATTCAAACAGTTAGGCAATTTGAATCGAATGACCAACTCTCAACTTACACAACATCTTTGTGCCCCATCTGAAATTGCTCAAAACCATTCCATCAAGGAATAAAGAAACTCATTATTTATAAATTCTTTCTTTCTTTCTTTAAGGAAGCAATTTTGCACCAAAAGTTTGTGGAACATTGAAGGTTGTTTTCTGAAGTTCTGAGAGTAATTAACTTCTATGAATTATTTGAACAACTATCCCCATTTCTGTTGTTTTTATCATGTTCTGACTACCTATGATGTCGTTCTAAAGATGGATGCTAAGAATACCAAGGAGATATGAGTAGTTGTGTACTAAAACACCACTTATGCTTTAAATCAAGAGACAGTTGAAATTTCTGGGACATATAATGAGGAAAGATGACCTGGAAAATTTAACACTCACAGGATATGCTGAAAGCAGGAGAAGCAGAAGGAAACAGCAAGTTACCTAACTAATGAGTCTGGATAGATAGCAGAGCACAAAGATGGTAAAGAGTCAAATGCTGTTTAAAGCTACAAGGTACAGGAAGTTGTGGAGAGCCATGATCGTCCATGCCCTGAAAGAACATTGCACATAAAAGAAAAAGAATATAAGGTTTGAACAGCATGCACTTTATAAATGTAATAATTCCATGAATTGGAAAAGTTCTTTCAAAAAACCTTTCAGCTTTCTAATGTTTCCAAATGTTCCTATTCACAACTATTGAAATATTTTGACAGGTCTCTCCTCAGTTATAAATTGCAGAGCACTGAGTCAAATAGTCACCTCTTATCAACTGGAAATCTAAATTAACTGGAAAGCTATTGAAACAGGGTAAGAGTTACATTGTATCTCAGGGCCCTAAATTGTCAAGTGATCTGAACGTGGTCAATGGATCAGATAATCCAACAATAACATCAGGTCCATTTGCTATGGAATCAGCTATCATAAGCAAGTGATATTTGCTTACAGTGAAAATTTATAAGACAAATCTAATCTCTGACTGACTTGCTATTCCAATGTTTTAATAATGCAATGAGCATTTTCTATGATTATCAGATTGTTGCAAATAAATAATATTTACAGAAACCATATTTTCCTGAAAAGACATTAATTTTCCTGAAAAATATATTAATTTTCCTGAAAAATCCACTAATTTATGATGTAAACTTATTTTAAACTTTTCTTTTTTGTGGTATGGTAAACAGTGTAAGGTTGCTTAGAGCTATAAGGAACTGGAAGTTGTTGAGAGCCATGATCACTTGTGCCCAGGAATGGTTTGAATATTGCACACCTCATAAATGTAATAATTCCATGAACACTTCTCGCTTGTTGAACTCCCTTCTATCTATTTACTTCCCTGATTGTAGTAATCTTCAAAAATTTAAATGCAACATCAATCGCCGTCTTCTATGTTCTTGAATCCCGTTCATCTTTTGTCCTTTCCTCAACACTCCCTATACTCAGTCTTTTCTCTCACTTTCACTCTCTGTAATCCCTGTATACTGGTGGCATTTTTGCCTTGCTTGGGGTGAAATGATTTTTTAAAAAAAAATGGAAAAATTATTTCAGAATGCCTTTCAGTTTTCTAACTTTCCAAATGTTCCTATTCACATATGAACATATTTTGCTCGGTCTCTCCTGATAATCCACAATAATATAAGATCAATTCATAATGGAATGAGCTTATTATTAAGGATATGTCTTCCAATGGGTAGACATATTCTTGTTCTTACATAATCATTACACTGAAAATTTATAATGGTAATGGTAATATTAGCTTTTTTTTTTAAGGAGACATTCAGCACTTATTGACTGAGCAGGATTTATATTATATAACAGTTTAACACTCTTTTCTTTGTTTTGTTTTTTTTACAAAACTTTCCTGTTCGTTGCTACTTTGCTTAGCTTTGAGGAGATAACTTTTGCTATTCCAATGCATATCTCAAATTATGGCATTGCATTTTCCATCATCTGTTAAAACACATCCTAGATAGTTAGACTTTTCTACTTGTCTCATGTTGACATCTCCAGTTCGTAATTCGTATCTTGGGCTATTTCTTTTGCTAATAACCATACTTCTTACAGTTGAGGCTTTATCCTGTCTTCTTGCTATCTTTACTACCTTGTCTAAAAGGTCTTGTAGTTTTCTTTTAGAGTTCGCCATCAACACAATGTCATCTGCATATTTAAAGTCTCCAAGTCCCTTAGGATAGCTTTGCTGTAGAAGAATAAATCCAATGGGAAGACATATCCTTGTTTTACAGCCTTTTCTATTTTTGTGAACTTACTCAATTGATTTTCTATCCATATGCAGGTGGTTTGCTCCCATTATAAGTTCTAGAGTATTCTAACATCCTTCCTAAATAGATCTAGTTTTTCTAATGGTTCAAATAGATCTTTGGGCCATCGGTTATCAAATGCTTTTGTGTAATCTATAAAACATAAGTGTACATCTTTCTGCATTTCTATTGCTCTCTCCAATATCATATTTCTCTCTCCCTCTCATCATGAAATAGTTTAATGTATTCGTTCCTTCTTTGATATAATTTTTCTTTTTCCATTATATGCATTCCCACCTCAAGTAAAATTAAATGTTCACTTATCTGTCCTTACTCTGAATTTAACAGAGATTACATCCATTCATCAAGTGATTTGGTAGAAAAATTAAATTTATTTACAGAAAGCATATTTTTCTTTAAAGAGGTCACTTAATTTTCCCTAAAATGACATTATTTTATGATGAAAACATATTTTAAATTGGTTCTTTCTTAATGTCATCTGAGGAAATATTAACTAACATCCTTTAAGAACGATATTATTTCTGTAAATAATTTCAATTTTACTATCAAGACCATGATGATTGTGTGCAATCTCCACAGAGTAGGAACAGATAGGTGAACATTTAATTTAATACTGTTTATTATAAAACAGAGCATTTGCTTAAATACTTGTATCTATAAAAAGAACGTTAAACATATCATAAAATGTCTTTAAATAAATTGTCGGACCTTGTCCAATTCAAAAATATATGACGTCATTTGTTTACATTTGATACACTAAGAGCAGATATGAATAGAAGAGATTCATGGAAGATTTAAGTTTAAAGATAGTAAAATCGACCTTGCTAACCAGACGCTTCTCTGTGGCCGAACGGTTAAGGCACGTCACGCGAAATGACGGTATAGGATAGAGGTTCGATTCCTGTTGGAGAACGAAAATTTTCTATGAAAATTTCTCGGAAATTCAGGTTGGTAAATGTTATTTAATACTGTTTATTATAAAAACAGAGCATTTGCTTAAATACTTGTATCTATAAAAAGAATGTTAAACATATCATAAAATGTCTTTAAATAAATTGTCGGACCTTGTCCAATTCAAATATATATATATATATATATGTCCAGGTATGCAGAAAAATACGAAAGAACACGTTAGGTAAATAATCCGGAGTTCCTTAGTATTTTTGCTTTTATTTTTAAAAAGACAGTGCTCTATACAGAAGTAGAGCTTATGTTATAATATTTTTTAAAAATATGATTCCTTCGCTACATAAGAGTTCTCATGTTTCAAAAGCGAGAGCCGAGACCCCTAATATAATTTTTGAAATTAAGTTGAATTAAGGTGTCTGTTCACGCTTCAATTCCCAAATTCTCGCTTGACAAGGAAGTGTATCTGGGTTACACTGTATATATACCTAAAGAATTAATGGATTTTTGCTTTTTAATCTATATTTTTGCTACGTCAAATGTTATTTTTAGTGGATACCCATATTTGAGTAGACACTCCAGTATTTATTTCTTTTACCAGCCTGTGTACTCAAGAAAACTTAATGAAAAAAATGTGCCCTCCTGCAGAATTCAAGCTTGAATTGCCCCTTGGAGGAAGCACTACCACCTCAGCTGCAAAGAGCTTCACAGTAAAGAAATGTTTTATTTTGTCTTTAAAGCACATTCACTTGTTCAGATTTCTAAAACACATATCTACTCTGTTTCATAACCAAAACATAGACAAAGCAATTTCTAAAGAAGTAATGAATTTTTGTATTTTAATAAATACTGTTTAAAATAAATACTGTTTAAAATAAATGGAGCAACTACTCAAATATGGATATCCACTAAAAATAATGTTTGAAGTAACAAATATATATATATATGTATTATCATTGTCACAATTAAATAGAACATGCTCCTTATGTCAAATCAAATTTAAATTCCCTTGCTGTTTTTTTTTAATTTTCAAGTATTTTGTTGTGCATACAAATCAAAATTATCAATAAACTTTTCAAAGTTCATGTTTTTGTGAAACCATTCCTCACCTATAATACAGGTATATTTAAATTTGAAATGTAGCATTCCAAAAAAAAATACCAGGATGTTGCCAACAAAATCTTGTCCACAATACTGAAAACATTTAGTTTTTGATAATGACTGAAACAGATAAATGTAACCAAATAAAAACAAAACAAAACCATGAAATTTGGGTAGTTTATCCATAAATTCGGTGTAGATGTACAATAACTTGTTTGAAAATTAGTAAAATACCTTAAAACATTAAACAGTTTGAACTTAACAAAATTGTTGATTTTTTTTTAGGTAATTTCACTACAAACAAGGCAATAAAGCCACTGAAATGCAAGGAGTTGCTTTGTGTAAGAGAATTTGTAAGAGAAGGTTGCTGTCAGTCACCAGTTTGTAGCAGCAAGAGTTACTACTTGTTACTGATGAGGATGAAGATTCTTTTTAATCATTTGACCTAAAGCAAGGTAATAAAGCCACTGAAATGCAAAGGGTTAACTAAGTGTGAGAAAATATGAAAAAATACTATTAAGGAGAGAAAAGAATAAAAGAACAGGAATTAAGAAGACAGTAGATAATAATTGACATTGCATTGAAATATTTGAAGATCAAAGTTGCCTTTGAAGCAAGAAACCAGAACGGGGTTTCACAACTGTAGAATGACAAGCGTTTGTTGCCAATCTAGTACTGCACTTAAATTCATAGAGTCGAGGTAGCATAGAGGGAAGTGCATCAGAACAATTAACATGAAAGTATTTATAAAAAACGCACAGGGAAGCTATGTTACAATGCTGGGAAAATGACTGAAGCTGAGATGCCAGGTCAGAACCAATAACATTGCAGATTCTTATTTGGATTTTATCAAGGCTCTCTAAAAAGGTTCTCTCAGGCGAAAAAGCAAAAAAAAAAGTGTATTTAAAATAAAAACAAAAAATGTCTACAATAAAATGACTCTTCTTTTGGAAATACAAAAAATGTGGCACAAGGCCAAAAGAGGGGATTCGCCGAAAGCTGGTCTTCAATCTGTTTATTCTTAAACTTAGGTAGCCATAATTACTGACTCAAACCACAGTATTCTTTACATCAAAACAACACATTCTTAATTAGCATTCTTACTATAGTCACCATAATACTCCAAAGACTCTATCTACTCTTAACTAGTTCCCATATGTACAATTTGCCTGGCAGTCGTGGGGAGGGGATAAAAAAATAACAACATTTAAGAATGAAACCCCAATGAATATTTACAATTATTACAAATTTGTTATACAGGAATAAAGTGTCGCTGCCAACACTTGAGTTTGAACATAGATCGCCAGTGAGCAAACACAGGCGATCCCATTATTGAATTAAGTAGACCACATGACCATAGAGGAAATGCATATATAGGAGGCAGCATGTGTCAAATGGATCGCATTTCTATTCTATCCTTTATACTATACAGACTGCTATTCTCTACTCTATTCATTATACTATTTCTCTATTCAGATCTCTATACGGATTACTGTTAAAGCGAGTATTATCGAGCGAGTACTATTAGTGCGAGTGCTATTCAAAGGCGTCTGACACCAGTGTTGTTTAATGGCATTTCTATAGTTGTATCTGCGATTACAAGTCTCTACTACAACGAGCATTATGAAAGTGACAACAAGTATTAATTGATATCACAAAAAATTATATACAATAGAGGAAAGTTCATCAGGACAATTACCATGAAAGTGTTTATAGAAAAGCACAGGGAAGCTACATTACAGTGGCGGAAAAGTGACTGGAGCCAAGATATCATTTCAAGACCAATAACATTGCAGATTCTTTTTTAGTATTTTATCAAGGATTGTTAAATATATAGAAAGACCACTAAACTTCTTTTTTTATTATTATTATTATTATTATTATTATTATTATTATTTTATTATTATTATTATTATTATTATTATTATTATTATTATTATTATTATTATTATAATAATAATAATAATAATAATAATAATAATAATAATAATAATAATAAAAAAAAAAAAAAAAAAAAAAAAAAAAAAAAAAAAAAAAAAAAAATTAACCCATTATTGCATAAAGTGTCTTTAAAATATTAGCTCTTTTTACCTAATCTACTTTGCTGGCTAATGATAATTTTAGGGCTGTCAGATTAAAAATTTTAAATAACTCACTCTTTAAAATATTAGATGTCATGTCCTATTGTGTTAAATAGTTTCAGCATTCTAGCTGAATAGGAGTAAATTAAACTAAAGAACATATGAAACTTACTAATTTCAATATTAAATCGAGAAGGTAACTCAAAGTTTGGGCCTACAGTATATATATATATATATATATATATATATATATATATATATATATTCTTACTCTAACCAACAAACACCTACCTACTCACAATCTTCTAAGCAGAGTAACATATAATTCAATTTGTTCTAGGCCATTTCTCTGGCCAGCATTAAAATTTGGGTTCTTTCCCAATGACTTTCTGTCCTTGCTATAATTAGAGGCAAGAAGGTCATTTCTTACCTGGACACTTTCTTTTACACCCAAAAGCATAGACATATTCTTTACTTTTTAATCAGTTGAAAATAAGAATATAAAGGGGTCAATGAAGAAAGATCTATGTATGACAGAGCTCTAAAAAAAAAACCAAAAAAAACTAGCACTCTTTTATAGCTAACATTTAACTCTAAGATCAGTCATTTATTCACACAAACTCAATAAGTAGGTTATTTGCTGCTTTCCCCCACTTCTCTATTTTCCTTTTTTTTTTAATCGGTGTCACCCCATGCAAGGCAGTAAAGCCACTAAGACACATAGGGTTACAGGGTGTAGAAGAATTAGGAACAGAAACATTAATAATGAACTGGAAGAGAAAAGAGTAATCAAAAGGACAGTAGACAGCAATTGACATTGCATGTAAATTTTTGCAGATTAAAGTTGGCTGGAGAGTGTGGAGCTGGAACGGTGTTCCACAAGTGAGAAGTGCAAGAATAGAAACTGTTAGCATAGAACTTATGGCCAGCTCAACTGTAAATTGATGAGATCTTGACGCCAGTCTAGTACCGTGTTTAAATTTTAAAAATCTAGGTACCATGCCAAAGAGATATTTATTTGTAATTTATTTACAAAATGCGGCACAAGGCCAAAATAGGGAATGGGAAAATACCCCAGAACAAAGCATTCTTACTTACCTTTCTTACTACATCCACCATTACCCCTCTGTCCTAACTAAACCCCATATGTAGCATAGCAAAGAGCTCGTCAAAACAATTTCTATAAAAATGTTTATAGAAAAGGCACAGAGAGGCAACATTATGGTGTTGGGAAAATGGCTGAAGCTGAGCCACCAGATCAGGACCAATAATATTGCTGATTCTTCTTTGGATTTTATCAAGGATATCAAGATAAATAGCAGGGGCACCGGACCATATGTGGCAGCAATATTCTAAGCATGGACAAATGCTTGACATAGATATGTAAGATAGATTCAGGAGAGAAAAACTATCTCGCACAACCAACTTTTTAGCAGCTGACCTAGCAATGGATTCAATTTCCCTTTTGTTCTCTGTTATTCACTAATTATTACAAGGCCTAAGTGCCACTCAAGGTAGAAAGTTACTGAATGGGGATGTTGTAAGGCCATAACACAACACAGAGAAGCAACTTTCTTAGCAGCTGACCTTCTCTTATCTTCTGTTTATGATTTTTAAATTCTCTAGGCCCTCTTTAACTTATCATGTATCCCAGCTATCTCTTTCTGATTTTCAGTATGTTTGTTACTCCTTATCTTCTGTTGACTTCCTAATTACTCATATGTTATTCTTAGCATTTGTCAGTAGAAACATATGAGTCTGTTTTTCATCTGATAGAATACTGTCCAGCATTTAATGTTACATAGAAGATTAGCTATTATGTAGCCTTTAGGCACTCTTTTTTTGTGTGTCTCATTATATTTTTCTTACTTAGATTCTGGAAGTTATCTTTCACTAATCCTATATGCTTTCAGATTTCCAAGTCACATTTACTAGATGCTTTGTTTTTTTTTAATCATTTCACCCCAAGCAAGGAGGTAATGCTGCTAAGACACAAGATGTTACTAGGAGTGAAAGAGAACGAGAAAGCTTTAGCGAGAAGAAAGGATAGTAAAAGAACAGGATTGAGCAAGACAGAAGATGGTGACTGGTGTTGCATTTAAATATTTGATGATGCGAAGTAAGAAACTGGAAAGGGTTTTCGCAGGTGAGAGATATGAGAGGAGAAACTATTAAAAGAGAACTTACAGTTATATCTAGCTAGTTCAACAGTGAGAACTATTTGACAATCTAGTAGTATGCTTAAATTCATGCTGTTGTTATACCAAGTATGAAAGCTCATTAGAACAATTGCCATGGAAATATTGCGTACTGGGTAAGACGATAAACTACAGCCAACAGCAAGGCCTCTGATCAGGTTTTGAGAGTGTGGAACCACCTCTTAATTGCTGGTGTTTCCAGGTCCACCCTGACCCGGGGTGGTAGCACCTGTTAGGGTCCCAGCTATGGTCTAATAGTTGACCCCCCCAAAAAAAAAAACTGGGGTCAAAACACTATGAATGTGTAAAAATAGATTTTAATACCAGCAATACATTTTTGTAATAGGTTATTACCAGCAATGAATTTTTGAAGAAAAATATTATTACCAGCAATTCATTTTAAAGAAAATATTAGCAGCAATACATTTTTTGAAAAAATATTAGTAGCAATAAAAATCTTGTCAGTATTAAATAACCCATAGAGGTTGATATGCCATAAAACAAACCAAACCAAACCATGAAAATATTTATAGAAAAGAAAGAGGGAAGCCATGATATGGTGGTGGGAAAGTGACTAAAGGAGAGATGACCAATCGTGAGATAGTTAAATAACCAATATATACATCATGCCTTAGACTGTCTCTTTTACCGACAAACATGCTTTCTTTTTTTAACAGTCTATTCTACTTGCTATTTTTTATTACTACCTTATTTCAAAGACTTTTTAATTTCCTTTCCGTGTCTACCATCAGTACTGCTATCTGCATATCTTGTGTTGTTAAGATTATGTCTGACGTTAATAAATTTTGGTATGTCTCTTCTACTCCAATAGCTTCATGTCTCGCACATCTCGCCTGTGGAACTCCCTTCCCTATTTCAGTTTCCCTGACAAATACAATCTCCAACTATTTAAGTGTAACGTCAATCGACATCTCCAGTTGCCTTGATCTATCCACTTCCCTTCTCCACATCCTTTCACCTTTCATTCCTATCTGCTCTCGCTCCAAATCTTCTGTAACCCCCTTGCCTTGATCGATCCATTGAGTGAGAAAATGCATTTGTCTTATTCATGTTCTTATTTTTGTGTATTCACAAAACTCATTCTCCATCTGCATGCAGGTTGTTTGGATTAGTAGACTATCTTTCCCGTGTAAAACAAGTTTTTCCTAATATTAGGCCATTGTGTTTATACCTTATCCAACACTTTAGGTTAATCTATGAAACTATAACAAAGGTAGATCGTATTCAGTAATCCACATATAAATGAAAAATTGGTGGCCATATATACAGGACATATATATATATAAATGTATGTATAAAAGTGGACACGGAGGTCAACAGTGAGCAGTGACAGTTTATTTCATGCTTGAATGCAATCTTCAGGTCAAAGATTTTCTGAAGATTAAGTTCAAGCATGAAACAGGACTGTTGCTGCTGATTGTTGACTTTAGGGTCCACTTTTATATTTACATGTACTCCCTGATACTGAGCACACTTACCCATAAATATAACATAACTTAAAACTTTCATATATATATATATATATATATATATATATATATATATATACAGTGTAACCCGGATATAAGAGAAATAAGGATATAAGAGAGATTTTCTCTGGTCCCAAATTAGAGCCTGTGTTAATGTATATACAGTGTAACCCGGATATAAGAGAGTTTTTGGGACCGGATAAGAAGTCTCTTATATCAGGGTTTCTCTTATATCCGGGTTTGGTCTATTATATATACATTAACACAGGCTCTAATTTGGGACCAGATAAAATATATCTTATATCGGGGTTTCTCTTATATCCGGGTTACACTGTATAATAGACCAAACCCGGATATAAGATACTTCTTCTCCAGTCCCGACAACTCTCTTATATCCGGGTTACACTGTATATATATATTAATAAATATACATATACCTATGTTCATAGATATTTATTAATACATACTTCTTAGTTCTATCTAACTACACTGAGCACTATTTTGTTTATATCTTATATTGAATTAAGTAAATATTTATTCGCTTATCTGTGTATGCATACTAACACATGTATATACAGTTGCTAATATCTAATTATTTGGTTTATATCAGCATTTATATATATATATATATATATATATATATATATATATATATATATATTTTGAACAATAAAAAATATTAAAAAATTATATATATATCAGTCAGTTGTGCCATGCATGATACACACTTAGGTGATCATGTATTGAAACATACATGACTGATAAGGCAGATTTTTTCCTGAAGTAGGTTGCCATTTCTTTCTGTGGCAGACCAGTTGCCATCCAAGGCATTAGAATTTGGTCTGTCCTACTATTTATCCATAGCTGGGGGGAGAAGAAAAGGATTCATACCTTTCCCAAGGGTATTAGCATGTAAGTGAATGTAATAGATTCGACTGGAATTCAAATTCCACTCTCCAATTCTCCAGTCCGAGCCATTATCCATATATATATATATATATATATATATATATATAATGCTGTATATGTAACTGTCCTATTATTTCAATGGTGCTAATGCATTAATTCCTCATCACTGAAAATCCCTTTTTTCCTTATTTTTTAGTATCCAATAGATCGATGACCAAAACTTATGTCCTTATAACTGGGATATTAGTGCCCCAAAAAGTAGTTGATTTGTATTTTAAATAAGAAAAAAATATTATACATGGTTAAAAAAAAAGTCAGACATGATTTTTTATTAGTAATTTTATTATGACAAAAAGAAGAAAAGCATTTCATGATTAAATTTTGCTCTTGTCAACATATCCTCCTTTAGCCTTGATTGCTGCAGCACAAATTTTTGGCATTTGCTGCAAAAGTTCCTCAAAGTATGAATTTGATAATTCATTCCATTTGTCTTTTCGTGATTTTAAGAACTCTTTTTCATTTTTTTTATTTACTCTTCTGTCAACTTCATGTCATGCTAATTCTGGTTGTGGCTTCAAAATTTTGAACTGTAATGTATATATATATATATATATATATATATATATATGTTTGTGTGTGTGTGTGTGTGTGTGTGTGTGTGTGTGCATTTGTGTACCTCCATAAAATCATGACAAGAAGGTTTTCTTCATGAAATAATCTTATAAAATATTACTGAAAACTACTGTCACTTCTGTGGCCTCCTTCAGTGCATATAGAATGTAGAGTATTTGTTAAAATTTACATATTTGTGAAATGCAATCAGTTTTGTACGTTGGTATTCAATTTAAATATGCAGTGTTACAATCTGACAGATCTTTTATGACATTTACTGCCTCTGTTCTGGGAGAACAGACTCCCAGAAGAAAAGACTGTAATAATACTGTCTCCAGATTACCTTGTCAGTCAACATAAACACTTCTCCCTGCTGCCAATAATAATTCTGTTATATTGCCAACAGGTTTATTAGAAGAGAAAAAACTGAAAACTGAAATGATAAAAGATGACAATGCAATAAATGTACAACAGAAAGGAAACAAAATTACCAAAGGAAAACAAATTATATCTTAGTGATGTACAAAAGGCAAAGAATGAGAGATGGCCATAGATATGGACCATACTCAAACACTGTGTGTCCCTGGCAAAAATATCTTCTGTCTACTGAGTTAATTCTAATGAATTCTACCTTCTTTACTCTTGCAAGAATAGAAAATGAAGTTATCATAGAAAAAGAGAGATTCTCTATAGGAGCAATTGCAATTAGCAGGCTGATGCTGATTTAGTAGAAACAGGAAGATTTAGTAGATTTTCAAGGGCTGTTTCTATGAATAGGAATGTTGAAAAAGTTTAACCCATTAATGTCCACCATAAAATCTACTGTTAAATATAAAAATAAAAATCTGGCATTAATTATCGGTTTCTAAAAAAAATATTATATATGGTTAAAAAAAGTCAGACATGATTTTTTATTAGTAATTTTATTATGACAAAAAGAAGAAAAGCATTTCATGATTAAATTTTTTAAACAAATCCTGTGATACCAATGTTCACATTAATAGTTAGTATATATATATATACACCAAGCATTATATCTTTTTTTAATAGTTGGTGGTGTTGGACAAAACTAGCACAGCCTACTCTTCTTGTATTTTCAGTTTCCTTATCTCCTATACTAAATTAGATATTTTTATTTTTACACAATAGTGCTCAATGTAAATTTACAGAGCATTAATATTATGAATTAATTGATTTAAAATATGTTTTTTTTCACTACACAGTGATAACCATGTTTCAAAAATGGAAGCTAATATTTAAATTATCCCATGATGTCATTATTTTCCTTCTAGTTACAAGTAGTTTATAAAAATCTGGTATTATATGTTTATAAAAATCGAGTTTATCATGTAATGCCATCTACACCAGACTGTTATCCAACTACATCACAGCTCGATGAACCCATCCCTGATATTTCAACAATATTACATGGACACAGAATGCACTTCGAAGAAAACTGCTGATGAGCAAAACAAGGATTTGGAAGTGAACTGTTCTGGACACATAGCCATGGAGCAAAATGAGTTGGTTGCCCATCAACAACCTACATTGACCAACTATGTTATGACACAGAATGCCTCCCTAATGACCTTTTGACCTTGATGCAAGACTGTGGTGGTTGGCGTGATAGACTCATGAATGTCCAAGCTAACTTGACTGAATAAATATAATATAAAAATCCAGTATTAATTATAGGTTTCCACCTATAACCCATTAACGTCCACTACCCCAAAATGTGATGGTGGGTGTGGTGGCATCCTACTGGTTCACATCAGTTCACACAAACTGATTCTTAAAATTATAAAAGTTTAGCAAACCAGTTGTTCGATTATCTGAAAATAATCTTATATATTAATAGCCGATATATAATAGCTAGAAATATAATACCATTGCTCTAAGTTCTGTAGAGGCTGAAAAAGGATTTTCTGTGATGAACATAATTTATTCTAACAAAAGAAAAAAATGTCAAAATGTTAAAAATGTGACAAATAATCTAGTCATATATTTGAGAGGTCTTCCATTGGATCTTTGAGACTGCAGCAATTCAGTTTGAATGCAGCTAAGAAACCATAACGCAGCTGATGACACGAGAGTCAAAAAGCATCGTACTTCTGAACAGAAATAGGATGAGAATAGAATTTCAATCTGGAAATATCTTAATAAATAAATGTTTACTATTAAATTATCAAAATCGTTTAATTTTTTTTTTTTTTTGATACCATAAAGTGATTTGTTTCCATTCTCAGATTGAAAAGAAAATAAGTAGAATAGGTTCCTAAAGATTACCTGCCTTTATAGAACTAGTTCCTGGAAATTTGGGATGCCATTATTGGATGGTGGGAATTAGTGGTGATGGTATGATAAGGTATTTCCATGCAGATAGCATTACTTTCTCTTAAAAAGGCTTTTTCAGGAAAATAGGCTTCTTAAGTCCAATGTTATCACTTCTTGTATTGATGGGAGTTCCTTTCTTAACCATTTAAATTTGCATGGAAAGTCGACATCTTGATGATGTCATTATTTTCCTTCTAGTTACATTTTAGATGTTCCTGTTGTGGGAAGCATTCAACTTGCATGTGGTTTTTGTTATTTGGTAAAACTCTTTCTTTGTGATTCAGTAGCACAAGTTTAGGAGATCTGATGAAATGGCTGTATATAGCTGATAGCTTGAACATTTTTGAATGAGTGGGACATTATACATGATATTCATATGAAGTGCAAGATTTGACAAGGCTCTTTAAGAACTTGATTTGAAATTTTAAGTTAATATCTTTTTTTAATAGTTGGTGGTGTTGGACAAAACTAGCACAGCCTACTCTTCTTGTATTTTCAGTTTCCTTATCTCCTATACTAAATTAACTGATCCATACACTGAGAGTAGTGTTTAGTATTTACTAATTCTACATGCTGAATTTTTATGTTGGATTTAAGGTATGTGACATCACTGCTTTCATTCCATTTCCAGAACCTAGCTTTTATTTTTTGAAAGGTTTATTGTAAGTCTAACTTCTTGGAACACTTTTTTACTTTTTTTTTTTAATTGGTATCACCCCATGCAAGGTAGTAAAATCACTAAGGCACAAGGGGTGTGTAAAAATTAGGAACAGAAACATTAATAATGAGCATGAAGAGAAAAGTGTAATCAGGAGGTCAGTAGATAGCGATTGATATTGCATTTAAATTTTTGCAGTTGGCTGGAAGGCATGGAGACAGAAGGAAGTACCACAAGCGAGAAGTGTGGGAAAAGAAACTGTCAGCATAGAACTTTCAACTACATCTAAAGTGATGAGATCTCAATGCCAGCCTAGTACTGTGTTTAAATTCAAAATGTCTAGGTACCCTAGCAAAGAACTCACCCAAACAATTATCGTGAAAGCATCTACAGAAAAAGCACAGAGAGGTAAGCTTGTGGCAATGGGAAAAGTAAGTGAAGCCAAGCGACCAGATCAGGACTAAAAATATTGCTGGTAAAGAATGTTGATATTTTGGTAAAGAATGTTGATAATTTATTCAAGATTATTCCTTTACTGATGGTTAAATTCTGGTTTAATGCTTTTGTAAAGTAAATAATGTAAAAGTGATATAAGCTGTTAGAAAAGGAATTTGAAATCAGTTAGAAAATTATCTTATAACTTGATCACTGCTATACCCTATTTCACCAGATATTAGACCAGAGTTTCTAATGTGCCTAAAAAAAAAAAAATAGGGGGAGAGGAGGAGGAGAATTATTATTATTATTATTGAATTAAGGAGGAAGAAGAGTATGCTGGAAAGAAGTCTAATTGAAAGAAGAAGAAAAAGGTTGGAAAGAACAAAATTGGAATAAAGGAAGAAGAATAAGGGGAAGAAGTCAGAAAGAAGGAGTGTATTTAAGAGAAAGAGAAAGAAGTAGAAAGATGAGTGGAATTAAGAGGGAAGAAGGAGAAGGCAACAAAGTGTAGTTGGAAAGGAATATAATTAAGTGAAGATGAAGAAAGAGGGAAAGTAAACACTGTGTTAGACTATTTCCATGACATCAAAGTACAGTGGTGCCACCTTTGCACTTTACTTTCCATGACTTTATTCACATCAAAGTATATATTGAGGGTGGATGGATGAGTGTGTGGTTTCTGTTAACTTGGGGTGTACTATAGCCACGTACACCCCAAGTTAACAGAAGAGTAATTTATGAATTATTTTTATATTTAAAAAATCTTTATTTGTAAAAAGCTAGAGACACCAAGCACTTGGATTCCACATCTAAGTGAAGTCTTTGACATTTTATATTATAAACTAGGTGCTAAATTTGTTAATCTTTAATAGAAGTGGATTATCTTTTCTTTTTTGCCTTCCTCAAGGGATTTGAATCAGTCATTATCAGCCTCTAAAAAATAAAATCATATTTTCAAATTTCATGACTAATTTTTCCTCATTAAAGTTTAGTGTGCCCAAGAGTCTTAGTTTTTCTACAAGGGCACCCTGGAGTGCAAAAGGCTGAGAAACACTGTGTTAGACTATTTCCATGACATCAAAGTACAGTGGTGCCACCTTTGCACTTTACTTTCCATGACTTTATTCACATCAATGTATATATTGAGGGTGGATGGATGAGTGTGTGGTTTATTTTGTTCAGTATGATAAAAATAGAGAAATGTATATAGATAGTAAAATTTATAAAGAGAGAAAGTAAAGACAGAGAAGAAAACATGGATAACGACTCCGGGTAAAAGAAATAAGGGGAAGAAATGAATGAATATATTTAACAATAGAACAAAGAGAAACAAGATGGCTTTTAAAACAAAAATGAAAAATTAAGAGAATTTTCAATAAGAAAATCAAAACAGGTAGTAAGTAAATGTTGAGCAGATGGATATTTTCAGAAAACTTTAAAGAAGTTTTTCCATTTTTTTCTTTTTAAACTTCAGCTGTGTATATTTTCATTGGTTGAGCAATTTGTGTGTTATGGTGACTAAGAAATTTCACTTTTTTATTTTTTGGATAATATTGTCTTTCTGTGTGTTGACTTTTACAAAGAGGAGTTTGTAAAAAATGAAATGCTATTATGGAATTTGGGGATGACAGAAATATCTATATGGCATTATAACAAAGGAAAGTTGTAGGGAAAAATGAAGCAATAATTTGATGCGAGATTTAGTTCGGAAATTTTAGGAAAAACATGAAAAAAAGAATATGAAAAAAGGAGAAGAAAAAATATAAAATCTGATTAGAAAGAAGTGTTACATTAGGGGGAGAGGAGGAGAATTATTATTATTATTATTATTATTATTGAATTAAGGAGGAAGAAGAGTATGCTGGAAAGAAGTATAATTGAAAGAAGAAGAAAAAGGTTGGAAAGAACAAAATTGGAATAAAGGAAGAAGAATAAGGGGAAGAAGTCAGAAAGAAGGAGTGTAATTAAGAGAAAGAGAAAGAAGTAGAAAGATGAGTGGAATTAAGAGGGAAGAAGGAGAAGGCAACAAAGTGTAGTTGGAAAGGAATATAATTAAGTGAAGATGAAGAAGCGTAAAGAAGGAAATTGGAATTAAGGAGGAAAAGGAGGAGGAGTTAGAAGAAGAGTAGCAAAAGTAAAAATGGTTGGAAAGGAGACAGGCTGAATTTAAAGAACACAGAAGAAAAGGGGGGAAAAAGAGGAACAGTTTAAGGTCAAGAAAAGAGGAGTAAGTTTTGAAAGAAGAAGAAGATGGTTTGAAGTGAATATGGTAAGAAATTAAAAGAGGAAGTAAAGACGAGTGTTGAGATAGAAAGAAGATAAAGAGAACAAAGAAAGACAATATTGGAAATGTGGGAAGTAAACAAGAACGAAAAAGCCAAAAAATGAAAAGCCCACAAATGTCAAAAGAAATGGGATGGAGAGAACTGAAGAAAGAAGGAAGAGAAATAAAACAAAATGGAGGAAGAAAAAGGGCGATGAAAAAAATGTACCAAAAGAGAGAGAAACAGAGAAAGATAAAAACATGTTATAGCCATGTTAGCATTTATTTAATTTATATGTACATGTGATAATCCATTGGCAAAAAGTTATTCATGACAAAATAACAGAAGGAAATTGTTTAAAATGCATGTGCAGTGTGTAAAAATGTACATGGAAAGGTGTCATAGCAGTGGAGCAGAGATATTCAGATGCTTTTCCAATATGCATGTCTTCTGACACTGTTTTGCATTCATTTCAAAACAAAGGAAATGTAACTGACTTCTATGATGTGGAGTCATGTTGATAAATGTAGACATTAAAAAGCTTATAGACAAAGGGGGATCAATAACTCTATAGCCCTGCACAGTTATGAGTGGAATATGGATTTGAAACTTTTGACTGGATAATGTTTGATCTATGCAATTAATACTGATAACCCAAATAAATGCATGGACAGGTTACATTATATCTCTTGTATAAAAAGAAGCTTTCAACACCAGATTTATTGACATATAAATATATATAACCGCTTTCAAGTTCATAATTAGTTCTAATTAAGACAGTAATTTAAAATAATAATTCCCACCTATTCAACAGGCATAAGAATGGCACAATAAACAAGAAATAATTGACCTTGCTACTCAGAATGCACCAATGATTAACATATAAAAAGTTGAGCTACTATCCAACACAAATGGCCTGAAGATTGCATTCAAGCAGGAAACAGATTGTTGCCATTCACTGTTGAACTCTGTGTCCTTAATGTTTATATATATATATATATATATATATATATATATATATATATATATATATATACATACATGCACATTTCATTGAATATGACAGACAAGGTGCTTTTATTTAGTTTTTATACAATTTCTCATTCGTAGAATACTTGTTGACAACACTAATATAAAAGCATAATCTACATGCAAAAAAAGGTTAAAAATAATGGAAGCCTTATTAATAAAAACAAAAAAACCAACGCTTAATAATATTAAATTTGAACATGGACACAATATCTTGACCGTGTTTTGAAAATTAAAACATTTTATAAAACATACATACAATAAACTATTTCTTATTTAACAGTTAAAATATTTAATCCTTGGAAATGGCTAAATGTATAGCCGAAAGCGCTTGGATAAAAAGAACAGTTGGACAGTCTTTATATAATTTATCATCCGAAAAGAAAAACAATTATTAGATCGCATGAGAAACTGTATAAAAAAACTAAATAAAAGCACCTTGTCTGTCGTATTCAATGAAATGTGCATGAAAGAAGGATTGCTGCCTAAATACACAATATATATATATATATATAGATATATATATATGATAAAATATAGTTTTAAGATATGCTATATTTATGACTTAAAGTGCTCATTATCAGGGCTAGAGCATATGTAAATATTAAAGTGCACATTGAAGTTAAAAACGAGAGGTCACATCCTGTTTCATGCTAAACACAGTCGTCAGGCCATGTCATTTCTGTTTAGCATGAAACAGACTGTCAGATTTGGGTGTTGACTTCAATGCCCACTTTACTGGCCTGAATGTCCGAGAAATTTCCTAGAAAATATGTCCTCCAACAGGAAATAAACGTGTATCTTACACAGAACCATCATATAGCCTGATGTGCTATAGCATTTAGCTAAAGAGGAAAAAAGCAATAATTCCACCCTGCTAATGAATAAACCAGAGAACAATAAAAGAATGGTAATTAAGGAGACAGTATATAATTATTGACATTGTATTTTTTTGAAGATCAAAATTAACTGGAAAGCAAGAAACTGGAACAGATTTCTACAAAAGGTAGAAGAATGAGAAAAAAAATGTTGGCATAGAACTCAGGGTTACATCTAGCCATTTCAACTGTGAAAGGATGATCTTACTGCCAATCTTGTAGTGCACTTAAATTTATAAAATCTCAGTCTAATGGGAGTCTAGCAAAGAGGAAAGCTCATCAAAGCAATTACCGTGAAAATATTTATACAAAAGGTAAAAGGAAGCTACATTATGGTGGTGGGAAAATA
>OZ038479.1:93974430-94016930 GCA_964036315.1 Acanthosepion esculentum
TAACAATGTTTCCTCTACTGAGAGGGTTTGGTTGGCTTTTGAACTCTTAAAACCCTTTATTTTGCAATCAACACCATCACTTGATAAGACACCAGAAATGTTGAAATAAAATTGCAATTTTTGTAGTGATGCAATAACATGCATATGTTATAATTTTGAATATATATATATTTATATATATGATATTGTATTTGGAAAACATTCCTTTAACTCTAGATGCATACATAAAAAAATCAATACATTCAGTTAAATGTAAAAATAAAATCATCCTTGATAATGGCTGAAAGAATAACTGTAAGGGTTGAACATACAGAATATTAGGAGAACTTTTACATAAGTTATGTCCAGAAAAACACAAGAAAAATTAAATGAAAAACCTAACAGTAATACCTTGTCCATTGTTTTTAACGAAACTTGTACAAAAGATGGATATGTATGTATAAGACCCCATATGTGCCATAGCATGGAACATGTCCAGTAAGATAGTCTTGACTAGTGACCATTATAACTTGTGCTCACTGAGTTATTAAAATTCATGACCTTTTGCCAGACTGGTTTAGTTTTGTAAGTATCTATATCAGATTCTTAACTAAATTAAGCAACCCTCAAAATATATGCATTTTATAAACTGAGAAAAGTTGTCACAGGAACAACAAAGGAAGTAAATGAATTGCCTTTGGTGGTTGCCAATCCATTTAGGACTATTGTACCTAACGACCTTTTGAGATGTGACTATTTGAATCTTATATGCATTCAAAATTACAATAACTGTATGTGTGTATCTAGGTGCTTATTGTCATCTTAACATCAGTGCAAGATCTAAATATACAGATATTTTGATTTGATATATCCATTTCAAGACATATAGCTGTTTTGAATGAATCTTTTTGTTTGATTGAACAGTCCTTACTATTTGAATTTGAACCAATGATAAAATCTTTAAAAAAGGTATATTACAATCAGCTTATTAAAGTTGTACTGATGTTCACTAGCCCAGAAAAATCTTCAATGTAATAAGATTTGATGGTTAAGTATATTATATATATATATATATATATATATATATGCACACATTAATTAAATAATTATGAAAGAGACAACCTTAAGGTTGTCTCTTTCATAATTATTTAATTAATATTTGATCTGGTGTTACATTGAGCTCTCTGAATTACATCCTCTTTGGAATTATCCACACAGATTTACAAACCCTTCATTACCTTACTATACATACGTATATATATATATATATATATATATATATATATATATATATATATACAGGTGGCCCTTGACTTACACTGGAGATTCGTTCCTACAGTGCGACACGATATAACCTGATTTCCAGCATAGGTTGGAACTCACCTACATAAGTCCCTACAAGTCTGCCTTACACTTGGGAGCCATAATGAAGGGCAAAAATTTAAAAAACAAATGACACAAATGAGAGATAACGAATGTAGCTCAATCCAATTTGGCATACAGCTGGTGAAGAAACAATGCCATCTTCAAAGGTGTATCTATTTAATTTATTATTGTATTTTTCAAATTTTTGAATGAGGTATTGAGTATGGCATTGGAAGTTCATGCATTGAACATCTATATATTACAAGGCAGAACATTGAACACCACTCTAACATTCCTGCAGCCTTTACAAGGACTGCTGTTCCTTGTGCGATATGTGGAATGTTGTGTGGATCTCATGCTGCCTTTGAAAGTCATCAAAGGCACAACCACAGGCAGGGTATGAAGGGTGGAATATGTGGTTGAAGCCTCATATTTTGAAAATGACAGATCATCATCATTATCATCATCATATAGATCTGTATAAATATGATAAGAGATAGCACATTGCAAGTAACAGGGAATAAAGTTATTCTTCAATGCATGCCACACTTCTCTCCCAACCCTATTTCATCAAGAAATGGTTGATTGAAGCATTCTTGAATTTCACCAGAACACTTCCTTTCTTCCTAATCAAAACAAGTCAATGCCACAGCTTCCAAACCAAAATATTTTGTTGTATAATGTTGATTTACAGCACGTGATCAGTAGTTGGCTTCCTGTTGTCCGACTCTTTACTCTACATTTTATTTATCCAGTGACCAACATCTGCAAATAGGTAACATCCTATTTGCCAATCACACTACATCTCACTGCTCAGAAGTGGTTAAATGCCTTTCGTTGTTCTTGAACTTCTTCACCAACTTCTTTCCTCCTCCCCCCTTTGAGGTATTTTTACTATAAAAACCTATATTTTCACTTTCATAGTATTTTGACTCCAGTTTGGGGGTTAACTATTTGCTCATAGCTGGGACCCTAACAGGTGCTTCCACCCGGGTCATGGTGGACCTGAGAACAACAGTAATTAAGAGGTGGTTCCATGCTCCTCAAAAACTCCTGATCAGATGCCTTGCTGTAGTTTATTGTCATACCCAGGACACTTGATGGGAAGGAGTTAATAATTCATAATTGATATCTGATGAGAAATTAAGAACACTTTAAAGTGTTCTTCTCTGTAAGCAATGATTTCCCTTTTTTCTGTAAGTAATGTATTGCCATCAGCTGACAAGGTGGGGAACTGTTCATGTTACAATTGACCATACACTAGATTTAGAAAGCCTTTGTGTATTTCTTATCAAGAGCAGCTTGAAGCTCAGCTGCTTTTTCAGATAACCACATTTATTTCATGCTTCTGTGATTTATGTATTAATTATTTGCATTCCAGATGTTCATTCTTGCTCTACCAAGGTTAAATATCCCAGTCTGCTATAATATTTACAAGAGTCTGAATTCAGAGTTTTTATTTTTCCAACACAAGCAATCTTGCTATGTAAGCCATAAATAGGATGGGGGGGGGGGAGATCCATGCCTTTTCTAAGTGCATGTGTATGAAGTAAATGAAACAGATTTGGGTAGAATTTGAACCTTGCATAAAAATGCCACTTTCTATGATCATAATACTCACAATGCAAACAATAGTTTTTGCTGCATTATTAACAATATATATATATATATATATATATATATATATATATATATATATATTATAATATTTAAAAAAAAAATATGATTCCTTCGCTACATAAGAGTTCTCATGTTTCAAAAGCGAGAGCCAAGACCCCTAATATAATTTTTGAAATTAAGTTGAGGTGACCAGACACCTTAATTCAACTTAATTTCAAAAATTATATTAGGGGTCTCGGCTCTCGCTTTTGAAACATGAGAACTCTTATGTAGCGAAGGAATCATATTTTTAAAAAAAAAATATTATAATATAAGCTCTACTGCTGTATGGAGCACTGTTTTTTAAAAAATAAAAGCAAAAATACTAATGAACTCCGGATTATTTACCTAACGTGTTCTTTCCTATTTTTCTGCATACCTGCATATATATATATATATATATATATATATATATATATAGGGTTATTAAAAAAGAATGAACAGATTCCATTATGTAATATTTTAATAAGGAAAGGTAATAGAAAACTCCAGCCAAGTCACAAGTATTCTACTCAAAATCAATTTTTATTTCCTGTCTTACAAGTGTTCAATATGGCCACCACCTGCAGCACAGGCAACATCAATGCAATTAGAGAATTCCTCCCAGATGCATATCAGCATATCTCAATCCACCAAGTTGATCACTGTTGTTATTCAATGTTTAAGGTCATCGAGGTTAGTGGTGGAACATAAATGCGATGTTTACATATCCCCACAAGAAAAAATCATAGACGGTGAGATCTGGGGATCTCACAGGTCAAGCACAAAGAGCAAGGTCTTGGTAAGTGCATGAATGAGGTTTAGTCTGCAAGGTTTTAAATGTAGTCTTCTTAGTACATGCCAAATAATGGATTGAGAGATCGCAAGCTCACGGCTAGCTTGATTTGTGGACTTCCGTGGACTCCCCTCAAACACAGTACAGATTCTCGCCACTTGCTCCTCCAAAACTTGTGCCTGTCCTGGACTTTTTTCTTTACACAGACACTCACTCTCTTGAAACTGTTTAAACGACCATCAAATGTTCTTAGGAGAGGGTGAATTAATGTTGAATTGCCTTTGAAAAGCATGCTGCACCATGACAACCATATTTGAACGCAGAATGCCTTTTACTGAGGGATCGTCATTCTGGGAGTAAACAAACAATTGAATGTTGCCAGAAATATGATGTGACTACTGTGCCCCTATGGTAGG
Organism: Acanthosepion esculentum; assembly: GCA_964036315.1. NCBI lineage: Eukaryota > Metazoa > Mollusca > Cephalopoda > Sepiida > Sepiidae > Acanthosepion > Acanthosepion esculentum. Next base: position 93,978,625 of record OZ038479.1, read on the forward strand.
CATTAAAAACTTAGAAAACTCCTCTTTCAAATGGTCACTGACTCATTCCATGACAATGCTTGAGAACTGAAGTAATGCGTTATGAAATCAGTTCATTCTTTTTTAATAATCCCTTATAAAGAAAGAGAGAGTATAACATTCCAAGTCTCACAAAAAACAGATTTCCACTACATGATGATTGTGCAAAAATTATATATATATATATATATATATATATATATATATATATATTAATGGATATTTCTTAATGGATTTTTGTAATTTGACATTATTTACATTATTTACATGTAATCTATTGTCCTCATCCTTTTTGTTGTTATCACAATGTTTCAGCCACTGTGCCCTTCAGTCTTCATCAGGTGCTTGTTGATCCAGGTAACCTTCAGGGAAAATAATGATAATTCATCATCCCGTAAATTAGGACAGTAATTGGCATTATCTATAAACATTATATTTACTTCTCCCATTTCTCAGCTTTTCATCGCAACTATTCATACTGTCATTCTGTTATTAATTTATTAGTAGATAAAGTATTGTCAGACATTATTAATTTTATTAATAGTGTTTCTTTCATTCTTAATTTTTAGTTGCTTTTCATTGCAACTATTCAAATTGTTATTCTATTATTATTTTATTATTCAATGAAGCATAGTCGACAATTTCTTACAAGCATTTTTTTCTTCTTAACTTTAGATTTTTTTCATTGAATCATCTAATAACTATTGCCTAATAATAATAAGACAGAGGTAAAAAAAAGAACAAAAAAGGAAAGAATGAAGGAAGAAAGCTAAAGAAAAAAAAGGAAATGAATAATGATGTAAAAGAAGGAGACAAATTGTTAAAGAAATATGAAAGACCAAAGGAAAAACATAATGGAAGAACAACGAATGAAAACAAATTTGAAAGAAAAAGTGAGGAAATAAGGAAAAACTAAGAAAAGAAGGTAAAAAGTAAACATTTCCTTAGACTTCATTACTAAATATAAAGAATAAAAAGAATGAGTAGTAATAATTTTAAAAATAGGAATAAAGAATAAGCTCATAGCAAGATTTGAACTTGCATCCCTCTTGCTCTGGGATGCCTGTTTTCTGCAGTAGGCATTTTATTGCTTGAGCTACAAACACTTACTGGTTGACAGATGATCAAATCTAATGATATAAATTTGGTCTTGGTTAAGATGAAATAAATACTTTACAAAAATTAATAAAAGCTATCAATTCTTCATCTAATAAAAATATCCAAGATATTGATGCACACTAGCTGCTTCTATGTTCGTCTGTCCAAACTACACTTGCAATATATCAGTCAGTCAGAAAGCAATTTGAATGGAGCCAAATTTGTCATATGGCTTATTTAAATGAATCTCCTTCAATCAAACTTTTTGCAAATATTTAATCTTTCAAAGACTGCACATGACCAATATTGCATGGAGTAAAAATTCGTTTTAAAAATACATGAAAAAAAAAACAACATATTTTTCATGCAACCGGGAGTTGATTTTGATGGTTAAAAAAGTCTGACAACTGTACAAGTGCAGAAATGATATCTAAAATTTTAAATGAGACATGCTACACTAATTCTATATGAAGGATTTTTATTAATCCACTTTTATTTTTCATAAAGCTAGTAGTCTTTGTTTATGCCTGGCAAACAAGATGAAAATTTTTAAGTAAAAACTTGTAGAAAATCATTTGGATTGCACCAATTTTTAATAGTTTTTTAATAACGATGCACTCAAGTAAGTCTCAATGAGTCCTTTATATCTATCTATCTATCTATCTATCTATCTCTCTCTCTCTCTCTCTATATATATATATATATATATATATACACACACAGTAGTGCTATCTTACTGTGCAAGCTGAGGGTTTTCTATGATGAACATAATTTATTCTGACAGAAGAAATCATCTTGAAGTTAAAAATATGACAATTCTTCTAGTCATAAATTATATAGGTCTTCCATTGGACCTTTGGGTCTGCAGTGATTCAGTTTGAATGTGGATAAGAAACCACAACATAGCTGATGACACGAGAGTAAAAAAGCATCACATTTCTGAACAGAAATATGATGAGAACAGAATTTCAATATGGAAATATCTTAATAAATAAATGTTTTTTATTAAATTATAAAAATGGTTTAATTCTTTTTGATGCTATAAATTGATTTGTTTCCATTGTCAGATTGAAAAGAAGATAAGCAGAATAGGTTCCTAAAGATTACCTGCCTTTATAGAACTGGTTCCTGGAAATTTGGCATGTCATTATTTTATATATATATATATATATATATATATATATATATATATATATATGCACATATATACACAGACATGCATGCACTTTTGGACCTAGTATTGGTGTCTGCATTCACATGTCACAATGGATTGAACATAAAAGAAAAAGAAAAGAATTTAAATAAAAAAGACAGAGGTAAAAAAAAGAACAAAAATGGAAAGAATGAAGGAAGAAAGCTAAAGAAAAAAAAAGGAAATGAATAATGATGTAAAAGAAGGAGACAAATTGTTAAAGAAAAATGAAAGACCAAAGGAAAAACGTAATGGAAGAACAACGAATGAAAACAAATTTGAAAGAAAAAGTGAGGAAATAAGAAAAAAGGAAAAACTAAGAAAAGAAGGTAAAAAGTAAATAAACAGGAAGAAAAAATCAATAAGAAAGTAAGGAAAGAAGAAAAAACAATTAAAGGAAGAAATAAAGAAAAGTAAATGAAAGTAGTAAAGAAAGAAGAAAAACCTTTTTGAAAGCATTGTTAAGGATTAAAACTCATATGTGAGTTCAGCGCAATAACCACTGACCCATATGAAGAAAAATAAATAAATCTGGATCAGAAGTGGTATTTATTGAATGAGGAAAAGGCCAGGAGAATGGGGCCTTCTTTTCACATATTGACTGTAAGAATTTTGCTTAAGGTTCATATTTTCTAGATTCCTGATGAAAAATTGGAAATCTTACAACATATTTCATTGAAATTTTCACTTTCAAAAATTATTTATAATTACAGTTTTAATATATGGGAAAAAATAAAGTGTCTGTTTAACTGATATCATTCTATCATTGACACATTTTTTTCTATATACTGTGACAGTTTTGCTTAAATTTTGAAATTTTTTGATCTCAGATGAAAAATTGGACATTTTCAAACATATTTCAGTGAAATTTTCACTTTCCAAAATTACAATTTATAATTATAGTTTTGATTTTATTTCTTTTTAATTGAAAAAGAGAAAAAAAAAAAGGTGTGAGTTTAAACTGATGCCAGGAGGACATGCTTGTTATTATGCTGCATTCTTCTTTTCTGTGCCATATACTTTCTGGATGAGGGCAGTCATGGCTCCCCACAAATTCCTGTCTTTTATTGCTTTAAGTAACTGTTGACCCGTTACAATCATTATTTGTTCTTTTTCACAATCCATACACTCAAACTTCTAAGTAAGTTACTTGCTGCTTCTCTCCTCTCTTCTTGCAGTCAGTATATCCTGTGAGTGTTAAACTCTCCAGAGCTTCTTTCTTCATTATATGTCACAGAAATTTCAGCTGTCTCTTTCTGATTGCAACTATCAGTTTTTTTTTGCAGTTTCTACTTTCCTGAAAACTTCCTTGTTGATCACATGTTCTGTCCATGGTATTCTCAGCATTCATCAGTAGAACCACATCTCTGCTGCTTTTTCATCTGTGAGAAGATTGTTCAGCATTCATTTCCCAGTTTGTTGCTTTACAATGAAGCCAGATTTGCCAAGCAATAAGTTAGCTTAAAATAAAAAAAATGAAGACTTTTTGACAAGGAGCTTTAACAGGATGGTCATCAGAAAATGCAAACTCACATCACTTGCTTCTTGCGCTCAGTTAACTCTCAAAAGTATTCAGTTATTCTTCTATACCACCCACTTATTTTTTCTTAATACTTAAAAAAAACTAAGACATTTTCAACTTTATTAGTATATCTCATTCAATCAAAGAATAAACCATCATACCTCTAATTTCTCGGCCTTCTACATCACCATTAAACCAAATGAACATTTGCAGAGAAATAGAGTATATTCATTAATTGAACATCATAATATAATTGTACTTCTCTGTCCTTTCGTTAGTTAGCACGACCATTATGTCCTGTCAATACCTCATAAATAATGAACTATTCTGCATTTTTCTCATATGCAATGCAGAGGGAAAAGACATTACTTGGTTTTTTCAGAGAGAAAATGAAAGAAATAAGAAAGGAAGAAGATAGAAACAGAGAGAAAGAATTGGATTAAACTGATACAAACAGATACTACATTTTGATCTCAGCCAAGAAGAATTATCTTGCAACCCACACTGGCAGGATGTGACAGGTTGGTTTAATATGATGAGACTGAGGCATGCACTTGGGGCAGGTCCCTAAAAAGCCTAGCCCCTGCAACCATTGATTGCATTGGCATCAGTATTACTATTTATGCCCACTTTTTAGTGCAATGAAGGAAGTACTGTTGTGGTCAGCTGTTTCCCAAGAGCGGGTACCTCTCGATAATATTTTCAGCAGCACTCTGTCCACAGACAGAGACAAAATTAGTTGCACGCTGTCCAAAGGCAGAGACACAACTGAGAGATGAAATGTAGTTTATCCACATGAAGGCAGATACTACACTTTGATCCTAGCCAAAATGCCAAGAAACGATAATGTTTACCTGACCTCCCACAGGGTCAAGATGTGACACAAGGTCGGGGTTTAATGTGGGAAAAGGGGAATGGGGATAGGCCCGAGCATTTCCACCCAGGCCACTGGTCATTAGCTTGTCCAAGCTGGTCAGAGCTAGTCATAGCTGGTCATAACTGGTCTTAGCTGGTCGTAGCTTGTCTGAGCTAGTCAAAACTGGTCATAGCTAAAGACGCAGCGGCGATACTACCAGCGCAGGGATGAATCCCTGTGACCAGCCTGTATCAGCGATTGATCTCAGCCAAAAGGTGATCATTCAGCGAGTAATCTGAGAACAGATACTAGGTATCTACTTGACCTCCCACAGGGCCAGGTTGTGACACAAGGTCGGTTTTTAATGTGGGAAGGGAGGGGGAGTGGACCCGAGTTTTCACCCGGGCCGCAGTAATTTGGCTTTAGCTGGTCTTAGCTTGCCCAAGCTGGTCTTTAGCTGGTCATAGCTAGTCTTAGCTGGTCTTTAGCTGGTCTTAGCTGGTCATAGCTAGACGTAGCTGCGATACTACCAGTGCAGGGACGAATCCCTGCAACCGGCCTGTTGATTTACTTGACCTCCCACAGGGTCAGGTTGTGACACAAGGTCAGGGTTTAATGTGGGAAGGGAGGGTGAATGGACCCGAGTTTTCACCCGGGCCGCAGTGCTTTGGCTTTAGCTGGTCTTAGCTTGTCCAAGCTGGTCATAGCTAGTCTTAGCTGCGATACTACCAGCAAAGGGACGAATCCCTGCAACCGGCCTGTATCAGAGATCGAATCTCAGCCTCATAGGCGATCGTCCAGTGAGTAATCTGAGAACAGATACTACACGGGATTTACTTGACCTCCCACAGGGCCAGGTTGTGACACAAGGTCGGAGTTTAATGTGGGAAGGGAGGGGGAATGGACCCGAGTTTTCACCCGGGTCGCAGTGCTTTGGCTTTAGCTAGTCATAGCTGGTCTTGGCTGGTCATAGCTTGTCCAAGCTGGTCATACGTAGCCACGATACTACCAGCGCAGGGACGAATATCGAAGGAAGAATCCCGGCCCCATAGGCGATCATTCAGTGAGTAATCTGCGAACAGATACTACACGGGATTTACTTGACCTCCCACATGGCCAGGTTGTGACACAAGGTCGAGTTTAACGTGGGAAGGGAGGGGGAATGGACCCGAGTTTTCACCCGGGTCGCAGTGCTTTGGCTTTAGCTAGTCATAGCTGGTCTTGGCTGGTCTTAGCTGGTCATAGCTTGTCCAAGCTGGTCAGAGCTGGTCATAGCTTGTCAGACGTAGCCACGATACTACCAGCGCAGGGACCAATCCCTGCCGCCGGCCTGTATCGGAGAAGGAATCCCGGCCCCATAGGCGATCATTCAGTGAGTAATCCGCGAACAGATACTACACTGTGATCTTAGCCAAAATGCCAAGAAACGATTGTATTTTTCAGCACATCCATGTTGCTAACAAATATAACACAAGGTCAAAGTTTAGAGTGGGTTTTTCAGCAATACCGTGTAAAAATTGCCCAAGCCCCCTCAGCACTTCACAAAAGGAGAGGTACTGCCTTACCCACCCTGACCGTCGAAAAGCAAAGATGACAATGATAAAAGCAACATTTTTCAGACACACCGTACCAAATGATGGAAACTGAGTATGGTAAAAGAAAAACCAGTTACCATAAATAAAATAACATCATCTGCTGAAATATTTTAAAATTATTATTAAGAGAAATATTCATAAGATGGGGATTTGGCTAGAAAGAAAGAAAGTATTTAAAGACTTCTGCCAATACCTTATAAATAATGGACTATTCCGTTTTGATTGCGTAGAAATACAAGACATACAAATGAAAGGAAGAAGTGTTTAGCAGAAATGGAAAAAGTTGTCAATTCCATATCTTTTTATTTGTATTTATTGCTTAAAATAATGGCCAGCATTCATGTTTATAATTGCTATTGCAATATTTTGTTGAAGTCATTAAGCTCAAATATTTTATTGTGGTAGAATTCTCCATGACCTTATTCAATCATTAACTTACAATTAAGATTCATCAGAAAATTCAAGCATGAAATTTTCAGTCTTTCTAGTTTTATATAATTTTAGAAATATTTACTAACTACAAGAGCGTCAGCTTTGAAAACCACCATTCAATGTATTGGGTTTTTATTTGGGTTTGGCTTGTTGGAGTTGTTGACATATCAACACTTGCTGGAGCATATAATGTCATAATCCAATTTTTAGACTTGAATATACGGTTAAATATTTGCTGCATTTATATTTGAGTTTATAGATAAATATTGGTAATGCTTGTACTTGATTCAAAAGTTAAACACTAATAAAGATTGGTCAGAGTTATACTTGTGACTATAGATAAATTTTGGTTGAGTTTATACTTGAAACTATAGGTAAACACCAGTTGAGATTATACTTGAGTCTAAAAATAAACATGGCTTGTGCATTTAGACAAACATTTGTCGAGTTTATACTTGAGTCTATAGGTAAACTTTGATTGTGCTTATACTTAAGTCAGCAAGCACTTAGCCAGAAGGCGGCCTTTTTTAGGCGGATTTGACCTCTCTGCAAATGATACAGTTGGTATATTCAAGACTTGTACATAGGGCAACCTGGATTTGAATACTGACCACTGGTGCAATAAGGAAATAGGCAAGTATCTCAATGACCATAACAGTGATATTTATGCCGACCGAACCAGCAAATGTTACGATTTTGAACAAATATAGTTTAAAACAAACCTCTTCAACCAAGCTGACACAGGAAAGGAGCCTAAAATTTTTCTTCTTCTAGTTTCTTCTCTGTCACTTGTCCAATCTGGTTATCTAAATGTACATTGATTTATTCTTAATAGGAAATAAAAAAAAGTGTTAGGCTGTTTTTATTCCTGAGCAAAACAAGTGTGCTGGTGTGAAAAATGAAATTGGTAGACTGAGTCTAAATTCTGGCATAGGTTATTGTGTTTACATTACTTTAATGTCCCTGAGTAAGGCATAGATCCATCTCTTATCCCACAAGATATGAGTAAATAGTGGGGTAGGTTGGGCTCTCCAGGCTTGGTGAAGCAACCAGTCTAGGAGAAAAGTACAATTTTGAATTTAAAACTGTGGGGAAACTAATGAGAAGCCATTCTGCTGTCTTTCACAAATAGTCATGGTAATTCAAAGATATAAAAGAAAAGAGATAACAACTATCAGTGCAAAAAATAGTCAACATGCCGAGTTCAGATTTGTCCAAGTTTCTTGCTTTTACTTTTACACAAATTCACTTAGGAAAGGTATGCACTCATCTCTCTTCCCCCTACTCCAGCTATAGATTAAATAAGAGAGAATACTGTGCTCCCTAGCCCTGGTTGGTAACCACACTAGGAGAAGGACAAGTTTAAATTCAAAACCAGTTGGACATAAAGATGGCAACTCCATCCCTGTAAAAAGTTACTTGCTATGGAGACCCTATCAGCCATACTATAGTAATAGCTCTATACTCTATAGAGGGGTCTAATGGTACTAAAGAAGAGGAGGAAAGAAAAAAAGCTGTGAAGATCTATGACCGCCCACATGGCATTAAAAACACATATTTCCTCGGTTACTTTCACTTTCATTCTCTCAATTATAAACTGCAAAAGAGTAATTTCTGTCTGATTTTCTGGGATAAGGAGTTATTTATTTATACTACTTACATTCATACTATTGTCCTCATCTTTGTTGGTGTTATCATAACGGTTCGAGCACTGTATCCGCCAGCCTTCATCAGGTGTATATAGATCCGAGTAACCTCGGGGAATTTCAAACTGAAGCTTTTATTTAATCTACAGATGCAGACTGTTCCCATCCCAATGCCCATATCTAGGGATATCTCATCTATTTCTTATTTTTAGTACTGCTCATCCTGTTTCCAAAGACCGCATTCACAATTACAGTGTTAGCAAATTCATGAACCAACGAATCCACTAGGCTATCGTCCCATAGGACAATTGTCTGTCATGAACTTGAAGCTTTAAAGTTTGAAATCTGCTGAATTCCCTGCAGGTTATCTGTTTTGATATACACATGAGTGTACAACATTTGTAAAGCTGTAATAACAAAAACAAAGATGAGGACAATAGTCCTAATGTAAATAATGTCCAAGAGGAATTTTATTGCTAATCGATTTGGAATCTGGAAATATACGTAGAGTTTCAGATATGCATAAAAGTCTTTCAATATATAACAATGAAATATGATTAACCAGAGACCAGTATACAAAAAACAAATTCTACAATGGTCATTTCATCTGATTGGTTTCTGGTTTGCAAAAAAAAATGCTTAAAAAGAAAAGCAAAAACAAAACCTACCTGATAATCTGACGATTGTAATTTCATTCGACGAGTTGAACTTTTCTGAACTCCTTTCGAGTCATCTTCAGACTCACGTCCCCTTTTCGAACCCGTAAGCAACGTGCTGTGCCCAATATCTTGGTCAGCGGATGGAGCAGTCGACACGTCTGGCCACGAGGTTGTCTGGTAAGACGGGCACATCAAATGTCTTTGCTCACCGATGCACCGATTCGACGGATTAAGTCCGCTACGCTGCGCAGCGTTTCGCTTGTCATTACAGCGGATAATACAAATGGACACCGACGCTGTAATCGGCACGGACACCGAAACAGATACAAGCACAATGACAATAAGTAAATACAGATGCACTGTATCGTCTGACTGAATGTAGACTGCATTTAACATTTCCGAGGTTTTGTTGCTGACGGCCAGCTTGAGAGAGAGGGAAGTGTTTGCCGACCTGACCGGGGTTCCGCTGTCCTTGACGACAAATTGGAGATCGTAGGTTCCGGCATCATGCGGGGTAACCACTCGTGCAAACGACAAGAGTCCCGAGTAATGGTCGATTGTGAACAACTGTTTGCCGTTTCCGCCAGTGATTTCATAGCGGAGGAACGCATTTTTTTGGCTATCACTGTCAGACGCCTTCAGGACAGTGATATTGTTTGTGTGATATGGATAGTAGACAATGTCCAACGTGAAGGGGTTAATACTAGGAAACGTGAAGTACGGAGAATTGTCGTTTTCATCCTTGACCTCAACAATGACATTGACCGAATTATTCAAGGACGGGATTCCATTGTCCTTCACCATGACCTTGAACTTGTAGGTCTTCTGAAATTCGTGGTCTAAAGACATAACGGTCGATATCAAGCCGTCATCTTTGATAATAAAAGGGAGAAAATGTTTGCTGTCGGTAATCAATGAATAAGTTAATTTTCCGCCCGGTCCGAAATCAGGGTCAGTAGCATTGATGAAGCCAACTGAGATCTTCGATTTTTGGTTTTCCTGAATACTGAATTTAAAAATCTCTTTAGAGAACTGAGGTCTTTCATCGTTGACGTCCATTACTTGGATAGAAAATTTGCTTTCACTGTGTAAGGGGGGCGATCCTTTGTCTTGGCAAACAATCGAGATATCATGATGATCTTTTGTTTCTCGGTCAACCGGGTTTTTGACAATCACTTTGTATTTATTGGTCCTTAGTTTCTGCAGTTGGAATTTTTCGTGCTGGAGATCGCAGCTGATGATCCCATTCTTACCGATATCATGATCCGTGACTTTTACGTAAGCGATGAAACTGCCGACTTTAATGTCTTCGGATATGGTCGTTGTGTTGCCTGTCGACACAGACACCAGATTTACGTCAATCGTTGGGGCGTTGTTCTGCTGATTAATGACGTTCACCAAAACCATCGTGATCGAGCTCAAAGGAGGGTTGCCGCCGTCTGTTGCTTTCACATACAGCTTGTAAGTCAGTTTTTGTCCAGATGTGAACTTCTTTTGAAGAAAAATCTCTCCAGTCACGTCGTTCAGCTTGAAGTGCGTCTTGACAATATCCGAAGTCTGCGAGCTAAAGTGGTACGAAATTTTACCGTTCTTTCCCGAATCCAAATCCACCGCTGATAAAACAGTAATTGCTAAGCTTCCATCGTCTTCACTGCCTACAGAAACATTGAAGACGTTCTGAGAAAAAACAGGAATGTTATCATTGACATCTGTCACTGAGATGAGAACCTCTAAGACGCTCTGCTTGGGCGGTGAGCCTCCATCTTTGGCAATCACCTGAATCATATAGGAATCCTTTACTTCTCGATCTAACCTTTCTTGCAGAGTCAAACTCAAATCAGATGTTCCATCGACACTCTTAGAAACAGACAGAGTAAAAGGTTCGTTCACCTTATTTTCCAATTGATAAGTAACTTGGGAATTAAGTATCCCAACATCTCGATCGATCGCGTTCGGGATCGACCTTCGAACCCCTTTACTGTCATCTTCCGAAAACTGGATGGTCACTTGTTTGTTAGGGAACTCAGGCTGGTGATCATTAATGTCTTTGATAACGACCTTGATTTCTAGTATCTTCATGAACGTTTCACCTCTCCGCACTGCGACGTCAACCATTTTGAAACATTCCGTATTACGCACACATAACGTTTCCGCATCAAGAATCTGGATGGTATAAAGTTTTCCTGTGCTTTCCGAGACGCGGAACAGCTGGGAACTTCCCGTTACGCTCTGCATCTGACTGAACGTGATATGGTTTGATTCCTGACGGGAGATGCCATCCATTAGATGAGCGTCAGCAGCAAGGTCGCCTACCAGGGCGCCCGGGTTCTGGCCTTCCTCCACATAGTAGGTGAGATCGACACACAGGCACTGGGGCAGAAACAAAGTCAGCAGAAGGCTTAGAGACATCCACATTTTTCAAAGTCCGGCTCGTTACGTCAAAGAAGAAGAAAGTGTAATGACTTGAAGCAAAATCAACATATTACCTGGAAAAAAAGATAAAAAAAAACTAATAAGCCGTTGGTAAAGGACTGATATTCATGCAATTACACAAAACAAACGCTTCATACGCCACTTTGTTTGATGTTTGTTTACATATGCTAGTCATGTTTGCAGTAATATGGTTTTGAAATGAAGTATTGTTAAAAAAGATGATGAATTTATTTACTGAGTGTATTATTAGATGAAGTATTGCTAAAAAAAAGTGTTAAACTGATTTCGAGCGAATAAAGGTCTTAGTAAGGACCATTCTTCTTTGAACTTCGTAGATTGCCATTACAGAATTTTAAAGTAGTATCCCAGGTAACAGAAGCTACATCACTTCAGGACTTTGAACAGCTGCAACAAGTAAAATGGATATCACGGGTAACTCGGAGAGAAAATAATGGCATAATCAAGATGTTGACTTCCAAACTACTTCAGACAAAAGCTTAGGAAGTGCTACAACCTAACAATACTGGAAAGTGCATTAACATCTACTGGACTTGAGAAACTTATTTTCGTGATAAATTGTTTTAATAATGATACAATCAAGATGTTAACTTTCCACACTACTTCAAATGAAATGTTAAGAAGGAAACCTGCATCAGTACTGGAAAGAGCAATAACAGTTACTGGACTTGAGAAACCTATTTTCCTGATAAATTGTTTTCAAAGAAAGCTTTTATAAATTTTAACCGAAAGTAACACTGACACTGTCAATGAATGTCAAACTTTTCCACATAAGGAAACAGCTAATATTTATCGTTACCAATGTTGGTTCTTCTTATTTTTGACGGGTATTTCTTTCATTTTACTTTTGTCACTTCTTAACACAGATCGTCATTCTACAATAATAAAGAAAATGGCGCACATCGTAAATAAGAATAAATATAAAAGTTCCGAGTTAAAATTACGCTAGAGCTTTATTTTTCTTATAAATGGAACTGCTTCATACCGAACCTCGAACGACGATTTCAATGTTGTGATAAAAAAAAAGAAAGCATATGAATGAAATATTAGTAAAAATATCATAATTGGCAAAGTTACATCTAATAAGAAATTAAAAATGTCATTACTTCTAATAAGACTAGAAGGTGTAAACATTAAACGCAGAGGCATATCAAGCGTTCGCCAATAGGCCATCAAACAGTTTTAAGAAATCGAGTAGCTCAAAATGGTTTTAAAACAAATAGTAATATTGATTCATTCATTTTCTACGGGTCTGCAGGTAATTTAAAGCCAGAAAATATTTTTAGATTGTAAGATTTTTTTATATAATACAATACTATATAATAGTGATACAAATCTTACTAATTAACAAGTAGCTAGGGACAGAAGAGGTGGATTCATAACCTTCCCAAGGAGATTTGCGCATAAGGATATATAATGAATTCAACTGGAATTAAAACTTGTTTCTCCGATTAACAATTCCGAGCGATTATCCATTATACCACATGCACATCGAAGCTTGCAGTATCTGGTACTCCCAAGCTGTCATCTTATTCCCAGAAAGGAACCAAAAAGTTATATAAACTGCAAAAAAAGGTATGTGCCGCTTATGGGGATGGTATTGTGGAGGACCGTGTGCGTTTGCGTGTTGTTGTATTAGAAACACATGTGTAACTCCTGGTAGAATATTAAAAGGTCCAAGTTACAAGAAAATGGACGGACTTGAATTAAGTCCAACTGAAGATAAAGAAGACAAACAAGACCTATATATATATATATATATATATATATATATATATATATATATATATATATATATATATATATATATATGAACAAATATATGCATTAAATAAAACAATTTTACAATGGACATATACAATAATATTTGTGTGTATGTGTGTGTGTGAACGTTTGTGTCAGTATTTTGGTGAATGTTCGTACGTACGTGTATGTGTGTATAATGTTCATGGCGTCTCCCACAAATGGGAAGACGTGGATCTTCTAAGAGAGTTTACATTGTAGTCGCTGAAATAAAGAAATGAAAAACAGAACAAGGCGAGAAGTCGCCCAGTATTTATAGTATAGGGAGAGTGACCTCTAGTGACAATTTGGGAATTAAGGAGGAGCTAACTCCAACAGTATCATAGCTAAGAGTACTTTTTGTAAGTGATTTATTAAGTGGAAATTTTGATCTATAATACTGAGAACGTTCCAGTAGATTTGAAGTCATTGATGATGAATGAATGGAAACGGTGATTAACAATTATCCGGATCACACAACACGGGACATCGGAACATGGTAGAGAGGCTCTAAACGTAAGCGTTATAGGACCTTTTAAAATACTTGGATACATGAATCAGTACGACGTTGGGTCCTCACGAATTAACGCCTAACATTAATGAAAAGAAACGGTCACAGACGATGAAAAATAGATTGCTTACAAGATATCCAAGATAAACAATAAACATGTTCACGTCCAAAGAAGGTGATGCTGAGTGACTGGTTGGATTAGAAAGGTATTGTGTATTCCGGGCTCTTTCCACAAAATCAGATATTAAATTTAGACAGGTAATGTTCTCAACTGGACCAATTAAAGGCGACATTCAATGTAAAGCACCCGAAATTAGCCAATCGGGTGCGATCTTCCATCAGCACAGCGTCAGACCTCACATCACATTGGATGAGATGTCATAATGCAGCCACTATACTTATTTAATCTTGCACCTACAAATTACCAGTTATTTCGGTTTCTCAGGTCTCTGGAAGCCTGTAAAAACTTGTTAGACCAGCTCAGATTCAGAAAGATGGCATGTTCAGAGAGGATCTAATTATGAAGCAGGCACAAAGATCGTGAAAAGTAATGAAACGAAATGGCACATATATGGTTGGGTATATATATATATATATATATATAGTTTTTGAACCATTTCCCCTGATTCAATATATAGGGCAACAGAAAAGTAACTCCCCATTTTAAAATACTTATAATTTATTTATTAACTATATTTTTTACAAAAAAATGGATATGAGAGGCAAGCATTCAACATGAGATTGTACTTAAAATTTGATATGGGCACCAGATTTCACTACCAGCTTCTGGAGCCGCCCAGGAATCGTGTCAACTTATTTAACCAGGAACTCTTGTAGTATGGCAGACATAAATTATTGTATTCGCCCTTCAAGTTCTTCTAAAGTCTTGGTTTGGTATAGTAGACCTCCTCCTCCTTTAACCAACCCAAAAGAAAAATGTCACAGGGTGTTAAGACACCTGGCTGGCCACTCATACATTTCAATCACCCTGTATATAAACAACATTAGACTAAGTAAAAGTTTGGACATATATGTTTAATAAATCCTGCCTGTTATATACAGGGTTGATTATTTCTTTGACGACACGTCTTTTCAAAACTCTAGCTTCTTTCTAATTATCATTATTTATCAGATAAATGATAACAAACATCAAGCTAACTCAGTAGATGCAAAGGCACGCTGTAATCGTTACCTTTAGGCATGGTATAATGATTTAAACATTACTGGCTTCCCGAATGTTGCACTGTTATTTATTGTCAAAGTATGCGAAGAGCTGGAAGCCGCTGACGGGGGATTCCACAGCAGTAGCCAAGCGTAAAACGTCTGCTAAATGTCCTAATACCATTGGAATACCCAACTTCGTACGAAATGTACGAAAACCTAAGAAAGTCAATTAACATCATTGCTAGAAGAATTGCGCATGAGAGCCTTTGATACAAGTCATATATGATGTGGAGAAGACGCATCACATATGACTTGTATCGAATTTTGTCTACAAAGACAAAAGATAACTGTTTGATCCGTACAAAGTGCTTGTTGAGCAAGTTGAAACATCAAGAGACTGAAATGCTTTGGCTTTTCTCTAATGAGAAAATATTTGGTCAGGATCAGAAGGTCAGCCAAAGTAATAACAGATGCTTATGCAGAGAACCCGAGTTCGTTTCAACGGTCATGCATACAAAGTTTCCAGCAAACGTGATGGTCCTAGGAGTTATGAGCAAGTTATAAGGGAGATGTTATACTTCCTTATTTATTTCCTCAGGGGTTAAAGGGCAATGTTGCTGGCTATAGGGAAGTGTTGGAGAGGCCTTGAATAGAGAGCACAAGTAAAGGATGACCCACACCTACCAACAAGACTGCGCTGTCTCCTAAGGCCAAGATGACCCAAGAATGGATGATTTACAATCTCCACTATCACGTCACCAAAAACATATGGACTCCTAGCTCTCCAGTCCTGAATCCATTGTACTACTATGCATGGGGAGGTAGACGAGAATAAAGTCAATCAACGTCCCTAAAGCCCCCCCTAACTATATAAACCCAAATAAAGATCATCTTGCTCGGTTATGTCAACCTTTCAGATCCCGAATTGAAGAAGTCGTCGATGCTACCGGCAGATTCATTAAGTAGATGCGCCAAGAAAAGTTTTAAGATTAACACCATTTTTCCTCAAATGAAAATCTTCTTTCTTGACTTATGTGATTTATTTAAAATTCATTTCATCAAAGAATTGAGCAACCCAGTATGTAATCATTAGGGAATTGGAGGTTCTAATGGATTTTTGCTTCGATTGTTATGGGAATGCTTGTTGTGTTTGTCGGAGTTAGCTCCTCCTCAGTTCCATAATCCTTCAACAGGGGTCGCTCTCTCCTGGCTATAAATACTGGCTGACCCTTCTCTCTCTCCCTCTTTTTCGACTCAGGCCTTGCGCGGAAGCGAGGTAAACTTTCTCTTTTTCATTTAGGCCAATATGTGACATCTCACAGATACAGCGTTTCCCATATTTTGGGAACACGCTAAGGACAATACACGTACGTACGGACACTCAACACAACACACACACATAACTTCTCCATACAAACACTACGTAACTTTTCATGTCTTTGTGTAACTCGTTATTAATATATATTTGTTTACCCATGTATATCGGTCTTGTTTGTTTTCTTTGTCTTCTCTGGACTTAATTATAGTCCAACATTCCTATGTAGCTGGACCGCCTAGCAGGAAATCTTAACCCAGAGATATCTCTTCACATTTTCACCCGCACGGTCCTCTACATGTTTATGCAGAAAACACGTGTCTCCTGGTAGTATTTTTCCCTTAACAATCATCACGGTCTTGAAAATGTGTGTCCAAATAATGAATGAGTAAATACTAAACAATATAAAACAAACGACAATGCGTGCATTAACAAAAAAAGTATTACAATAAAAGAAGGAAACATTTAAAGACTAGTTTCATAAAGCGTTTAAATTAGAAAATGTGTATTGTGTGAAATTTGTGTAGGTCTCCGTGATAGAGACGTGTGTGAAATAGTACAAAAAGTCACAAGTGAAAAGTAAGACATTGAAAACAAAACGTGCCCCGGTTGGGGACACTTTTCCCACGCGCGATTACATCGTATAACCAGAGTTGTAAAAGAGGAGAGAGAATGAGTGAGAATATCATTCCCTACTTATAGGCTTAAGACGCGTCCCCTAGCGGCATTTTTTTAGGAAACTCAAGTGGGATAACACACAACATATATAACAGGTAGGATTCATTAATCATTATTAGAGAATTAAGGTTTTGATGGATTTATTTAATAAACCCTACCTATTCGTAACCATAAGAGGTAATGAAATTTTTTCCTAAATGCTACTCGTGATGCCACAAGTTACGTAAACAACCAGTGAAATATTTTTATATATTTTTCTTCATGAAGCACTTTTCACAGCTCTTTAAATCATTGTTGATTTATTTTTCCTTTTATCCGATCTATGTTTAACTAGAAAGATAATGGAATGTAAAATAGGAACTGAAGAAGAGATTACATTTTTTGTGGGAACAAGTGAGACAGAGTTTCGAAAAAGTGTGTGTAAATGTCTTATTGACAGGTTGTTTTTTTAAAATTTGGTGTTTATTCGCCGTCTTCTGCGATTGGTTGTGAATTCTACAACGTTATTTTCTCATATCCATTTGAAAAATAGAATTATCTATGTTTCTTTGAAGAAATGACCAACAATATATTTAAAAATGTTTTTTACCGTCTGTCGACAATGAATCTTTCATATAAAAAGTTTATCACAAAAGTCCACTCACATAAATGAATATATATGAATGAGGAATAGATAGATGTCTTAGTCGTCGATCGGCAAATGATAGTCGCATGAAAAGAACTTTCAAAGCTGTCAAAAAAGAAAAAAAAAACGTTATTTTTTTTTACTACTGGAAGAAATTCAATCTATTCTTAGTTATGGCAATCACGTAAAAAATATTGATAAACTTACTTAACAGATTTCATTCTTTTTTTTTTGGAAGAGATCTTGTAAGCAATACGTGTTAAGATAAATTTTAATCGATTAATTGCTTTGATATTATGTGTTTTAACTTTTAACATTATCAAATACTGCCTCCAAAACAAAACTGTTCCCATTTAATCACCATAGAGAATCTTTCCTGTCCGTCATCAGCATGGCTGATGCTAGACTCCTGAAGATTGAAGAACAACACACTGCGCCTTCTTGGCCTCGCTTTTTCAACTGACTTGAAGTGGAACGACTACATCGAATCACTTGCTGCATCTACTGCAAGGAAAGTTGGGTCAGTGTGTGGTGCCAAACAATTTTTCTCGTCTGTGCATTGAATACTACTGACATATATGGTCTAGTACCCATGCTACTGACCTTGAAAAAATCGAAAGAAGGATCTGTAGTGTAATCAATTCTAACTTGGTATCTCGACTTCAGTCACTTCCTCATCGAAGTGATGTGACTTCTCTCTGTCTTTTCTACAAATATTATCATGGCAACTGCTCTGGTAAGCTTTTTTCCCCTGGTGCCCCGATTATATGAATGTTTAGATTGGAATTTGGGTTCCAACCGTTTCCTGTTGAAATGCTTAAATGCAACCGCCACTTCTACTCCAACAGTTTCTTTGCTCACACTTCCAACCTGTGGAACTCCCTTCCGTTTACTTGCTTCCCTGATAAATACAATCTTCAAAAATTTAAATGCAACGTCAATCGCTATCTTCTGTCTTTTTTAATCCCGTTCACCTTTTGTCTTTTCTTCTATCCTCCCTATACTCAGTTTTTTTCTCTCACTTTCACTCCCCACTACCCCCTGCGTCATCCCCGCCTCTCATCTCTACTGGGGCACGTTCGTTTCCCCGGTCTACTGACGACTGAACTCCGTTTCCACTTCCCAACGCACGTGTCTTACAAGACCTCCACCTATGAAATGAAACAGCCTTTTCTTTGGTTGTTTCAACCCTGCATAAGGCGTACTTGAGTTCAGCCATTATAGCAATGCTTATACTCACTTTACCCTAACTCCTGGACCAAAAAGAAAACGAACATACACAAGAGACATTGAGAACTTTGTCTCACCATAGTTTATGTAAAAATGAGAATAGACGTTCCATGGTAGAAACATAAGTTGTTGCATGCTTCTTCTTTAATTGTCACATATGAACACACGCCCCACAACACAAGAGCCAGACTTTTAAATTCCATAATGCTGGCAGACTCAAGTATAAAGCTGACTAGCATAAACCTGGCTAATTTGCAATGAATGGCATTAACATTACATATGTAATGTTATTGCCATTCATTACAAATGAAAAACACAAGAATGTCTCATATGTAACATCACATTGTTTATTTAACACCAGACTTCGTCAGTCATCATCAGCCAGTGGGTGTGTAGCTTTAGTGCCTTCTCCAAATGTGAACTCTACATTCTCTTGTGGATGTGAGAGAGATTCTCTCTTTCCCCTCCCAGGTGTGTGTTGATATATCTTTCACATGATGTGGCCCACATGTATACATCAAAGATGCAATAGGTTTACATGTCAGAGGTAGCCACTAACATTGCTTAAAGCCCAGATCTGCACTTGGTGGCTAGGAGGTCAACTCACAGGCCAACCCTCTGATGCACCTGGCCTCTCTGAGTGAAACTGAGTACCAAGTCTATTTTCACTTCATATGAGGTAAGTCACATATGAATGCAAGTATAAACTTGACCAATGCTTGCCTACAGAGTTAAGCATAAGCCCAACCAATGTTTATCCAAAGAGTCAATTATAAACCCAATAAATGTTTTTCTACAGACTCAAGTACAATCTGACCAATGTTTACCTATAGTCTAAAGTACAAGCCTGAGAATATTTAATTACAGATTCAACTATAAACCCCACCAATGTTTATCTATAGAATAAAGTTAAAGTATAATAAAAACAGATTTTGACATTAAATAAGCCAATAAGTGTTGCAATGACTTAAATTCCATCAATACAACTTGTATCAATGCACACAGTTAAACAGACCTTTCTAATAATTAGCTGTAATAAAGCATTCTTATCTAGAATCTTTAAATTCACCTTCGCATCATTTACGCACGTATTCTTGAAGTCTGAATGAAACAATCAGGAACTGAGACTTTATTACCAATGAGAATACAGACAACAGAATTCAAAAGATTGGATGCTAACACAAAAGTATTAAAATTTAGCAGACATTTTATCAGTTTGGTTTGTTTTAATTTGCGGCATATCAACTGCAATGGGTTATTTAATGCTGACAAAATTTTTATTGCTGGTAATATATTTTTTCAAAAAATGTATTGCTGCTAATTTTTTTTTTTTTCAAAAATGTATTGCTGGTAATAATCTTTTACAAAGATGGATTGCTGGTATTAAAACCTATTTTTACACTTTCATAGTGTTTTGACCCCAGTTTAGGGGTTAAATATTTGCCCATAGGTGGGTCCTAACAGGTGCTACCACTCCAGGTCAGGATGGAGCTGGGAACAGCAAAAACCTCTTGATCAGAGGCCTTGGTGCCAGATGTAGTTTATTGCTATACGCAGGATGGCATTTTATCAGTGAATTAAGATCAAGAGAACAAAATACAATAATTTGTTTCAGGGATTGTGTTATTTCAGTTTATCAATATTTTCTTAGAAACAAAGAAAACGATGTTGAACTGCTATGTGATATCTAATGTCATATATGAAAGTGAAGTCTTCAGAGACAAGAAGAGACTTGAACCAACAAACAAAATAATATCATGGACAGAACATGGGAGTAATGGGGAATTTTTAAGTTAGGTTGGTTGATTTTATGACATGTCCACCCTTGGGTTATTTAATGCTAAATTTTGTATGGAACACCCAGTGAAGATCAAACTTGTTAATGACTGCTTAATAGTGGTCAATCATACTAAACTTGCTAACCATTATCCATACCAAGGTGCATGAGAGAGTTTTAAGAAAAATAGGAACTACAAAGAAACTGATACTTACAATCAAAAAGAGACTGTTGAAAATTCTGGGATGCATGATGAGGAAAAAAGGCCTGGAGAATTTAACACTCACAATATATACTGAATGTAAGAGAATCAGAGGAAAGCAATGAGTAACTTAATGTATGAATGACTGTCAGAACAATGATAAAGTGGGATAGGAAAGAGTAAAAAAAGAAAAAGATACTTAGAGAAACAAAAGACAGGAAATTGTGGAGAGTAATGATAGCGCATGCCCTGAAAGGACATAGCATACAGAAGTAGTAAGACAAAAAGCAGTGGATTCTGGATAAACTCATCACACATGAAGAAGGAACTTGAAGTGACAGAAATGGGGTTCTATTGAACTTACTGCTTCATAATGTTCTACATGAATAAAATATGTGAGCAACAGGGAAGTTTTAAAGAAACTAGCAATTACAAGGACCCATAATTATAATAAGAAATCTTGCACACACAGGATACACTGAAGGCATGAGAAACAGGGAATCAGTAAGTAACATAAGTAATGATTTTGTGTGAATAGATAGACAAAGAGAGATGGTAAAGGGTAAAAAAAATACTTAAATCAACAAAAGACAGGAAGTTGGGGAGAGTCATGATTGCCAAAGTCCTGAATGTACAGGGTACATAAAAAAGAAAATAGTAGTAGTAGTAGTTGTTATACCATAAATGATTATTGTTAATTGAAATATTAAATATGGGCACATAGCTGAGTGGTTAGAATGTTCACCTTCAACCATGAGACCTGGGTTTGAATCTCACTCTGGTCAAGGAAGGTGACTTCTTGATATGCCTGAAAACTATACAACGGATTGACCCAAACCTTGTAAGTGATATTGAGTAGATGGAACTATTTGGAAGCCATTGATGGTTTTGACCAAATCATTGTGACTGACGGTTTGAGTGTACTGGCCTTGTTCAGACTGTTAATCTAGTCAGATAGCACACTCTTCCCCAGTATCTAACATTCATTCAGCATAGTTGCAGTATAAACCAAAGATGAGCTTTGTGGGTGTTGAACAAATATAGATGTACCTGAGCAGGCATCTGTAACAGGGGTTGGCTAGTCACCCTAGTAGACAAGCATATTCAGATATGAGCAGCCAACCATCAAATGATTGTATTTCTTGTTAGTACATTAGCAATCAGGGCTCTCCAAAACGTCCTATCCTTTGTATCCCTTAGTAATGTTTGTCATTTTGCTGTCCCATCAACAGTCCCATTCCAACAATCCATTTGCACAAGTTCATTCAGTAAGTTAGTCATTGTTACCCTTTTGCCTTCTGTATGGTCCTGTGAGTGCCAAATTTTCCAAGCTTTCTTTCTTTATTATGTGTCTAAGAAATTTTGACTGTCTCTTTCTGATTCTAAGCATTATTTTTGTTTTGAGTTTCCTTAAAACTGCCATGGTATTCTCAGCATCTTTCTGTAAACCCACATGTTTATTGTCTCAAATCTCTTCATCTGTGAGGAAATTGTCTAGCATTCACTGCCATATAGGAGGATTGCTATTATATAGTATTTCTCTTTTGTTTGTTTCTAGTGAAATTTTCCTATTTCTAAATACTTTGTTTAGTTTTTTAAATGCATTTTTGATACTCCAGTGTGATTTTGAATTTCAGTTTTACATTTTCCAACTACTGCTAAATCACTTGCTAGGTACCTAAATTTCTGTACTCATTTGATATTTAATTCGTAGCTTGCATTTGGGGCTGTTCCTTTTGATGACAACCATACTTTCTGTCTCCTTACAATTGATGGTTAGTTCCTTCTTGCTTTATTTTATTACCTTTTCTAGAAGTTAATGCAGTTTCTTTCTGTATCTATTATCAACACTGTGCTATCTGCATATCTTATGTTGCTAAAATTGTATCCACCAATAATAAATCCTTCAAGTTTTCTTAGGATTAACACAGTGTAAAGGTTGAATAAATCCAGTGTAAAGACACAACATTGTTTTAAGCTCTTTTCTATATTTATATACTTACTAAATTCATTTTCTGTTCACATGCACTTGGTTTATTCCCAGTATCTGGATTATCCTAATATTTTTCCTGAATAAATCAAGTTTGCCTAGCAGTACAAGCAAATCTTTGTGCTGTACTTTATCAAATGTTTTTGATTAGTCTATAAAACAAGCGGTTTTAAATAACTATGGCTATGGTCCCTCTGCTTCCTTTCAAATGTAGAGTAGAACTAATATGGCAAGAAGAGACAATATGAGAATCAAATAAGTATTACCCCCACTTGTCAGTGAAAGATCTTCTGCTAATGACTGCTTGATGTCATTGCCAGAAGTACTATATAAAAATTTTCTTTTTTCTTTCAGTCACAGGAAGCTGCAAAGAGAGGACATGTTTCATTTCTCCTTTAGAGCACTCATTAATCTCCAGTGAACCACATTGAATATAATAGTACACAACATACAAGTGCTCTAAGCTCACTTGATCACACTCAAGTATACCTAATAGTTATATCAAACCAATAATGAATTACTCTCAAAATTTAAGGTTTTTCCAATCTTTTATACGATCTTTGCACATACATAGTACGAAAAAGGACATCTCTAGACATGCATCTTCGGTTGCCCCTTTTGAATTTATTCTATATATTTTGCTATATGTTGCTGTTAAACATATGTTATTGTTTGGGTATTCATTTTTATTCTCTTGTTTGAAGAAACTTCAATATGGCCACTTTCAACTAATTTTCTTGAAATATACTCTTCTTCAACAAAGTCAACAATAATATTTATTAAATTTAATGGATGTGGTGGTGTTCATTAGCGAACATTGTCTTAATCAAGAGTAAGATACAAAAAATGGCGCAAGTGAAAAACAGTAAAAAATAAAATAAAAACATTGGGCAAATTTTCATTTTGTAGTAATGCAGATTATTTGAAGAATGCAAATTGGAATAATGAACAACATTTCAATAAAGTCTCTTTGTAAGAAAAATGAAAGTTTGGCAATGACTAACGATTCATGTATGCAGAAAAGAATAGTATGTCAAAAATACAGTTATTCCTTTGACACTACTATTACTGTATACATTTTATTTACAATATTATAAAAATATGTGAACCAAGTGTAATGTGATATTTATTATTTAGCATTTTATAAAGAAATAAATTTGAAAAGAAATCTTTTTATTCTGAAATTTTAAAAAAATTGCAAAATTATCAAAATATATAAACCAACTACAATGCCATATTTATTATTTACCATTTTATAAATAACTATGAAAACAAGTTTTTTTATTCATAATTTTATAACAAATATCAATGAATTATTGTTGTAAATTCGCAAGAACAAAAAAAATGTATAAATCAACTTTTATATGTTTGGGTTTTATTAAAATTCTAATCATCGCTTTTTAAAACAATAAAGATTGCCAAGGGAGTCAAAAGCATATACAATAATAGCTGTGTTGAAAAAATGACCATCCATTTGGCACACTGATTTTAGGTGGGCATGAAGTTTAAACTTTCCTGAAAGTTTTTTGTTCAAGTCAGAGTCAACTGTACTAAGTTTAAAGTTACTAATACACATAACTAATTTTCCTGTCCTTTACGTTTAACTAGTGAGCAGTGAACATAGAAATATATTAACAAATAATACAAAAATTTTAACTAATTTTGACTCAGTTTGCATACAGGACAGACATAATTTTTTAAAAATATAAAAAAAATAAAATAAAATAACCTGCTAAAGTTGTTTGATATGGGAATACAAAATGATGCAAAAAAAAAGCAGGTGGGAAAGAGGAAGAAAAAAGAATTATGAGTTAACCAGTTACCACACTTTATTCTTCAGAACCCAATTGAGGAAAGTAAAATATGTACATTAAATGACACAATCACATCTAAGCCACTTTTATACAAAACATACTTATGTTATACTCTGCTTCAAATTAAATCTCTTTCTGATTCACTCTACATCTCAGATGGATGTGTATGCTAAGTAGGTAAAACAAAAAATAAAAAAAGCCGTCCTCTGCGCAGGGGCTCTATGCATCACATCTGGCCCATAAAACAAATCCTCCCAAAAAAGTATAAAACAAAATTGATCACAAACTTTTCTGCCAAAAAAAAAAAAAAAAAAATGAAATAAGACTGGGAACCCCCATGTTTGCTTTAATAAAACCAACCATAACTGAGTCAGATTTGCAGCTTCACTAATCCACTCCAGGCCTCTCTTGACATCAGCAACATGAACTTTGTCAACCACCCAACAAACACATCAAATCCAGGCCTTACCAACTCTACCCT
The DNA here is from genome assembly GCA_964036315.1 of Acanthosepion esculentum. NCBI lineage: Eukaryota > Metazoa > Mollusca > Cephalopoda > Sepiida > Sepiidae > Acanthosepion > Acanthosepion esculentum. The sequence goes on from OZ038479.1 coordinate 94,003,663, forward strand.
TACTAGATAGCCACCTCCCTTGCCTACATTTAGAAACACTTCAGCTCGCACCTACTGTATTGGAAATACAAAAAAAATTTATATTTACAATCCCTGTCACCTTTTGTTTTTGTCAAACCAGTGGTAATGTTGCCCCATTTGTTTTTTTCATGATACAGTACACATATTATAACACAGACATGCTCATATATATTATATATGCACATGCAATGTCACATGCAGACAGTATGCGACAGACAGTGGAACAGTTCTTCTTCTATATTATAGATTGGATACATCTCTTTCAAGTACATTGGTTATAGAGTTTGTAGGATAATATTAGGTTGTTACATAAATTCATTCTTTTTTATCATTTATTTTAATACCTGTTATTTATTAATAGTTCTGATGAATCTTCTTTCAACAGTGTATTCCCCTCCATTGTTTATGACCTCCTGCAGACAATTCACTAACTGTTCAATGCCTTGATGATAGAAATCAGTAGATTTTGACTCAAAATTTCATCAAACCATGTTTTAAGTTCCACATCATTGTTGAAGGAAACATCCTCAAATTGTTAGAAAGTAGCTGAAAAAGGTGGTGATCTAAAGGTGATAATCAGGAGAATATGGTGGTGTGGTAGAACTTCCCAACCGAGGTTTTTAATTGCATGTTTTGTCATGTTAGTGATGTTAGAGTGGGTATTGTCGTGTTGAATAATGACATTGTATTGGCAGTCAGGTCATTTCAACTGAATGTCTTCTTTGAGCCTGTTCATTTGTTCAACATACACCTTAGCATTAACCATTTGGTTGTTTTGAAGCATTTCATCTTCATACACAGCACATGTTTTGAGAGCCTTTGGTGGCTTTGTGACCTTGATTAAAAGCAAAGTGAAGAAGATGTCGAACATGCTCAGTTTTGTCTACTTGGTACTCCATCTCAAAAGACTGTCTAAGTTGAAATAAAACTCCAGTAACATTAGGCAACAGTGTCACAGGATGACCAGAGTTACTAAGAAGCAAAAAATGTTGACAGATTATTCCTCAAGATCATTTGCAGAACATCAGAAAAAAACAACCGAATATAACAAGCCTAGTTTTGAATTGTTATTTATATGTAGTTCTTTTTATTTTTTTGGTATTGTATTTTATAATTTTAAATCTAATTTCTATAAGGAAATGCAAACATCAAACATTCAGAAACTTAACTTGAATTATATTTTGTTTGCCAATGTAAATTTTGCCAAATTAAATCACAGGGGAAACAAGTAGAAACTTTCCAAAACTGTCTTATACATATGGAAACAAAAAGAACACTTATACTTAACATCAGGAAGAAATAGTTGAAGTTTCTGGAGCACATAATGAAGAAAGATGGCTTTGAAAATTTGGTACTCACAAGAAAGATTGAAAGCAAAAGGGACAGATAAAAACAATGCATAACCTACCTAGCGAGCTTGAGTAAATGGTTTATGGGCAAGATTTAAGAGAGCTAACAGAAATAATTACAGAAAATACAAAAGATAGGAAATTGCTCTTCAATATCCTGAAGGCATATTGCATATAAGAGAAGAAATAAGATTCCATTGGGTACTCATTCAGTTTTATTCATACATGCATGCATATAGATGCATCATACATATATATATATATGTGTGTGTGTGTGTGTGTGTGTGTGTGTGTGTGCAGGTAAAATGGTTTGTTGAAAAATTTTTAAAAAGAGAGAATAATAATAATGAATAATAATAATAGCAACAATAACATTTACTGTATATTATTAGGCCATAGGACAAAACTAAAGCATAATGTGAAAAATGTTAAAAGTCAGAATGCCTGTGTTCATTCTCAACAAAAAATAAAATTCACACACACATATATATATATATATATATATATATATGCATACACACACATATACACATAAATATATATATATACACAAACATATACAAATAAATATATATATGTATGTATATACACATATATATATATATACACACACACACATATACACATAAATATATATATATACACAAACATATACAAATAAATATATATATGTATGTATATACACATATATATATATATACACACACACACATATACACATAAATATATATATATACACAAACATATACAAATAAATATATATATGTATGTATATACACATATATATATATATATATATATATATATATACACACACACACACACACACACACACATATACAAAGATACACATACAAAAATGCATATATATATATATATATATATATATATATATATATATACTGGTCAGATTGCCAGGAAGGATAGGGGGAAGAATGAGAGGAGCAAGTACTCAGACGGGAAGTCAATAGCCAGTAAAAGGTTTCTCCTTCCTTTTGCCTCTTGAAACAAACGAGTAATTTGGAACTCTTCTCCGATTGTGTCACATTCTGTCAGTGCCAACTGATTCCCTCACAGACACACAAGCAGCAGTCTAACAAGAGTGGGTGGCTTACATATATATATATATATATATATATATATATATATATATATATATATATGTGTGTGTGTGTGTGTGTGTGTATGTGTGTGTGCGTGTTTGCGCATATATCAGAAATTGTATACATGCCAATGACAGGTGCGTGTATGGTTCCAGTAAGAACTTCCCTTTACTGTTCTACGCAGAGTCACCGGCTGTCTGCAGCTGACAGGCAGACGTGTTCCGGGCTGTCTTTTAATCAACTGAGTGACATTGCCAACAAAACAACGGAACCATCTCACAATGAGAGTGATTCTCTTCTTCGGCTTGTCAGTAGAAGATGAGAAGCTAGCAAAAGATCTTCAGATAACACTCGATGGAACACTTCTCTCTACAACCCCCCCCACACCATCCCAATGCAATCAATATTATAACACAACGTTATATGTATGATTCGTTCTATCTCCTCAATGCACTTCCCATTCACTCGTATAATCAATACGATTGCTCAATGTTTTCCATATAATTCCTTGTAAATCCAAATAAGATCAATATTTTTGCACAATATTGACACAAGCAAATTAGATGATGCAGCCTGGATAAAAAAGAAAGAAGTGCTAATTTTATGAAGACTGAAAAAACAATAAAGTTACCATTAACTTCCAGGTACCTCCACATGGAATAATAATTAGCAAGGTTAGTCTGCTTGACCATTAATACTGAGTAGGGAGTTCAATACTCAATATTAATTTTATGAAGAATGAAAAAATATATGGTCACTAGTCACATTGACATGGTATAATTTTTAGTGAAGCTAATCTGGTTGACCATTAATACTGAGAAGTGAGTTCAGACCGCACTGCTAATTTCATGAAGAATTAAAAAAAAAAGGTTATTATTAACTTCAAGGCAGCTCAACATGATATTATTTTTAGTGAAGTTAATCTGGTTGACCACTTATACTGAGTAAATGAGTGCAAACCTGACTGCTAATTTTATAAAGAATGAAAAAATATGGTCACCATTAACATCTTGGCAACTTGTCATGGTATAATTTTTAGTGAGGTTAGTCTGGTTGACCATCAGTACTGAGAAACGAGTTCAAAACTCATTGCTAATTTTATGAAAAATGAAAACAAAATAAGGTCACCATTAACTTTTAGGCACCTCAGCATGGAATAATTGTCAGTAAGGCTAGTCTACCTGACCATTTATACTGAGAAGTGAGTTCAAACCTCACTGTTAATTTTATGAAGAATGAAAAAAAAGTCATGATCTTTAACTCCTAGGCACCTTTGCATGTGATAATGGTGAGCAAAGTTAGTCTGGTTGACAATTAATACTGAGTAATGAGTTCAAACCTCACTGTGTGCCGCATATGAAAATTGACCAACAGAGTCTTGGATGTTGTAAAATCAACCATCAATAATTTGTATAAGAAACTTCATTCAAGCCTTTTGTTACATTATTGTTTAATGTATACTCACTTTGCATTACAGTTTAATGTATGCTTCCTACTCAATGCTAATGAAGATGATTCTCACTCCCTGCTATGTCCCTTTTCTTCCTAACCTCTTTCTCTTCCTCTACCTTCTGGTACCTAATAAATGCCAGTCACCTTTCATGTCGGCTCTCTCTCAAACTTGAGTCTGTCCTGTTTTCCATGACTTAACACGACATGACTTAATACATGATATGGTAGCAGCTGTGGGATAATTTTAGGTTTTCTTCAAGTTCTGGTTCTCATTTTTTAAATTTCCTTCTATAAATGTGAAGTCATCATCATTCCAAGAGTTGTTCAAACCCTGAACTCATTCTTTGTGCTGTTTTCATTATTATCACAGTATTATTATTCTCATACAGTCTCCCTATGTGTAAGAGAAAAAAAAATGAGTTCTCTCCCACCAGAAGATGATTGGAAGTAGATTTAAAATGGTAGCAAATAAACATTTTCTGAAGGGCTATAAAATGGAGCAGCTGAAATGTGGCAACAAGGAAAAATGTATAAAGATCATTCAGTTTCAATAACAATAGGTGAATGAGATAGGAAACAGTCTTGAAGTTTTGTTGGCCTACTGTCATCATTTTTGATGAATCCTAATTTGTACAATAGTCAAACAGCAGATCAGCATAGGACTGCATGTTATTCATTACCATATATAGAAGATGATTGTGTGTTGGTTTGGTTTGGTTTGGTTTACGGCATATCAACCTCAATGGGTCATTTAATGCCAACAATGTTTTTTTTGTTTTTTTTTGTTTTGTCAAAAATCTATTTCTGTTAATATTTTTTTCTCAAAAATGTATAGCTGGTAATATTATTTTTCAAAAACGTATTGCTGGTAATAGTTTTTTTCAAAAACATATTGCTGGTAATATTTTTTTTTCTTCAAAAATTTATTTCTGGTAATAATTTTTTACAAAGTATTTCTGGTATTAAAACCTATTTTTACACTTTTATAATGCCTTTTACTTCAGTTTCTGGGTTAACTATTTGCCCATAGCTGGAACCCTAACAGGTACTACCACCCCAGGTCTGGGAACACCAGCAATTAAGGGGAGGTTCCATGCTCCTCGAAGCCTCCTGATCAGAGGCCTTGCTATTGGATGTAGTTTATCGCCTTACCCTGGATGTGGATGTAGTTTATCATCATCCCCAGGGCGAATTGTGTGTTGGGTTGGAGTGCTTAATTTAATGACATATCAATCTGTGTTGGATTAGATAATGTCAAACATAAATCTAATGGGATAAAGATCACAATGAACAGATTGGTAAACAGAGGGTTGGTTTTAACTTGAGTCAAAAAGTACATACATATATGATAAGTTTAAACTAGAGTAGAAAAGATAGTCATATCCAGTTTAAACAGGTGTCAAATAGTAGGTATAGGTTTTGATTTATACTAGTTAAAATGGTTGATATAGATTTTACTTACACTAGAGTCAAAAAGATAGACATAGGTCTGACTTATACTAGTCAAAATAGTATAAATAGGTGCAGATTTCAAAAAGTAGATTTACTTGATTCAACCTTTATCAACCCTTTGCAGGTTATTTAAAGCCAGAAAATATATTTAAATTGTAAGAATGTTTTTTTTTAGATAATAATGATTTAATGATAGAAGTCTTACTAATTAACCCATAGCCGAGAGAGAAGAAGTGGATTCACACATTTCACAAGGGTATTTGCACATAAGTGAATACCCCAACGGAAATTAGAACTCAGCTCTCCAGTTAACAATTCCAAACCATTAACCATTACACTCCCTACACAAACTTACATTCCCTAACAGTCACCCATCTAGGTATTGTCCAGGCTCGATGTTGCTTAACTGGTGTTTCAATGTTGTGGTCTTAAGCCATCAAATAGTAGATATTGATTTACATTCGAGATAAAAAGGTAAACATATGCTTAGTTTTACTACAGATTTAAAAAGACAAACATATGTCCGATTTATACAAAAGTCAAAAAGCAAACATAGGTTCAGTTTATGTGAGAGAGCTTCACATAGTTCATGACTGGTTTGCATGAAAGTCGAAAAGGTAAACATGGGTCCAGGTGATGTGCAATTCAAAAAAGTAAAAAAGACTGACATATGTTCAGTTTACACTAGATTAAAAAAAAGTAGACTGGGTTCACTATCATGCATAGGGGGGGGGCAGAGGGTGTGGCAGACATGGGTATTCATATCAAGAGGGGATCCAATCAAAATGTTTTTACATATTTAAAAGGTCTTTTCTTACATTTCTCAGTACTAGGCCCTATAGGCCCCACCCTACTTGAATCTTAGGCGATTACAATCAAGGAGTTGGCCCTAGGCATCACTAAACCTCTGCACATCATTAATTGGGTTTATACTCAAGTATGTAAATATCCATTCGAAAGGTGGCCCTTTGGGAGGGGTCTTTGTAAGGTATAATATAAGGTGTAAGGTATACACATTTGTTTATTTTTCCATCTTTTTCCATCAATCACCATTGTTTGTTTTTCTGAATCCTGCTCTTTTATTGACCTTCCTCCTCTCTGATGTCTTTCTCATTTCTTTCACCTTCAGTAACCCTTTGCATTTTTGTATCACTATCACCTTGCATGGAGGAAATGATTTTAAAAAATGAGAAAGAAACAGCACTTACAGCCTGAAAACCTTTTCCAGTGAAAATCAATGTAAAGTTTCTTTAAATTAAATATGATTAGACACTGAGCACTGTTGTGCATTTATTACTTGCATGTTCGACAATTTTATTGGTAATTATGATAATATATATATATATAGAGAGATAGAGATAGATATTTTTATAAAACTATATGTATGTATGGGATTATATGATACATTTTATATATAAAAAAAACCCGCAAATTAAAATATATTATTGTCCTTACCACCTCTATCACAGCTAGAATTGAAAAGAATTTATCTTACATAGAATTTGTTGCAACTACTTCTAAAACAATAAAAAACTTAATAAAAAATAGAAATAAATTTGAAGGAGGAATTTACCTGTAATTCACCTGCAATGGTTGACACAAGGAATGTATAGGAGAAACATTGAGGAATTTAAATAAAAAATTATATGAACATAAAAGGGATCTTTTACAAAACAACACACCCAATGTATTAGTCACTGACAGTAATGAATCTGACCATAATTTTGATTTAAAAAATGCTGCTTTAATTAAAAGAGAAAGCAATTTACTAAGATGAAAGTGCATAGAAAGTGCTTTAGTTCTTATAACATCTAACCTTTCTTGGCAGATTTTCTATTATCACAATGTGGGATAAATAATAAATAATAATAATAATAAATAAATTAATTAATAATAATAATAATAATAAATAAATAAATAATAATAATAAATGATAAAACAAAAGAATAGAGAAAGTAAATTTTTTTGTACTTTGCCATTAATTTTCCTTATATATATATATATATAATTTCATGATTTTTAAATATACTAAAATAGCATATATATATATATATATATATATATATATATATATATATATATATACATATATATATGTATAATGTAAATCTATTTAAACATGGTGAGTGAAAAAACCTGGATAGCACAATTTTCAAATAAACTGACATCCAAGGAAAAATAGAAAAAAAAAAGAAAGCACCAGAAACCCCCAAAGAGGGTGAAAGAAATCGTCCAGTACCTTAAATCTCTGGTACAAACAAAAACAAAGTAACAAGTTAAAATGAAGCATACACTAAGTAGAGCAAAAGTAAAATAAATAAATCCTAATGAGCCAGGGAGTACCTACCTAGGTTTCACATGTGGTGAAATCTGGGTAGGTAGTACCTGGGTCATTAGGATTTATTTATTTTTCATATTTATTATATATATTATATATTTATATCATGGCTGTCAGACAATTTCTGCAACCACATCACCACTTACATCTGGCCACCTAACTCCCCAGACTGCAACCACACCCTTGATTATTATGTGTGAGGTGCAGTTGAGTGAGAAACCAACAAAACTTCTTGTAACACCAAAGATGAACTAAAGGCAAGGATTATGGCAGCATTCGCCAACTTAAACAAGGAGATCATCCAGAAGAGATGCAGGAGATTCTGAAGTCATCTGGGGGCCATGATGGAGTAAAATGGCGATTTTATTTACTCTTTAATATTTCAAGATATTTTTGTGTAATTTTGGCAAATATATCTGTTAAAATGAGATGTCAGTGTTATTCTCATTTTTGTGTAATTTAGACAACAATTTGCATCCTGTAAATATATATATATATATATATATGTGTAATTTGGCAGCAACCTTTCTTTTAAACATGTTGTGTTGAATGTTAAAGAACATTGTCCTGCATATTTTCTTTTGAATTTTCTCATATTTTCTAATGAGACTTTTTATTTGAAAATGATATCGAAATAAATATTGTCCGTACATTAACCTAGTACTTTTGAAAAGAAAATATGCAGGACAATGTTGTCTTTAACATTCAACACAACATGTTTAAAATATATATATATATATATATATATATATATATATATATTATATATATTATGTTCAAAATATGAATATACAGTGCAACATAAGTTCTCAAATGTCTCACATGTCGAATAAATTGGTTTTCAAACAGAAAATTTGAGATGAAAATGCCTTGGTTATCGAATAAAATTTCAGTTCTCGAACAACATTGCTAAATCGAGTTAATCTGAACAGAATGTTGTATACATTCGTATGCTGTGCTGTGTTTTTTTCCCCATTTTTATTGTACTGTGACTTTGATTCCTATTGAAAAATAGTTTCAGTTTACAAACATTTCGGGTTACGAACGGCCTTCATGAACGAATTAAATTCATGAACTGAGGTTCCACTGTATATAGATGTGTATGTGCATGAATATATATCTATCTATATATATATATATATATATATGATGGTGAGTATAGAGTTGCTTATAAGAGTAGATTGATAATTCCATAATACTGAATAATAATGTTCACTATGATAAATGGATAAGTTTTAATTTGTATTGACAAATAAAAAGAGAGATGATGTTTAAAGATAAATATTTGTTGTGAAAAATGAATGCTCTCTTATCAAACTATGAAGTTAGCGATGAATTTGCATGTATAAGTTTGGCTAAATACTCGTGAAAATTCAGTGTTAAAGATTTTATAATTTCCAGTACATATTTAAATATAAACTGTCCAATAAACAAAGCGTCTATTCAAATAAGAGTATCTACTAAAATAATGTTTGAGTAATAAAATGTGTCGGATTAATAAATAAAAAATAAATCCATTTCTTTAGAAATATATATATATATATATATATATATATATATATATATATATATATATATATATTTACTTGCATTGATATGAGTTTGTGACCCTTGGTTTCATGCCCTTGCATTTGTCTGACGATTACAAGGGTGTGAAACCCAAGGTCACAAACTCACACCAGTCCACCAAATATGTTAGCTCTATAACTGGTATTGAGCACTTTCCAATAAGTACGACACATATATAATATATAAATACTATATATAAAATTATATATATATATACATATATTTATATACAGAAATCCTATATATATGGGTATATATATATATATATATATATATATATATATATATATATATATATATATATACATACAGAGAGAGAGAGAGAGGTATTTATCTAAACAAGCTTTATTAAATTTAACCAACAAGGTCAGTCTGTTTAATATTTTATTGTATTTTTCCAATTTTCAAATAAGATGTTGTATAGCAGTTTGTTCTGCTTGTTTTGTTCAAGTATTTGTGGCCATTTCTCTCATTATCAAGTACCATTTCCTTTCAGTGTGGTAGACAAGATTCTTTTGGCTACATCCTTATGTTTTGTATAGAGCAGAGAGTTGAAGTAGTTTAAAGTGATGTCATGTGTAATAGTTAAAGGGAACAAGACCACACCAAAAAAAATTCAAATGCATGTTTGATGAAACAGCTTGCCGCATTGGAGATTTTACAAACAGTACTGAAAAGTGGAAGGGATTCTGACAAATGCATGAGGTGTGAAATGGTGTGTGTAATTTGAAGGGGACTAAGGAGCCATTGCCCTATGCAGGCAAGATACTTTCTTGACTGATCCTGTATACCTGTATTCATATTCTTATTAGACTTTTAGCTAAAATAAATATGTTTTGCGTTTTTGTCTGTCAAAGACATCAAAAACATGACAGCATTTTGAAAAAGGCATCATTTCTTTGGACTGTATCAGCAAATAATGGTTATCCAATATAAGTTTCTTCAAAAGCTCTCTCCCCCACAAAAAAGACAACATAGTTATGAGTTCAACCCTTTGAGGCAAGCCAATATGAAAATATCTCAATTACAGAGAGTGTAACTAATCTTTCAGTTATTTTCTTTTTTTTTCTTTTTTCCTTAGAAAGGCTTAAGCTTTTCTGAGCCCTAGTGTAAATTTGTAGCCTTGCCCAGCTCAGTATTGATGTAATGAGTTTTTCAACACAGATTCCAATGCTATTGACAACTGGTAGCAGAAATGGCATTTGCATACAAAATGTTAGTAATGGTCTGCGATTAATAGATCAATAGATATTTGTAATATGTAGCTTTTACAGATTTTACAAGTATATAAATGTACTACTAACTCCTTATTTACATTATTTATATTAGGCCTAACGGATTTAAGTTTTGCTTGTGAATTTGGTGACATAATAATTCTGAGTTCAATACCTGGACTGGGTAATGCAAACTTAGATGAAATCACTCTTCATTTTTCAGCCTCAAAAAAGCATCTTCGTTCCCCTATGGGTGATGAATTATTTTCTGTCATACAACCCCATCCCCACAGATGAAATGTTGCCAGTCTCTCACTACTCTATTGCTATTTCCATGGACAATGTTCAAACTACATTCTTTAGTTCTACTAGTTCTTAACTTCACAGCTTAGATGTTCCATGTTACACACATTGTAGCAAAACACTCATTCTCTTCATATCCCATCTGTGAGATGTAAGTTCTACTCGAGGAGCTTCTTTCGATGAGCCACTGCTTTGTGGAACCAACTTCCAAGAAGATGCTTGCCAGATCACTATAATCTTAACCTGTTCAAATCTAGAGTTACCCATTATCTTACGCACATATATCCATAAACTGTGCATCTTAGTCTGTAACTCTCTACCTCAAGTGGTAGGTGAACATTATTGTACTCTTTTCCTCAAGTGCAGGATGAACATTACTGTAAAAAAACAGAAAAAAAAAAAAATAAGGCAAACAATTGCTAACCAATACTAAATAAGAATAAGCTATCCTTTGTAGACAGTGGAATTAGAAAAATCTATCTCATAGATTAAATAAAGAGTTTAGTTCGAAATTTTGTGAAAGTTATCCAGATCAACAGAAGGCTGGAGGACACAACAGCTGAAATGTTGTAATAACAACAAAGATGATGACATTAGTCATAATGTAAAGAATGATAACTCCTTCTCCTCCCAGAAATTCGTAGAGAAACATAAAAAAAGTATACTTTGTTGCATCAATCATACAAGAGAAGGAAAAAGCCTTTATTAAATTTTTGGAACATTTCTATAAATATCCTGTTTGAAGTTCATGGTTTTGTTCTGTTTTGTTCAAAATACTATTTTCATCATTTGGCTGAGGACTTATTGATGTACCTATGTGCATATATATATATAGAGAGAGAGAGAGAGGAGAGGGAAGAAAGAGAGAGAGAGGAGGGGGAAGAAAGAGAGAGGAGGGGGAAGAGAGAGAGGAGGGGGAAGAAAGAGAGAGGAGGGGGAAGAGAGAGAGGAGGGGGAAGAAAGAGAGAGAGGAGGGGGAAGAAAGAGAGAGGATATTGAAAACTTATAACTTTATTTTTTTTGCAATTTATACTTCAAAGATATTTTTTGAAACCTCTCAAAACTTTGCTAATCTCCTGTTAGGATCTCTACAAAACAGACAGATCCAATATTTTAGACTATATTATTACATTAAAGTAGGCACATAAGTATATTATATATATATATATATATATATATATATATATATATATATATATATATATATATATGAATAAAGGCAAAAAGAAAACTTCTTAGCTGATGTATTTCATCCTCTAAAGGACTTTATCAAGGCATACGTAAGGATTTTATTTTGCAACAAGTATTTATAAGAAAAAGTAAAAAATGTTAGTTTTTCAAGATATCTAACTGAAAAGTGTAGGTAAATTATGAAGGATGCTAAGTGATGCAATGTAATAAATGTTGTTGAATTTTTTTATAATTTAAATATTATTTTACTTTGGGATTAATTTGCATATTAGATATATTTATAGTCATGTATTTTGGCTTTCGAAAGGAGTATTTCTTTCAGGAATTGAGATATTGGAAAAAAATTCTGAGGTGCTGATTTATATTTTGGTAAGTTTCAATAGCAGCACTCTCCAAAATTTTTTGTCTAAGTTATTTTCTCTTTTAATAAGTGTGACCTTCTTTAAATTGTAGTTGAATTTATTTTTATGTATCACCAATGCATTTGATAAAATGTTTTGTATAAGATCCTTTTTGTGTTTCTAGATAACATTTTTATAAATTTCTAAACGTTTTCCCCAATGTATTAAGGAACAGATGTAACAGTTTGTTTCAGATACACCTGCTTCAGAATTATTTTCCATTGATAAAATCCATCAGAGGACAACACACATCAGTTAAGATTTTCCTTTTTTTCTTTTATTCATATTGTACTTTTTACAGATTTAGTTATATCTGAAATTTTATATATAATATTATATATTTATCTTATATATAAAGTACAGTGTATTTGTGTGTGTCCAAGCAACTACTCCGCTCCCACTGGTCCAATTTCATAGCTCATTCAAAAGCCCTAGAAAAGTTAGGCGCAGGGAACAATTTTCGTTTAGCTTGGATTCAGGGTTGCCAGATTATGTGCGGTTAAAAATATATATTAATACATTATACTAGCCATTATCGTTGCAGCATTTAAGCTAACTCCTGTGGAGGAGTCTTGGTTTGGCCATCATCACAATAGCTAAGGAGGAGTAGATGCGATAGGCATCAATAAACTACAGAAGAACTCCAAATTGATTGCTGTATTTAAGTATTGAATTAATTGAATTAATGTTTAAGCTTACCTTTTAAAAAAGTTCAATGATAATTCTTCTGCTGCCACTTAATTTAAAGATGATTTGATGTACATAGATCCTTATTTTCCATACAAACAATTATTTTATTTCATGGATAACAGAACAGGGGACAATTTATAAAATAAAATTAATATAGTGTAAAAATGGGAAAATAGAAATTAGAA
>OZ038479.1:94021930-94081930 GCA_964036315.1 Acanthosepion esculentum
TACATATATATATATGAATATATATATATATATATGAATATATATATATATGAATATATATGTGAATATATATATATATGAATATATATGTGAATATATATATATGAATATATATGTGAATATATATATATATATGAATATATATGTGAATATATATATATGAATATATATGTGAATATATATATATATATGAATATATATGTGAATATATATATATATATGAATATATATGTGAATATATATATATATATATATATATATGAATATATATGTGAATATATATATATATGAATATATATGTGAATATATATATATATATATATATATATATATATATATATATATATATATATATATAAAAACATACTGTTTTATAGGAATAAAGTGTCTTTGCCAACACTGGAGTTTGAGCCTAGATCGCCAGAAAGGAAAACAAAGGCCGTCCCATTTTGACTTAAGTCGATGACATGACCATAAAGGAAATGCATATATGGGAATTAGTGTGGCATCTATCTGATCACTATTTCTACTCTATCCTCTATCTCTATACTCTTCCCTATACTGTTCTCTATCCTGATCACTACATGGATTACTATTCAGTGTTTACTTTTCAAGCAAGTATTATCAAGCAAGTACTATTTGTGCAAGTGTTATTCAAAGGCGTCTGACACCAGTATTATTCTACGGCGTTACTATAGTTGTATCAGCAATTACAAAGTCCCTACTATAACAAGTATTTGTTGGCATTACAAAAGTGGCAACAAGTGTTTGCTGACATCACAATATATATATATATATATTATGGAAAATTATTCTGTAAAATTTAACATATATATATGTAAATTTAACATAATAATTGTTATAATTTTTGAATAAATAATTATATATATATATATATATATATACACACACACATTTAGTTGTATTGATATGAGTTTGTGACCCTCCGTTTCATGCCCTTGCGATCATCTGTATATATGAATTATATGTATTCACTCTTTAGATTATATACAATTTATTCCTCTTACTATAACTCTCTTTTACCATTACCATAATAAATGACTTCTTCTGTATATATGAAAGTTTCTGATTGGAACAGTTGTATGTGAATGTATGAAGTTTTATTATCTGATTAATTCTATCTATGAGCCTCTGACCTTTTAAGAATATCTAAAGCAAGGTGTGCATCATTATAAACACCTCCAAAAGAGACATTGCTGAAAGATGAGAATCTATACTAGCAAAAATACCTACCCTGACCAAAAGTCTACTTATAAATGAATGTGTTTAGCAATCTCCTTTCATTTATTTTATACTCTGTTGCAATTGTTATAAATTTATCCTGTAAAATATTGGATCACCACGTATGTGACATACCTGTGCAAATGCACATGCATTAAGCATTAAATGGTGGTCATCATCAATTGATGTTTCATTAGAGATCAGCAGATATCATCAGTTGACGATTTAAACCTTTTCTTATGATACAGGCTTCATTTATTCATGGTCTGGGTCTAGATGATTAACTGGCAATTCCAGAATCCATGAGGTTACATAATTTCCTGCAGTATTTGCTTGCAAATAAAGTTGGAAGAACAAGCCAAAGACAGCGCTATGTCTGCATGCATACTTCTGAAAGAGGTGAAAAATGGTGACAACATGGTTCAAAGTTTGCACCATGTCAATGTGCATTAAATTCTTAAAGGAGTACCGTACTGTTAAAATTATTCAATTTGTTTCATTTCTTTATTTCCTTTATTTTTATAATCTAAAACAGTTAAAATAGCCATCTTATAGATTTTGTGAATAATTAGAGCAATACTAAGCATAAAGAGTTAATTTCCTCATTTTTCAAGAGAAAAAGAGAAAAAAAGAATTGGAATGCATCAAAGAGTATTGTATTAAAAAATATTAAATTTAAGATACCTGCATTTGTTTTATTTCTTTTTTTTTTTCTTTATTTTGCCACCGAAAAGAGTTAAAATATCCATCTTACAGCTTTTATGAATAATTAGAGCAAAAATAAGCATAAAAATTACCCTTTAAAAAAAATAATTTTCTTTTATCTTTTTTTGTTGTTTCTCATTTGGCATACATGTTCATGCAATCACTTTTCCTTCATTTTATACTCCATTGCCATTTTGTTATAAATTTATCCTTGAAAATATTGTAATGTATCTGTGCATACACATAAAACCAATAAATGGTGGGTGTCATCAATTAATGAGCCATTAGAGATCAGCGGGTATCATCAGTTGATGATTTAAACCTTTTCTTATATTTAAACCTTTTCTGATACAGGCATCATACGTTCCCGGTTTAGGTCTAGACGATTAACTGGCAACTCCAAGATTCACGAGGTCACTGTTTGCAAGAATTGATGGTTACATAATTTGCTGCAGTATTTGCTTGCAAATAAAGTTGGAAGAACAAGCCAAAGACAGTGCTATGTCTGCATGCATACTTCTGAAAGAGGTGAAAAATGGTGACAACATGGTTCAAAGTTTGCACCATCTCAATGTAGATGAAATTCTTAAAGAAGTACAGTACTATTCAAATTATTCAATTTAGGAACCTAACATTTGTTTTATTTCCCTATTTTCATTATTTTTATAATCTAAAACAATCAAAGTATCCCTCTGCTGTGGATAATTAGAGCAAAAATAAGCATAAAAATTACCCCTTAAAAATTAATTTTCTTTTATCTTCTTTTTTTGTCACCCATTTGGCATGCACATTCATGCAACAATTTCTTGCTGTGAAATAGTTATTAAATATAAATACAGCTACATGTTCACCGTGTAGGCGTGCAAATATATGCACATACCTATAAATAAATGATCACATGCAGCTTTTGAAAAACATGCATTATTCAGTTAATCATGGAATAATCTGCAAATGATTGGTTTTCAAAAATATTTATATTAACATGTATTAACATGTTTACTGAAACCTGGGATATCTAAACTCTTACATAATGCCATCTATGTTTCTGTAAGCATGTATTATGTGGTTCATGACAAGAAATACCAGAGATCGGAATCAAATTTAATGTCACCTTTTAATCTAAAAGGAGTTGATCTGTGGTGACTGATATATACTGGGCTTACTTTAAGAAATATCAAAGTAAGCTTTACTGTTAGTGTCACATCAGAACATCAAAAGAGCTAGGTGCCTCAGATGGTTTACATAGCACTGGGTTAAATAGCAAGGCAGACAGACTTTGGATGGCAGGTACTCTAAGAGGACTACTCTGAATTCAAAGCCATGGGGAAGGCAATGGGTAAATATTCTGATATATTTCCCAAGAAATAATGGCAATTCACATATAATAATAAAAAGGAATCTATCATTGCCTACATCATGAAGTAGCATAACATTAAAAAAATGAAAAAATATCTGAAAAACACTTCATATTTTTTATCAACATTTTTCACTTTTGGAAAATCATTAGCATCCTTTCTTAAAACTACAATATTTCAATTTTTCCCTTTTCTTCAATTCCTTTCTCTCAAACTTTTTATTTTTATTTTTTTCTCCATGTTAATATTCATGTTATTCTTCTGACTATTACTATTCTTTTTCTTCTTATTATTATTATCTTTTTCTTTTTGTTTTCATTCATATTCTTCTTTTTATTATTATTTTTTCTTCTTATTTTCATTATTTCTATTCTTCCTTTCCTTCTTATTTTTATTATTATCATATTTTCTTTTTCCTCTTTCTTCTGATTATTTATAATTTAATATATTCTCTTCTTTTTCTTCTCATACCTCTTATGATAATTCTTTTTTCTTCTTCATATAATACTTTTTCTTCTCATACCTCTTATGATAATTCTTTTTCCTTCTTCATATAATACTTTTTCTTCTCATACCTCTTATGATAATTCTTTTTTCTTCTTCATATAATACTTTTTCTTCTCATACCTCTTATGATAATTCTTTTTTCTTCTTCATATAATACTTTTTCTTCTCATACCTCTTATGATAATTCTTTTTTCTTCTTCATATAATACTTTTTCTTCTCATACCTCTTATGATAATTCTTTTTTCTTCTTCATATAATACTTTTTCTTCTCATACCTCTTATGATAATTCTTTTTTCTTCTTCATATAATACTTTTTCTTCTCATACCTCTTATGATAATTCTTTTTTCTTCTTCATATAATACTTTTTCTTCTCATACCTCTTATGATAATTCTTTTTTCTTCTTCATATAATACTTTTTCTTCTCATACCTCTTATGATAATTCTTTTTTCTTCTTCATATAATACTTTTTCTTCTCATACCTTTAATGATTATTTTTATTTTTAATATTATTATTTCTTTTCTTTGTCTTTTTCTTTTTCTTCTTTACTTAAAACATTTAGCCAATCCTCTTCTCATTATTTTTTAATATTATTATTTTTTCTTTTCCTTCTTATTCTTCTTACAATAATTCTTTTTTTCTTTCTCCTTCATATTATTCTTTTTCTTCTTCACCTTTTAAAAACACTGGACAATCCTCTTCTTGAAGCTCTTTTATTTCCTCATTATTTTTTTTCAGAGGCATCTCAATCCAAAGTAGGTATCTTCGCTTTCTTCAGGGAACTCCAAAGTAACAATACCGAACTGATTACCCTTAAACAAGAATAGAATCAGAGACTGATCTAAAGAACACGGTGCTAGGAATTAGGAGGGGTGAATCAAAGAGACAGTAACAAAATGGCTGAAGGGCACCATTTCTTACCTTTCTCTCTTGATAAAGCAACAAGACACTTGCCCCAAGTGACAATTTGTTTATTTCAATTTAATAGAGCTGATACTGGCTGGTCAGACAGTCATTGAAACATTTTAAGCTAACACAAGCTTACACACACAAACATATATATATATATATATATATATATATATATATATATATATACATTTACACACACAAAGACATATACCTCTATATATGCATGCAAATATAAACAAAACATATATATACTTGTGTGTGTGTGTGTGTGTGTGTGTGTGCCTACATCACACTTATAATAGTTAGTAAAAGATCTAAACCTTACTGCAATACTATGGATCATCAAACACAATAACAGGTAAGATTTTTACCTGTTACTGTCTGATGAGCTGTAAGTTAAACTTCAATACCAGAATGCTTTAGATATTTTACTAACTATATTTTAGTCAAAAATTAAAATTGCTCTGTATTTATTCTTTTTTTAAAGTACATTTATCAATTTTATTCACAAAACTATTTTTTTGAAAGCTGTTTTTATTAAACAATAAGAACTTAGCTTGGCATTCCTGTTATATTTCATAAGAAAATCATATATATATATATATATATATATATATGAAAGTGCTAGTGCAATTGCACAAATGGATTGCACTAGCATGAAACAGACTGTTGCCTCTAAGTGCTGACTTCCATGTCCACTTTTATATTTACACACGCTCTATCTCTGATATTGAGCACTTTATCCCATAAATATAGCACACTTTAAGACTATATTTCTTCATATATATAAATATATATATATATATATATATATATATATATATATATATATATATATGGATGCATGGCCGAGTGGTTAGAACATTCGCTTTCTAACCATGAGACCTGGGTTCTAATCTCACCATGATTGATTTATCAGACTTCCTGATGTTATCGGACTGGATCAAGATCAATCCCAGCATGCAGCACCTTTAGAAAGTGCCTGAAAAACCATACCACAGGTTGACGCAAGCCTTATTGGGTAGATGGAACTCTTGGGGTCCGTATATAGCTGTGCTAGCGTGAAACCACAAGTCATCAGGGCCGAGGGCTTGAGCATGCTGGCCTTGTTCAGATTGCTGATCATGCTAGATAACACACTCTCTCCCAGAAACTGTAACTAAGGTCTGTTCAGCATAGTTGCAGTATAAACCACAGGTGGGCTCTGTGGGTGTTGAGCAAACACAAAATGTGCCCGAGCAAGCATCTGCAAAAGGGACTGGCTAGCTGCCCTAGTAGACCGGTATCCTCGAATATGAGTGGCCAGCTATTATATATATATGTTTGTGTGTGTGTCTGTGTGTTTAAAATAGAATACAGAATCCGACAAAATTTGTAAGAAGTTTGACAAATGGAAATTGTTTCATTGAAAATAGATTTGATTACACGTTTTGCCTTTCTAGGCTTCATCAGATCCAAAACCAAAAGAAAAAATGTGTTTATGTCTATTTGTGTGTATGTTTAAAAAATGAATCATTGTGCTTTTTTACTTAAGCAGACCTTTCTCATGATTAAAGAAGAACGAAAATGAGTGACTTTTAAAAAGTCATCAATATCTATTCTGTATCTTTTCTTTATAATTCTTAGCTCATGTCAAAAGTTTTTAATACATTTTTTCCAGCTTTTTTGTATTAAATTAAATCTAAATCCTCATCTAGGTAAATAAACGAGAAATACCAACTTAGGGAAAAAGTACTAGGATTCATTATTTAAGCATACACACAAATACGTACACTGTCAAATTTCTTAAATACATACATACATACATACACATATATATATATATATATATATATATATATATATATATATATATATATATGCTTTTGAAATAATTTGATTGAGCTCTCAGAGAGGAAGGGGTGATTTTATAAACAGTGGCTACTGCTGCTAATGCAATGCTCTTCTACTTGAATCGAGCTCTCGTAGCTACTGACATCTTTTGCATAGTAAAAATATTAAAATTTCCCTGCCACACTGCCGCGTGATGATAGCTTGGGGATAGAATCTCTGACTAATGTCAAATCAGTTGGGTTTTGATCCTGGATTGAACCAATTGGATGTCTAGCCATACTGATGAGCTGTGATACAGTGAAACAGTCTGTCTGTGGATGACTATATATATATATATATATATATATATATATATATATATGGGCATATATAGTTATAGGTTTCGTTGCTTGAAATTGTTATTAGTTTATTTTCAATCTGAATTTTTCACTCTATAATGTTTGGTTATAAAAGAGCATATGTTCACATAAGCCCTCTTTGCAGTTTTGAAATGAGAAAATCTATCTGTAAGATGACAAAAACAATATCATGATACAATGATTGTTTTAAAGTTAGGCATGAATATTTAGCTAGCAATTTCTCCCTTAAATATCCTCCATTAAATGGAACAGGCAAGGGATTATTGTTGAATGTTTTAGTGCATTTCTCCTGATGCTAAATAAATCAGTTAACATCAGGTGGAAACTTATAAAGGCTGAAATTATGTATTATGTTCAGAGTACTTTCAATCATGTTTGGTTGTTTTCACGGAAAGATAGAAAGATGAAAAATAGCTTTTGCGTTAAAACAACTTAAAGTTGAAATGGGTATTCATGTTGTAATTATGAAATAGATTTTAACATTACTTGACAAAATCATTTTTCTGTTTAAAGGCATTCTCATATGTGAACACTAAGATTGGAACAAATTTTATTGATAGAAGGTTGCTTTCTTTTACTGTAAAGGGTCTTTTAAGATTTCAATCATTTTCTGCAGCTGGAATGGCAGACCAAAATCTGATGTTAATTAGAAAGGATGCTGATGATTTTTGATGTACGATTATATATTGCTCTATGGTTAGAGAAATGGCAGGTCAACTGAGAGAATCATGATATAACCACAATCTCCTAAAGAACAAGAGAAATTATATATAACACTGTTCTTATCAAAAGTAGTTTTTTTGTAGAGAACTGTTGTTAATAATAATACAGTTAACATCTATATATTTTAATAGTATCTGATGAATCCTAGATATTCATTATTGTTTATGGGAATTTTTTTTTCTTTTTTATCTATGTATTATATTTCTCATTGCTGTTTCATCTTTTAAGCAACTGGGGTGAATCTGATTACAGTAAAATAAGTTAATAATCTTTAGATGTGGTTTGAATGAGAATGATCATGTATGTTTGTTGTAGCATACCTATGGGTGATAATGGGTATGTCCCCATTCACATAAATACAGTAGTAAATACTGTATGTTGATCTGCAGTTGGAGATTCATTGTGTCATTCACGTGACTCACTTCTAGCAGTTGACTACTTTGTCTACGCACCACTGGTGAATCTTATATGTGCTGTTTGTGTCCTAAGTATTATCATTCATTACCAACCTTTGCTAGGTTACAACAATATTTCTATGATAGTCTGTAAAAATAATTTCATTTTTTCCTAGACAATGGGATTAAAAAAAAGCCATTCCTACTTAGTGTTTGTTTCCTATTAGATAATTCTTTCTAATTGTTTTTAAAAGGAAATCTACTTCTCTCTCTCTCTCTCTCTCTCTCTCTCTCTCTCTCTCTCTCTCTCTCTCTCTCTCTCTCTGTAATGAAAATAATATTAACAGTTGCTCGTTTTTTGTATACAATTGTCTGTTTGGGTGGGTAGCTAACTCTTGTTGCAGATGTCTGCTCTGCAGTAGCATGCATAAGAGAGGGCAGAGAATGTGACAGCCATGAGCATCCATATCAAGAAGGCATCCAATCAAAGAGTGGAATAAAAATTTAGTTTATATCGAATTTGATTAAAGTGAAATCATGTCTCATCTGTTTTTACATATTTAAAATGTCTTCCTTTCTCAAATTTCTCACTACTAGATCCTATAGGCCCTCCTATTTGTGCCTTAGGGGCATACAATTAAAGAGTTGGCCCTGGGCATCACCAAACCTCTGCATGTCACTGTTGCTCTGGTACATTTTTGTTTCTTCAATACACACACTGAACCAGCCTGCATAACCATGTTGAGTGGGTCTTCGTTAAATTTTCTGGGAGAGAGCACATAATCTGTCATGATCAGCAGTTGAATGAGGCCAGTATGCTAAAACCCTCAGTCATGATGACTTTTGACTTTAAGCTAGCACAGCTATCAATGAAAAGTTTCATCTACCCAGTTTCACTCACATGGCTTGGGTCAAACCATGGTGTGGTTTTCGGGTACTTCCCAACAGTGTCACCCATTGGGATCACCTTCTGAGGCTGATAGTACCAAGAAGTCACTTCCTTTGACAAATCAACCACAGTGAGATTCAAACACAGATCTTATATTCAGAACTCAGTCATTCTCAGTGTATGTCAGTAATATTCATCACTAAATTAAGTGCATTGACAAGTATGGGGATTATATTGAAAAGAAAATGTTTGTGTTAAAAATCAAAATAATCATTAGGCTACAGAAATAAGAATCAAGCAGATACAGTAATTTCACTGTCACACAGAAATCCGAAAGCATATCAGAGTCATGAAAGCTGCCTTACAGAAGCTAAGCAAAGTATTCTTCTTGTGTGATGTGTCCCCTCAGAATGTAGGCAATCGTAGCTCTCCACAATTTCCTGTCCTTTGTAGCTCTAAATAAATTTTGTCGGTTATTTTTCTTCAATCCTGTTCCACTGTCCATTTACACAAGCTCACTATGTATGTCATGCATTATTTTCCTCTGTTTCTCTTGCCTCCAATCTGCCCTGCGAGTATCAGATTTTCCAAGTCCTCTTTCCTCATTTGCGCCCTAGAAATTACAACTCTCTTACTGTTTTTAAGTATAAGTCTTTTTGTTTCCATTTTCTCTAAAACATCATTGTTGCTCACATATTCAATTCATGATATCCTCAGTATCCTTCTATAGAATCACATTTCTCTTGCTTCAGCTCTCCTCCATTTTTGAGGAGATTGTCCAGCATTCACATAAGAGTTCAGTACACTTTTCTTTGTTTCTAATTAAGTTTTTTCTGTCTCTTAATACTCTGCTTAGCTTTTAGAATGCACCTTTGGATTTCAGTTTATAATTTGCATGTTGGGCTATTCCTTTTGCAAACAACCATGCAAGCTGTCTTCTTGATGTTTAGTTCTTTCTTCTCACTTTCCTTTATTACATTCTGTAGGAGTTTTTGTAGTTTTCTTTCTGTGTCTGCTATCAACGTTGTGTCATTTGCATATCTTATAGAAAATTTCATTAGTAACAAAGGGATACTGAACTGCTGTGTAATATCTAACCTCCTATATGGCAGTAAATGTTGTACAGTTCCCTCCCAGATGAAAAGGAGACTTGAGGCAATAGAGATGTGGCTCTATAGAAGGAACATGGATGGAACATGTGAGCAACAAAGGAGTTTCAAGGATCAATGGGAACAAAATTGATTCTCGTACTTAGCATCAAAAAGAGACAACTGAGATTTCTGGGATACATAATTGGGAAAGTGGGTTTGAAGAATTTGACACTCTCAGGACATTGAATGCAAAAGATGCAGAAGCAAACAAGCATGTGTAAATGGATAGTAGAAAATGGGGTGGGAGGATTACTAAAGGACAACCATTGCTAAAAATGAGAGGAAGTTGTTGAGAATCATTATTACAGTCTGTTTAGAGATGCAACTATTTCATTGCACAGATAAACACCAGCTGAGATTATCAGAAGGTCTTTGGGGCATAACAGTGATCAGTGACCTTTTCATGAGCACATGAAATAGACATGCATTGCTGTGTGCATTGAAATGGATATATCAAATCAAAACATATTTGTATATTTAGATCTTGCACAGATGTTGAGATGACTATAAGCACGCAAACACATGCATACGATTATTTAAATTTTGAATGCATGTGAGATGCAAATAATGTCATCTCTAAGAAGGTTGTTCAGCTCAATAGTCCTGAATGAATTGGCAACCACCAAAGGCAACTCATTTTCTTCCTTTGTTCTTTTCTCACTTTATAAAAACATGGATTTTGAGGGTTACTTAATTTAGTTAAAAATCCAATATATATATTTACTAAGCTAAACCAGTCTGGCACAAGGTCACAAGCTTTAGTAACCCAGTTGAGCACTGAATATACAGTCATAATGGTCACTGAAAGACTAATTTATTCCATTCCCTGATACTGGAACCTCAATGCCCCATTATATATATATATATATATATATATATATATATATATATATATATATATAGTTATCATTTCACCCCAAGCAAGGCAGGAATGTTACTAGTATGCAGGGGATTACAAAGAATGTATGTGAGAGAAAAGACTGGGTATAGGGGGAGATTGAGTAAAAGGATAAAAGATGAAGATGAACAGGGTTCAAGACAACAGAAGATGAGAATTGAAGTTGTATTTAAATTTTTTAAGATTGTATTTATCAGGGAAGTAAGTAAGTGGAAGGGAGTTCCACAGGCAGGAAGTGCGAGAAAAGGAATTATTGGAGTAGAAGTGGCGGTTACATTTAACTATCTCAACAGTAAAAGGGTGCTAATCTAGTAGCACGCTTAAATTCATGTATTTGGGGCACCATGGAAAAAAGCTTGTCAGTGCAGTTGCTATGAAAATATTTGTAGAAAAGACAGTGAGAAGTTAAAACACATCAATGAGAATGTAACTGAAGTCAAGATGCCAAGCCAGGATTGATTCGGTTTGGTTTATTCTGTTTTACGGCATATCAACCTCAGTGGGTTATTGAATGTCGACAACATATTTAGGATAGATTCGTATGAATAAAATATGTATTCTTTGATTTAGATTGGTTTGGTTTATTTTGTTTTACAGCATATCAACCTCAATGGGTTATTTAATGATGACAAAAATTTTTGTTGCTGGTAATATTTTGTTTTATCAAAAATCTGTTTCTGGTAATATCTTTCCTTCAAAATTGTATTGCTGGTAATAATTTGTTTCAAAAAAGTATTGCTGGTAATAGTTAACTATTTGCCCATAGCTGGGACCCTAACAGGTGCTACCACCCAGGGTCAGGGTGGACCTGGGAACATCAGCAATTAAGAGGTGGTTCCATGCTCCTCAAAACCTCCTGATCAGACTTCAGAACACAGGTATAGCAGACGTGCATAAAACGATAAAATAACAGGACAGAAGACATTCTCTTTGACAGGATGCATAAAATCTAAAAAGTGAACACTCATAATAAAAAAAGAATTGATACTTCAAAGATGGAACAAATATATCAGAGAACTCTTCCATGACAAAAAGAGAGAAAACTACAACCTAACCTATAAAAACATGGAAGTTCTGGTAATACTCAAATCTATCAGCACTGACAAGAAGGAACAAAAACAAAACAGCAGGATCAGATAAGATTGTAATATAGCCTTATAATCAACCTTAGACAATTTTGGAAACAATAAGATTTCTGAAATAATGAATAAATTATGACATGAGATTTACCTTCAGAGTGATGCCAAAGAAGCCAGATGCAAATGAAATCAAAGTTTTTGTAGACTGAGTGAGAGTAAACTTCTCAAATCTCCAGCACCTTCCTCAGTATCTGATGTTATTATTATTGTTCATGCAGCTGTATATTCATAGCAAATATGGCTGTCAATGGAGATTGAGTGACAGTAAACTTTTCGAAACTCACTGGTCAAATGTCCTTGAGACAAATGAAATCAATCTGTTGGGTTGTCAGATAAATTCATTCGTTTTTCAAATGTTATTTGAATTAACATACAAAATATTTTTACCATAGTGTTTTATGATTTTTTTGAGATCTATTCTTCCACTACAATTTTTGTTTGTTGTTTTATATTTCTGATGGATTTGTTAAAATTGTTGGTGAATAATAGGATTAAAATCAATGGAAAAAATGAACGAATTTATCTGACAACCAAATGGATTAATTCTGAGTCACTGAATATGGAAATGCTGTTTAACATGGTTGATTAATTCTTGTTTTGAAGATAACCTTTTTTCTTTCAATTTAACTGTTTCTTCTTTCAATTTTTCACCTTTTTTTATTGATCTAAGTTGTTTTTCTTTCTTTTTTTTACATAATTTCTATTACATTTAGAAACACAAAATTCATATGGTGATTGGCGCTATCAAAAAGACACAATCTCACAAAGTTATGGTAAGCTAGCTTAAAATATCAGTAAGATAATAGAAAGTATTTTGTTAACAAGAAGGAGAGCCCAAGATGTGAACTTCAAATTGTGTATGCTATTCGACCAGTATCCCATGGAGAAGGACTGCTCATTCCAGTTGAATCAGAATCTTATCAGGAGAGTAACTCCTTGTACCTTCTTGGCCTAGCATTTTCCGCTGATATGAAGTGGAAAGATTATAGTGAATCAATTGCTAGGTTTGCTGTTAGGAAAGTTGATTCACTGTGTCATGCTAAATATTTTTTCTTGGCAGAATCTATCTTACACATTTAGAAGTCTACCATTCTTCAATGCATTGAATATTACTGTTACATCTGATCTAATGCTTCTGCATTTAGAGATTATAAAAAAAATACAAAGAAGAATCTGCAATGTTATTAGTCCTGACCTTGCATCTTAGCTTCAGTTATTTTCTAACTTTATTGTTTTTAATCAATTCTCCCCAAGCAAGGTGGAAATGCCACTAGTACACAGGGTGACAGGGAGTGAAAGTGAAAGAGAAGAGTGAGAATAGAGAAGATTGAGGAAAGGAAAAAGATGAATGGGTTTCAAGAAGACAGACTACTGTAATGTAGATTACCTGTGCCTTATATATATATATATATATATATATATATATGTATTATAAATTAATTGATTTAAAATATGGGTTTTCGCTACACAGTGATAACCATGTTTCAAAAATGGAAAAACATGGTTATCACTGTGTAGCGAAAAACCCATATTTTAAATCAATTAATTTATAGTATTAATGCTCTGTAAATTTACATTGAGCGCTATTGTGTAAAAATAAAACTATCTATAAGAACACCGGATTTTATATCTTACTGTTCTTTCTTTTTATTTATATATACATATGTATATATATATATATATATATATATATATTTGGTAATTGTTCTGATGAGCTTTCCTCTTTGGTAACCAGACTTTATGAATTTAAGCACAGTACTTGATTGGCTGCAATGTCTCATGTTATAGTTGAAATAGTGAGAAGTAACCATAAGTTGTGCAATTCTCTTCCATTTTCTTGCTTTCCAATCAACTTTGATCTTCAAAAATTTAAATGCAATCATTATCTTCTGTCTTCTTAATTCCTGTACTTTCATTGTTCTCTCTCCTTAATAATGTTTTCTTTTTCTCACATTCTCTCACAGTCTTGTGTCTTAATGGCTTTATTGTCTTGCTTGGAGTGAAATAATTGAAAAAAAAAACAAAACAAAAGAAAATGAAAAACAAAATGAGTTCAATGGGGATGAAATTTCTAGTCATCAATCATGTCATATGACCCAAATTTTGACACAGACAACTGCAAGGAATCGGTTGAATGCATCATCAAAGCTTACAAATGCATGGGATGTAACATGTCAGTCAAAATTAATTTTTTGAACTCACATCTGGATTTCTTTTCACTGCATTGAGAAGCAGTAAGTGACAAGCACAGTGAGTGATTTGACTAAGATATTGCACCTACTGAAGAACATTATCAAGTCAAATGGAGTCCATCAATGCTTGCAGACTACAGTTGAACACTGACAAGAGGTGCTGTTTAATGCCTACAAGCAGCAAGTTAGAAGGTATAGAATAGACACAGATTAAGGTCAGTGGGAGTAATGTACTTTACTTCCTTTTCTCAATAAAATACTTGAATATTGTTTTATTACTTTTTATTTAAATACCAAATGTGAGATTTAAAACATAATTTTCTACTTCAGAACATAATTCTATTTAATGCACGGTTTTCTATCAATCATTTAAAATTAAGTTTGAGTGGGCATAAGATTTTTACACTCACATTCCTGTGTATGACGATGAATTACATCCAGCAGCAAGACCTCTAATCGAGAGGTTTTGAGGCACATGGAACCACCTCTAAATTGCTGTTGTTCCCAGGTCTACCCTGATCTGGGGTAGTAGTTTGGGTCCCAGCTATGGGCAAATAGTGAAACCTCCAAACTGGGGTCCAAACACTATGAAAGTGTAGAAATACATTTTTATAGTGAAGGTGTCAGCAATGCCTTTTCATAGTAAATCCCTGAGCTGGGCCAGGAAATTTTTCTCGCCGGAGTCAATCCTTCAAATCTATAAATCAACCATTCGACCTTGCTGCCATATATGGTCTGGAGCCCCTTCTGTTTGTCTCAAGGTCCTTGATAAAATCCAGACGGATATGTAATGTAATTGGCCCTGATCTGGCATCTCGTCTGCAGTCGTTCTCTCACAAACATGCCGTTGCCTCTCTCTGTCTTTTTTACAAACACTTTCATGATAACTGCTCCAATGAGCTGCTTTTGCTGGTTCCCAGACTTCATGAATTTAAGCATTCAACTAGGCTGGCATCTCACTCTCACCATTTCACTGTCAAAACTGTTAAATGTAGCCATCTCTTCTACTTCAATAGCTTCATGTCTCGCACTTCTCGCTTGTGGAACTCCCTCCCCATTTCTTGTTTCCCTGATAGTTATAATCTCCAACTATTCAAATTTAATGTCAATCAACATCTCCAGATACCCTGATCTATCCCCTTACCTTCTCTTCATCCTTTCCTCTATAACTCTTCTTTGCTCTCACTCCAACTCTCTGTAACCCCTTGCGTGCTAGTGGCTTCCCGCCTTGCTTGGGGTGGAATGATTAAAAAATATATATATATATATATATATATTACCAGCAATACATTTGTAAAAGAAATTACTAATGCTCACAAGAAAATTAAATTTCTGCATTAAATGACCCATAAGGAGTTGATGTGCCGCTAAACAAACATCCAACCACCCACTTGATGTTAAAAATACAAGTAAATAAATACATGATGAAAAATTTGAAATTTTTAATCACTCATTAAAAGTTTAAACTGGTATTTAGTCATCAAAAGGATAATTTTACAATTCATGTGTAGAGTGAGTGGCCATGGTTAAATGTAAATAAATGATATGACTGTCCAACAAACAGAATTGAAAAAATTTGCAATAAACAATAACAAGAAAAGAACAGGGTATATATATATATATATATATATATATATATATATATATATATATATATATATACCCAAGTTTAGGATTGGTGTATATGGAATAAATTCCAATAACCAACAATTACTATTCTTAAAAGAGTGCTCAATACAGAGAAGAGCATATATAATTGTTTATTTAAAAATTATAACATAAATATGTTATAAAATCACTACAAAAATAGCCATTTTGTTTCAACACCTCCGGTGTCTTAAAGCAAGTAAACAATATATACAAGGTAAATTAATAGTAATAAGGCAAAGCAACAGTAATATGGCAAAAACTTCACAAACTAAGAATTGGGGTTGGCACACAAGAGCAAATTCCTGTTCTTTTATTTTACTCTC
Organism: Acanthosepion esculentum; assembly: GCA_964036315.1. Lineage (NCBI taxonomy): Eukaryota > Metazoa > Mollusca > Cephalopoda > Sepiida > Sepiidae > Acanthosepion > Acanthosepion esculentum. The sequence goes on from OZ038479.1 coordinate 94,038,207, forward strand.
TTTAATAATGTTTTCTTTTTCTCATATTCTTTCACGCTCACTAACCCCCACCCCCACCCCTCATAAACGAATATAGTGTTATGACTTCAATCCAACGCAGACCAGGACTGAGTCATATGCATTGAGAACTGACCTATTTTATTGGCTAAGAAGAAATCCCAGCATGCATTTGTGTATTTCTGCCTATAAATTGTGGAGTGGAAAGTAAGTATTTTGCAATCATCCCCTATCAGAACTGGAAGCAACATCATGACTGAAAATTCATTATACAATCTCTGTGCATAGCATGTAATACATGAAAACAGTTTTAACTGTCATAAACACTACATTTCAATTTGAAGGCAAACAGCTTTTGAAAAATTATTGTCCAGTGCCTCCAGCACTTTTCTCAGTATCTGCTGTTGTTATTATTATTGTTCATATTAACACTACATTTGGCTGCATTGCCAGTCACACACCATAGATGAGCAGGAGGAGGGCTGAAATTAGTTGTTAGGCCAACATAGCAGAAGCTGACCCATGTGTTACCTACCTACCAACCTGGACTAAAAAGTGAAGCCCTGAATAAAAAAAACACCTATATTATATTACAGGTTGTGTTCTCATTTCTTGATGTGGCATTTGTTTTACATCTCCATTACCTTGGGCACTTTCCCAGCTTTCAGTGCACACCAATGTGTATAAGAACTGAAATGCAGCAGAGAGTACTCATTGGCTGGTTGGTGGAGAGCTTGGGTGAAGGTTGTGTTGTGTATTTACGCATTTTATTACTCTTTATATACTTTTATCATATTCCGACTAACAAAATCTGATTATAGAGACAAACCTAATCTACATGTACCCTAATTTTCTCTGATCATAGTCAAGTTCTTGGTTTTTATTCAGGTTTTCACTTTGTTTTTTCTTCACCCAGTGGCCTGCTAGCATTGTTATGCTCATGAACTGATCTTGTTACTTGCGTGGGGACTCAGTCTGTATCTCAAAGACCCAGAGCATTTTATTCTTATTTTCTAGTACAGTATCCAATTTTTATAGAGACCATGATCAATCCTAAGTTATTTGCATAATTCCTAGAGTATGACTGTTCACTCCCTCTCATGTCTGCATTTAGTTTTCTTTCAAGCCAACTTGTTGTATTCACTTACAATATGACTTATAGTTTTATCTTTTTCTTTACAAAGGTGGTATTTGCAGTATCATCTAATTTTGTTTTGATAATGCTTCTCATACATTTGTTCTTGGCTGCAATCATAAGAGCATTTCTTTCTCTTTTCAGGTGTCCTCTACATAACCATGTCAATGACTGTTTATTTGCAATATTTTCTATTGGCCATTTTGATTCTTTGCATACAGTTTCCCTATCTTCACTAATCTTATATATGTCCTCGTTTTATCTCCTGTTGCACTGTTTCAAGCAGTTTTCATATTTTCACTGCTCTTTGGTGTGTATTTTATAAATCGCATTTTGTTGACTGTTAAGACACAGCCTTCTTTTATTTCTACATACAGTCTACTGTTGCTGCCTTTGTTGCTGGGATGTAGTATTAAATGTATCAACATTAACTTCTTGGTTCAGTAATCTGTCAATTCAATTTCTTCTTTCGTTCAGTCTAAGAAAGGTCCTGAACATCTCTCTATGGAAACTAATCAAAATGATACTAACATCTATTAATATTAGCCTCTTTTAGTAAAAGATTTACTCTTCAATTTGATGACATCTGATGGGAATATATAATGATTATAATAATGATAGAGATTAAGGAAGGTGCTAGAGATCAGAGAAGTTTGTTCGCACTCAATCTACAATGACAACCAACAGATATGTCCGGTGTAAATATACCGATACATGAAGAATAATATTAATAACATCAGATACTGAGAAAGGTCTGGAGATTTGAAGAGTTTACTATCACTCATTCTCCGCTGGCAACTAGGGCACCCCGAAGTGGTGTAATGGTTAGCAAACTTGTCTCGCTAGCACAATTACGAATGAGTAGTGAGTTCGATCCTCACTGGGTGCCCCATGCTTTCGACCTTTTGCTGCATCTAAGCTATGCTTGGAAAATCGCTTCTCCACTGGCAACCATGATGATGATGATGATGATGATAACAGTGGATACTGAGGAAGGTGCTAGAGATTGAAGAAACTGCTAGAGGAGACTCAATATTTCCTCTTAATCTAAGATAGTTCTTTCTTAATTTATACCTGTTTTAAAGTTATTTACTTCAGCTCATTTTTACTTAATACAAGTTCCTGCAATATCTGTCTATATTTCTGGGATGAGGTATTGTAACAATTTACACTATTTACATCGTTTGGGCTGTTTTCCTTATCTTTATTGTCATATTCACAGCGTTTCGGCCATTGTATGCTCTGTCTTCAGGTGATATGCATTGGAATTTCAAACTGACTTTATATAGTCGATGGGGTTAGATTGTTCTAATTCCATGTGACATACCTTTTATGGAGCTTAGTATCAGTTACATTTAGTAACTCAACTCTCCAATTTTTTATTCTCACTGCTGTGGCCAGGTATTGAACCCACAACAATTTTGTGTCAAGTCACTTTTTGGATTACTCAACCAATGCTTTTATCCACTGGGCCATGTGTCCCCAAGAACAATTTACCCACATGGATTACAAATAGGGTTCGGTTTTGAAATTCAAACATATATCAGCTGAAAAAAGTCAGAGCATACAACAGCCAAAATGTTATGGATATGGAAATAAGGATGAGGACATCAGTCTGAACAATGTAAATAGGTTTGGTTTGTTTTATGGCATATCAACCTCAATGGGTTATTTAATGCTGACAAGATTTTTATTGCTGGTAAATTTTTCTTTTTCAAAAATGTATTGCTGGTAATAATGTTGGTATTAAAACCTATTTTTACACTTTCATAGTGTTTTGACCATAGTTTTGGGGGTTAACTATTTACCCAAATTCAGGGACCCTAACAGATGCTATCACCCCAGGTCAGGGTGGACCTGGGAACACCAGCAATTAAGAGGTGGTCCCATGCTCCTCAAAACCTCCTGATCAGAGGCCTTGCTGTTGGACGTAGTTTATTGTCTTACCCAGGATGCAAATATAGTTTATCATCATACCCAGGACACAGATGTAAATAGTGTAAATAAGTTGCTGCATGATTAAATTATTTCCTTAGTTCCACCCCCAACTCTGCACGGCACAATGCTTATTTGGTATGAGATGCTTATTATTTTTCAAAGTATTTTCTCCAAAGCTAGAAATTTCCCATAGACATGACTATTCTAGATGGTATTTGTACTTATTAAAAAAGAATGACCTTCAAAAACAATTTCTAATGCGCAACCAAACATAAACATTGATAGCATTATATAATGGTTCTAATATCAAAGGTAGCTATGATCAGGGCGTGTGCAAGGATCTTGTAGGCCCTCACTGAAACTATGATATACCCACCCACTGAATGTATGACATGGAGCCCCCAACTCTACTATATTTCAATTTTCATAAGGTAATATTCATATAAAATACAAATTTTATTGTATCCTAATTATATACAATAATGGATCATATGCAATATAGGGGAACAATTCAACTAGAAAAATTGTGATTGCATGAATAAAATTAATTTTTAATTTTATTTACCAAAATAAACAACTAAGTATTCTTGTGTATCAGATACAACCAGTGTATACTAAATACAGCCAAAATACAACATTATGGTTATTTCATGTAACACACTTATTATTTTTCCAATAATTTTCTACACAAGCTGATTATTTTGTTACAAAAATAAAAATTCTCCACTTATTCTATGAGTTGAAAAACTCTCATCAGCATGACTATGAATGTTGAGTTATCTGGGTTTTTTTTTATAGCTTATAAACTCTTTGTGGATTATTTGAAGACAAAATATATTTTGGATTGTAGGAGGTCACTTTCAGTACCCGGTGTTCCCAAGTGGCCCCCACTCATCTAAGATGGACTTGAACAAAAATGTACGTGAATTAATACATTTTTTTTTATTTCAGTGTATTTACAAACAACCCATTTAAACTGTTTTATTTGATGTTTTTCAATGCCTGTCACCTATTTAATAGGTTGTCTCTCCTCGAACATCTGAAAACACCAAGAAGTAAAAAGAGAGCCAATGAAAAACCTTTAAAAAAAGGTATTGCATTTGAAATTTAAAAACTGTCAAAGGAAAAGCATGTCATAAATATACTCTTTTAAAAGTTGCAGTTGTAAAATTTTTGGCATCAGCTTAAAAGAATAGAACTGGTCTCTGCAGCATTCAAAGATTTCCAGAAAGTACATTGAAAGAATTAATTTTAAAAAATAAGGAACCAAAAATCAAGATGAAATTAAGGCAAAGGAAAATTCACCCTGCTTTAAAAGCCTGAAGATATTTTGTTGACAAATTATTAAAGCTTTGGGAAAAAAAAAAAAGTAAATGTTGTAAGGAAGGAAAATGTGTGAATAAATCCTGACAGAAGAACACTGTAAAGAAAAAAAGTCTTGAAGAAAAATCAAAATTTCCTTTCAGTCGTGGTTTAAGGTAAGTGACAGTCAAGTATCAACTAATTCGACATTTTTACAGTATTTTTGTTTTTTTACAACTTTATTTTCTTTTGAATGATTTTCCTTCTTAATCTTTTACTAAAATTCTTTGATGGTATATTTATTTTATTTTGATTATATTCTATTTTTTTGTGGTTTCAACTGATTTTGTAAATCTTGCTGTTGAAACCACTTCTCGAACAATGTTGAGGTTAATATCTTAGGAAATATTAACGCTATTCAATTGGCTGGGTAAGATTTTAAGTAAATTGAAATTTCTTGACAGAGAGATAGAGAGAGTGAGAGGAGGAGGAGAAGTAAGGTAGAAAAGAGGGAAAGAAGGAGGAAAAAGAAGGCAAACAGCTCTTTGGGAAGAGTGAAAGAAAAGAAAAGAAAGGAAGCAAAAGAAAGGAAAAAAGGAATGATAGCAAGAGAAGGTAAAGAAAAATGAATAAAAAAGAGAATACAAGGAAAAAGATATCTGTTTTTCCTTGTAAATATAAAAAAAAAGAGAATAGATGAAAAGAAAGGCAAAAAAGAGTAAGCATTAAAGGAAAAATAAGAGAATGAAAATGTGAAGAAAAAAAAGTAAAGAAAGAAGAGATCTCGAAGGAAGTCAAGAAACTGGAAAATAAATGATAATCTGATAGAATAAAATAGAGACCCATTTTCAAAGTAATAAAAATGAAAAATAAAAAGGTAAAAAAGAGGAAGAAAAATGAAAGAAGTTAGGAAAAAATTGGAAAAATTGTTACAAATGAATATAAGAAAGAAAGAAGTTAGGAAGGAATTAAAAAAACTGTTAAAGTGAAAAAAGAAAGTAAGAACAAAAAATAAAAAAGGAGAGAGGAAAAAAGAAAGTAAGAACAAAAAATAAAAAAGGAGAGAGGAAAAAAGAAAGTAAGAACAAAAAATAGAAAAGGAGAGAGGAAAAAGAAAGAAAGAACAAAAAATAGAAAAGGAGAGAGGAAAAAAGAAAGTAAGAATAAAAAATAGAAAAGGAGAGAGAAAAAAAAGAAAGTAAAAACAAAAAATAGAAAAGGAGAGAGGAAAAAGAAAGTAAGAACAAAAAATAAAAAAGGAGAGAGGAAAAAAGAAAGTAAGAACAAAAAATAGAAAAGGAGAGAGGAAAAAGAAAGTAAGAACAAAAAATAGAAAAGGAGAGAGGAAAAAAGAAAGTAAGAACAAAAAATAGAAAAGGAGAGAGGAAAAAGAAAGTAAGAACAAAAAATAGAAAAGGAGAGAGGAAAAAAGAAAGTAAGAACAAAAAATAGAAAAGGAGAGAGGAAAAAAGAAAATAAAATATAAGGAAAAAAATTGAAGAACTTGCAAAAAAAAAAAAAGCAAGAAAGAATTGACAAAATTGTCAAAGTGTAAAATTAAGAAGCGGAACAAAAAGGTAAAAATGAAGAAAGAAAGGGAGAAATTGTAGTTATTATCTAAGTAAAAAAAAAGAAAGAAAGACATTAGTATGAAATTGTCAAAGTGAAAAAGGAAAACGAGAACAAAAAAGAGAGAAGCAAATGAAAAACAAGAAGGAATTGGTGAAATTGACAGAATGAAAAATAGAGACTATAAGAAAGAACACAAAGGTGAAAAAGGAAGAAATTTTCAAAGTGAACAAAAAAAAAGGTAAGAAGGAAAGAGAAAAGAAATAAGGAAGGAATTAGAGAAGAGAGAAAGGTAATGGCAAAAAGAAAGGAAGGTAACATAAAAAAGGTAAGAAGGTAGAAGAGAGATGACAGAAAAGAATGAAGAAGGACAGTTATAAGAAAAAAAACGGATGAAAAATAGTGATTTGGAAGGAAGTAAAAAGAGAGATGGAAGTAAAAAGAAAGAGAGAATTAATTCAAAGAACTGCAATTACTGTTGAAAATTAGGGTCATCTGCCTTTATATGTCAAGTTTCACTTTAAGAAGAAAATCTTTAACAAGAAAAAAAATTCTTTTTCTTTACTTCCCAAAATGTTATTTTATGTATTTTAGTTTTATTTGTTTCTTTCCATTCCTTTTATCTTTTTATTCTAACTTTTATCATTCATTCTTTTGTGATCCTCCAACCTGGTCACTTCCACATTGCATTGAAGCCAAAATACAAAATGACTGGGAAGGGATAAAATAGTAAGACGAGAAGAACCAACAGGATAAAACGCTTAAAATCTATTTTGATGGCTTTCTTTTTTTCTCTTACTCTTTCTCTCTCATTCTGTGCCTCTCTCTCTCTTTATTTCTCTATTACTCTATTTCTCTCAACCACTATATCTCTTTCTATATCAATCTGCCTCTCTTTCTCTTTTCTATTAAGTCTTCCTCTTTCTTTCTCGTAATGGCTCTCTCATTTTATCTCTACCAACACCTCTTCTCCTGTACATTTCTCTTTCCCTTCCCCTCTATATCTCCCTCTCTTTTTCTGTCTCACTATATTTCTCTCTTTCTCCAGATACATCTTTCTCTTTCCTACTATAACACACTGTCTTTTACACTCTATCCCTCTCTTTCTTATCAGCTATATCTATCTCCTTCTATGTCACTCTCTCCTCTCTCAGTCTCCTTCTTTCTCTTTCCTTCCATGCCCCTTTTTTCTCTTCTACTATATTTATCTCTCTATAACTCTCTTTCTCTTTTCCTCTATGTTTCTATGTCTCTCTCTTTTTCTCTCTCACTATATTCCTCTCTTTCTCCAGATACATCTTTCTCTTTCCTGCAATGTTTTTGTACTGCTCCATCTCTTTCTCTCTTTGTGCTTTGCTTTTTTTATTTCTTTATTTTTTTTATCTCTCACTCCCTTGCACTTGAGTTAAAAGCTGGCTTCTCTTAATTGACAAGGTGACAAGGCTAAAAGAAAGAAGATTGTGACAGGTCAGGGATGAGGACTGGCAGATGGAAGTTGGGGTTTGGCTAAGAAGTGATGCACTTGAAGTAGGGAGTGGGTGACACGAGGAGGTCATGACAAGTTTCGTTGATGGATGGATGGAAAGAGGATTTTTCACTCTTTTCAAGAAACAAGGAAAGAAACAGAGGAATGTCGGAAAACCTAAGAAAAAATCTGAAGGACTGCAATCAAGAATAAAACTGGTGAAGAAATAGAGGGTGAAAGAAAGAACATGGGAGTAAAAGGCAAAAGAAAAATAAAGATATGAATTGAATAAAAAAAGAGGAATCAAAAAAAAAAGAGGTCTGAGAAAAAATTGTTAAGAAAGAAAGAAAGAAAGAAAGAAAGTAGGAAAGGAAAGAAACAAACAAACAAGAGGGGGTAACAAAATAGAAGAAAGGTGCATGAAATTAAATAGAAAGAAAGAAAAAATGAGAAAGAAAAGACTAAAAAGAAAAAGAATAAAAGGATAGAATTAGAACAAAAAGAAAGAGAAAAGATGCTAGAAAGAAAGAATGAAAAATGAATGAAAAATGAATGAAAAAAGAAAAAAAGCTAAAAAGAAGAAATGAGGAAAGAAACCATTAAAAAGAAAATGAAAACAAGATAAACAGAAAGAGAAAAAGAGAGGAATCAAAAATGAAAAAATAAAGGAAAAAAGATGATAACGCAAACTGCAGTATTTGAAAATGAAATGAATAAAGAAGTTAAAAAGAGAAAATGAATGAAAATAACAGACGAAAAGGGATACTGAATATCTGCTCAAATATAAAAAATGGAGAACAGAAAGAACTAATGAAATAAATAATGAAAGAGAAATGAAGGGAGAAAGGATGAGTAAGCGAAAAAGAAATGATGAAAAAAAAGAATAGAAAATTTAAGAAGGAAAGAAGTAGGAAATAAATTATAAAAGGATGGAAGAAGAAATAGAGAATTAAAAAAGAATGGAGAGAAGAAAGAAAACATGAAAGAAAGAAGAATGAAAAAAAAAAAACAATGAACAAAAAACCAAAGGAATATAGAAAAATGAAAGAAAAGAAAAAGAAAAGCAAAAAAATTAAAAGAGAAAGAAAGAAACAATGAGATAAAATGCTTTATATTCTTACTTGGACTTTTAAAAAAACTACTGGATCTGAGTGACCCTGAGAGAATTAGAACTCCTTCCAAGATTCATTATAAGCAGATGTACTCTTAACAACATAAGATATGCAAATGACGCAGTATTGATAGTGGACATGGAAATTAAACTACAGGAACTATTACAGAGGTTAGTAAAGGAAAACAAGAGCTAACCAAGATGCAAACTACAAATTAGAGATACCAAAATCAAGCAAGTACAATAATTTAAATATCTCGTTAACAGAAGAATGGAAATGTGACCCCCAAAATATAGTGAAAGGCTAGCAACATTTTGTCTGTAGAAAACGGATTGTAAGTTTGAAAATAATTCATCATGCACAAAGCTGCAGAAACATTTTTGAACTCTTTCAATGCTAGCAAGTGAGAACTGGCTGGGTGGAATTAGACCAGTTAAAGAAAGATTATGTACATTATTCAAACTATTGTCCTTATCTTTGTCGCCATATTTATTACAACATTTTGGCCATTGTATGCTCCGGCCTTCTTCAGGTGGTTGGAATGTTGAACTGAACTCTTTATTTCGCTCACTGGGGTAGACTGTTCTAGTTCCACATGCCATGTTTAATGGATGTCAGTTATCAGTTATCTCCTGTTAATTCCCTTCTCCAAGTTCTCCAATGCCGTAACCAGGTATTGAACTCACACTCTTTGGGTCCTGTCACTGGATCTAACTAATGCCTTTATCCACTGTGCCATGTGTCCTTGAGGACATCTGTGTACATAATACCTCATCTCATAAATATAGACAGATACTAAAGAAAGATTATATAAGAAATGCTATACTGACCTGGAATGAACAAAACGGGTTCACAAATATCTCAAAAACTAGTTCATATTATATAGTGTTGTATGAATTCTTAAGGTATCAGCTCATATACCAGGTTAAGCAAAAAGTTCTTTTTGATTTTCCCTGATTAATTTTGGCAACTTTTCTCTTCATGTTATATCATTAATTTGATACAACTTGTCATTCAATTGTTGCTGAATTGTTTAGTCTTTATTTTCCTATATAACATATAAACATTAATTGTTTAATTTTTATTTTACAGTTTTGATAATGTGATGAAAACATTGCAATTAGAGTCATTTTACGCTACTTGTGGAAAAAAGGACCAAGTATAAGTGCAGTGGCAACTGAAATTAATTATATAGAAGGCCTAGGAATTGTCAACAAACATGTAGCACAAAACTGATTCAGATGTTTCAAGAAAGGTGACCATAACCCCAAAGACAAATCAAGGTCAGAGAGACCTTCTGTTGTGGAAGATGAGACCTTGCTTGTAATGGCTGAACAACAGCCAAGTAAAAGCACTTATACTGGTGAGATGGAGAAGTACTAGGAAGAGGAAAAAAGTCAAACAGAAGAAGAGCTATTAAGCAAAATTTCATGGGAAAATTAGCTCAGGCGGGGGGTGTTGTAATGGAATGTTCCATTCTCTCTATTGCCTATTGTGGACTGACTATATCAGTAGATATATATAGCATGCACAGGATATACCTGGCAGACTTAATTCAGGAATCACTAGCCTTCTAACAGATTCCCTGTCTTTCATTAGTGTATTCTCTTTTACAATAAACCTCTCTTTCATCTACACCCATATTGCTGTTCCTTCCACTCGAGTGCCACCTTTGTCAGTTTGTAACCTTCTTTAAGGATACAACATATACATTGTCAGCAGAATTTGGTCCTTTACAAAGCACCATCAATTAACGCCTCCATAAGCTCAGTCTTGTGAACGGGTACTGTTGAGAAGTTCCTCACAAACTGATCAGTCTTAATGATGTGTGAATATTTACAAACAACTATTGGCAAATGCTCAAGATGCTCATTTTTGGTGTCATATTACAACTGGGGAAGAAAAATGGATCTATTTTTGCAATCCTAAAAAAAGAAATCAGTGTCATTGTTTGGGCCAGGCTTCAGAACATGGTCAAACAAGGATGGTTTGAACAGAAGGCCATGTGCGTTTGGTGGAATTTTGAAGGTGTAGTCTCTTTGAGCTTGCTCCAGATGGTCATGCTGTGAACGCTGATCTGCATGCTCAACATCTGTAGCTAGTATATGATGCTTTGAAAGCCCACTACCCAATATTGGTCAATCAAAGACAAACATTCCTACAGCATGACAATGACACAGCACACACTGCCAATTGTAACCAAGTGCAATCTTGAAGAACTTGTAGGGCTGGAAGTGCTGCTTTAACCTGCCTACAGTGCAGACCTTGCACTGTCAGATTACCACCTTTTCTGAGCCATGGTTCATTTCCTGTGCAGACAAAGGTTCAACAATGTGGTTGAGGGTGAAAATAGAATTATGGAATTATGTTTCTGGCACAATGATGGCAACAGATAACAGAATATGATGAGATATATTTTGATGAATAAACACTTTTCGTATATATAATTTGCTTAAACTATTAATTAAAACTTAAAATACAAAAAATGTTTTGACTCAATTTAGTATAAGGAGTAAAAGAAAACTGTTTTATCAGATCAGTAGTTAAAAATGTCTTCAAATTAATTGATCTTAAAGAAAACAATCCTTCCTTAGATACTATAGACTTGCTTCAAAATCACAAATGACCAAATAACAAAACCACATCACTAGAACACTTCCAACACCAGCAACAACAACAAAAGTTGGTGGCACATATAACTGGAAGCAGGGCTGGCTCAAGGTACTGGCAATTTGGGTGCCATAAAGGCTGAAGGAGCCATCATGCCACCTTGTCATGTGTTTTGATTCTTCCAGAACTAAAGATTATAAAATATATATGCCATGACTCAAGAAAGATTAAATTCTTTGGCTTTTTTGTCAATAGAAAATGATCTTGCAAAGAAGATAGGTGTAGAAAGTGCCATCAAAAGATTTACAGATCTAAAGGCTAGAAAAAAATGTTTTCTTTCACTTGTATTAAGTTGTATATTATAATAAACTTGTTATTCTATACATTTAATTTTTCTCGTTGTGAAAATTTTTAAAAATTATCCTTGTAAGGTCACTGAAGTTTAGTTTGCTCGGGAACCAGAAACCCTAGGGCCGTCAATAACTGGGAGATAAACTAAAGATGTAATCAAACTGCTAACTTTCCACACTATCAAAAACAAAAATTTTAAATGGAAATTCCAATTAATATTTGAGCTATGAAGAGTTGATTTTTGAAGTCTAATTTTCTGAAAAATTGTTTTAAGAAAAAAGATTTTGCAAATTTCAACTAACAGTAACACTAAGTCAATGAATTTCAAATGTTTTCTGTATGGAAACGGTTAATCTCACCATTCCCATTTCCATTTGTATCTTTTCTTGTTCATCTGTCGATAACTTCTGTCAGGTTAAAAGCAAAGAGATATATAAAATTGGCAAGGAACTCCAACTTTGAATCAAATGTCTAACCATTAAAGAAACAGGACATATCCATTATGCCAGAATTTTCATCCCTGAACAGCACAGGAAAATTAACTTGCAAATTCTGAGGTAGATCACACAGATACTACACTGGTCTGAGACAAAATTTCCAATCCATATGTAAATAACGCCATCATTTTTTTGTTTGAGTATTCTAAAAATCATTAAAATATTTAATAACTGTTTGGGTACATTAATTAGTGATTCCATAAAAATTAACTGAGAGGTTTGTTTACATTTTAAGAATATTTTCCATAAATGTATCTATCATGTTTTTTCTGTTTCAATTTTTAAGGAATTTTTTGTTTTGCTTTGGGTTTTTTTCTTAATATTTTTCAACATAATTTTTTCCTTTGAAAAAAATTATATCAAAAAAAAAAATTAAATCCAGCACAATTCATTAAAATTTCTGTTTACACCTTGTCTTGTTCATCTGTCTATAAGTGTTGTCATGTTAAAAGCAAACAAATATATAAATTTGACATGAATCAAACGTCTGAACATGAGAGAAGCAGGCAAGTGACATATTCATTGTCAACAGTAAAATAACCAGTATACCCATAAGTATATATTTATGCATGGCTAAACTATACAAACATATATTTTAGTAAATGTATTTATTGCAGTCAATCTCTAGGCAAGACTTTCTCTGTAAGAAAAAAAGAAGCAAGGTTGCATTAGTTTATCCTGACTTCTAAATGTTCAATTGGTGCTTTTAAGTTAGTCTGATGAAATGTTTTTAAAATTTTGAAAGTGCTTTATTTATATATGTATCTGTTTTAACCCTTTCATTGTTTCATTTTTATAGCATCGTCTGGCTGTGTTGGCCTTTTTTAGCAAAACAGAAAAGATATTGTCTATTTCCTGAATGTTTTAGACAATCTCAGAAATCAATTATAGGCATTACTAATTTGGTTTTGAGCAGACATCTCCAATACATAATATAATAAAAGTATATTACAAAATAGCTTATATTGTATGCTACAATGTGTCTATGCTGGTTTGAAAATAGCACTAAGCACTAGTTAATAACACAAGTACTAGGGATCAACATTTCATGGTGACTTTGAAACATATATACAGATTGATAAGAGGCAATGTAAGTTTTGTAAAGACATATATGTATGTCTTTAAAAAAAAAAAAAAATATATATATATATATATATATATATATATATATATAAAAAGTGAACATAGAAGTCAACACTAAGATGTGACAGTCTGTTTCATGCTAGATGCAATCATCGGGCCACGAGATGAGACTCGTGGCCTGATGATTGCATCTAGCATGAAACAGACTGTCACCTCTAAGTGTTGACTTCTATGTTCACTTTTATATTTAACCATGCTCTATCTCTGATATTGAGCACTTTATCCCATAAATATAGCACTCTTTAAGACTATATTTCTTCCTATATATATATATATATATATATATATATATATATATATATATATGGACTCTCCCGTCGAACTCAACGTATGAGGGTCAGGCAGATCAGTTCCCAGAAATTGAAAGCCCGACACCGACACATGAGATTTGATTATAGTGGTGAAGGCTTTGTGCAGGGCCATCCACACTTTTTGGAGGGACAAATACAGGGACCTGGTGCAGCGAATGCCACAAGGTCCCCAAACGACCCTCCGCAGGTTTTGAATTCAGAGTTGTTCTTCTCCTAGACCAGTTGCCATCCAAGGCTATAGAACCCAGTCTGTCTTGCTATTTACCCATAGTTGGAGGGAAAAGAAGAGGATTCACACCTTTCCCAAGGGTATTAGCAAGTAAGTGAATGTAATGGATTCGACTGGAATTCGAACTCAGCTCTCCGATTCCTCAATCCAAGCCGTTATCCATTACTCCACCGTGCATATATATATATATATATATATATATTATGATTGCATCTAGCATGAAACAGACTGTCGCCTCTAAGTGTTGACTTCTATGTTCACTTTTATATTTACACACGCTCTATCTCTGATATTGAGCACTTTATCCCATAAATATAGCACACTTTAAGAATATATTTCTTTTTATATATATATATATATATATATATATATAATATGAAATTGTTGTAAAAAATGTATGTAAAATTATATGTACATATTATAAAAATATATAAAAAAATGTTTGAAATATATATATATATATATATATATCTAATATAAAATCAAATAGTTGTAAATATTAAAGAAGAACAAAGCTTTCAATATTTGAAAGTTAATTTTACTAGAATATTTCTACTCGAGCTGCCCAATTTACACTTCCTGGCCTTGACTGAATTCAAAAATGTTTGCACAGCCTTGTGGACCAGAAATTATTTTCCACCTTACAACTTTTTTCCCATAGACAAAACATTGCTATCCTCTCACTATATTATTATTATTTCCATGGCAGCTTTTCAGACAAGATACCTTCCCATCTAGGGCCTACTATGCCATTATACACAGGGTTGAATCATACTTGTCCTTTCAATTTCCATTCAGATAGTTTCTTCCTGAGAACTGCTACTTTGTGGAACAGAATCTTGAGAAGACACATCCCCAATCACTACAATCTTGACCTCTTCAAAATAAGGTCTGCTGTTAACTATATTACATGTCCTCATAATTCTGCACTTATTTCCTACTCTTGCAACCATTCAACAACCTCATTCAGAAGCCCTCTAACTTGAGTGGCTCTTGTGCCTTGTATTGGGTGTATATTTAGTAAAATAAGGTATGATAAAATCAGAATGCAGCACCCTAAAATATGACAAAGCTAAGCAACTGTTTGATAGGTTTAAGAGCAAATCCTTTAAATTTTCTGACAAAAATAAAACTCTCATAATGATATTTCAAGGAATATATTTCTGACAAAACGTAAAAGGGTTGGGGAAAAATTATAATTGAGAGACAACATACTCATTTGGTCAAAGCTCAATTACTGATTTTTCTTTTAAACTAAAGTTCACCAAAACCAAGTCCAAAGAGCCACTCAAGGTTGATTGTTACTGAATCATGAGAGGGATATGAACATAAGAGAAGTAAGTAAGAATATTATGTAAGAATATTACAAGGATGTGGTGGATAGATAATGATAAACTCTAGATTTGAAGAGGTTAAGATTATAGAATTCATTGAAGCTTCCACGTAGGAACTTGTTCCATAAAGAAAACAGTTATTAGGAAGAAGTTTTCAGAGTCAATCTCCCTTCTTACCAAAGGAACACATATGAAATGAGGGTGATTCAACCTTGTGGACATAACAAGGTGTGTCTTTGTAGTCAAGTGTGCTCACAGTCTGTCACTTGTGGAAATAGTATGACATGATAAAACAAGAATATTGGTATGTGGCTTGCATATTTACAAATGGGCTGGTAGTTCAAATCAGGGTATCGTTCACTTGAATCACCAACAATGAAAAAGTAAATGAACATGTTCGGTAAACTTGTATAATAGTAATAAACAGTGTGTGATAAACCATTTTAAACTCTTTGAATCCCACTACAGCCCCACAATTAATTAGACTATAGCTAAACTTTAGTCAGGGTTTATATTTAAGTCTACAAGTAAGTATTGATCAAGTTTATACTTGAGTCTGCAAACATTCAGCAAGAAGGTGACCTCTTTTGTGGGTTTTGTAGCCCTCTGCATTCTCTGTTTATTACAAGAAAACTTTCCTCCCAGTGAAAAGACAGCTGACTTGGCTTTCAATAAGACAGTATGATTTTGATGTACTGGTCTGGAGACAGTCATAGAGACCTACACAGTGAGACAACAGAGGCAGCTCACTATGGAACAGCAAATGTAGTTGCCAAACACTAGTTTGAGCCACATATGATGTAGTAACAATGTCACAAGGGAAAAGAAAAGAGGAGGAAGAAGTAGACAAAAAAAAAAAAGAATGAATGGTTAGAAATAAAAAGAATAAAAGACAGTAGTGATGAAAAAGCAGAAAAAAAAGAAAAAGGAAAATTGGATGAAAAAGAGAAAAAGAAAGAAAAAAGAACATAGGAATAAAGCAGGATGAAAAGAAAAAGAAAAATCAGAGTGAGGCTAACAAGGCAAAGAAAAAGAGAGGGAAAAGAACTGAATAGAAAGACAAATGATAGAAAGAGAAATGAGACAAAAAAAAAATACATTGAAATTAAATTTTCACAGCATATCATGTTAAATTTCTATGATTCAAACACATTGGGATAAAGTGCATTTATTAGTATGGATAAGTTGAGTAGGTTAATTTAACACACTATCAATACTTGTCGGGTTATTTAATATTAAATATAAGTCTTGCAGGACAAAAATAACCATGTAGAAATATGTACAGTTTTTACACATAAGTCAAAAAGTAGACATAGGTAATATTTACACTTGTGTAAAAAAAAAAAAAAGAGTAGATATGCCTCCAGTTTATACTAAATCAAAAAAGTAAACATATTTCTGGTTTACATTTGAGTCAAAAGTGTAGATATACAGGGTGGTCGGAAAGTCTTGTCACTGCTACAGAAAATAATAATGCTCTGTGGGGTATTATCAAGGAGAGAGTTTCACATGAACGATATCAGAATATCCATCAATTGAAGGATGCTGCTTGGAGAGCCCTTGCAACAATCAACAAATCACAGCTTTGTAAAATATTATACAGGACTTGGCACCACTTCATTTTGTGCCACGAAAATGATGGTGTTCTTACAGACTTTCTCGATGTGTGACAGCGTCAATGAAAGTGAATAAACTGAATTCAGTACATATGTTTTGTATTACTGTATTACTTGTTCTTTCATTACTTTTTGGTATGGGGTAACAAGACTTTCAAACCAACCCTGTAGGTTCAGTTTGCACTGCAGTCAAAAAGTTAGACACTTGTGTAAAAAAAAAGTCAACATACATTCAGTTTATACAAGAGTCAAATAGGTAGACATTGGTCTGGTTTACACTACAGTCAAAAAGGTAGATATTCATCCAGATTACACTACAAAAAGGTAAAAATGGGCATGTGGCCGAGTGGTTAGAGCATTCACATTCTGACCATGAGACCCAGGTTCAAATCATACCATGGTCGATTTATCTTGATGTTGTCAGACTGGAGGGGTCAATCCCAGCCTGTGGCACCTTTGGAAAGTGCCTGAAAACCATACCATGGGTTGACCCAAACCTTGTGAGTGAAATTGGATAGACATAACCCTTGTGGGCCATCCATAGCTGTGCTAGCACAAAGTCACAAGTCATCGTGGCCGAGGGCTTGAGTGTGCTGGCCTTGTTCAAATTGTTGATCTCGCTAGATAATACGCTCTTTCTCAGAAACCTGTAACTAAGATCTGCTCAGCAAAGCTGCAGTATAAACCACAGGTGGGCTCTGTGGATGTTGATCAAACACAAAATGTGCCTGAGCAAGCATCTGCGACAGGAATTGGCTAGCCACCCTAGTAGACAGGTATCCTTGAATGCAAGTGGCCAGCTGTACAAAAAGGTAGATATAGGTCTGGTTTATACTAAATTTAAGAAGGCAGACATAGGTTTGGGTTACATTAATTCAAGAAGTTAGACATAGACTCTTCCGGTGTACCCACACCCGATTTCCCCCTTAGAACTGAGGCTCTATTGAGCGAGTTGCACATAACCCCGTCATCGATATTGGGTATTATCTCTAATTTAGACGCCCATAATTCTAGTGGTGGAGACGGGATACCAGCCATTGTCCTGGAGAAATGTGAGCCTGAACTGGCCCCATGTCCTCTCCAAATTATATAACTACTGCCTCAATGAATCTTGTTTTCCTGGCTGTTGGAAGTCCTCATCCATTGTTCCTGTCTTTAAGAACTCTGGAGACCCTTCTGACCCTTCTATCAGTATCCTACCCCTCTTCGGCAAAGTCTTCGAAGCTTTAATCAATGCTGAAGTGGTTAAGCACCTTACATCCCATGATCTGCTCTCTGACAAGCAATATCGTTTCCGCTTTGCCCGTTCTACAGCTGATGTGCTTACAGCCATAACTGAAATTATTTACCAAGCTCTTCATAATAACAGAGAAGCTCGTGCCATGACTCTAGATATCTTCAAAGCGTTTGATAGGGTTTGACATGCTGGCCTTCATCTCAAGCTTCAGGGTTATGGAATTTCAGGTTGATTGTTTGCCTTAATATAATCATTCCTGTCAAACCGTGTATTGAAGGTCTTTCTTAATAGATTCTCTTCCAGCTCCTATCCCACAAATGCAGGTGTTCCCCAAGGCTCTATCCTAGGCCCTACTCTGTCCCTTATCTTCATTAACAATCATCCTGACATCAGAATTTCCCAAGTAGGCATCTACACAGACAACACTACTATTTACTCCTGCCTCAAAAACAAATCTAGTGTCGCTGACAAAACTAACCTGGCCATTTGTCTTGAAAAGGACCTCCAATTGGTTGTGGCCTGAGGCAGGAATTGGCTGGTTAACTTTAATGCCTCAAAAACAAAACTGCTCTCTATTAATCACCACAGAGAACCATTCCTGCCCCCCCCCGCCATTAGAATGTCGCACGCTCAAATCCACGAGAGCACCTCTTTGCGACTGTTAGGGCTCACATTGACTGCTGACCTGAGATGAAACAAATACATTTAGTCAATAGCTTCATCCACCACAAGGAAAGCTGGCACCCTGTGCTGAGCCAGGAAATTTTTCTCACTGGAGTCAATCCTTCAAATATTAAAATCAACCATTTGCCCTTGCATGGAGTATTGCTGCCATATATGGTCCTGAGGCCCTTTCTGTTTGTCGCAAGGTCCTTCATAAAATCTAGACGGATATTCAATGTAATTGGCCCTGATCTGGCATCTCGTCTGCAGTCATTCTCTCACAGACATGTTGTCGCCTCCCTCTGTCTTTTTTACAAATACTTTCATGGTAACTGCTCCAATGAGCTGCTTTTGCTGGTTCCCAGACTTCATGAATTTAAGCATTCTACTAGGGTGGCATCTCAATCTCACCCTTTCACTGTTGAAACTGTTAAATGTAGCTATCTCTTCTACTCCAATAGCTTCATGTCTCGCACTTCTCACCTGTGGAACTCCCTCCCCTTTTCCTGTTTGCCTGATAGCTCTAATCTCCAACTATTCAAATGTAATGTCAATCAACATCTCCAGATGCCTTGATCTATCCCCTATCCTTCTCTTCATCCTTTCCTCTATCACTCCTATTTGCTCTCACTCCAACTCTCTGTAACCCCCACCCCTTGCATACTAGTGGCTTCCCACCTTGCTTGGGGTGAAAAACAAAATGAAAAAAAGATCTGGTTTACACTAGATTCAAGATGGTAGACATAGGTCTGGATAATCCTAGAGTAAAAAATATAGACATAGGTCTAGTTTGCACAAGATCTAAGAAAGTTGATCTTAGCCTCGTTTACACAAGATAGAGGTTCAGTTTAAACTAGAGCAAAGAAAAGTGAGAGAAAAGCCAGACATTACTCTTGCTTTAATAATAATTAAAAAGTTAGTAATTGATTAGTTTTATACCTGATTCCACAAGTATTCACCCAATAGTTGGTCTCATTTAATGAAGTCTTGTTTCTCTGTGACAAGGTGTATTTGATGTATTTTAAGCACTGCCAACAGAGCAGGAACATGAAGAGGATTATGTCAAAAAATATATACTTGTTGTGTAAAATAAATGCTCTTCTCTTATTAGGAACTTATTAACTTACCTAAATAATTTTAAAAGAAGAAAACATTGAAAATCAAGAAAAAAATCAATTTTTCAGTTGTCAGGAATTAGTGCCAAAATCTGAATTGGCCATAACATTACAAAACCAGAGGCTGGATTGGCCAGGACATGACAAAATCAGAGACTGAATTTGTCAGGACATAATTTTTGCAAGAATCACTGAAAAAACAGGGATATTATATGTATATATAGGTGTATGGCCTGGTAGCTTGAATATTCACTTTCTGAACCAGAACCTGTGTTTGAATCCCTTCAAGGTAGATTTATCAGGAATGTGACTTCTTGATATTATTAGTCTGGGGCCTGAAAACCATACTATGGGTTGGCTCAAGTCTTGTGAGTGAAATTTTGTAGACAGAACTGTTCAGGAGCTGTCAATGGTTGTGCTAACACAATGTTACAAGTCATCATAACCAAGGTTTGTTCGGCATAGTTGCAGTATAAACTACAGGTGGGCTCTGTAGGCATTGAACAGATATGCATGTGCATGAGCAGGTGTTTGCAACATGGATTTCCAAGCTACCTTAGCAAATGGATGTGCTTGGAAAATGAGTAGCCGGCCATTATTATATGTATATTGTATGTAAATACATTGCTGTGATTTTACTCAAATAAAGCACTGGAAATGATTTTATGATAGGATTGCATTGAAAATCAGGAAGAAAGGAACAGTGGCCTGGAATTGATGAAAGTATTGCACACAAAATTTGGCTATTATATGTCTAAATGTAAATGTTTCACCTTTCATTCCTATCTGCTCTCGCTCCAAATCTTCTGTAACCCCTTGCCTTGAGCGATCCACTATCTTTCTCCACATCCCCTCCTTTACCACTCCTATCTGCTCTTCCTCCAAACCTTCTGTAACCCCTTGGGTGCTAGTGGCTTCCAGCCTTGCTTGGGGTGATAAGCTTAAAAAAAAAAAAAATTTCTTATAATAATGCACTGGAAATGTTTTTTACGACAGGATTGTATTGGAAAATCAAGAAGACTGTCAGGAAGTAATGCAAGCAAGAATATGTGTAGAATGTCTAGAATGTCAATGCCTTGTAAACAATCTTCCTATCAGAATGCACTGGAAATTATTTTACTATAGGACTGCATTAAAATTAATGCAAGCAGTACTCACAAAACAGGGCTGTTATATATATAATATTAAGAGAGATTGTTAGTGGTCAAGAATTACTGCAAGAATAACTAATAGAACATGACTATTTCTTTTCTTTTTTTTTTACTTTTTTAGTACTGTCCACTGAATAGAAGTCTCTAGAATGTTGTGTTCTGTGTCATATCTCACTCATCATTCTTCTACATAAAACAGTATCAATGTAAAGGACCATTTCTTTTGTTATTTGTTTTATTAGGAGAGAGTGGTGGCAGTTTGGATTCTAAGAGGCAGTAGGAGGAATGATGTCACAGAAACGCATATCACACATTGGCTCATCATCCCTGTGCGCTTGGTCTTAGCTGGTCGCTAACCTGGGTGTGGGAAGCATATCAACACTTCAGAATTCTTGCACACTCTCTGTTGAATTTGAGCTGTTTTGGACTTATATTCAAAACCCAAACAACGGCAATCCATCACTGTCAGAATACCACAACTACAAGGCACTCCAGTCAATCACTGACCATTCTAGCCCTGACTGCATTCTGTAACAAAAACCACTAAAGGTAGGTGGTAACTGAAAGAGGTTGTTTTATGGCTATAAGAGGAGGAGATTTGTAATGTAGATTTTGAGCATATGCAGAATAAATAATGGTTGACCCAAAACATTGAGGTTAAAATTGTTAAGATCATGGAAGCATCCTCTAGGGAGTATTGTCCACAAAGCAGCAATTCTTGGAAAGAAGCTGCCCAAATGGAACTTCCTTCTTACCAATGTAATTTGAAGGGAAAGAGGATAATTTGATCCTGTGTACATTTTTTTAATCATTTCACCCCAAGCAAAGCAATAAAGCCACTAAGACACAAGTGGTTACTGAGTGTGAAAAAATATGAGAAAAAAGAATTACTGAGCAGGAATTATAAAGACAGAAGATAACAATTGACATTGCATTAACATTTTTGAAGATCAAATTGACTGGAAAGCAAGAAACCAAAAAAGAGTTCAACAAATGAAAAGCACAAGAGAAGAAACTGTTGGCATAGAGCTTATGGTTATATAAGCCATTTCAACTGTAAAAATGGTGAGACCTAACTACCAGTCTAGCACTGCACTTAAATTCATAAAGTCTAATTACCAAAGAGAAAAGTGAGTCAGAACAATTACAATGAAAAAATATATATATATTCTTTTAAGCATTTCACCCCAAGCAAGGTGGGAGTGCCACTAGTACACAAGAGGTTACAGAGAGTGAAAGTAAGATAAAAGGGGGGATAGGGGGGTAAGAAAAGGATAAAAAGGAGAACGGGGATCATGAACATGTCAAGTTAAATTACGTTTAGATTTTTAAAGATTATAATTATCTTGGAAGCAAGTAAGAGGAAGGGAGTTCCACTGTAAGGAAGTGTGAGAGAAGAAGCTGTTAGAGTAGAAGAAGTGGTTACATTTAACTGTTTCAACAGTAAAAGTGTGGGACTGAGATGCCAACCTAGTAGCACGCTTAAATTCATGCAGTTGGGGCACCAGTGAAAATAGCTTGTCAGAGCAGTTGCCATAAAAATATTTGTAGAAAAAACGGAGGGAAGCCATATCATTTATAGAAAAGGAACAGGGAAGCTAAGTTATAACAGTGGGAAAGTGACTGAAGCCAAAATGCAAGGTCAGGATCAATAACATTGCAGATTCTTCTTTCTATTTTATCAAGAATCACTATATATATATATATATATATATATATATATATATATAGCAGAATCATTGGACAAGATGTGGGAGCAATATTCATTAAATGGGATGGCATGTCTTAGTTGCAATAATATAACTACATTGCTAGGATTTTATTGAAGGAATGCATTGAAAATCAGAAAAAAAGGACTGTCAGTGGTCAGGAATTAGTGTAAGCCTTACTGACAATTGGGCTATTTCTAATGTAAAGAAATTATTAATTTTGGTATGTTTTGTGTGGTTTTAATATTAACTCTGTGGTAATTAAAGAAAAAGCATTACACTTTGACCAACCCATGTATGAATATTGATAAAATTAAAAATGAACTCAGTGGTGAGAAGAATGAGAGGAAGAGGAAGAAGAGAGACTCTTTCAGACTCGCATTCCATTTGGAGTACTGTGTTTCAGCACAAATGCAAGCTGCAAAAAAGGCCAAAAGGGAAATGAATTGGTGTAAGCTCTTTGAGTCTTTGACAATGGTGCTCATCCCCCTGTCCTTTTCTTTTGCACCTGTATTTCCTTCAACATCTCGCACATGTGCAAAACGGCTGTGCAGCATATTGTGTCAGGTAGAGATGGAAGACAAAGCCAAAATCAGAAACTGTGAAAAATCATATTTGTGAACTAATGGGAAAAGAAAAGCAAAAGAATTTCACAAAACCAGATTTCCTATTAAAGAGGAAAGGAATTGTGGGAAAAAGAACTGGTGATGGTAGGAAGATAATACAAGGAGTAGAAAGAGAGATGGATTGTATTATTATTATTATTATTTCATAGATGAATCCCTCTATTATATAATCATTGAATACACCAAAATAGCTCATGATAACATAAACAGACATGACTGGGTGGGAACAGTTATCTACTTGGAATCATGCAAATAAGTGGGTTCAAACTGTTCTCAAGTCATTTTCTCTAGAAGTGTACCGACTCATATGGATTTTCTCAAACACCGTTCTTTGCAAAATAACTAAGTTTTCCTTCTTCTCCTTACTTGTTTAAGCATTATTTTAATTTTTAATATGAAAATTGCTTACAATCCAGTAAAAGATTCCTTGTCAAAAAGAAATTAATGAAAAGCATCAGATATAAGAAAAGACACCCTGGATGCAAAAAGAGCAAACAGAAAAAGCAAGTAACTTACCTAAAAAGCTTGGGAAAATGGATGGCAGAACAGGGATTGGTAGGGATAGTAAGCAGACAAACATTACACAGAGCTACATAGAATAGGAAGCTGTGGGGAGCCATGATCGTTCAGGTCCTCAAGAGGCACACCACATAAAAGAAGAGTAATATTAAAAAAGGTTGGTTACTTTCTGGACAGACCTTCTAAATTGATGTGTGAGTTATTGTTTCATGACAAGAAACATCAAGATTAACGTTCTAAATTCTCTCAAAGTTGATATCAGTCTATCTTTTTTACTTTTCTTATTTACCTTTAGATCTATGGTTGCACTTTACAGCATTTTATCAACCAGACAATCTAATGTTTCTGAAGTTCACCAAGAACATTCAAGTGGCAGGGAGATGGGAACACCATTCAAAGACACACATTGGTGTTGGGGCAGGAGATAAACACAGAAAAAAATGGATAATAAAAGACAGAAAGGGAGTAACAAAGATAAAAAGCAAAACAAAACAGGACTGAGAATGTGAAATAATTGATCAAGTCTCAAATTGCAAAGAGACAGATATATATAGGATGGTCTTTTTTGAAGCCGGATTTACTTTTTGGGAGAAAGCAGGAACCTGAATGTAAAAAGAGATGAACTAGAAGTAAAATTGTGTGAGCCTGATTAAGGGATGAGGCAAGAGAGAATTAGGTGTTCTAAACAGAAAGAGCAAAGTTATTGGTTTTAAAAAACAACACATTCTATTTCTACCTCATATATAAGTTGTATTTAGGCAGCAAGAATTCATCCAAAGAAGTTCTATTAAATAACACCCCCCCCCAAAAAAAAAACTTTGGACAGTTTATAAATGATATTAATACTAATATAAAACACCTTAATTGGAAAATGAAAAGACAATATATAAACTTTATTAAACAGACCTTGTCAATGTTATTTAATAAAACTTGTCCTATTTGTTCCTTATCCTATCATATATATATATATATATATATATATATATATATATATATAGCATAATGAGAAGCCACATATACTTTCTTAATATGTATATATAGAAAAAACAACTGAAAAGTTGCAAATTAAAACGTTCAATTTTTTTTAATTTGCAACTTTTCAGTTGTTTTTATATATATATATATATATATATATATATATATATATATATATATATATATATATATATATGGGTTATTGGATTTATTTTAATCGGACATTTTTATTACTTCAAATGTTATTATAGTGAATATTCTGTATTTGAAATAGATGAGTCATTTTTGTTTATTAAACATGTTACACATTCTATTTCTACCTCATATATAAGTTGTATTTAGGCAGCAAGAATTCATCCAAAGAAGTTCTATTAAATAACACCCCCCCAAAAAAAACAACTTTGGACAGTTTATAAATGATATTAATACTAATATAAAACACCTTAATTGGAAAATGAAAAGACAATATATAAACTATATTAAACAGACCATGTCAGTGTTATTTAATAAAACTTGCCCTATTTGTTCCTTATCCTATCATATATATATATATATATATATATATATATATATAGCATAATGAGAAGCCACATATACTTTCTTAATATGTATATATAGAAAAAACAACTGAAAAGTTGCAAATTAAAACGTTCAATTTTTTTAATTTGCAACTTTTCAGTTGTTTATATATATATATATATATATATATATATGGGTTAATGGATTTATTTTAATCTGACATTTTTATTACTTCAAATGTTATTATAATGGATATTCTGTATTTGAAATAGATGAGTCATTTTTGTTTATTAAACATGTTACACTTGTTCTTGTCTGTGATTACACTGTCTATATAGTTACATTTTTGCATCTCTTCGATTTTGACATAACCAATGTGTAAACACAAATCTTGGCCCATCTATTTTACTCACAACTGTGCATTCAGTCTCATACAATTAATTTTTTGTCTTGTCTTTGTTCTCATCATCTATCTTGTCTAATAGCTTTTCTCAGTTTTCCTTCTGAATAGCATGCATTGTAAACGTTATGTCCACTGATAATAAATTCTGGCAGGAGCTCTAATTCTCTTAGAATCATTCTGTTGTACAGGTTAAATTAATCTGATGAGAAACTCCTCTTTTTACTTTGCTCTACTCACTCAATTCAATATCTACTCGTATAGAAGTTGTCTGTTCCCAATACAGACTACAGATTATTTGTATATTCTTTCTATGTAGATAAAGATTTTCTAACATTTCAAGAAATTCTTTATTTTGTATTTCATTGGATGCCATTGTTATCCATGAAAAACAGGCTTAGGTCTTTTTTTTTTTTTTTTTGCAATTTTATGGCTTGTTCTTGGCATCATTGTGGCAATCTACATGAAAAAGTGATGAGGAATTTTAGTCAAGTAGAAAACTTGTGGTCCATCATTCAAGGAAATGCCCTCTGAGAACCAATATAAACTGCTTCAGATGATGTTATATTGAAACAAGTACAAACGGTTAAAACACTGATGAAGATTATAGATTGTCAAGAAATAATAATAAAAATTATAATGATCATTAGCATTTCAGCCATGGTATTAGGTTGGTGCAAAAATAATGTCCTTTTTTGACGTTCAACTTATATATATAAAACGACATTATTTTTGCACCAACCTAATACATTCCTTCTTCAGGTGGTTGGAATGTTGAACTGAACCCTTTATTTCGCTCACTGGGGTAGACTGTTCTAGTTCCATGTGCCATGTTTAATGGATGTCAGTTATCTCCTGTTAATTCCGCTCTCCAAGTTCTCCACTGCCTTAACTGGGTATTGAACTCACACTCTTTGGGTCCTGTCACTGGATCTAACCAACGCCTTTATCCACTGTGCCATGTGTCCTTGAGGACAAAATATGGTGACAAAGATGAGGATAATAGTCCAAATAATGTAAATAGTGTACATAATAATCTCAGAAATATAGACAGATACTGAATGATCATTAGGTATAAAGGATAGTGTGTTATTCATATATATGTTTCTACGGCATGTAGGTTTTCTGTTTATTTGCAAATAATAATTTATATTGTCCTTGATATATAGAAGAATGAAAAACAATATTCCAGTAAAGATGATCCCTGGGAAGCAAATAAAAAATACAAAAACTGCTGCAAGTAATGTTAAAACTGAAACAATAGAAAAGTTAATGGAATCAATGGTTAATTGATTTTTCTGTTTAATGGCATATCAACTCCTTATGGGTCATTTAATGTCGAAATTTAATTTTCTTGGAAAATTTGGAAGTAATAAAAATACAATACATGTTATTCTGCTTTCACAACTGAGTACATGGTAGATGATACTCACCTTTTGTGCATATATATGCTTGTGTGGACATAATTATTAGGGGCGGTGACATGTGTGTTTTATGTTGTAGTTTTGTTGAAGTTATATTTTTATTTAAGAAATTATAGGATATTATATGGATTAATGTCATGAAGTTCTTTCTTGTTGGTTGTTTGGTAGTATTTTAAATGGATCTGGGTGAAGTCACGACAATTTGTTAGTATGTGTGTATTAGTGATAATTTTACTATAAATATGTATTGCTCGTAATTTTACTATTAAAATGTATTTTTATACTTTCATAGTGTTTTTGTTTGGGGGTTCACTATTTGCCCACAGCTGGGACCCTAACAAGTGCTATGTCCTTGGAGATGGGGGACTAGGATAGAACAGCAATTAAGAAGTCTTCAAAACCTCCAATTTCCTGATTAGAGGCCTTGCTGCTGGATGTAGTTTTTACATCATACCCAGAACTAGAAATTAATTGTTGAAAGACTGATGAAGACTACATAATGTGAAAGAACCTGTATTAACATATGCAATAATTTATTCAGGCATACGGGATATTATGTTAATAAGGTGTTTCTATAGCCTATATTTTGGGGGGCTATTTATAAATAAAAATTTATGTTGCACTGAAAGAGATGTATACAAGAATGGGAAACAATATCCAAACAAAGGATTTGGGGGAACAATAAAAAAAAAACTACAGATTATGTTAAAGTTGAAACAATAGAAAAGTTAGCAAAATCAATGATTGAAAAACTGATGAAGATTAAAAAATGTCAAGGAACTTGTATTAACATATAAAATAATTTATTCAGCTATATAGGATATAATGTTAATCAAAGAGATCTGTCTATCGCCTATATCTCTTGCGTTCATTTATCAGTACTAATTTATGTTGATACAATAAGCTAGATAGATATAGATTCAATAAGCTTATACTAAGAAGACTATTTGGACAATCTTGACAAAGAGCTTTCTTTTATCCTTAATAACCATCTTAAGGGTCACATAGGGCAACAGATCAGTTCCTTTTGTAGAATAATATACGATGTTTGCTTTGAGTGATTTGGACCAGTAATGGAAATGAAAGATAAAAAAGAGGAAAAATGACCAAATCGACGACAAATCCTGAAAGGAAAGTTACGATCAGAAGAAAGATTACTGAAATATTATGCGTGCAACATCACGACCTAACATGTGCAAGTGAAATATTTGTGTAGTTGTCTATAACGATTTTTACGAGCGCGTCAATAACGGCAAACGCGTTCAGAAACTTTCATTTCGGACAGAAGCTGCAAAGAGGAACAATCGTTTTATTTATTTCATTACGAGAATTTACAAAGAGGAATGGTCAGTTAGCTTTTCTTCATACTCTGCCTGGTGGCAAACGCTGCTGGTGGCACGTGGGGTGGCGGTCCCACCATAGCCACCGAAACCGTGAGATCACCCCTGGTCGGCGGCTGATGAAGACAGAGTATCGCACGTGCTAACACATGTTGTATGTTAAAAAAAAAATAGATTCAATAAGCTTATACTAATATCTTATATTGCTGATAATGCTATCTTAGAACTGATATTCCATGCACAAGAATTTTCATGCAGTCTCATATGGCTGTATGACAGACATAACCACAGATGTTGCATGTACTGGCCAGTCCCAATGATGTTGATGAAGTGATGTTGCTCTTGTGCTGTTTGTACTTTCTTTTTGTTCTCTTGGTCTGTTAGTCATATAGATATATGTATAGCCTGAAAATCTCCCCAATATCAGTTGTTTAATACTAATACTTTCTTAAAAATAATGATTTGCATAATCAAATGACATAGGTATATTGTTATATTCTGTGCTAATAGGAATATATACTTGAAAAACAGTGGATAAAATAAGTAAATTGTAAAAACCAATACAATAAGAATAAAGGTAACAGTTATGCACAAGGTCATCGCAAGTCAATCCAGCAGCGAGTGCTACTATTGTAAGGTTGGTAGTTCTCGCATAAGTCTGAGTCATACTCAACAGATCCCAGCTAGTCTCTGTAGTCCGTTGACTTGCAGATATTTATAGGTAGTTACTACCTATAGTGTAGTCACTAATGGGGATGACAGGTTATTCCATTACATCACATATATATATATATACATATATATATATATATATATATATATATATATATATATATATATATATATACCTGTGTATAAAAGAACCATCTCACTTGCACGCATACAGCTATATATCTGAATTCTTCAATCTCTTCCTCTGAATTATTGATTCCTGGCTATCTTCTTCTCTTTCAGAAGGACTCTATTGTCTATATGCATGGCCTTGGTGTTTATGTTTGGGAATGTCCCCCACTGGCTAGGGAACTCTCTCTTGAGTCTCCAGCTTCACTGAAATCTACAATCTTCAAAAATGTAAATGCAATATCAATCGCCATCTTCCGTCTTCTTGAACCATGTTCCTTTTTTTGTCCTTTCCTCAATCTTGCCCATTTTCAGTCTTTTCTTTCACTTTCACTTCCTGTAACACTCTCAATTCTAGTGGCATTGGTTGGGGTGAAATGGTAAAAAATATATATTTATCTTTATTTATCTTCAGAAGGAAGGTAAATATCATGGACTGATTGGATTTCACACCAATGCTAAATTTAATGATGATATCAATGTTTGTTGTTGCTTAATGATCAGGATGGGTGACAGTTTGGTGACCAGTGCTAAGATGAAGAAGTAGGAGTTTGGAAGAGTGATATGGAGTTATCAGTTTCCAATGGAATCTAAAGATAAAGGTCCTCCTCATTCTTAATTATCTGGTCCAAGTAGTGCAAATGATTAAATTTTATCCTTTCAAGAACTTGCAGTATTATCTTCAATACATGCTCCCTGATGTCTCCACTCCCCGAGAAAGAAAATACAATGCACTGTGGTGCTGGCGCCATTGACAGTGATACCATCACAAATGATGCCATCAAATGGTGGCTGTCAATGAAGATCTCTTTGCTTCCATGTTGGATTTTTTTTTTTTTCCTTTCTTTTTGATTATATTGTTTCCATATTTGGCAAATGCTTTTTCCTTTTTTTTTTTTTTCTTATTTTTGTGGGGGAGAGTGAAACTATTAATTTTTTTTGTTTTGGCTTGGTTGTCGTCGATAAAATAGTTCCAATTATGAGAGAGAAGCAATGCTAAGCCAGTGTATGCAAAGTTAATAAGAGATTTTGCATAAAACGAGACAGAGGCGGATTAGACAGGGTTATGACAAAAGTAAATAGACACCTCGCATTGTTAGATTTTATCAATCAAACTCATTTCGTTCAATAAATTGTTTCAATACTCGGCCAGCTTCTATCAAACTGATAACTGGATGCGAACATTAATATCAATGTAATTTAAAAACATCACAAATGAAAACAGTGTACTTTATTTACTTTTAGTTATTTTTACTAGATTCAATGTAATTAATGCCACAATATCTCCAAGTTTTTCTGCAGTTTTTGTTTTTTTAAATTGTCCCTGTGGCACTGTAAACTGTCAATAGTGAGCACTTAATCACACTCGTCTAAGCCCTGAATGCTAGTGTTGTTTAGTTCATTGCAGAAAACAGAAGGAAAGATAATATTGAAGCAAAAATAGAGATTAAAAAGATGGAGATGATTCAATGTTATTCTTCTCATGAGGATAGCTTATACCTAATATGTTCCTGCTAGAAAATTGAAAATAGGAAAGCAATAAAAAAAATAGCAATATATCTGATGGGCATGTGGAACTGAAAGAATAAAGTAACACATCACTTAATCAGTTGTGCCGATGTTTGAGAATTCGATTGTAAGTTCTGGTCTGATTCTCTTTAGCTAAAATGTTACTGATTAATAAAGTCTTCACTCAAATCTTTACGCATTCTGTTATTATGTTTTAATTTACTTTCTCAGCAGAATCGTTTGCTTTTCTTCAGGATATATTACTCATGTTGCCTTCCAGAAAAGAAATTGTAATAGTAATGTTCGATAAATCACATTTTTAATATTTTCATTTTCTTTATTTGCATATTAATTTTATGACATATAAAATGTAAAAACGGGAATGTCATTCAAAAGATGATGAGAAGTAACACTGAAATATAACTTGACTGCAATAAACTTTTACTCCATCTTATTGTAGCTTTTTATCACAACACTCAATGCTTTGCTTCACAATAGAAATGTAGTGCAAATGATGGACATCAAAAATATATTGGCTATGATTTATTATATAACAGTATTACAAGTATCTTGACTATATCTTTGAAATGTGGTTATTATGATTATTTACATTATTCAGACTCTTATCCTCATCTTCATTGCCATATACACAACATTTCATTTTTATCAACTGGCCCATGTGTCCTTGAGGACACATAGCCTAGTGGATAAAGACATTGGTTAGATCTAGTGACTAATCCCAAAGAGTTGTGAGTTCAATACCAGGCTACAGCAATGGTGAAACAAAAAACTTGGAGAGTCGAGTTAAAGGAAAATAACTGAGACATCCAGGAGAGGCATGTCATGTGGAACTAGAACAATCTATCCCGGTGGACAAAATAAAAGGTTCGGTTTGAAATTGCAATCACCTGAAGAAAGTCGGAGCATACAATGGGCGAAATGTCATGAATCGTGCAATGAAGATGATAACAGTTTAAATAATGTAAATAATTTATACAAGTATTTTATTACTAGTTTTACTCCATCTTATTAGTGTTGCTTTTTATCATTATACTCACTAGTTGGTTTTACAACAGAAATGTATTGAAAATGATTACCTTCAAAAATACACTGAATATGATTTATTATAGAACAGGATTACAAGTCTTTTATTACTAGTTAGAATCCATGACACTATAATCACAGTGAAAATGGTTCACCTAAAATTTCAAAATAAATTTTATATTCTGCTATATTTTTCAAAATGGCTTCCATTTCCAAGATATATATTTAAAAAATTCTATTTGCCCAAAGACAGAATTATATAAAACCTTAATAATTTGGTTTCTAGTTTTGGAATCTGAATACTTTTGTGTGACATCATAATATTCAAATATCTTGTCAGCCACTTCAGGAAAATTATTGCTTTCAGTGTTATCATCAACACCAACAAATCATCTTGAATTGCTGTATGATCCACATTGTAAGAAGATCCAGTATAGCATATCTTCTCATGAGATCTCTTAGCAATCAATGTTTTCACTGCCTTTATCCTCATCTATGAAGAATCTTGGGATGTGTGGGTGGTATAACGGCTAACGGTTCAAAATGAGAAAATGGCAAGCCAAGTTTGAATTACAATCAAGTTCATTACATTCACTTTTGCTCAAATACTCTTGCAAGTTATAAATCCACCTCTTCTCCCTCCAACTATAGGTTAAATAGTCTCTTTAGTCTTGGTTGGCAACATGTAGAGAAGAAAAACTCTAAATTCCTAAACTCAGTGGGGTGGAATGTGTTAATGTTGGAATACTTGGTCATTTAAGGGAAGTAAAAGACTGACAGAAAAATCACCCTTCCTCAGGATACAGAGGTTGGGTGTGGGGCTAATCATGCCACCCCATGAAACAAGTTGATTACAGAGGTTTTATGTGTCACAAGGCACCAGGTAGGTGGTAATAAATTGTCTTGAATCACTATCCAATTCATTGTCAGAGTAAAGAAAGTACCTTCACTCGAGTACCACCTTTGTCTGTTTGTAACTTCTTTAAGGATATAACAGTTTTTTTCCTTTCCAAGTCAGCCATCATT
Organism: Acanthosepion esculentum; assembly: GCA_964036315.1. Lineage (NCBI taxonomy): Eukaryota > Metazoa > Mollusca > Cephalopoda > Sepiida > Sepiidae > Acanthosepion > Acanthosepion esculentum. Next base: position 94,070,913 of record OZ038479.1, read on the forward strand.
TACTAACCAACAGTAAATTTTGTAAGTCATTAGACTTGGTATATTTTTATGTACTTGTGGCTTAAATGAGTCTCTATTACTCGGACGTCACTCGTACAATTCAAGATAACACAGGTTTAATCTGCCACAAAAACGTAAACCTGTCTTTTTCTCCTCTTTCCACTGCTTCAGCCCTCTTTTATCAGGCCAACCTTATGGTTGACCAAGCAATCAGCATTCTTCGCTTTTATTCTAAGTAAATAGCTTCCTCCAGTTCAACCAATCAGAACACGACTTGCTATTGGTGGAAGCAAGCCGAATTGTACAAAAACCATTGTTACCACACATACTGCTGGAATGGCTAGACAGGAGAGTAATGCCATTTTCAAGAAGCAAAATTGCCAATGCCATGTGCCGCATGTTGAGGTAAGACCCTTATTTTCCTTTGCACCAGATGCAAGACATTCTGGCTCACTTGCTTCTACGAGATTGTTCACCACAGTGCTGATAAGTTATTTTTAATTCAGAAGAACACAGTAGATTTTGTTGGCATTTAGTATCATTAAACTTGTACATAAGTACATAATTTTGGGCTCTATGTGAAAACTTAACTCACTGGTAATGGCCTGGAGTTTGAAATGTGGGTTGTCACCTTGTTTGGGGTGAAATGATTAAAAAAAAATGATTGTTCCCATTTCACTGTACATGTATAGTTTTGTTCTTTTCTTTTTAGCCCCATGGTACAATAACCTAAAAGATTAAAGCTTTGCTTTGTGAATATGGTAGCATAATAATTGTGTGTTCAATCTCAGGTCTGGGTTGTACAGACTTAAACTCACTGGAAACAAGACTACAATGATCAGTACTAAAACTGAACAAGATGCCATATCCCTAGAGCTGGACAGTTAAAGAAGAATATCTAACCCCTGTAGATTAAATGAAGAGACCCTTTTGAAATTCCCTGGAGGCTACTCAGGTCAGCAGATACCTAAAAGAGACCAGATTGTACAGTGGCTGAAACACTGTGAAAATAACAAAGATAAAACTGTAAATAATGTAAAAAATTATATCCAACTGGTTTTTATTAGGCTTACTTTAGTCTGGCATAAAGCCACAAATGTAGGGGACTCAGGACTGAGATCGCCAGTCAGTGAACTGAAATATCAATTCTTTTGAATTATCTTGTCAACAACTGCAAGACAAAGAAATTTCTCAAAATTCGCTCCAAGAGAAATAGATTTCTTGTGTGGTATCTCTTGCTAAATCCAAGAGCAAAGAAATTTATTGTGAGATATCTCATGATAAATCCAAGGACAAATGAGATATGTCATGATAAATCCAAGGACAAATGAGATATGTCATGATAAATCCAAGGACAAAGAAAGTTCTCAATATTCACTCTAGGAAAAAATAAATTTCTTGTGGGATATTTCATCACCAGTCCTAAGCAATGAAATTTCTCATGATATATTTTGTTAGCTGCAACAGGACAAAGAAATTTCTTATGAAATCTCATGTTGTTGACTCCAAGACAAAGACATCTTTTGCCAATCACTCGAAAACAAAGAAATTTCTGATCAGATATCATGTCATCTACAAATAGCTTAGCAGGTTAGTCACCAGGGATTGGTTGATCAGCTGTTCCCTTATCCATTCTCTTTTACTATCAAACACCACAGCATGCCACTCACAATACATTTTTGTAAATATATATGTAAAGTGGACAGAATGCAGGGAAACGTGGATTCATGCCTTTCCCAAAGAAAAAGTACAAAGAAAATTAGTACTCTAAAAATTACTTTAGTAGGTACTGATATTTGAGTAGACACACTTTTTTTATATGCTGTGAATTACACCTACCAGTCTGCATATTCAAGTGATTTAATAAAGAAAATGTGCTCTCTGTCAGGATTTGAACCAGCATTCCCCTTTCTAGGGGAAACCACCATCTGATCTGGTGTGCTTTAGACTGCTCAGCCACAGAGAGCAAGACAGCCCAGCAAGGTTCAATTACCCTTTTAAAGAATGCATATCCTTTCGTTCAGATCTTCTCAAAAGCCTACATTTGTTCAAGAGTTCATATCTGTTGACTTATATTTTCATATCTAAAACATAAACAAAGTAATTTGTAAGGAATTATTGGAATTCTATTCTTAATCTGACATTATTTCTTATTCCTCTAAATGTTATTTTAGTGGATAGCCATGTGTGAATATACACCATTTTTTTTTTTAAAACAATGTGATGATATGTTATGGTGGAATGGGCAATTGCTTGGTATGAAAAATCAAAGAGAGGGATTCAAATTCCATTTCAGCTTGTTACATTCACTTATACAAAAATACCCTTGGGAAAGATAAGAATCCTTCACTTTCCCTTAGCTATGGATTAAATAGTAGAACTTGTGTCTGGAAAGATCATTGTTATCTCCATAAAATTGTTTATATAATATTCACTCGTAAAAAAAAAAAAAAATTAAAAAAACAAAAAAAAAACAGAATTATTCTTAGATTCCAAAAATCTTTCAATTTTAACAAATGGTTGATAAGCTGTAAAAAAAAAAAAAAAAAAAAAAACTGTGTCTACCAGCCTGTGTATTCGAGAGACTTAATCATGAAATCATGTGGTCTTTGGTAGGGTTTGAACCAGCATCCCATTTTATTTAGAGTCACAAAAAGTAATGTAGGAATAAAAATTAATATCCATTAATTCCTTAGAAATTGCAAAGGAAATGTAAACAACCTCAGCCAAGATTTGAACTTGGTTTGCCAATTCCTTTATGAGATTGAAATGAACAATGACCATTTTAAGTAGAGAAAAAAAAACTGTTTACCAAGTAAGACATGATCTCACTTTGAAGAGTAAACATATTTTGGTTAAATTTTCAAGATTCTTGTTGTAATTGAGCAAGGTTGATGCTGGTCATAGAAAAAAAATAAATAACTCTTCGTTTTGAAGAGTACGATGTACCATCAATAAAATGGTCGGACAGTAGTGTCTTATTACAAGCTGATATTATATTAAAAGACCATGCCATGAATTTTTTTCCTTTTCTTTTTTTCTTTTTTATTTTATAGTTTATTTTTTTCTTTTTTTTCTTAGTTTCATGGAGATTTCCAATTTGCTTAATTCTGCTCTGGGGAAAATAAAGAAAAAATTTAAAGATCTGTACCAAAAATTCCAAAAATATCTAAACAGGAAAAAAAAAGGAAAAGTACACAACTAATTTTATTATTATTATTATTATTTTATTTTTGTCATAACGTTATTGTTCCTTTCTCATATAAGACTTCCTGCTTTGCTACAGACAGGAAAGGCCATGTAAGAAGATATATTGAAAGGCATAGCAGGAACACCTTCATCACTGTTCCGAGAAAGAAATAATGTTAATTAGTAGGGTGTTGTGTCAAATAGATTTAGAGGTGTGGGCAGAGTGGCAGTTGGGAAGAGGGTTTAACAATTATATAAGTAAAAAAAAATATGAAAAGAAAAATCTAGAATCTGGACAGAGTATCTCAAAATTAATACATTTCATTGTGACACTGATGATGATGATGATAATAATAATAATAACGGAACATAATATACAGGTAGAAAAGATCACATCACAAGGGATGCTTAATTGCCAACTGTGACAGGATGCAAACATTGTTGTTGTTAGAGAGCTGATGAGTTGCCAGAATGAATATATTTCTGAAATGAGAGGATTGTCTCTGGAAAAGTTGGGGAAAGATGGTCACCTTTTTCTTAAAATTTGGATTAAATCATTCAATACATAGTTTATGCTTTTTTAAGAAACTTTTTGTAAATATCAAATAGTATAAATAATATATGTTATCAATAGATTAGTTGTAAATATATAGTAACTTAGTAACTTTTGTATATCTGCTAATATAGATAAATACAAATAAACAATCTATGTGTGTGTGTGTGTGTGTGTGTGCGTGAGAGGGGTTGCATCCATCAGTCTTGAGGAACTTCGGTTCTGCATCCAAAGAGTTATACCTCAGCTGCTGATGGCAGTGCAGCATCTGTTATGGCTGTACAGGTCCACACAAGAGTGACAGTCTCAATTTCAACAACTGCATGTGAAGATGCTCTTTCCCAATTTCACATTGTTGCTTTCTTTCTGTTGAGCACACTTCTTCCTGATAGCAAGCCTTTGTTTCTCTTCTCTTCACTCCAGTCCTTTGGTGCATATCACATCACCAGCATGAGCAATCGTTGGTGACATTTGCCCACCTCTTGATGTCAATGTCCATCAGCCTCATGTCCCTTTTGCAAACATCTATGAAGCAAAGTTCCCTGTACAGACGGACCTTCAGAATCCTCCCATCTGGTATATGGTGTACATGTCCAAGCCAGTGGAGCTGGGGCATGTATATATATATATATATATATATATATATATATATTAATCATTTCACTATTCAGGCAATAAAGCTATTTAGATGCCAGGTGTAACAGAGAGTGAAAGAATATAAGAAAAAGAAAAAACTTTAAAGAGAGAGAACAATAAAAGAGTAGGAATTAAGAAGACAAAAGATAACAATTTTTGAAGATCAAAGTTGACTGGAAAGCAAGAGGTTGGAAGAGAGTTCCACAAGATAATATAACAAGACAATATAATGAAACTATATATATCTATATCTATCTATATTTTAGGCATGTCTGATTGAATAAATTACAAACATTATGTCTGCTTATTTTTACCATAATCCTTTCATACTCATGAATATTTTTCTGTATATTACAATTGAATATGGCAAGAAATGCACTGTAACTGTATTCAATAAGCAGACATAATGTTTGTAATTTATTCAGTCAGACATGCCTAAAAGAGAACTTGATGCCTAAATACACATATCTATCTATGTTTAAAATTTGTTATGTTTATAGAGAAGGAAGGATCAATATTGAAGATGGTGTATTTGTAAATATAGACAATGTGGATATAAGAATCAATACTGCAAGGTGACTGTATTTGTGATCTTCAAACCAAGTGCAAGCTACTACTCCTTTATTTCAAATATTATTCAAAATATCAAAAGATACACATGAAGTAAAAAAAACATGAAAGAAAAATAGAAAAAAATAATATTGATAAATAAAATAATAAATAAATAAAAAATAAATAAATAAACAATCTAGAGGTTAGGAGCATAAATAAATCTAACCATTTTATATACACACTTCCTCCAACCACCCAACCAGCATAAATAAGCTATTATTAGTCTGAAGAAGTTTTCTTCTATTTTTTTCATTCAATTATCCACATATATACATATTTCGATTTGCATTATATTTTTTCATCTCGGATGCTACCTGAATTTTACCAAAAAGAAAATAGTTTCCATGCCTAATGATGATGGGAGAACCTGTCAAAAGTACTTGCATATTTAAGGAAGACCTAACGCAGTTTATAATTTTAAAAAACAAGGATTATAATATTCCTCGAGTGGTTAGTGGGTTAATGCATTTTTAAAATTTAGTTAGTGATGTGAATTCACCATTTTATTTCATTAACTTTACTAATTTACTTTTTGTATGAATGATTCATTGTAATATAAATATATATAAATATATGTATACATGGTGTATTTAGGAAGCAATCCTTCTTTTACATAAGTTTCATTAAAAATGACTGAAAAGGTAATGCAATTAAGTTTTTTTATTTAATTTTTCTTGTGTTCTTATAATTTATAAATATAGACAATGTAGATATAAGAATTGACACAGCAAGGTGACTGCCTTTGTTTGTATATGTATGTGATAGATATAGATATAGATAGAAATGTATATTGTGGTAACAATTTTTCATAACTAAAATTTTATAATAAAACCACAAGCATGGGATATCTTTTTACATCTTTATTTATTAATCATTCCTGTTTCTTTATTGGAGAATGTAGGTCAGTGGATAGTGTATAAAGAAATGTCTATATATTTCTGAACAACTATTTTTGACTGTTCATCCAGTTTCATGATCCAGACTTTCGTGATATTAACCAAGACTTGGGGAATAAAATAGTCATTATGGACATCATTTTTTTTATAATTCTGTTTTTCAGTTTTGCTATTTTGATGTTGCTACCTCAAGATGACATTGCTCACAAAACAATATCCAAATTAAGTCCTTTCCTGAGCGTACTGGAGTGAAAACTTGTTACATGTGCAGCATGTGATTCATATTATGAAATGCAAGAGGTTTGTCTTGAATTTAATGTATATCAGGAAACTTGATCTCAGAAGAGCTGATCTGTGGTAACTCCAAATTGTACTGGGTTCACTCTAAGAGATAACAAAGTAAGTTTTGTACTTAATGTCACCTTAGAAAGTCAAAAGATCTAGGTGTCTAGTGGGCTGACCTAGAAGATGACCTCAATGCCACCAAGTGCAGAATCAGGCCTTGAAGTATATCAATGGGTGCACTTATATAAGCAAAGAAGTGAACACAGCTGAATGTACAATATATATATACACAAGACCACAGGAAGTTAGATAAATTCCAAATCTTTGAAGGGAAAAGAGAGAATCCTTCATTTTGCAATATATAGTTTGGATGTATAGAAAAAAGACATCAGTTTAAACCAAGGTTTCCCTACATGGGTGACATCACCCACCGGTGGGCAATTTCAGCTTTTGGGTGGGTGATGAGCAACTTAACATAAAGTGGTGGGTGATAAAAGATTTTGGCATATTTCAACATATGCTGCCTGAAAAAAAAAACATATTCAAATGAGATATGCAAAGAACCTGTATAAAAAACCAAAAAAAACCCCCAAAAAAACAGGAGGCTAAATGGGAAGAAACTGGGTCACATTCCTAAGTAAGATATAAATATCCCTGCAAACAACGACTATTTTGGTATTTTCTATAGTATTTTAGAAGAGACATTAACATCCAAATAGTTCTTTAAACAAAATAACATTTTTGGCGGGATATAAATCAAGTAAAAAAAAAGCCAAGAACAACAAAAAAAATATTCGCTAAAGATACTTTTGTACTAATGCAGGTGTTCCCCTGGGGCAAAGAATGGCTTGTTAATTTTAATGCCTCCAAAACTAAACTTCTCTCCATTAATAATCTGAGACTCCTCTCTGCCTTCCATCATCATGGCTGATGTTAACCTCTAGGAAAGGGACTCATTGAACCTTCTCAGGCTAACATCCTCAGCTGACATGAAGTGGAAAGATTTTCTTGAATCCATTACTAGATCAGCCGCTAAGATAATTGGTTCATTGTGTTATGCAAGACAATTTCTCTCTCCAGACTCTATCTTATATATCCAGAAGTCTACTGTTTGTCCATGCTTAGAATATTGCTGCCACATATAGTTTGATGCCCCTGATATATAAATATCAGGAGCATCAAGAGGTCCTTGATAAAAATAAAAAAAAAATCAGCAATATTATTGGCCCTGATCTGGCATCTCAGCTTCAGTCACTTGCTCGCTACTATAAGATTGCTCCCTGTGCCTTTTCTGTAAATACTTTCATGGTAATTGTTTGAATGAGCTCTTCACTATAGTACCTAGACTTTTTTTAGAATTTAAGCACAGTAATAGATTGGTATCAAGAACTCATCAATTTATAGTTGTGATGACTAGATGTAACTGTAAATTCTATGCTAACAGTTTGTTTTCTTGCACTTCTTGCTTGTGGAACTTCCTTCCGGCTCCATGATTTCCAACTAGTTTTAATCTACAAAAAATTTAAATGCAGTGTCAACTGCCATCTACTCTCCTCCTACTCTGCCTCTCTTCTCACTCCTTAGCTATGTCCTTGTTTCTAACTCTTCCACATCCAGGAACCCCTTGTGTATCAGTATCTTAACTGCTTTGCTTGAGATGGACTCAATTAAAAAACAAAATTATGAACAAAAATCATGTAACTTTTAATCAAAACTTACAATGCTAATCCTAATGGTAAAACTAGATTATATATATAGTTTTCAGTAGTCAAATTCGCTTTCAACGGTCAAGTTTGTTCTTTAATCTAGTAGTAGCAGTAGTAGCCGCTGTATATGTTTACATTTTTTGTCACTGCCATTTTTCACTGCATCATACAGTCAGTTTATGAAACAGTAACAAACTTTTATCAAACAATTTTGGCATGCTTTTGAATATATACTATATAGGTGGGCAATAGAAAATCTTTCCGTGTGAAAGTGGGCGATGACAGAAAAAAAAGGTTCAAAACTTCTGGTTTAAACTGACAGCCAATGGATATAGAGTAAATTGATGACTTGTTTTTATTTTTAATCCAATATATTTTGAGAGTTTTGCTTATAGTTCATATTTTCTTGATTTCAAAAGACAACTTAGAAATTTTCCAACATATTTAAGTGAAATTTTCACTTTGCAGAATTATAGTTTAGACATCTAGGAAAAAATAAGGCATCAGTTTAAACTGACAATAAGAGGATATGAGGTAAATGCACATCTTTTTTTATTGTAATACATTGCAACCATTTTGCTTATAGTTAATATTTTCATGACTTTCAAAGATGAGCAGGAAATTTTCCAACATATTTAAGTGAAGTTTCCACTTTACAAAATTATAGTTTGATTTATGATTTTCTTTCCTGCTTTTATAACAAACACATAAAATGATTCCCAGTGGAATCACAGACACTAACTATACACTATTATTAATTGGAAATTGTACTGGAAATTGCTTTATTCTTCTACTAAGAGCATTTTTAATGGTATTGCTCTAACAAAATTTTTGCTACAATGTGCCATTTTTGCATTGTAATAAAAAAACACACAGCCACCAACAGAATTTTGATCATTATAATATAGATAATAAAGACCTGAATAATCTACATTTTTCTCCTTGATTATTAAGTTGTATTCAAAATTCTTACTTGGTCATCAAAGAGTCATATGGTTAAAAATGGGGGAATATGAAACCTCTGTTGCTGAGGTCTAGAATACACCAATTTCCTGCAGAGGGGCAAACTTCTCCAAAATGTGCTACTTTCCGGCTGGGTGATTTCAACATTGAGTAATCAAAGCTTGATATATCCACCAACCCAAACCAACCTTTGGGGCAGTTTGTTGATTTCACTTAATCAATGATCATTTGTATTTTATATTGTACCCACTTCTCGTCACCATCAAATTAAAGCAAAAATAAAAGGAATTTAAATGTAAACCTGCAGAATTTTTTCATTCATATCTCTTTTTCAACATAGCCACGATTTTGTGCTATGAGGGTTGTTTGATAAATGAGCTCCCTAATCCTAGAAAACAGGTTTTATTCCAGAAAGAATGATGAAACTGATATCAAAATCTATTTCTCTGCTAAATTACAAGTTTAATGGATAGCAGCTCAGACTGAGGAATTGGAGAGCCGAGTTCGAATTCCAGTCAAATCCATTACATTTACTTATGTGCTAATACCCTTGGGAAAGGTATGAAGCCTCTTCTCCCCCCCCCCAGCTATAGATAAATAGCAGTACAGACTGGGTTCTATGGCCTTGGATGGCAAATGGTCTACTGCAGAAAGAAATGGCAACCTACTGTGGGAAAAATCAGCCTCATCAGTTATGTATCGAAAGATACATGATTGCCTAAGCATGTGTCACACATGATATATAACTAACTGACTATTAGATGGGAAATTTCTGATTTTCCCTTCACTCACAGCAACTTCAGCAGCAGGTGATAAGCCTCATTATATTTTGGGAATAACAAAACGTCTGATGGCTCCAAAGGTTTGCAAGAAGTTCAGCTCTCTCACTGTTTATGCCATCTATTGACTTCTGATACCAAAAAATATTGGATCAGAACAATTAGTTTATAGCATTATAAGTAAACTCCAAAGACAAGATTTACTTACGATTTGTGTAAATATATATTCAACTATATATGTGCATTTTGTTCCACTTTCACAATCTTTGATGCAAATTCAGAATTCTCTCCTCCCAGAACTTGGCATCTTTCTGGGTGATGAAATAGTTTATGTGATTTTTACAGGCTTCCAGATAATTGAAGATCATCTTATTAAGATAATTTAGTACAGATGACCGCTTATTTTGAAGAAGCGGTCATCTGAAGGTGCAAAATCAGTGTAGTGTAGTAGAATATCTCAGCCGTGCTGTACCAATTTGTCAGATCTAGGCTCCCAGATGTCATGCATGGCATCCAGCTTGTTCTGAAATGTCTAAACTATCTTTAAAATAACTGTTTTCTGAGATCAGTGATTAAAAATGGCCTTGAGTGAATAAACCCTATAGGTCTTGAAATGGATAGACGTTTATTAGATCTCATAGTAATAATTACTCCTATTGCAGCCTATGTTCAGTTTCCTTATCTTCTATACTAAATTGGTTATAGTTGATTCATACATCGGTGTAAAAGTGTTAATGACAGATCTTGCTGGTTGGATTTAATAGAACTTGTTTAAAGGAATTCTTGTTGGCTAAATATACATCCTGTCTGAAGCTATTATGCAAATCAAATAAAACTCAATAATCCAAAAAAAAGTTCTGAACCAATATTTGTCAAATTTAAACTCAATCCATTTCCACTCTTAGTAAAATATTTAATTAAATTTCCTGCCATTTTTAATGGTTAGTCTTTGAGATATTTGGAATTTGCAAAAATGGACTGACTGAAGTTAATATGCAGATTAAACTAATATCAGCTTAAGACCCCTGAAATCTAATAAAAACTATTTTTGCTTTTTGTCCATAAGATATTTTGAAACATGGGTAAAGGAAAGGATCTAACAACTGCTGAAAAACAGAAAATAACAGACTTATTCAGTGAGGAAATGTCCACATTGGAGATAGCGAAGAAGCTTTGAAGAGATCATCGAATGATAAAGGCGGCTGTTGAAAATATGAGTTGAGAACTTGAAGCAAAGGAAAAGGCCTTAAGAACTTACTTCCTCAAGATGTAAGTAAACTAAAGCGAGTTATAGTGAAACAACCACTTTTGACCAGCATTCAGGTCTTTGAAAAGGCTGGAATTGAGGGAGTCAGAAAGGACAAAAGGTGTAGAATACTTTGGAAACTGGGAGCTGTAA
>OZ038479.1:94086930-94094430 GCA_964036315.1 Acanthosepion esculentum
TATTAGAATGTGTAGATGATGCAATGCTTACCTGTTCAGAATGAGAAATCAGTGAGCTGAGTTTGAATTCCCATCAAGTTGGTTACATTCATTTTGGGGCATACCATATTTCCTTCCTAGATATGGAGTAAACAGTATGGCAGACTTGGCTCTATAGTTTTGGGATCACAACTAACCTAGGAGAAAGACAATTCAAAATTCAAAACCTGAGTTGGTCTGTTTGAAGACTTTGTGGAACAATGTGCAACAATTTCAGGACTTTCACCACTATGCTGAACTCATATGTGCAAGTAGTGTGTCTGTTCAGTCCTAAGAACTGAACTGTTGGGCACCCTGTACATTGAACATGATGGACAAGTCCTTTACATATATTAAAATAATATGAAAGAACAATAAGATATATAATCTGGTGCTCGATACAAAATATTATAATGAATCAATGTAAGAACCTTGCATCGCTTGACAATGGAACAAGACTATGGATTTTAAGTTTAATTTTTATAATTAAATTAATAAATTTTGTTTCAGTTTTGAAACATGTAAATTTTCTATATTGCAATGGAATCATTTTTTTTAAAAATCATATATATATATATATATATATATATATATATATATATATATATATAATCATATAGATTACAATATTTCTGGTAACATATTACAATGTTTATAATATATTTAAATTTTATAACGTATTCTTCGATCTTTTGGCTTGTGTAGTGGAAATCTTTTTCACGCTGTCACATGATAAAAATCTACGCCCTGCACGTGATATAACATCATCGCGTCTTTTGAATTTAAAAGGATTTTAACGTTTATTTAGTTTGTAAAAAAGTAGCAACATGATTACGCTACAAGATAATTGGCAAATGTTTGTTTAAAAAAAAAAAATTTTGACTAAAAATACTGACCCTGAAGATGAACAATGATGTTCGAAAGCGCTAGGTCATCGTACAGACAATACTTATTTCGAAATCATTTTCAAATAAAAAGTCTCATTAGAGAATATTAGAAAAATCAAAAGAAAATATGCAAGACTATGTTGTCTTTAACATTCAATACTACATGTTTAAAAGAAAAGTTGCTGCCAAATTACACACACACATATATATATATATATATATATATATATATATATATAAAGGAGAGAGAAATGACAGTAATAATAATAATGACACCTATAGATAGAGATAAACCTATATAATTCAGGATGAACAGAATTTTCAACAAATAAGTGCTTAATATCAGTAGAAGGCAATGATTCTCAACCATCATGCCAATCCCCTTAAGTGTGACATGAAATATTGAAGAAATCGCAAAAAATCACCAGGTACAGATTTCACACTAAATAAGGTGCATAAATAGTTGATTAAAAACATTGAAATAAAGTAAGTTCATATTTGTGTGTGTGTATTTTTAAAAATCTATGGTTTTATTTCATAACATTTAAATGTATAATCTTTTAAAATTTTGCTTAGTGTGCCATGATATTTTCATTTGCTCCTAGGTATGCCGCTGCTTAGAAACTTTGAGAAACACTGATCTAAAGCAATAATTCTTGTATAAAAAATATGTAAACACTTATCAGAAATTGACTCAGTTTCATGAATTGTCATTCTTCAGAACACAAATAAGAATTCTTATATTCTTATTATGAACTTTCAATATTTTTGGTAATATGTTAAATTGTTTATTTACAGTTTATCAACCATTTATAGGTTATTAAAGTTGAAATTTTTGGATTGTAAAAATATTACTTTCATTTTTGCAAGTGAATATCACATTAACAATTTCTTGAAAATAACAATGATATTTCAGATACAAATTCTACTATTTAACCCATAACTGGTGGGCAGGGATTGTTTCAGAAAATAATATATATATTATATATATATTATATAATATAAATATATTATATAATATAAATTGTATTATATAATATATTATATATTATATAATATAAATATATAATATAATATATATTATATAATATAAATATATTATATATGTTATATAATATAAATATATTATATAATATAAATATATTATATAATATAAATATATATATATTATATAATACAAATATATTATATAATATAAATATATATTATATAATATAAATATATTATATAATACAAGTATATTATATAATACAAATATATTATATAATATAATATATATTATATAATATAATATAATATATATTATATAATAATATATACATATATAAATATAAATGTATAGCAAGAAAGAGAGAGAAAGAAAGTAACCTGGAATTATGGAAAAACCTGAGCCTAAAATGTGAATAAAATTATACACAAGAGGTTTATAAATTTATGAACAGAAAATTAAATGATAAAATTTTAAAAATATTGTAAAGTTTTATCATTATTTTCTGTTTTGATAATACAATTATTTAGAATTTGCTATGATATATATATATATATATATATATATATATATATATTTATATATATATATATATGTATGTGTGTGTGTGTACACAAAGATATATATATATATATATATATATATATATATATATATATATATATATATATGCACACACACACACCTTTAACTTAAAAGCTCTACATGTTATTTTTTATTTTTTCACATGTGTATTGAGCACTTTTTAATACTACTTTTCCCTGGCTCAATTCAACCCTGACCATTAGCTTATATATTAGTTAAAAAAAGAAATTCTTCCCAGTCAATTTAAATTAATTTTAGAAGTCCAGCAAAGTATTTTGCTTATTGGAAATATTAAATTTAATCTATTAACTTGAAATTAAAAATAAATAAAAGCTTTAAGAAAAAAATTTCATTTTTAAAAATTCATTTTAAATGTTAGGTATCGCATTTTCTGTTGAGGTCCATATATATATATATATATATATATATATATATATATATATATATATATATATATATATATATTCAGACTAATAGTGAATAACTGAATGAGAAAAGTTTTAATAAAATAGAAATGTGTGTGTGCGTTAGCAGACACATTTACCGGATCAGCACATGCTGAAATGTCAATGAAGAGTTATCTTTCTTTGTAGCTTTGAACATGTGTTTGACCGGTGGATCTGAAAATCGATCGTACCTTCGTTCAAAACAACCCCGATCCAAACAGTATTAAATAAAATTTTGTGTGTATAAATGGAAAGTAGTTTGTGTGTGTGACTGTGTACGTGTTCTAGGTGTTAAGCTACGCCTGGAAGTGTATTATTTGTTGTGATAGTGTGATTGCGTTTCTCATGCTCCAAAATGACCACGTGTGTTGTAACGTCGGTCTTGTCCATCATGTAAACAACGTTGTAAAAAAATGAACTCTTATATACATACACACACACATATATATATATATATATATATATAAAATTTTTATTAATCCAGCAGATTTTTATCACTTTAATTGCATTTTCTGTTTGAGTATAGATTTGTCTTCATGAGTATCTCTTGCTTTCAGCCCATTCTTATAAAAATGTAAAAGAAAATTATTCTGAACTGCATTCACATATAATTCCATCAACAAAAACATTACTTTAGATTTTTTTAGTCTGATGAAGTCCTTCTAGATGATAAAACACATTAGAAGAATTTTTTTTTTCCAATCTGTCATTCATTTGCCTATATATATATATATATATATATATATATATATATATATATATATATATATATATGTATGCGCACAAATGTGAGAAAGAACAAATGGAGTAAAATTCCACAGTTCGCAGCATTTAATTTTTAAAAAGTGCTCACTGCAAAATAGAGCAATATATTATTATTTTTATTATAAGAGATGTTTTTGTTCTAATCTCTTATAAAAAAATTATATATATATATATATATATATATATATATATATATATATGGGTTATCCCACTTGGCTTTGCCAAAATGCCTGTTAGTCAGGTGCTATTTAAGCCTATAAGAACTCAAGCATATTCTCTCTCTTTATCATTTTAGTTTTTTAACACTTGCTTCCAGATGTAGTCAGTGCAGATAAAGAACGCAGCCAACAGGGCATCTGGATAAAGCCAAATGGCATAACCCACAGGAACGCATCGGAGGTAACCAATTTTGTTGTGGTTTTGAATCAACCCACAACAAAGAAAAACCTGAAAATAAAAATATCTTATATGCTATATTTAAACACCTTTTTCGCCTTTTTCTTTATTGTCAGCTGATTAAATTCTGCAACACACACACACATATATATCATATATATATATATATATATATATATATAATCAGGTAAAATGAGAACAAATAGAGTACAATTCCAACATTCATACATTTAATTGAAAAGAGGGCTCAATACAAAGTAGACCAACATTATTTATTGTAGGATATTAAAAATGCATGTAAAATCGCTACACAATTGCAGTCGTGTTTTGACACATACCAATGCATCTCCACAGGTGATTGTAAATTATTGGCGAGTGAACAAATTCACCTGAGGAGATACATTGGTATATATTTGCAATTGTGTAGCAATTTTTCATGTTGTTTTAATATCCTAAAATAAATTATATATATATATATATATATATATATATATATATATATATATATATATATATATAAAATTTACTCTTAGTCTCTGTGTGTGTTTAATTTGTTATCTTTTGCTTGACATTTAAAAATAGTTTTTTTTTTAATAAAATTGTAAGAGTAAATAAATATCTTTCTTGTGTGTACACGGTGCACAAAAAACCCCAAAAAACTCCGCCATATACAAAAAAAATAATCTATAATCTTTAATCCGTATTCAGAGACAGAAACATAAACAAAAAATTCTTGTAATTGCTCAAAAAAACAAGCAAGGAAGTGTTATTATTTCTCTCTTGCTATGACCTATTTTGTTGGTATACCTATTGATAGCACATACATAATATTCTTGATATTTTCTTGATACTGCACTGGTTATTTACAGCTTCAAGTTATTAAAGCATAAATTACAGGAACTTCTACAGAAGGTAATAAAGGAAAGCAGGAAGAAAGGACTAAGCATCAGTTGTACAAAGACAGAATGTATCGCTGTCAGCAAAAGGAATGGGCCAATTTGAGAATTACAAATTGGAGACACTGTAATCAAGCAAGTACAACAATTTAAATATCTAGGAAGCATTTTAAAAAGGTGCCTTCCAAAAGCTAAGCAAAGTATTAAGAAACAAGAAAATCTTGTTAGAAACAAAGAAAACCATACAGAAGTTTTATGTCATGTCACGTCCTCCTATATGGTAGTGAATGTTGGACGATCTCATCATGTACGAAGAAAAGACTAGCGACAGAAATGTCATTCTACAGAAGGATGCTGAGAATTCCATGGACAAAATTTTAGAGAAAATGGAAACAGGAAGGATACTTAGACTGAGCATCAGAAAGAGGCATTTCAAATTTTTAGAGTGCATAATGAGGAAACAAGACTTGGAGAATATGATACTAACAGGACATATTGAACACAAGAGGGACATTTTTTAACATAATTCTCTGATATTAATTTTCAACATAAAACTTCCTTTTTAATATTTTTTTTCAAAAACATTGGCTTGTAAAAATTGGGGTTAAGTCTTAATTAAGTCTATGCATGTCATATCTATTATATATATAAATAAATATATATATATATATATATATATATATATAATATCTATTAATATATAAATAAATAAATAAATAAATATATATATATAATATCTATTATATATGTAAATAAATAAATAAATATATATATATATATATATATATCATATCTATTGTATATATAAATAAATAAATAAATAAATATATATATATATATATATATATATCATATCTATTGTATATATAAATAAATAAATAAATATATATATATATATATCATATCTATTGTATATATAAATAAATAAATAAATATATATATATATATATATATATCATATCTATTGTATATATAAATAAATAAATAAATAAATATATATATATATCATATCTATTGTATATATAAATAAATAAATAAATAAATATATATATATCATATCTATTGTATATATAAATAAATAAATAAATAAATATATATATATATATCATATCTATTGTATATATAAATAAATAAATAAATAAATATATATATATATATATATATATATATCATATCTATTGTATATATAAATAAATAAATAAATATATATATATATATATATCATATCTATTGTATATATAAATAAATAAATATATATATATATATATATATATATATATATATCATATCTATTGTATATATAAATAAATAAATATATATATATGTATATATATATATATATATATATCATATCTATTGTATATATAAATAAATAAATAAATATATATATATATATATATATCATATCTATTGTATATATAAATAAATAAATATATATATATATATATATATATCATATCTATTGTATATATAAATAAATAAATATATATATATGTATATATATATATATATATCATATCTATTGTATATATAAATAAATAAATATATATATATATATATATATCATATCTATTGTATATATAAATAAATATATATATATATATATATATCATATCTATTGTATATATAAATAAATAAATATATATATATATCATATCTATTATATATATAAATAAATATATATATATATATATATATATATATATATTATATATATAAATAAATATATATATACACATATCTTATATCTACCATATACATATATATATATCTTAAATCTATCATATATATGTATATATCTTATATCTAATATATATATGTATATATATGTGTGTAGTATATATTATATATATATTATATCTCTATTATATATTATATATATATCAAATATCAATTACATATTATATATATATATATTATATATATATATACTACATATATGTATCTATTATATATATAATTATATATATCATATTTATATCATGTCAATTATATATATACTATATATATTATATATATCATATATCTATTATATATATATATATATATATAGATATATATATATATATACATATCAATTTAAAATCTATTTTTAGTGGATAGTAATATTTGAGTAGATGCTCAGTTTATTAAACTATATATTTTATATATATCTTACTTCTATTATATATATATATATTATATATGTGTGTATAGTATATATTATATATATGCATTATATATTATATCATATATCACTATTATATATTATATATATCATATACCTATTATATATATGCTACATATATATCATACATCTATTATATATATATATATACTCTAAATATTATATATATCAAATTCATATCATATACCCATTATACATATACAATATGTTATATAATATATATATATATATATCATACATCTATTATATATATATACAATAGAGGCCATCCTACTGACTATTAATATTGTGAAAATTATTTAGTTTTTAGTTTTTTCTATTTTTCATACTGTACAAATTATTGAGTCTTTTC
>OZ038479.1:94099430-94114430 GCA_964036315.1 Acanthosepion esculentum
CCCCCTTCTTTTTCTTATTCTTTCCCTCTTTATCTTTTTCCCTTTACATCATTTTCCATTCTGTCACCCCATAATACTCAATCTCACTTTTATTCATGAGACTCAAATAGAAAATGAATTTATTTCACATCCCTCAACTTCATTGATCTGATGTGACTAAATTGACCGAATGAAGAATGGAATGGGTGTGTTTATAAAGAGATGCAATGTTAAAAAAAAAATTCAAAAATAGACAAATAAAGGTCTACAATTCAAATGCACAGACAGCAAAATCATTTCATATTAAGCCAAAAGAAAAGTCATGAAATCTATGAATAAAATAGTTTCTTTTAAAAAAAAACACTACAGACAAAAGTTTTACATCAGATAAAAAGCAATCTCATCACAAAGTTGTGATTAGTAAGGTAGTCTGAAGATGACTGATATAGCAGTGAGTTCAGTCCTCACTGGGTGCCCCAAATATCTGCTTTTTGCCAGACTAAGGTTGAGAAATATCTACAGACATGAAAAAAGAACACAACAATGATTACATGTCTATCTATCTATCTATCTATCTATCTATCTATCTATGTCACTCACTCATTCTATTTTAAAAGAGCTTCTGGGGAACCACTTTACACAGGACATGTGTATAATGATAATAGTAATATTAGCCATTTCACTACTATTAATATTACCAATACTATTTGGTATTCATTAATCAAGCAGATGGTACTGTTTCCAGTTGAAATTTATAAAATCTTTCCCTTAAAACAATTTCTTTGGAAAACAGGTTTCTGTAGTACAGTAGCTGTTAGCATTCTTTCCAGTATTGATGGGAGTTTCCTTTGTAAACATTTTATTTGAAGTGGTATAGAATGTAAACATCTTGATTATGTCATTATTTTCTCCTTGAATGTGCTATCCATTTTAGTTGTTGCTGCTGTTGTTGGTAGTCCTCAAATGATGTGATTTCTGTTCTTTGGTACAGTTCTTTCTTTATGATTCTGTAGCATTAATCCAGAAGTTTTGAAGAAGGATGAACTTTGCCAAGATCCCCAGGCTTTACTCACTCAAAGCCTTTTTTCCCCCCTCCCATTGATTTTAGGAAGTGATTGTATACAGCTGATATTTCTCTCATTCTCTCTCTAGCTGTGCCAATGGCTTAGAGGAAAAATATCTGACTATTGCTGAATCAGTCGGGTTTTGGTCCTGGCTTGAAGCAATCAGATGTCTAGCCACACTGATGAACTGTAATACAGTGAAACAGTCTGTCTGTGGATAACAATATATATATATATATATATATATAAGAAAATATGTATGACAAAGTGGAAAAGTTTTCATGTGATATGTTTTGTTCCTTTAGACTTGGAGTAGATTTGTTTACGTTGATATGACTGTGCGTGAACACAAATTAGAGAAGCTGGAATCTTGAAATTAGAATTTTTTTTTTTTTCAAATGTGTTTTGGGTAAAAAAATCTATCCAATTTCATTTAGATTCTTGTTCTTTTTGTTCCCATCATTTTTGTTATTAAATATCCCACATTTACTACATGCAAGCCACTAGTGGCCTGCTGGCAAACTGCCGATGGTAACGCCAGCAGTCTTCTGGTGGTAGCCACTGGTGGGCTTCTAGTGGTTCACCAGTGGTAACATTGCTGAGATGAACACGCCGACGGTCCGACAGCAGGCCACCAGTGGCATGCGACTCAGTGGCAGATTGATGGCTTGTGTGTAGGGTTGTGATAACTGAAAATCTGCAAAGAATGGTGAAATATTGTAAGAACCTGGGTAAAAATTTACTGTAGATGAACTAGTGATTAAAGCACTTTCTAAACATTTTTGTCTTAGTGAATTGTTTTCTCTTTTAATTAGAAAGCATTTTTTATCTCAAAATTGTGGTCAGTCTCATTACAGTGAGTAACTAATGCATTGAATATATTGTTTTTAAAATGTCTCTTTTGTGTTTATATAACTTTTTATTTAAACTTCTCTAATATATTCTTTCTGGCAATCCTTGCAGTTTTGGCTTGTTTTGTTTTGTATTGATGAAGTCCTTTATTGTTTTAAATGTAGTTGTGACAAATTTTATGTTGGGTTTAGACAAATTCTTTTCAATTGTAGTTGTGATAGAGTTAGTGGGTAGAACAATATTTTTTTTTTGATTTGTTGGGTTTGTCAGGAGGGGGCCTATTTTGGAATATTTTATAAGCCTTTTGTTTCACATTGAACATGAAATAGAGTAATGGAGGGCCTTGAAAGTATTTTTATTATATCTCTCCTCTCTAGAAGGCTGCAAATTCTGAGTGCTCTTAAGTAGAATCCAATTATTGTTCTGGATTTTAGTTTGTTATGGTGGGAATAGAAATTTATGAGATCATTTTTAAGTTTTAAGCTGCTAACGACAAAGTGTGGCATGATATCTCAAAAAGGTATTGTTTTCTTCCACTTTGTAAATTGTTGCATGTTCAAATTTGTTTAGTTTATCTACATGATCAGGTAAGCCAGTATCACAGGGATATATTAACAGAGCAACATCAATATATCAGTGAGTAAGTTGATTGTTTAGGTAAAATCCCTACATGCAAGCTGCTAGTGGCCCACTGGCGGGTCACCAATGGCAATGTCATCGGGTCTCTGATGGCAACCACTGGCAGACCAACAGTGGTCCACCAGTGGGAACCTAGCAGTTCACCAGTGGTAACATTGTCAAGATGAACATGCCAATGGGCCACCAGTGGTAAATGCTAGTGGCATGCCACCCAGTGGCAGATTGGTGGCTTGTGTCTAGGGATATTTTGGAAAGGACCAGATTTGAAAAATTCTAAGAAAATACATGCCATCACTCCACTAAGTGGCAATCCCATTGGTAATCGAAATTTTTGTTTATAAAATTATTATTAAATGTGAAATAATGTTGATTGGTGATGAGACGGTAGATTTTTATTATTTTAGCTATTCAGTATATTTTTGATTGTTTTAGATGCTTTTTTCAGGCATTTTTTCAACTGGGACATTAGTGTAAAGTGATTTTATATCTAGACTGAGCATGAGTTTGCCAGAAATATTTGTTTCCCTTAGTTTTTCAACTGGGTTGCATGGATTTTTTATATGTGATAGACGGATTCTTCCAGAGAGAGGGGTTAACATTTTTGTTATGGATTTAGCCAGTTTGTCTGGCACTGCCTATTCCTGAAAAAATGGAGTGAATTGGGATGTCTGTTTAGTGGAACCGTAAAGTTTGGGTATTTTAGTGTGATATTCTATTAGATTAGTCTATACTATACTATATATATATATATATATATATATATATATATATATATAAAATACATAAAAGTTTAATGATCAGAGTTGAATCAGACCAGGAAACTATAGTATTAAAAGGTGCTCAATACACGTGTGAAAAAACAAAAGTAAAACTAACATGTAGAGCTTTTAACTTTAAAAATCAGGCGGTCAGTTGAATCCACTACCTTGGTTTCTGCCTTATGGTATCCTCAGGCGATTTTTATCAAATGACCTCCTAATACTTTTTTATTTTAAAAAAAAAAAAAATGCTACATTATTATTTTCAAAAATAAATAAACAAACGCAAAACGTTGGGTGTAATAGAAAGTGAGGAGGAGGATTTGAAGAAGGAAGAAGAACGAGGAAGAGAAGAAAAGCAAGTGTATTGTATATATTGTTTTTTATCCAGCCTCATATGTAGTTAAGAAAAATTTTCTGATATGTAAGCAAGGACAGGACTTAAGACTTCGGATTTCTGGTTTAAAAGTTTTTTTTGATCTGGAAATGTCATAATCTCTAATTTTTCCTGTAAGCAGAGGTTTCAAATAATGTCGTGATTGTTGTATGGCTTTACCTTTTTTAAAATTTTCCACCTTATAAACGAATCCCTGTCATTTTTTTCTTTTAAATTCCAAACTAGCTAACCATGTGTGGAATTTAAAAGAAAAAAAAAGAAAAAGAAAAAACAACATGGATACTGTTTATATATATATATATATTGAATGTAGATATATCATTTAAAAAATATATATTTAAATATATATGTAAATGCATATTAACAACAGAGCCCTTGAAAATGGCTAATGAAGTAGCTGAAAGAGCTTGCAACAATAATCATTAAAACAGTTTTTGCACTCTTTTAACCCCTTGAGAGGGGAAAACTGTAAGAAATTTAGAAAAACTTAAAAACAATTTTTAAGATTTTCATTGTCACATTCAATGATGGGGACTGTCACATTCAGTGGTGCAGAACAAATATTTGTACACATACAAATTTTTAATTTATTGTATTTCTAACCAATGAATAAATATACTTTTCACATAATTAACTGTACACAGATGCATAATAACAAAATATGCATAGAAAACAGAAAAAAAAAATCTTGATTTAATAGAAATAAACCCCATTTATCCATTTTAATTGTGGAAAATGTATTCATACAATGCAAATTTCAAATTTTAAAACTTTTAAATTGCTTTAATAGTCTAGATTATTCAAGTGGAATATTCTAGAATGTTCCAGTAATATTATCAATAATTATTTTTAGCCTAAAAAATACAAACTGAATATTCTGTAACTGATATTTGCGTAAGAATGTTATCATCATGGCAAGAGGTAAAAGAATTGACAAATTCACAAAAAGAACTGATTGTTAAGCTCTGTAAAGTAAAGTTAGAGAAAAATTTCTGATTGTTAAGCTCTGTAAAGTAAAAGTTACAGAAAAATTTCAGACAACCTGAATATTCCATTTATTACCATTAGTTCATTCATTGAAAGGTATAAACAACTCAAATCTGTTGAAAACCAAAGAAGAAAAGGTGCTCTATGGACGATTTCTTCAAGATCTTCGAGGAGATTAATGTGTCAAATTAAACAAAATCCAATAGTTACTTGTCAAGAGTTGCAGGATGATTTGTTTTCATCAGGAATCTGTATAACTAAACAGACAATAAGCAATGAAATTCATAGGAACAATCTAATGTCACACTCCCCTGGAAAATTCCACTGCTATTGAAAAGACACAGAGAGATGCCAGGTTGAAATTCATTCGGGAACATAAGGATAAGGGAAAAATCTTATTGAGAAACAGCATTAGGGATATACAAAACCAAAATTTAGTTGTTTGGACATGATTCTAGAAATCATATATGGAGAAAAGATGGTGATGTCTTCAAGCAAAAGAACACAGTTCCAATTTGGTGGTGGCAGCATCATGGTTTTGGGATGTTTTTTCTGCAAAAAGTACTGGCAACGTATCAGTAATAGATGGTAGAATAAATGCTGCAGCATATCAAAATATTTTGGAAGCAAATTTAATGATTTCAGTTGAAAATCTTGAACTTCCTCCTGACTGGATCTTCCAACAAGATAATAATCCTAAGCACACTGCAAAATCTACAAAGAAATGGCTTGCTGAAAATAAGGTAAATATCCTAAAATGGCCAAGTCAGACCCCAGATTTAAACCCAATCGAGAATCTGTGACGTTATTTGAAAATTCAAATCCAATCAACAGCTCCAACAAACATCCTAGATCTGAAGATCCCATGTGAAGAAGCATGGAATAAAACACCAACTAAAATTTGCAAATCATAAATTGAGAACTACAATAAGAGGTTGGTTGCTGTAGAAGTGAATAATGGCTATTCTACAAAGTATTAAATGAAGATTGTGTTCCATGCCTGTAGGAAATGCAAGTATAAGTCCTCATCCACATGTAAAAAAAAAGCCTAAAAATAATGGAAGCTCTAATAATCAAAAAGACAAACCCAACATTTAATAACATCAACTATAAACATGGTCACAATGGGCTGACCAAGTTTAGAAAATAAAAAATAAAAACATTTCCATTATGATACAAACATAAAAATCTATACATTCAGTTAAAAATAAAAAACGAAAACATCTTTGATAATGGCTAATAGAATAGCCGAAAGCACTCGAATATATAGGACATTTCAACAGTTGTTACACACTTTATATCCCGAAAAGAAATCATCTATACAAACACTAGAAAAATTGAATAAAAAGCGTAATCATAGTAACTTGTCAGTTTATCTTTAATGAAACTTTATATATATATATATATATAAAAGTGAACATAGAAGTCAACACTTAGAGGCGACAGTCTGTTTCATGCTAGATGCAATCATCAGGCCACCTGATAAGATACCAGATCGCCTGACGATTGCATCTAGCATGAAACAGACTGTCACCTCTAAGTGTTGACTTCAATGTTCACTTTTATATTTACACACGCTCTATCTCTGATATTGATAACTTTATCCCATAAATATAGCACACTTTAAGAGTATATTTCTTTATATATATATATATATATATATATATATATATATATATATATATATACATACATGCATGCATGCATGCACAAGTATAGGATTGGTGTATATGGAATAAATTCCAATAACCAAAAAATACTATTCTTAAAAGAGTGCTCAATACAGAGTAGAGCAAATATAATTATTTATTCGAAAATTATAACAAATATGTTATAAAATCACTACAAAAATAGCCATTCTGTTTCAACACTTCTAGTGTCTTATCAAGTGATGGCTTTGTAGTGATTTTATAACATATTTATGTTATAATTTTTTAATAAATAATTATATATATATATATATATATATATATATATATATACACAAGGTGATTTTGGATTTTATTGTTTATTAATTATTTGCTCTGTAATAATAAATACATGAAGCTCTATTTGTGGATCAGTTTTAATATTTCATATTACTAGGATCCATCAACAAATTTGTTACCTTTACTATATCACTTTAAACCTTAAATATTTTATCAATTTAAATGACATTTCTTTTGTGGATACCCATATTTGAGTAGTCTATTTTGAAACAGTATGCTCCTGCATTCCCCCCCCCCCCATCACAGTTTCAATAGTTTCTCCTGCAGAGGAAGGGGCGCAGGTTCAAATCCTGCTGGAGAGTGCATATTTTTCTTTAATAAGATTTCTTAACTATTCAGGCCGGTAGAGTAAAATAAATAAATATACTTAACATCTCCTCAAATAAAAATAACTATCTATGTTCATATTTATCTATCTATCTATGTTCATATCAATCTAGCTAGTTAGATATCTCAGTTTGTACATCTCTGTCAACTGTACAGAGTGGTCGAAAGTCTTGTCACCCCTACATAATATAATTTTCTATTTCAAGACTCTGTGGGGTATTATCAAGGAGAGAGATTCACATGAATGATACCAGAATACCTGTCAGTTGAAGGACACCATTCGGAGAGCCTTTGCAACAATCAACAAAGTACAGTTTTGTAAAATATCACACAAACATGGCGTTGCATCATTTTATGACACAAAAATGATGGTGTTGATACAGACCTACTCAATGAGTGACAATGTCAATGAAAGTGAATAAACTGAATTCAGTACATGTGCTTTGTATTACTTGTTCTATTGTTCTCATTACTTTTTGGTATGAGGTGACAAAACTTTCAGAACCTGTAGTTAGTTCATATTCAGTAAACAAGCAGTTTAAAATGTTGACTGTCTATAATCTATGTGAATAAGTATGTTACAGTATGTGTTTCTCAGAAGTTGGCCAAAATGATTTAAAGAAAGAAAAAATAATAGATACAAAACAACACAAGGTTGAATTAAGGAATAAAAGAGCAAAACATTATTTTTTTTATACTGGTAATATCAATTACTGCAATATTTTAAAGTAAATTATGTCATTTACCATCAATGTACTTTTAGGGATAAAACAAAAAATATTATTTGGACACTGACTGCAGGTAGAATGTATCTGTTGGTTGAGTGCATGTTTTCTCAAAAATTGTGTTAAAAATGCCTGATCCAATTTC
This sequence comes from Acanthosepion esculentum, assembly GCA_964036315.1. Taxonomy (NCBI): domain Eukaryota; kingdom Metazoa; phylum Mollusca; class Cephalopoda; order Sepiida; family Sepiidae; genus Acanthosepion; species Acanthosepion esculentum. The sequence continues at coordinate 94,107,292 of OZ038479.1, forward strand.
CTATATCTTTTGAGAAGAAGCCACTCAGTCTTCAAAAAGAAGTTTTTAGTTTTTGAATAACTTAAAAAAAACAATTGGTGATAAAACTCTTGCATATCTACTTTAATTACTAAAACTATGGATAAAATTTAAAAACGTATTACGCGCATGCGAGTGTGTGAGTGTGAGTGTGTGTGTGTGCGCGCGCAGCATATTTTAAAACATGGAAGACAGAAAATAGGAGACAAAAATTGCTATCTCCCGTGTCTGCGAAATATCAAATGAGTTACCTCCCTTGCAGGTTTGTTGCACTGTGACAGATGGGAATTTTTAATTTGTGAAACTTTTTCTTTACAGTGTAAAGGAATATCAATAGTAGTAGTGGCTTTATTGTTGTTATTGTTGTTGTTCGGGGCGGGGATGATGATGATGATGATGATGATGATGATTGAGAATATGTGGAAAATAACCTGTGGCCAAATGAAGATTATACTTTTAAGTATTTTTTCTGTAAATTTATAACTTATTTCAATGTTATGCTTTGGTTAAATTTTTATAAGAAAATAATGCTAAAAATTTTTATTCCTAAAATGCATAAAAAATACGAATAAAAATTGCATAAAAAAATATATACACACATTGGTGGACCGAGAAGTGAGCAAGAGTGTGGTCTGCCCCAGTACAACAATTAGGTGTGTAGCATATAAAATTAGTTGTACTATTTTTTACCTTTATGCCACTTGTATTGCTTTTACCTACATTCACTTTATGGTTAAATAATACACTGAACATTTACTTTGAGAACTACACTACAAGTCACTTATAATTGTTGTGGGGTTTAGATGTTTAAGTGAACAGTTGATTTACCCACACCAAGAAGATTAATGGAGGATGATGATGACATGAAAACACATGCGTAATTTTAACAAGACAAGATAAGGAATTTATTCACAAATTTACATGCTTGAAGTAGTGTCAGTAGCTCATTTCAGGAAAAACTTTAAGAATTCTTAAAGTCTGTAATTTTAAGATAATGTCATGAAGAGGAAATGTTCATACAACAGATTAAATGATCTGACACAAAAATAATATTAAAAAAATGTTTAAGACAATGGTAACAATGTTCATTGCTCACTGAAGGGATATATAATTTTCATACTTTCAAAAGTAGATGAAAAGAGTTAGTTTGAAATATTTAGCTTTCTTGAAATGTTGAGAGAAAATTCTTTGAAGTGCCATATGCTAGCTAGAGGTTGATAATATAATTAGCAAGTCATTTCACACAAGGTGAGTACTTCATTGCTAGTTGTGAGGAACTGAATCAAAGCCTTTTATATGACTTAAGACACTCTTTTTAATTTAATCTTTCTCCTCATAGCAAAAAGAATTTCATGTAGGCATACTACTTTCTGTCCTTCTTCTTGGCTCACAGGCTAATTTCTGTGAAGGAAAGGTTTTCATTTGTCAAAAAAAATTTCACACAGGCTCACAAATTTCATTACTCCTTCTTCTCGTCTCACCAGTTAATTTCTGTGAAAGGCAAAAATCTCACATAGGCTTGCAAATTTCTTTCCTTCTTCCTCAGTCTTCTGAATTTGAAGGGAGTGGGTAAAGAGAGTTATGATTATTTCGCACACACTACACACTAACTGCTAGGAGGATATTTTTATGGTCCTGCCTATATTGTTAATGTAATAACATTTTATCTCAGAAATTGTTATTTACTAAAAAACTTGTTACTTTAATTATTTTAAAGGATGTTTTTCCAACTTATTTTGTTGCTGTGTCTGTTATATAAATGGTCATGGTTGTAATCATGATTGTAATCTTTCTTAATATTTTGTAGATATTGTCCAATTTTGGAATGTTTTTTTATAGAGGTGGTGAATTCTATGATTACCCCATGCAGCACAAATGGGATTTAAGCTGCTGCTTACACACATGCACATGGACTCCTATCAATGAATTTAGATATCTACTCCATGAAAATAACAACAGTGTCACCAACAATACCACTACATTTTCTTGCTTTTTCTCACACTCTGGGATTGGCATATTGGGATAACTTCCTCTTCCCTAATTAGCATGCACCACATTTGGTCAATCATGTGATCGTAATGGCCAATCAGCAGAGCCCTGTTTTAACAGAGTGGCAGAAGATTTGTAGACATTGGAGAAGAAAGTTGTGCTCTCAACTTCTGTGTCGGATCTTCCCTGTGTAATATCATGCATTCCCAACTAGAGTAGAGATAGACATTTGCAATATGATGTGCATCTGACTTGTGAGTAGAGACAGCTTTTTTGAAATATGATGTACTCCTGACTAGTGGGTAGAGAAATCCCTTTGCAACATCCTTTAATTTCTGTTTCAGGGTTGGAGAGAAGATATATAACATATTTTTATAATTTTTTGCAGTATTTTAATTTTTAGAAATTTTTTATCCCCAAGCTTTTCTCTAGCTGTATTGGTCATCAAACCAGATACCCACCCAGATATTGGCAAGGCCACCAATAATTATTTGGTGAGCCAACAGACAGCTCTATACCTTTATTTTGGAGATTCTTAATATATATTTATTAAGATATGTTAATGTCTTAAAATATTACTTCACCCAGAAATTCCTTGATGTGTAAAACATCTTTAACACTATAATGAGAAATCCTATCACTTTTCTAACTCAAGAACAACTACAGAATGTTCTAATATATTTCAAAACAATGTTTGCTTTTGAAATAGGATACAAGAACATTCCTATAACTAAAGATATTGTATCATGAGTAATTTGGGTTCTATTTACATTTTATCAGTCTTATAAAGAAGTTATTAGAATGTTCAACTGTACAAGGACTCTTTTGTCATTATATAAGACAAAAGGAAAACTTATCTTAGCCAATGTGTTTCATCCTCTGAGGGATTTTATCAAGGCAAATGAAAGGATTTTATTTTGTAATAAGCATTTATATACTAGAGCAAAATTTTTATTGGTTTTTCGAATTTTTTAAATTTAAGAACACTTAGAAATATTCATCAGGTTAGCCAAAGATATGGAAGACACCAAATGACACAATTCAATGTCTAAAAAATTGAATTTTTTTTTTTTGCTTTTTTTTAATGCAAATTAGTATTTAAATTATTTTACTTCAGGATTAATTTATATGTTATATATTTTAAATAACATGAAGTTATGAATTTAACCATTTTCTTTTAATATTTTAACATTTGTATGGTCATGTGTATGTTGGCTTGGGAAAGTAGTAATTCTCTCAGGAATGGAGATATATTTATACTAGATTTATATTTTGATAAGATTCAATTGCTTTTCTCTCAAGGATTATCCTTCTAAGTAAATTACACACATCCTTCTAAGTAAATTACACACATCCCCCAAAATATATAATAAAAAGACTTAAACACTAATATTCTATGGTCATAATTCCATTGGAATCGTGGGTCTGATGAATTGGATCGTATTTACGATTCCAATGGAATAAATTATGACCATGGAATATTAGTGTTTAAGTCTTTTTATTATATTCTTACTCTGTCCTGGACATTGAGTTCTACCTGGATTCTATTCTCTTGGAATTATTTTTTATACATATATGTATGTGTATGTATATATATTTATATTTTAGATAGATGATTGCATATGTATGTGTATATTTACCACTAATATAATATATATATATATATATATATATATATATATATATATAATAACAGTCAATTTTCTTTAAGGTAAATATTATTAAAAGCAACAAACATTAATTTTACTGATTGATTTTTCCAAATTACGAATAATCCTTCTCAGACATGGGGGAAATTCCATGAGGAATTTTCAAAAGTTTATTTCCAGAATGTGTGTGGGTCCTATTAAGGAAATTAGATTTAACAGAAAATGAAAATTTATAATTTCATAATTCATATCCTAATGTAGCAAATGATTTAAGATATCCATAGCACCATGCAGTATTTAACCAACATCTTAGGGATATATATATATATATATATATATATATATATATATATATATATATATATATATATATATATATTAATACATGTTTCATTAAATAATATATATAAGTGTTGTCTATATATTTTATGTCAGTTTTTTTCATATAGTCTGATAAGCTTAATAACATTATCATTAAACAATGAAAGAAAATCACAATATTGATACATATTTTTTTTTTTTTTTTTAATCCAATGTAAGCTTTCGGCTTACATAAGCCATTATCAAAGATGACAATTACACAATATATTTATGCAATACACGAACAAGAAATTGATGATAGTCTTATTTGTTTACATGGAACATTTCCAAGGAACGATAAACACGTGCATATAAACACTGAAAGCGAAAATCGCACAACAGCTCATGACGTCACACATGACCACGCGAGAGGGAATCCGATGAGTAGAGTATGGAAAGCCGTTGGTATGAACCAATGACTTCTGTTACTAATTATAGGCATTTAAGGATATTTTTGGAGATTTCATAGTTTATTTTGTTCAGGTTAGGTTTCAACTGTTTTATGTATATAGCTTCAAGAATTTTTAGTTTTTGTTTATTGTTTTCATGTTTAAGTATAGTTGTGTTTTCGACGAGGATTTTCCGGAATTGTGTATGCGGCCATATATATATATGTGTGTGTGTGTGTGTGATGTGATGTGATGTGATGGACTCTCCCATCGATTTTGATGTATGAGGATGAGACAACTTCATTCTGTTTTTATGTGTGTGTCATATGTGACACTTCAGTCCTGCTAGTGACCTGCATGCAAGTCACAGTGCGGACCTTGGGACATAGCCAGAGAAAGATTTGCTAATGCTTTTCTCCATTGTCTTTCATCTCCTAGCCAGTCAACATGACTGATTTTGAACTTTCTGATACCACTCTTACCCAAATATCTCCAGTTATTTCTATCCAGAGCAACTTGCTCAATGTTAGTATGAGGCACATTACCATCTGAGAGGTTTCTCTTTAGCTTGTCTTTATACCTGAGCCATGGCGGTCCAACAGTCCTTCGTCCACTGACTATACATGGCAACCTTAGGTATTCTCTTGTCACTCATTTTTGCAGCATGAACAGACCAGCAAAGTTGTGACTGCATCAGGAAAGTCTCAATCCCATCAATGTTGCATATATATATATATATATATATATATATATATATATATATATATATATGTATGTATATATATATAATTATAAATCAAGAAAATTTCAAATAACTTGTTAATCAAGCCAAGAATTTTGCAGTGAAACACTCATCAGGGTCAGATATTTGATAAATTTTGATTTATCAAACATTTGGCCCTGATGAGCATTTTAACACAAAACTGTTCAGTTGGTTAACAAGTCATTTGAATTTCTCTTGATTTATTGAATATTATAGCTCTATTGAGCACGTTTTTGCTAGTCTGAAAAACATTAAATTCCCATAATTTCCACCTATTTTCAGTTTATATATGTATATATATATGTGTGTGTGTGTGTGTGAATGGAGAAGGTTAGTCCATGTCTGCTTCTTATAGAATAAAAATAAAGTAGACCAATGAGAAAACAAAAAAAAAAGGAAGAACAACATATTCTTTTTATAATTTTATTAAAGCCTGACAAAAAATAATGTTTGAAATCAGAATTTTTAGATATGCCTGTGTCCTTTGTAAACAAAAAATAAATTCATGAATAAAAAAGATAAATAAACATAAAGTTTATTTTTCAGTAAGGAAGGACAAAGGCATGTCTGTAAATTCCAATTCCAAACATTTTAACTCATCGTGCTTCAATTTCATTAACTGGCCCAATAATATATAATAAAAATACATTTTTCTTTCATTTCCAGGTGTTTTTTATCAGCCTGCTACTTATATATATATATATATATATATATATATATATATATATATATATATAAGTATTTGTAGGCAGTAAGAATTCATTTAAACTTGTTTTATTAAATTCGACTGACAAGGTCTATTTCATTTTTTCTTTATATTTTTCCAATTATTTTCAACCGTCTCAGTCATTATCAGGAATTGAATGTTGTCAGTATGGCAGACATAAATTTAAATCAATAACTTCTTGAAAAGTTGGAAAAATACAATAAACAAAATTAAACAGATAGACTTTGTCAGTTTAATTTTACAAAAGTTGTTTATATATATAAAACAAAAAGAAAACTTATCTTAGACAACGCATTTTGTCCTCTGAGGGACTATATTAAAGCAAATGTAAGGATTTTATAAACAAAAGTAAAAATGTTGTTAATTTTTTCAGAATATTAAAATTTTGTTTATAAATACTTGTTGCAAAATAATATCATTACATTTGCCTTGATAATGTTCATCAGAGGAAAAACACAGAAGGTAAGACAGGTTTACCTTTTGTCTTTAATCATATTCTTCTTTTATGGATATATTTTTAGTTATATCTGAATTTATATATATATATATAAATGTATATTATAACAGACTCAAACACTAATATTTCATGGTTATAATTTATTACATTGGAATCGTAATCACAACCCAATTCATCAGACCTATAAATTCTATATATATATATATATATATATATATATATATATATATATATATATATATAAATTTCAATCTCCAAACGAGTTTTAATAAATTCCATAACCAAGGTGTGTCTATTCAACTTTTTATTATTTTTCCTATTTCTGAATGAAGTGTTATACATTTGGATTAAAACTATTAATAAATTCTCCAAAGTTTGTTTTTCTTGTTATATACAACTACTCACAATTTACACAGTCATTGAGTTCAAGTACACACAAAGATGGAATTGACCAAATTCACAAACCAACACTTTAATCCACTCGGCTATTGTCCTTTAGGCCACTTATCTGTGGAGAAATAGGAGCTTTAAACCTAACCTTCCTGTTGATGAGTTCTGTTGCTGTTTGTCATGTTTGACTGCATTCACTGAAGCTGTCCTCTTTTTTTTTACAGCTGCTACTGCTGTCATTTGTCTTTCTTTATTAGCAGCTCCCATATCATATTTATTTCTATGCTATACTTACTAAGGAGGTCCTCATAAGCATTGATTCTTTCAAACATCTAGCTCTCCAGTACTCTCCCTTGTCTATTATTTTCAATTTATTCCTTAACCCAACATCTAAAAA
>OZ038479.1:94124430-94131930 GCA_964036315.1 Acanthosepion esculentum
AAATGAAGAAAGAAAATCACAATATTGATACATATTTTTTAATCCTATCTTAGCTTTCGGCTTACATAAGCCATTATCAAAGATGACTATTAAAGTACAATATATTAAGCCAAACACGGACAAGACAGTGATGATAGTCTGTTTCTGTTTACATGGAACATTTCCAAGCAACGACAAACTCGTTCATATAAGACGCTGGTAGTGAAAATCGCACCGCAGCTCATGCTGTCACACATGACCACGCGAGAGTGAATTCGAGAAGTATTAAGTATGGGAAGCCATTGGTTTATACCAATGGCTTCTGTTACCAATTATAGGCATTTATGAATATTTGTGGAGATTTCATAGTTTATTTTGTCCAGGTTAGGTTTCAACTGTTTTATGTATATAGCTTCAAGAATTTTTATTTTTTGTTTATTGTTTTTATATATATATTTATTTATTAATTATAATTACTAACACTTGGTGAGATGTGTTACTACACATCAAAATATGATTGCATTTGTGTAGCATTATTCACGTTTTTAATGTAAAAAAAAAAATTATATATAAATAAAATTTAAAACTTATGGACTTTACGTTCCAATTAGGAAAATGAAGCTAACATATCAATTCAAACAAATCCCAATGAGATATATGCATTCCTTAAGTAGGTAATTGAGTTTTTCTTTATCATGAATGTCTCCTGTGGTCAAAATGCTAACAGAATTCTTCAGCTATATGAAGTTCCCTGATGGAAAAAGTGGACACAGTTTGTATTGGTGGCAGGAGACACATTTTTCTTTAGTAGGACTTTTCATTCTAGGCCAGTTGATATTAATTTCACTCAGAAAGCAAAAAATACAAGAATATCAACTCAAATGTGTGTAAAAAAAACAATATTTATAGGAATAAGAAAAAAAAACAATATTCAGAGGAAATAAGAAATAACATCAGATTTAAAAAATACACTTAAAAATATTTAAGATTTTAAACACTTCTTAAATCATAAAGATACTAAACTCTGAACCTCAGTAGATGTGCCAATTCATGTATAAATAACACATTTTTAGGGTAATGATGTTAGAATGATATACTATACTAGCTGAAGTACCCAACTACATTGGTTTAGATGTTAAAACATGAGATCATAGTTGGTTATAATGACAGTAGAATGATTCTTCACTTCTGTAAGAATCTATCAGAGCCAAGTTATATAAAGTCCTGGAAATTAGTCGCACATAACATCTCATATGAAAGTAAAAGAATTTTTATACAGATAAGACTGCAAAATTACTTAGATATTGCCATCAATTTTTGATGACATAGGTCATGTTAGATTTCTTCAAATGTTTTTACTTTGAATGATTTAAAAAGCATAATTCTTTCTTGCAAGCTGGCATCATTAAAAGATCAGTTTTATTTACAGATTATTGGTGAAACATGTCAAACCAAAATTTTTCCAAATTGTCTTATAATTTTTACATTCTACAGTACATAGATACATATAATTATTTTCAGTTATTTCAAACCAACTCACAACCATATCATGTTGAAATGTTGATCCTGGGTGGTTAACTAATTGGAAATGCCAGGTGCTGTACGTTTGGAAAAAAAGGGTGATGTGGTAGATAATGAGAAATCGGAGAGTTTAGTTTGAATTCCAGTTCAATTTGTTACATTCCCTTATGCAAGGGGAAGGTATGTATCCATCTCTTCTCCCTCTAGTTAAATAGCTAGACAGACTGAGTTATATAGCCTTAGTTGGTAACCAGTAATGGCAGCTTAGTATGGGAGTTTTTCTGCCAAGTTAATCATTAATCAAAAAGAGACATGGTCATCCAAGTGTGCATCATGTATAGTACCTAAGAAGGAAAATCAAACCAACAATTTAACTGTGCATGTTTATTACTACTAATTAGCTTTAATACTTGAAAGGTTTTAAATTAATATTGTAGCAACATCAGTGTCAGTAAGCCAATAGCTTCTTAAATGGAAAACATCTGACCTGTCACAAACATTTCTCAGACATTTATTTTCCTGATGCTTATCAGCTAAGCAGAGTGGATTTCATAAGTATCATGGCAAGTGGCTCTAGACAAAGAAGGTCACTGAATGAAAATAAATGACTATTTTAGATAAAGATGACAAGACAAAGAAAAATGTTCTCTATAAGACAGTAGTCACTACCCAAGAAAAACAGAGGGATACAGAGAGAACTCATGACGCAAAAGGGAAGATACCTGGTAGACTGTTCACTTCACCTACATTTTATCTCTGCCTCACTCGTCTATAGTAGTAGGTTACAACCGGAAAATAAAATTTGCATACTACTACAAATAGTTTCATTTTTAAGCCATAAGTGGAAGAAGCTGCATCCTGAGAACAAACCTGGTGTTTGGTCTGAGCTGCAACACTACAATATTTAAAAATGATTTATTTTATTAGACCAACAAGAATAAAAGTCCTAAAGAAGGAATGGCATAGGAACAGACTATTGTGAATTATCAGGTGGGTATGGTCCACCTAAGCATGATTTTATTGGGGACAGTTTTTTTTGTTTTTTTTTCTAAATAATAATGCTCTTCAGCCATTACACTGAAAAGCTGGTTTCAAATCTTGTTATCTACCATCAGAAATCAAATTGTGTCCTTCACTTTCAGGATCATCTGCTATGAAGTGAGGCAAGGTTGTAAATGTGATTAACCAGGTGTAAAAAGAGTGAGCAAAAATTGGTTCCAATGGAAAACCAGACTTTGGGAGCCAGCTGCACAAAATAACTGTAATGGGAAAAAAAAATCTATCAGAATAAATTACCTTTCTTGATTATCTGAAAGGTTGAATAATTTGTATTCATTTCCAGATTTTGTAATTTTTTGTGGTAGGGGCGTTCTTCTTTTTTACAGTTTCTATTCTTTAATCTTGCCTCTTGTTTTTTTTTCTTTTATAAAATTTATTTTTGCTGTTGTCATTTTCTTTTTTTTTAATTTTTTTTTACATTTATTGTGGCTCTAGTTTAGGCATTTATTTTTTTTTTTACTTTATATTTTCTTGTATTTTTTTTTTTCAATCCTATCTTTCCTGCCACTCAACTCAGCCAATCTTTTGTTCATATCCTGTTCTGTTAACACAATTCATAATCTTGAGGCATTCCACTACAGTCATTGAGAAGAATATTATTGGCTGGCATTTCTTCTATTCTTTAATTGTGAAAAAGGCAATCATTAAAGAGAGAGAAAGAAAGAAAGAAAGAAAGAAAGAAAGAAATATTGATAGAGAATAGGAAAAAAAAAAAAAAGACAAAGATAGAAAGGGCCAAAGCAAGAAAGAAAGGAGTAAAAGAAAGAAAGAAAGAAAGAAAGCAGGAATTAAAGAAATGACAAGTAAGAAAAAAATGAAGAGAATAGAAAAAGAAAAAAGAAAGAAAGAAAGAAGAAATGAAACAAAGTCATTTGAAAGAAAGAAAGGAAGAAAAAAAGAGAACAAAAAAAACACAGAAAAAGAAGGAAAGTAAAACAGAAAACTGAGGAAGATCAGAGAACAAAGGAAAAAAAGAAGAAAGGAGCTGGTTAAAAAAGCACAGAGAAAGACCCTTGGGGAAGGCATACATCTACCCTCTACTCCACCCCATGATCTGCAGTTATAGTTTAAATAACAGTGTAAACTGGTCTTACTAGCCTTGGGTGGTAGTTAGTCTAGGAGAAAAACAACTCTAAATTCAAAACTGGGGCGAAAGTAACAGGAAACCATTCTATTCCATTTCTCAAGAAAGCATAGTAAAAATGAAAGGAGACTGTGGAGAGCCATGATCACCTTTGTCCTGAAGGAATACGGCATTTAAAAATAAAATAAAACTTGCTGCAAGTTGAATTTTGAATAAACAAAAATGAAAAGAATCAATGAGAAAGTTGCCAACAATACCTGTTGATAAATGTAGAGCAATATGAGGAGGTGATGAAAAGTTCTCAGTCAAACCAAGAAGAAATTTTTTTTTTTAAATTCTTGTTTTTGGCTATATGAGAAGTGGGGAGGGCTGAGAACTTTTTAGCACCCCCTGTAAGAATAAATAAATAAATATCTTTAAAGAATAGAAAAGAAAAAATTATCAAAAGTAGAAATTCGATAAAGGGAGGAAGCATAACGAAACAAAATTCGAACATGGAGGTCTTCATTTGGGAGACAATACGAAATAATATCATTAAAACTTCACTCATTGGCTATCCCCATACACACACACAATTTTCATTGTATTTTTTACTGTTGTTGTTATTATTATTATTATTATTATCATCATTATTATTATTATTATTATTATTTCTGTTGGTTTTCCTATGAATTCTGTCATCTCTTCTTTTTGCTGTTTTATTTTTTTTTAATTATTTCCTTACTTTAAAATACGTATTAATTTTTTTTTTTACATTTGAACATGTCTATTTTATTTCTTCTTTCCTGACAATATTTGATTATTGTCATCATTATTACTGACATTTCAATCATCTCCCTTTATTTCAATCATTTCTTCCTTCATTTTGTTTTTTCTTTCATTCTTTTATCTTTGTTTCAAACTTTATTTTTTCTTTCTTTCAATGATGATATCCATTCTTCTTTCATTCTTTCTTTCCATTTTTCTGTTTTTACCTTCTTTCTGTGATTTCTTCCATTTTTTCTTTCAATCATTTGTTTCATTATTTTTTCTGTCCTTTTTTGTTTTCATTTACTCTTTATTTCTTCCAGCAATTCTTTTATACTTTCTTTTTTCTCTCAGTGATTTCTTTCATTTTCTTGTTTCCCTTTTTATTCTTTCATTTTTTTGTTTTTCATTCATTATTATTTTTTTTTCCATTATTCATACATTTCTCTTAATCTGTATTCATTCATTTTCCTTCCTTTATTATCTATTATTTTTCATCTGGCGCTTTTTTTCCCTTTATTTTTATTTTTAATTTATTCTATCATATTTTTTTCTTTCCTATTGCAAAATTAATTCATTTCAGCCATCTTGATTTTTATTCTCATTCTCTTTCAATCTTCTCTTTGCTTTTGCGTTTTCTTCAGATCTCTTTATTTTCCAGGCTTTCTTTAATTTTGCTTTCTTTTCATTTTCCTTTATGCCTCTTCTTTCAAGAAATCATTTCACCATCACAACGACAGGGTAACTGTTCAGTCCTTCTTAATGGTCAGACTATTTGCCTGACAAAATTAAACAGAAAGGTAAAAAATAAAATTACAAGAAAAATAGGAATGTAACAGAAAAGATGCAGAAAATATTAAAAAAAAAAAAATCCACTCCCCACCCACACAAAAAAAAGAGAGAGAAAAACAAAATCAATGACTGCAAAGAAATTTAAATAACCAATCCATGAAATCAAATAATTCAATTGGAAAAAAAAAGTTCCCAGACAACAATAGGGAAATTAATAACACAGCTAATGAATCATTAACAGAAACTGAAACATAAAATGAACTAGTTCCCCAGATGTCAACCATTTTAGTTTCCACCCCACTATTAATTTCAAGGCTAACAAAATGTTATTTTTTGAGGGGATGCATATTACAAGTTTAGGATTTGTTTTCTCATTTAATTGCAAAAAATAAATACAAAATTGATAAAACTTTTCATATGGGAATTATTATTTTATTTATTTGCATTTCTAGAATATTATTCCTGGTATTCTAATAAAATTGTGCTTTACCTCAAGTTTTAAATGAAATATTAAGAATAAATATGAATTTTGATATGAAGTCAACAAACTGATTTCATGTTATTAAAAATGGAATTGTTAGATTTATTTTCACCTTGCTATTTTTACTATTTTTAAACTGTAGATTTTTTTAACCATTATAAATTTGTAATTTGTATTTCTTTCATCTTAATTCCAGTTGATTATCATCACAACTATTCAGACTGTCATTTTATTATTATTTTATTATTTAATGAAGGATTGTTAATTTTTGGCTAGTATTTCTTTCATCTTGATTTCAGTTGCTTTTCATTGCAACTATTCAGACATTCTTTTATTATTTTATAATGGCTGACAATGCTTCATCTGAAGCATTGTCAACCATATTGAATTTTTAACTAGTATTTAATTCATTTTATTTTTTGTTTCTTTTCATGGCAACTTCTTAGTCGATGGCCAATTTTCCCTGCTATTTTTATTTTTAAATATGTTATTTGTAAATTCAACAAAAAATGAATTGCAATTAAAGTCCTACAACTTTTTAAGCAAATATAAAATACCTTCAAACTCACGATTTTCATGTTTCACATTTGTGTGATTTAAACTTTGGTCATTGTAAAGATGAAGCTGCAAGGAATATAAATTCCCTATTTGGAGATAATGCTCTTTGTGAAGAGTCTTAAGAATCTGTTAGATTTTGGTTAGTTCAGACTAATTCCCTCATCCATTTTTTTTTCACCACAACATTTCAGCTGCTAAACCCTCTGGCCTTCCTTGGGTAACTGTTGTATTTTAGAATGTCAAGCCTTGCTCAGAGAGGACATGTGATTCCCTTTGATACACATCACATTTGGTACTTGTGCTTGTCTATTCTTGGGATGGTCTGCCTCTGACCTATGCATTGAAATGACATGTATGAGAGAAAGGAACCCCTCAGAGCAAGGTTCGACATTTCAAAATTAAAAACAAAATGGTTGTTTCTGCTTTTGCTCCTTCACTAATGTCATACAAGCTTGCTTTCTTTTTCTCTTGCTTGTTTCTATTGGTCTAATTTTCTCACATTTCTTTCTTTTCTTTTCTTTCTCTCTCTCTCTATTAGTTACTACTCTTGGTCTCATTTTTCCACATTTCTTTTCTTTCTTTCTCTCTCTCTTTTGGTTGTTATTCCTGGTCTCATTTTTCCATATTTCTCTCTCTCTCTCTCTCTCTCTCTGTTGGTTGCTTCTATGGTCACATTTTTTCTTTCTTTCTCTCTCTCTCTTGGTTGTTTCTCTTAGTCACATTTTACTTAATTTCTCTCTCTCTTAGTCTCATTCCCCCACGTTCCACTCTCTTTCTTTCTCTCTCATTTTAGATCTCTCTCTCTCTCTCTCTTTCTCTCTCTCTCTCTCATAATTCCTAGAGAAAAAGAGAACAAACTCATTTCCCACATTTCTCTCACTCACTTCTCGGTTTCATTTCCAACATTTTTCTCCCTCTCTTCTTCATCTTATTTAATACATTTTTCACTCTCTCTTCCTCTCTGGTTTAGAACCATCCACAATTTGGGGTAAAACTGATAACAGAGATATGGGACACAAAGTGCCATGAAATCTTTGAACAGTCACACTCATGATTAATTGTCACGGAATCTAATCGTTTAGGAATAATATCAAAGACCAATGACAGCACAGGGACTTAAACATGAATCTGCCTGGAAAGATAAGAGTTTTTATTCTCCTAGACTGGTTGGTAGCCAAGACAAAAACAGTCCTGGTATTTAATTTATAATTGAAGGAAGATGGGTTCATGAATTTTCCAATGGCATTAAGATGAAATGAAAAAAACAGAGTTGTTTAGA
>OZ038479.1:94136930-94159430 GCA_964036315.1 Acanthosepion esculentum
GTTTCTTGTTGAATTGTTCACCTATATTGCATATAATCCATTATTGTACCTTTGAATATACGCTCTTTATTGTATTTTATATGAATAGTACCTTATGAAATTTTAGATGTAGTAGAATGGGAGGCCCATATCATAGATTGGAGGACATAAGAGCCTTGCACAAGCCCTGCCTGTACATGGTGGATTTGTGTATCAATGAGTGACTCAACTGAGTACAGGATGCATGCACAGTGTCCATATATTAGGTTTATCACATGAACTATGTTTAAAATATAAGAGACAGATATTAATAATAATATAATAATTTTTAGCCAGGGGTTCCCTGACATATGAGAACTATTTCACGGGCTCCACAAGGGTAAAATGGTTGAGAAATGCTGCTCTCTAGAAAGTACTTGCATTTTTAGCTAAGATATTAGGTTGGTGCAAAAATAATGTCGTTTTTTGACATTCAAGATCATGTCAAAAAACGACATTATTTTTGCACCAACCTAATAAGTCACATCAGAATTTGTGTATTTCTGGTAGATCAGAAAGGCAAGGCGACTTGGGATGCTAAGGGCCCAAATGTTCATGAAAAAGAAATATTGATGAACATAAAATAATTTCCAACAGACAAAAATTCAATAAATCAATCAGAAAGTTAATCAGTCAGCCAGTTAAAGGCACTGGGCAGTACTTTCTGACCCTCACTATGTTATCAACATGTTTTTTTTTCTGCTTACATTTATATACATTACAAATGAAACTAAGCACAACTGACTATTAAAAGATGAAATATTGTTGTGGCTTTTGATATCATTCTGGTGTCTTTTTTTCCTCCAAACCCATGAATTTGTTTTACTTGTGGTAAGTCAAAAAATAAATACCCTATATAAAATTCACTATTTTTTATCCATAATTTTAATGTGTTGAAATTATTCAGTTTTTTTAACAAGAAAAAGTTGATGTTAAAAATTGCCACAAAACATTTTTGATTTATTTAAGATGGAACTATCTATTGTAACATGTCTCTAATTTGCATTTAGATACATTGTATTTATTTTCACTTATTCTAGTCAAATTGTTCACCTTTATTGCATATGATCCATTATTGTACATAATTAGATTACAATAAAATTTGTATTTAATATGAAATTATGAAAATTGAGATGTAGTAGAGTGAGGTACCCCATATGATAGATTTGGTGGGGGTCCATGAGTACCTTGCACCAGACCTGTTTGCATGTATGTGAAAGTAACAAACTCAACTGAAATTTGAACTCAGCTTTCAATTTCTAATTCTGAGCTATTATCCATTATACTGCACCACACAAAAAATATGATGAGAGTTAAAAAAAAAAACACCTTAAAACCCCAAACTTTAAACATACACAAAACAGACATTCCTATGCAAACTGTCTAAGATTGGAAGTGCTCCCTATTGTCTGTTGAAAACTGTAGAAAATTTTTTGACCCTACTTGGAACAATTACCTTTTCATATATTAAAAAATCCAGCAACTTTGTTGAAAAATTTGAAAAATTAATATATATATATATATATATATATATATATATATATATATATATATACAGTGTAACCCAGATATAAGAGAGTTGCCGGGCCCGGATAATAAGTCTCTTATATCAGGGTTTCTCTTATATCCGGGTTTGGTCTATTATATATACATTAACACAGGTTCTAATTTGGGACCAGATAAAATCTCTCTTATATCCGGGTTACACTGTGTGTATATATATATATATATATATATATATATATATATATATATGTATATGTATATATATATATATATATATATATATATGTATATGTATATATATATATATATATATATATATGTGTGTATATATAAAAAAATCAGGTGGTCAATTAAAATACGGAACCACAGTTTTGACCTGATGGTCACTTCGGGCAATATTTTTAAAATGACCACTTTAACATTTTATTTCAGAAAACCACAAAGAATTATATATATATATATATATATATATATATATATATATGAAAATATGATATATAAATTTCTATATATCTGAAAAACATTGGGCAAATAAATTACAGAATGGAAAAGATTCTATGAAAAACATTTTGTCCTCTAAAAGAACTTCATTAAACTAAAATAATAATCTTATTGATAAGTATACCATTTACCCTTGCTTTGAATATTGCTGTCAGTAGTGCTCCTGCTATATATTTTGAAATTTTTGATAAAATCCAAGGATGAATCTGCAATGTTATTGATACTGACCTGGCATCTCAGCTTCAGTCCCTTTCCCATCACCATAACATAACTTCCTTGTGTCTCTTCTATAAATACTTTCATGGTAATTGTTCTGATGAAATGTCTGCTATAGTACTGTTAGTTTGGTGAAAATGGTCATCCCTATATTCTCCAACAGTACCTAGACTTAATGAATTTAAGCACAGTACCAGACTGGCAGCAAGGTCTCATAAATCTACAGTTGAAATGTCCAGATGTAAGTTTTTTGCTAATTTTTTTTCTATCGCACTTCTCGCCTGTGGAACTCTTTTCCGGCATCATGCTTCCCAGTCAACTTTGATCTTCAAAAATTTAAATACAATGTCAATAATTATCTTCTGTCTTCTTAATTTTTATTCTTTTATTGTCCACTTTCCTTAATAGTAGTTTTTCTCATATTCTCTAACACTCAGTAACCTCTTGTGTCTAAGTGGATTTATTGCCTTGCTTGGGGTGAAATGATTAAAAAATATATTTTCATGATACTTGTTCTGATGAGCTTTCCTCTTTGGTACCTTGACTTTATGAATCTAAGCTTAGTATTAGATTGACAATAAGGTCCCATCATTTTACTGTTGAAATTTCTAGATGTAACCGTAAGTTCTATTTTAATAGTTTCTTCTCTCACACTTCTCCTCCAGTTTGTGGTTTTCCTGTCAACTACAATCTTCAAAAATTTAAATGCAATATCAATCTCCACCTTCTGTCTGTTACAGATTTGAATCAACCCACAACAAAGAAAAAGGTGTTCAAATATAAAATATTTTTATTTTCATGTTTTTTAAAACTAAATTTTTCTTAGCATGTATGAGAGTTAAAGTTCTTACAGTCCTTCTTTATAGTTGTTTTAGATGAAAAGAAATGTGATTTCTTTGCATGTATATGTGAGAAAGAAGAGGCAAGGGAGAAAGTGAGGAGGAAAGTGTAAGTGTCACACAGCTTGGTGAAGAAGACAGGTGAATGAATAAGGGAATTTCTTTTAAGCCTGTTGTTGTGAACTGTTGCAGTCTGTTGCCGTCTGTCTCTCCTTACTAGTTTGTCCATCTAGAAACTTTGATTAAATACTCTTCAAAGGGAAAACAAAGCATGTTTTTTTTTTTATTGTTGGTGGGAACATGACCCAATGGTTGAAAAATGTTAAATATTTATTTTCGAAGCATTAATTTATTAACTGGAAATGTGCACAATTCATCAACTCAGAAACCATTTTTTTTGTCATTTCATGTTTGAATGACTCGGTGTTTATTGCTGTCTTTGCTTGACATGTTTTTCTGAATCCTGTTTTTTTTTTTATTGTGCTTTCTCCTCATTGACATTGTCTTAGTTTCTTTCACTCTCAGTAACTCTTGGCATCTTATTGGCTTGCAGTGAAATGATTAAAAGAGAAGTACATAACAAAAAAGCAATGATGAAAAGATAATGTAAATAATTTTAAAAATAATGATCTCTATAAGATCCACTTGCACCTTTTTTCCCTCTCAAAAAATAAAATAAATAAAAAATACTTTCCAAATTGTTTCTGTAGCAATAAAACTCTTTAGTCTTAATTTGTTCAGTTCAGGAAAAAATCCAGCTACCGCTTCATTACACTTAAGAATTTTGATTTTACTCCAGGTATTAATATTATTGTATGATAGAAATATGGTACAAATATAAATATAATATACTGTTGTCAGTATCAGTCAGTTATATGCCATGCATGATACACACTTAGGCGATCACGTATCTTTCAATACATGACTGACGAGGTAGATTTTTTCGCACAGTAGGTTGCCATTTCTTTCTGTTTTACATCAGTTGCCATCCAAGGCTATAGACCCCGGTCTGTCCTGCTATGTGCCCATAGCTGGAGGGAGAAGAAGAGGATTCATACATTTCCCAAGGGTATTATCATGTAACTGAATGTAATGGATTT
Source organism: Acanthosepion esculentum (assembly GCA_964036315.1). Lineage (NCBI taxonomy): Eukaryota > Metazoa > Mollusca > Cephalopoda > Sepiida > Sepiidae > Acanthosepion > Acanthosepion esculentum. Next base: position 94,141,111 of record OZ038479.1, read on the forward strand.
AACTGGAATTCAAAATCGGCTCTCCAATTCCTCAATCTGAGAGCCGAGTTTGAATTCCAATTAAATCCATTACATTCACATACGTGCTAAAATGGTTTGAAATATAATATCAGTGTTGAAAGAAGAAGAAAATAAGAAGTTGGAGAAGAAAATAGAAGAAAAAGTGTCCCTTCAGAAGAAAAAAAGATGACTAAAAGAAGAAATTTAAAATGTTGTGGCAAATGCAGCAAAAGAAAGAAAGATGAAAGTGAAAGTGAAATTAAAAGATACAAGAATAGTGGGGGAAAAAGAAGGAAAGAAATCTTGTGAAAATAAAAAGAGAAACAGAAGAAGAAAAAATAACAAACTGAAGAAAATTTCTTAAATATGTTAGGGACCTTGCCATGGAATAGTGGTTAGCAGGCTATACCCAGAGACTAACAACACTGTTTTTTTTTTTTCTCACTTTATTCTTCACTGGATGCCTCTCACTTCTGTGACCATGTGTCAGATTACATTAACCTTAGCAAATAAGATATAAGAAATAACAGAAGAAAGAGAAAAAAAGAAATAAAGAGAAAGAAGAAAAAGAAGCAGAAGAAATAAGAGAAGAGAAGAAAACAAAGAAACATTAAAAATGATAAGGAAGAAAGAGGAGAAAGTAAATAAAAAGGAAAGTTTAATAAAATCTGAAAAACAAATAAGAGAAAAACAAAAGCATTAAAAAAACATTTCAGAAAATGTATCGGCTTAAAATAGATAAGCACAAAAAACTTATTCAATTCAATACTGCCTAAAGTATACAAAAATACAAATAACAGAAGAAAAATTTTCTCTACCAATATCTTAAAATAATTTTTCCATAGATCAGTTTTTTATTAATTTTAGTTATTTTATTTGTATTTTGACAAAGACCCCCAAGAAAAAAAATGTATATTTTTCTCCTACTTCTTCATTTTGTTCTTTTGTTCATTTTTAAGTTTATTTTTCTTGTTTCACATTCATAAAGTTCTATTCATTTTTATGATTTTATGGAAAAAGTGTCTGTAAAAATCAATGAAAAATATACTAATAAAACTAATATAAATAAAACTAATCAAAACAGACAAAAAGGAAAAAATATTCAAAAACGAAATCTCTAATTAAAATAAGAATAAATTATTCCCTCACAAAAATAAATAAAAGTATAGAAAAAATAAAACTTAATGAAAAACATGATTCAAAAGTCAAAAATTAATGACAGAAGATACTTTATACTACAACTAAAAAAATTGTATAACTTGATTTCTTACATCAATAATTTGTATAAATTGAAACATATTTTCAAACCTGATCAGCCAAGTTTCTCACCATTTTATGCTTAGATGGACATGCAGTGTCAAACTTGTTGACAGATTTAGCATGGTGTTACTGTACGAATGCCTGGGCATCGTTTCTCTGGATTTGTTTCTGACTGACTAAAGATTATAACATTTGGACATCTAGAACAAAACAACTCATGGTTCAATTAGTGTACTGGGCTGGGCTTAAGTCATGGCAAAGTGTGGCTAAAGAAAACTTGGAGTAAGGCGTCAACAACATAACTCAAGGAATTAAAGCTGAAAGAAGACATAGCTCTAGATCAGTAATTCTCAAAATGGTCAATAAGTGCTTAGGTGATCAAAAGGGGTTGATAAATACCTGGGGATTGAAAGTGGAGGTTGATAAATATCAATATTTTGGGGGACTCAAAATGGGACTGATAAATGCATGGGGGCCAAAGGTGGTGTTGATAAATGTCTGGGGTCAAAAAAGTTGATAAATGACTGATTTGGAAATAGAAAATACAAGAGATGAAAACTAATCTTTTTTTTTTCAATCAGTTCCCCCAAAGCAAAGCAATAATGCCACTAAGAGACAAGGGGCTACTGGGAGTGAAAGAGAACGAGAAGACTTTAGAATAAACCAGAAACTCAATTTTAAACAGGAAACAAAGGATAAAACTCTACTCCTGTTCAAAAAACGAGGAAGGGGTCTGAACCAGACAATAGGCTAAGCTATCTACTCTTATTATCAGAAAAATTTATTATTACAAAATATAACAGACATAACTTTGGTATCTAACTTTTGGGGGCCAAGACATGGTAGCAAAATTTGACGAAAATTAGTATAAAGTAACAAGTTATAAGTTCTATTTTAACAAGATGTACAATCATATATTGTATTTTAGTATTTTACATGTATATTATGGATAAAAATAAAACCAAATTAATGCTGTTCTAGTATAAAAGAATTGTTTTAAAATATATTCTACTTGTGGAACAATGGACATAAACAGTTCAACAAAACTTGTGTGAATGAACATTTGCTGCCTCGTTGTGACTCCCCCCAACACACACATGTATTTAGATGGATTGACAGTGGCCAGGTTGATTAAATAATTGGTTAAAACTTATCTGCTCTCCTGGCAGTTGAGAGTTCATTTCCTGAGTCTGATAGTGCTGAAAAGTCATATACCCTGCTTCATTGAAAGAAACAGACAAGTGACTAGTTGAATAAAACTGGTGAGTATTAACAGATATGTAATATTTCCTAAGAATATGCAAAGTGGAATCAAATCTCATAATATTCCAATGTAAATAATGAAAGAAGGCCAAAGTGTACAACAGCCAAAATGGTGTGAGTATAACAACCACAATGAAAATGCTGATCTGAAGAGCGAAGCTTATAATAATGATAATTCCTCATCTCAAACATTCCTAAAAAAATAATGAAAGAAGGCCAAAGAGCGCAACAACTGAAATGGTGTGGGTATAACAACCAAGATGAGACTTTAACATTCTTATTCTGAGTTCTGTAATCTTTAAGTGAACCTCTTGAAAATTCAACAATAAAATGTTTTCTATCACTCTTATGCTCCTTCCACATTGGGGAAATTTTATCAATTCAAAAACTTTCTTGATTGATAAAGACATGAAAGTATATTGACTTGATAATTTTGTAATCTCGCTTAATGTTGCTTGAAGTACCAATTTCTTTGTATTCATGAGCATGGCTTCCTTAACCTGTAACAGAGAGGTTAACACTTCTTGCAAAAAGGAGGTCTGAATATTAATGGACTTGGCTGAAAAGTTTCAACAGAAATAAATTCAACACATATGTATGATTTTACCCACCCCACCCCTGCATATATATATATATATATATATATATATATATATATATATATATATATATATATTTAGTCTATTGGGGCAGTAGATCATTATTCAGACATAAAATGACAACGAATGTCTTATATGTTTGATCATGAGTCATTCTAAACTTTGTATGGTTGCGTTAATTTCGGGAGAAAATAAAGACAAAAATAAAGACAAAAAATAGACATACGGTTCTGTTTTTAATAATTTGTTCTCTCACATGGTACGGCGTCATAGAACTGCATCATAAATTTACAACCTGCATCTGCTATTTTGTGACCGTTATCATCGCATATCAATCTTCTACATCAACATAACAGAATATCATCTTTGGTGGTGAATATCTTTGTTTAAATGTCCATATAACTACTCTGACGAAGGCTCATGTGAGCTGAAAGCTTAGATCAAGGAACAGCATAATAAAAAAAATATCTAAATGTTGAACAATTTTTGTCTTTATTTTCTCTTGAAATTAAAGCAACTATACAAAGTTTAGAACAGCTCATGATCAAACATAATAGACATTCATTGTCTGTTATACTGAACAATATATGTTCATATATATATATATATATATATATATATATATATAAAAACATATTTCAAAAGGTGAGAAAAATTTACTTGTGTGTATTCAGAAAGACATAGCTTCCACCCTGCCCTCCCAAAAAGTGTGTGTATGTGACACCGCATGGTTTGTTTGAAATTGAGGAGCTGGTTTGACAAGGGTTAACAAATTTCTTCCAGTGGGGATGAATTGTCACTCGTGCATCCTGTGGATGAGAGAGAGAGAAAGAGTTTATGTCATTTCCCTTCATGCTGTTGATTAACACATCACCTAGAAGCCATTAACTGAAGTCCCCTGACAAACAAAGTGAGGTAATCCTGCAATATCTAATTCTGTTGATAGCTATAAATTTTACCATAATTTTTATTTTAGTATATTAATTTTTATCTATCTTTATAAGTCTGTTCATATATATCTATCCAGCTATCTATCACATTCTTTTCATATCTATCATGGGGAATGGATATACCACTTTGTAGCAGTGAGAGTTACTAATTGTCGTGGATGTATTTGAGGATTTTCAAAATAAATTAATTCAACACATATGCAACAGTATATATATATATATATATATATATATATATATATATATATTTTATATGTAGAACAACATAATTCAAGAAGAGAGAAAAATATACATGTGTATGCAGGGAGAAAGAAAAGATAGACATGTTGTATGTCTGTGAATGTTCCACATGGTTTGTTTGAAATTAAGAAGTCTGTTTGCCTGGCTGTTGTCTCCTCTGAGAAGAAACTAGACAGATCTTGTACCTACAGTATCCTGGGATTGAGAGGGCAAGAAAGAGAAAGAGTGTGTATGTCCTTTCCTTTTATACTTCTTATTAAAAGATCATCTAGCAGGTTTTAAGAGAAGACCCCTGGCAGACAAAATGGAGCAATCTCATAAACCCCTTGGAGTTATTGGGCACCACATGAAACAGTAACAGCAGCTGGTATGTCAAGGACAAGATAAACATATAGAGCCCACCCCTCTTTAGGTTTAATTCTGGTTTTGAATTCAGAATTGTCTTTCTAGATTGACTGCTACCTCGAGCAGTCTGCTCTGTTATTTAATCTATAGCTGGAGAAAGACGGATCTATGTCTTTTCAATGACATTAGTGCAAATTAAACAAAACAGACTTTAAATCGAATTTGAACTTGGTATGCCAGATCCATTTTCTGCTCTGATAACTTTTATGCTACCTGAACGTCCTGTTTATGTTATATAATATTAAATGTCCATGAATTTTCTTTGAACACTCAAAATCACCAGTTTAAATGAATGTATATTTAACTGATGTTTATTCTGAATTATTGTAGATAAGAATGATACTTGGAGAGAAGACATTCACAAACTGAACCTGAGTTTTGCTTGAATACAATATTTCAATAAAGAAAAATAGGAAAAGAATTGTTATTAATTCTCCTTCAGTCTTTCTCGTTCTCCTTCATCTTCATTTGCTTTTTTTTTAGTTTGCTCCTAGCTTTTCTCTTTCGTCATTCTGTAACCAGATTCTGTTCATTATCTTTGTTTCTCTGTCATTAAAGATGAAGGCAGGTGTTGGCCAACATGAAAAATACCTCATAAAAATCTGATTTTTAATTAATTCAAATTTTTTCAATTCATAGCATCCAGGAAGAAAAGCTAATCTCTATAAACTGATAGAGGATTCATTAGATTAAAACATGACAAAAAATTTTAAACAAAAAAAAAGCTATGGTGAAAAATAAACAAGCAATGGATATTTGTCTTGAAGGTATTAGAATATTAATAAAAAAAACCCAATGCCCACAGAAAATTAACTGTAATTACTCATGTATAAGTTACTCTTGTGGAAAAGTTCTACCTTAAGTTTTAAATTAACTACTGGCAAAAAATGTTTTTCAGTAAAATTTTCATTTGTAATCCTGCCATTCACCAAAGTCTGATTAACAAGATAAAGCAAACTGAGAAATGTTTTGTTGGCATGCTATTATTCAGTGGCTTTTATTGAAGAACAAAGCAAATCTAATTTAAATATAAAATAATAAATTATAGTTTATAAAATAAACATATTTTTATATTGCAATTTTCAATAAAATTCAGTGAACTATTAAAAATAGCCGCAAGCAAATGAATCCTCTGTCTTAAAGAAAACAACTCTTTATAAGATCTTACAGACTGGTACTACACAATCACAAATGAGCTTTACAAAATTATAAAAACTATATTACTTGAGGACTTCCAACAGCAGCAACAGTTAAAATAATATAATTAACATAATATAATTCTGGAAGACACATGATAATATAATTAACATAATATGATATATAATTAACATAATATAATATAATAATATATAATTAATATAATATATAATAATATATAATTAATATAATATAATTATATTATGATATATAATTAACATAATATAATTAACATAATATAATTCTGGAAGACACATGGCACAGGAAACTAGAACAATCTACCCTGGTGGAGGAAATAAATGGTTTGGTTCAAATCAAAATGCAAGAAGTCATATATAGGTATCAGCGAACAACTAAAAAACAGCAACATAATCTCACTATAACCATTATATATATATATATATATATATATACACACAACATATATATATATATATATATATATATATATATATATATATTAAGGATCGGAAGCTCATGAAGGATTGAAATAAACTTCAAATATAGTTTTATTATTCTGGAATGACAGTTGATCTGACATAAAATAATTTTAACCTTTTCTATTTTTAGATAAATAACTCAAAGTATTTTTCACAAATTCTTATGAAAAATGGTGTCAAAGATGGCTAAAGGTGCTAATCTGAAAACCTGTAGAAAAGAAACTCAGTTAGTTTAGTGTTTTTTCAGATATTAAACATTTTGTGGGATGGATAATTATGCTGTGAAGTTATTTGGACAATTTTCCTGTCACACCAGGTATGTGTATATGTGTGTATATATATATATATATATATATATATATATATATATATATGAAAAATTTCTCAGAGATAACCTGTAGAAAGACAAACTGTAATGTTAATATAACTAGAAGGGAAAATAATTATATAATCAAAATGCTAACTTTCCACACTACCTAAAAGAAAAGATTTGGAAGGAAACCCCCATCAATACTAGAAAGAGCAACAATAACAGTGAGCTTGAAAAGCCTATTTACCTGATAAACTGTTGTAAGAAAAAGTCATATAAGTTTAAACTAGCAGTAACACTGGTCAATGAATGCCAAATGTTTCCTGGAGGGAAACAGCTAATCTGATCATTAACTTTACCATAATAAATTGTTTATGCTTTGATCGTATCAACCATGATAGGTCTGATGGGAAAATTTCTAACATTATACATATTTGTGATCAGTTGTATAGCAGCTACATTAATGCATTTAAATACAAAATAGTGTGACTTATTCACATATATAAAGGGTGGTCTGAAAGTCATGTCGCTCCTACAAAATATGATTTTCTATTTCAATGCTCTGTGGGGAGAAGAAAAGTTTCACATGAACAATACTAAAATACCCATCAGTTGAAGGACACCATTCAGAGAGCCTTTGCAACAATCAACAAAGCACAGGATATGGTGCCACATTATTTTGTGCCATGTAAATGATAGTATTCACGATGTGTGACAGCGTCAATGAAAGTGAATAAACTGAATCCAGTACATGTGCTTTGTACTACTTGTTCTTCTATTGTTCTCATTACTTTTTGGTAGGAGCTGACAAGACTTTCAGACCACTCAGTACATGCATGACACAGACAATGTAAATACCTGGGCTAAAACAAAAAGAGCAGCCTTGACAACAATCATCTGACATGTGAAGTCCTTGACAACAATCATCTGACATGTGAAGAGTGTGGAAAAGTTTGCAGAAGACCACAATGTATTGCTGTATTGGTGGGAAGTTATATAAGACACTTGCTGGTTTTAAAAATTACTACCAGGTTCATAATCGCCAATAACAAATTGTTAAAATGTCAGCAACAATCATGCTTGTTTAATGAGTGAACAACCATCATATATATATATATATATATATATATATATATATATATATATATATATATATATATATATATTTAATTAAAAAAGACTAACAAGATACTTTAGTTTCTTATTACCTTTTTCTTGTATACCTACAAATGTTTTCTTTTCAGTATATAACAAAAATAAAAATTGTTCAAAAATTTATTAGTTCTGAACACATTCAGCCAAATTATAAGCCATTTTCAAGATTATTTTTGTTATACTACTTTAATAAATCATGTGTATACAAAGTTGCTGAAAGTAGATATATAGTTAATTTCCAAATATGGCCAGCATATTGCAGTTGTGTTTCTCATTGATGTTATTAAGTTTTGGTTTCTTGATTTTATAAGGGTTTCCATCTCTTTTGAATGCTTTTTACAATGCAGGGTATATATATCACATTCATGTTGTTGATGAGTGTGTTGGGTACTGATGTAGGTACAATTCAATGCTGTCTTGTTTAATGAAACATGTATTGAAGAGGGATTGCTGCCCAAATACACAATATATATATATATATATATATATATATATATATATATATATATATATATATATATATATATATATATATATATATATGTCTGGATATCCTAAGCATTAAGCACTATTATTTACCACTTAGGAAGGTGTTTGCCTATTCGGCTTTTCTTCTTTCTTAGATTGATAATTTTCTTTTTCATGTCTTTCTTGGTTTTTGGTACTTTTGTTATTAGTATTTCCTTTGTGCTTTTAGGTTTTTTGGCAGATAGTCAGTGGTCACATATTTCAACATTTTGAAATTTTATGTATATATATATATATATATATATATATATATAAAAGTGGATATGGAAGTCAGCACTTAGAGGCGACAGTCTGTTTCATGCTAGTGCAATTGTCAGGCAACTATATATATATATATATGTATATGCTTTATTGGTTTATTTTATCTGTGTGCAACCGGAAGTGTGACAGATGGGGAGGGATGAGGCAAGAATGGGAAAGTAGGCTGGGATGGGTAACAATAAAAAATTAGGTACTTTCATCCAAGTTCACATAAATTCAAAATATACTTTTTAGTATGACTACACTGTGACATGACCTCAGACCCTTCACCCAACAGCCTCTCTTGACCTGGATACAGGTTGGACTCAAATCTGATCAACAATCGGTTATTTATATATATATATATATATATATATATATATATATATATATATACAGCAAAAATAAAAAATTACCTTGTATGGGTATAGTCTGTTTCAGTTCGGCATAACAATGCCAATCTTCATTGGCCCTCAATGACTTTTAGAATATCTGTCTGGACTTGTGGCTTAGAATTTATGTTAGATAGCAGTTCTATTCAAAGAGATGCTTTGCTTTTGATAAGGATCTTGTATTGGTGACAAGGGGTATATATATATATATATATATATATATATATATATATATATATATATATATATATATGTCCAGGTAAGATAAGAACAAATAGAGTACAATTCCAACATTCATACATTTAATTTAAAAGAGGGATCAATTTTTTTTTTAAAAAAAAAAAGGATGTATTTTGATTATGAAACCAAATTAATCATTCACTTGCCAGTAATTTACAATCGCCTGAGGAGGCGCAATGGTATACATTGAAACATGACTGCAGTTGTGTAGCGATTTTTACATGCTATTTTAATATCCTAAAATAAATAAATATATATATATATATATATAGATAGATAGATAGATAGATAGATAGATAAACTACTACTGTTATCAATCAGTTGTCTCACAATACTATTGTTTATTATTATTTTCATGTTTAATGCTTTCTTAGCTTTACTCTGCATGGGGAGTTGGATGATGTAATGGATAGATGCCCTGAATGAGCAACTGGAGAGTCAAGATCGAATTGTAGTTCAGTTTGTTGCATTCACTTATATCCAAACACCATTGGAAAAAGTATGAATCCATCTTGTCCTAGAACTTTGTTGTATCTTTTCGAGATAACAGAGGGAAATAAATAAGATAAGTAAGGAAATAGAAGGTTTACTACACAAAGGTACACTTAGCAATTGATCTAATGCTAACTCTCCTCAAATCCATTTAACTCTGATATTTACATAAAAAGACGATTCCATTCATTTATGTTCTATATGACAGACTTGTATCTAGAAAAATTGTTATTTTAAAAAAAAAAAAAACTGTTAATGCAATATTCACTTGCCAAACAACAAAAAAGAATTATTCTTACAATCCAAAATATGTTTCAGCTTTCAATAAATGGTTGATCAATCAACCGAACTGCATGGAAGCTCTGAAATAATCAGATTGTTTGCTTTATGCATTGCCTTTACATTAAGATTTTAGATGCTAGTGTTCACCACAGATTAGCATTTCTTTAATTGGGTTGGAGGGAAAGTGTAAAAATGGGCATTTCTGCTTCAAAATGCATCCCCTACCCATCTGTGGTATGACAGTTATTTTGTTGATACAAATAAACAAAACTGTCAAAATATTACACTGATTTTTAATGCAACCCTCAACATCTCCATCACTGCCATTTTGGCTTTTGATTCTGTGACAAAATTTTTCACATTCTACACAAATAAATATGGTAATTATCCCTAGAAAGAAATCCCAAATTCATCAGCAAACTAAAATTACAACCTAAACAGAACTAAGCATAACACTCTTTGACAGACAGACTTTCATTCTTTTTTTTTTCATTTATCTTCATTTCAACTGGCATGTTATTGTTTTTTGGTTCTTTTGCTCTTTTGAAGTATCTTTTGTTTTTCCTAGTTAAATGATTTTGTCATTCACTCTAGGAAACTGAAAATGAAAGCAGGTGTTGGCTTGACAGAAAAATCTCTCTTAAAAAATCTAATTAAAATTAATCTGAAATTTTTTTTTTTTCACCATGAAAAGGAATTTAAAGAGTAGGGCAACACCCAGAAATTGCTTTCTTCAATTCTTGACAAGAAAGACAGGAAGTTACAAAGACTGATATTTATTTTTAATTTTAAAAAGATTGACAGCAGTAGAGTTTTGTTTTTTAGCAAGATTCTAATTAAGATTTTAGTGAAATTAAATCAGATAACAATGTTTCTCATGGTTTTCTGCCAAAAAAGCTGTACAGAAAGAGATCAGATTAAAGAATGAAGGGTTTGCTGATAAAGTATTTTAAGTTAGTTTCAAAACTATAAAATTTTGATTTCAAATTTCCTCTGCTGAATCAATACTAAGAGTTGACAGAAAATAAACAGATCTGGTAACTGATCAACCCACATGCTTCATGTGTCTGCTGGGAGTGAAGAGCAACAAGAAATTTCTTGCAAAGGTGAATGAAAATTCGAAATTTTGTCTTTAGGCTTCTTCAGTTATGAAAAAAGTGAAAGTGTATGTTTTCAAGGACAAGAGTACATCTTTAACCCAAGAACTGTAGAATGAAAAAAAAAATAGTAGATCCGGTTCCATTTATTAAGATAATAACTGAAATGAAAGATTGAAAAATCTAGTCTTGCAAATTACTACTGTTTTGGTTTTTTTTTTGTGGGGAGGTGGCTTTTTTCTTTTAAAAACATCTCTCTTCAGGATACAGACAATGACTCTTCATTGATTCATTTTTTTTTTCTCGAAATTATCATGATTATTTTGGAAAGATGGTTGAATGGGTTTCCGATAGATTTTTTTATAGTTTTGAATTCAGAGTAGACCTTCTCCTAGACTGGCTGCCACCCAAGCCTAGAGAGCCTAGTCTATACTAATATTTAAGCCATAAGCAAGAGGTGGATTCATGATTTTCCCAAGAGTATTTGCACAAAGGTTAATGCAAAAGACTAGGCAGGAATTTGTTTTCCCTCAAATCCCCTTGGAGAGGTATGAATTTATATCTTTTTCCCCCAGCTAGAGGTTAAATAACAGGATAGACTAGATTTTGTTGACAACCAGTCTAGTAGAATGACAATTCTGAATCTAAAACTGGTTCAGTTTGTAGCAAGCAACCCCAATCAGTACAATCCAACTTGCTACAGAAACCACAGTAGAAACACCTAACAATAGTAAGGCTGTAGTCCTGTACATCACAGGGTCAAGTCAACAAGGTTAACATACAATAACTCCTAGTAAGATGAAGTTGTGACCCTATACTACACAGGGAGCAGTTTACACAGTTAATATATAACAACACCTAACATGATAAAGTTGTGACCCTATATATTTCACAAGTGAGTTTACACATTTAACATGCAATAACACTTTGTGTGATAAGTGTGTCTACATATTTAATATACAATAATAACACCTAACATGGTGAGGCTGTGTCCCTATAATCAACAGGTGAGTCTGCAGTGATAACATACCATAATAATATAAGATAAAAGAGACTATTTTTTCATAATGTATGTTCATTTTTAGGATGTCATTAAAAATACATTATATAAGTTTATAAGAAGAAAAAACGTTTTTAAACAATAATGTTTTTCTTCTTATATTAAAATATATAAACTACTTTATGATTTATTCATAAATTGCAAAGATTAGTTGTGAAGGTTTTTGTAAGTTCTAATTGAAAAGTCTTTATAAATTTTGACCATAGTCAATTTGCCAGGGATGTGACTTCTTGATATCCGGGGAGATGATCCCAGCATCGGATACCATTGGGAATTACCTGAAAAGCATACCTATAAATCCAAGCTTTTTGGAGTAAAATTCAGAAGACAGAACTGTTCAGAAGCCATTGATAGTTAGGCTAGGACAATGTCACAAGTCATCGTGACTGAGAGTTTGAGCATATTGGTTTTGTTCAACTATTGATCATGCCAGATTATATACTCTTTCCCACAAATTGCAACTAAGATCTGCTTGATATAGTTGCTGCATAAACCACAGGTTGGCTCTGTGAGTGCTGAAGAAATACAAATTAGAAACATACTCAGATATGAGTGGCCAGCTATACAGAGTATTTAAGAAAAGCTAACAGTGGATGGATTTATGAAATAAGATAAAATCATTCATTTTTGTGTTGTTTTTATGGAAAAGGGAATTTTGTATTTGAGCAGCACTTATTAATTGTTTAGTTAGGGAAGAGGTAGAGTAAATTGGAAAATTATAAATGCAAGCTTCTGTTTGAAGCAAGTTGTAAAAAATTGATTTGCTTCAGGTTTTTCTTCCATTTCTTTCATATTCATCAATTATTTCTTTCATTTCAATTTGTCTTCACTTTTTCTTCTTTGGCTGTCTGTCCTTGTCAAACGGTTTCATCTCTTTCTCTTAAAAGGCAGGTGTTGTCAAAAGAATATCTCATAAAAAAACTCAACTGAAATTAATTAAAATTTTCTCCCAAGGCTAATTGGTGAGAAAAGTAACTGTCTCAGGTGCTGTTATAATGGGTTATCCAAAGTATCTGTTATATTCTCTAACATGAGCTCCTGTCAGATAACCATTGATTGATTCAAACAAGTACAGTTCCCAGTTAGTCCATGATTGATTAATTCATTTTTTACAGCTTATCAACCTTTTGCAGGTTATTTGAAGCAAGTAAATATTTTAGATTCTAAGAATTTTTTTTTGAGATAATGATTTAGTGATACATATCTTACTAATTAACCCATAGCTGAGGGGAGAAAATGTGGATTCATACCTTTTTCAATGGTATTTGCACCTAAGTGAATATAACAAAGCCAACTAGAACTGGAACTCAGCTCTCCAATTAAAAATTCCAAGCCATTATGCGTTACACAACCCACACATCCAATACAGTACCAAGTTGCCACTCATCAAGGTACTGACCATGCTTAATGTTGCTTAACTTTGGTGATCACACGAGTTAGATAAAGAGAAGGCAGAAATTTATTAAAAATAATATTTTATCAGGATAATACTATACTGCATTTTTTTTCTGACAACTAGGCAAAAACAGTTTTAAAAGAATTTTATTTTCTCTATTATGAGTTCCTTTTAGGTAACAAAATGATCAATTCAAGCAAGTACTGCTCCCAGCTAGTTCAACAGACATCAGTAATTATTTGTTAAATCTTGACTGGATTGTTTCCAGTCATCTGCTATATTTTAAACCTTTTTGATTACCCTTTATTTGTCTTTACAGAATTCTCTTAACAAAAATTCTAATTCCTTGGAATAATGCAAAAAGCACCCAGAATAGTCCCATGGCTTCCAGTGAAGAAAATATTTAGACCATAACTGATTATAAAATGGCTTGCAGTGAAGAAATATTGTAGGTTTTAATGATGGCCATCCTTCTTTAAACCTCATGCATTGCACTACAGAAATACAAAGAAATGTACCAAATAACAGAAACCACATTGGTTAGTTTAGTTTTGAGACAAGACCATAAGTATTGGGCATTGAACAATATTCAGTAGTAATGGTCCACCAGTTTAGCTCAGTAACCATTACATATGCCAAAGTGCCATTCTTATTTACTAAACTTAATTTGGAACAACATCTTAAGTTTAGGCAGCCAGTTAGGATCAAACTCACAGCTAAGTAATGGTAAACCAGATAATAATTCTAACCATTACTCAGTGCCAAGGCACCCATATGTTATACCAGTTATGTAATAATACAACAGTCATGTTGACAACTCCCCTTTATGGAGCTGAATTTTTTTTCCCAAATACCAGTGCCATCTCTGCCTCACTCAACATAACTCTGCTGGGGCTATGAACTTCACATATATGCCATTAAAATGTGTTTAAATCAGATTGATTTTCACTAAAACCAGTCCAGAATAAACACATTATTGCTTGTCTCTGGCAATGGCCAATGCCAGCATCAAATTTCATGCTAAACAATTTTTGTCACAAATCCCCATTGTTTTTGCTGCATATCCTTTAAAACACACTTATAGATGATTTCTACTTGGCTTAACCAGTATGATCCTGAAGACAAAGTTCATTCAAAGCAATGGTTACCTAAAGTTGTAAAAGATCCAGTTAAAGAAAAAGCAAGCCAGTCAGGAGAAGTGCTTATGGCAAAGGTTTTCTTGAATGCTGAGGATATTTTGCTAGTTGACTTTACAAATCGGCAGAAGACAGTAACATTTACTTATTACAAAGTTATTTCAAGAAATTAGCTAAAGATTTTTCTTCTTTCCTCCCTTATATTTTATAAAAGGCATCCATGTTGAGACGATTAATTATGCCAAAATGCTACTTTGACATGGCTACATTTTCAGGACTGTCAGTTCTGGAATGTATAAATGTCTGCCATTACAGATAAAAGTGCCTTGAAATCTCTAGAGCTTATGTGGGAAAATACAGCTTAAACTTAATATTTGCTCTGAATTCCATTTTTCCATGGACTTTATAAATGCCTCTCTTGTAAAAGATGAACTACTCAATGAAAACATTTTAAAAACTTGTTTCTCTTATTATTTCTCCACTGAACTGAAGTTTATGACTTTTCAGTATTACCAGACCCATGAATTGAATTCACATCTGCAAAGAGATGCATGGCCTAGTGGATTAAGGAATTGTCTAAAACATATCTGTTTCCCTAGCAGTTGTGTGTTGAATCCCTGGGACTAGTAGTGCTTAAACGTTATATACTCCAGTTCAGTGGAAGAAACAAGCAAGTGGGAGAAAGCTGAATATGACCAGTAAGTATTAACACATGAAATATATCTGAAGACTGTAAAGAAGTATCTGAAAAATCGATCCCATGAATTGAATAAAGTGTCCAGTTTTTAAAAGAATAACAACAAACACCTGAAGAAAGCTGAAGAGTACTGCAGCCAAAATGGCGTGAGTATAACAACCAAGATGATAAGGCTGGTCTGAATAGCAAAGCATATAATAATGATAATTCCTCATCTCAAATATTCCAACATAAATAATGAAAGATGGCTGGAGAGTACAACGGCCAAAATGGTGTGAGCATAACAACCAAGATGAGAATGCTGGTCTGAATAGCAAAGCATATAATAATGATAATTCCTCATCTCAAATATTCCAACATAAATAATGAAAGAAGGCTGGAGAGTACAACAGCCAAAATGGTTTGAGTATAACAACCAAGATGAGAATGCTGGTCTGAATAGCAAAGCATATAATAATGATAATTCATCATCTAAAAATTCTGACAACTTGAGTTCAAATTCCAGTTGAGTTTTTACATTTACTTTCCCACAAATACCCTTGGGATAGGAATGAATCTTCTTCGGACAGCTATGGATTAAAAAATTTGTGCAGGCTTGGCTCTCTACCCATAGTTGGCAGCCCATTTAGGAGATGGACAACTTTGAATTCGAAGCTATATATAGCCCTGGCAAAGTACATAATGAAAATCCATGCAAAAGATTATGGTGTTCACAATTAATTGTGGGGCAGAGTTTTAGACACTATGATCTTGACTGAAATCAGTAAGTTAGGTATGAAGTGTTATTGTATTTTTATTTATACCAATTTTACTCTTTTGCTCTAAATCTTAAATCTATATTTATCTGAAAATAATTTTCAAATAAATACAGAATTTTAAGCTTCATCAAACAGTACCAATGAGAGAAGTTGAGATTTTCTCTGGTGTTAATATGATGCAATGTGAATTTGAATCAATCATTATTCGAAAGAAGCAGTTTTAATCATGGATAAAACAAATAAAATGAATAATATCTGAGCTGAAAGATAATTTGCTGGTAATCTCTCCAAAAGGATTCATTTTTTCAGACATTTTGTCTCAGTAAGGACCGTCATTCAGCACTGATAATTCATTCTTCAGATAATAAAAACAATGACTTTTATTGTTGCAGACATTAACTTCTTCACTGTCATTATCATTATTATTAGTAGTATTACTACTGTTATTACTGCTATCAGTCTCAAGATGGCAACTGCCATCAAAAATGAGGAAAAGATTTTCTTTTTGCAGTAAAAAAAAAAAAAATAAAGTTAAAGAAAGGTAATTGAATAAATGAAAGATAAAAAAAGAATCCCAAATTGGATGAAAGACAAATCTTTGACAATTTTCAAAAGGAAGATTTTTGAAAGATTTTCAACAAAGAATTTCATTTCTCAGAAATATTAAGGAGAAGGAGAAAAAGCTAAAAACAGAAAGAAGAGAAAGCTCTTAATCGAAAGAACTTTTATGATTCCTACCTCAGCTTTTCGATTCAGATTCATTGAAGATGACATTAGGAAGAGGAAATAAGAAAAAAAAAAAAACAGAAAAATATTAAGCCATCTTAAATGTTAAGGAAAAGAAAGAAAGATATTAAAATTGAACAGAAAAAATCGGAAGCCATTTTATGACAAAGATGAAGTAGACAGATTTAGTTAGTTTTAAATGTGAAATAATTACTGTAATTTAGCAGCAACAACAATTCAATGTATGTACATATGAATTTTATTTAAGAATATAAGCATAAGTGAGTTTTTATATATATATATATATATATATATATATATATAAACACAGTATATTTAAGAAGCAATTTTTCATTTAAACATGTTTTATTAAATAGAACAGACATGAAAAGTCTTAAGTCTTTTCACAAATTTCTCCTGATCAATTGTTTCATGTTAGCTAGTAACTTATAAAGGAACTTGCTGAAATTGTGTGTTATGTTCTGAGTACTTTTGAACATCATGAGTCATTTCCAATGAAAGAACGGAGAAGAGGAATGTTTTTGCTGTTTATGAGCCAGATTTTTAAATGTATGTGGGGTCATAATCTACAGTTGTACAAAAGACTTACGGTCTCAAGTGGTTAAAATGACATTCAATGGTAATGGTATCATTAGCCATTTCCCTAAATTTAAAAATTCAGTATTTACTGAATGAACGGCCAGTGCTACTTTTGTTAGAAATTTATAAAATCTTTCTCTAAAAGCATTTTTTTTTCAGGAAAATAGGCTTTGATTAATTTGCTGATTTACTTTTTCTAATTTTTCTAATTTTGCAAATCTAACTGGACATCCAGTATATTTTTAATTTTCTTAAATCAAACATATCAACAGACTGACACAGACCAAGAAGGAAACATATGAACAGGCTGACACAGACTGGGAGACAGACATACGAACAGGCTGACACAGACTGGGAGACAGACATATGAACAGGCTGACACAGACTGGGAGACAGACATATAAACAGGCTGACACAGATTGGGAGACAGGCATATGAACAGGCTGACACAGACTGGGAGACAGACATATGAACAGGCTGACACAGACTGGGAGACAGACATATGAACAGGCTGACAGAGACTGGGAGACACATATGAACAGGCTGGCACAGACTGGGAGACAGACATATGAACAGGCTGGCACAGATTGGGAGACAGACATATGAACAGGCTGACACAGACTGGGAGACAGACATATGAACAGGCTGGCACAGACTGGGAGACAGACATATGAACAGGCTGGCACAGACTGGGAGACAGACATATGAACAGGCTGGCACAGACTGGGAGACAGACATATGAACAGGCTGGCACAGACTGGGAGACAGACATATGAACAGGCTGACACAGACTGGGAGACAGACATATGAACAGGCTGGCACAGACTGGGAGACAGACATATGAACAGGCTGGCACA
>OZ038479.1:94169430-94194430 GCA_964036315.1 Acanthosepion esculentum
ACCGTAAGTTTCCATAACTACAATATATATATATATATATATATATATTTATGACTATAATATATATAATATATATATATATATATATATATATATATATATATATATAATATATATATATATATATATATATATATATATATATGACTAAAATATAATATATAATGACTATAATATATATATATATATATATGACTGTAATATATATGACTATAATATGACTATAATATATATATATATATATATATATATATATGACTATAATATATATATATATATATATGACTATAATACATATATATATATATATGACTATAATATATATATATATATATATATATGACTATAATATATATATATATATATGACTATAATATATATATATATATATATAACTATAATATATATATATATATATATATAACTATAATATATATATATATATATATATATATATATATATATATATATATATATATATATATATATATATGACTATAATATATGTAACGTAAATCATTCAAACGAAAAACAAATACTGAAGCTAGTTATATGGCGAGAATCACTCTCACAAACAATATTTAATAATAAATTACAACGAACTTCGAATCTGTTAATGAATGGTGTGATCCTTGTTCATAAATTTGTACGAGCCGGCTTCAGTCGTTTCGAACGACCATCCTCAGGTAGACATATTAGTGTGTTTTTGTTAAACTCCGAATAGTAATGCGACATCGAAAGATATTGTGGTCCGAAAGAGAGCTTTTTTAGTAATGAGATATTGTTAAATGTAAGAATAATTTTGGAGCGCTGCAGACACAACGCTGAGGTTGAATTTTTTTAAATTTGAAAAATGTGCGTTCTTGTACTGGAGAAAAGTGGCATGAACTAAATTGTTCAATAATAATAGTATTGTCACAATTATTATCAGGAATTTCGCACTTAGGATCAGGTTATTTTAATATCGGTTTTGTAGTGCGTATTCAATTTATGTAACGTAAATCATTCAAACGAAAAACAAATACTGAAGCTAGTTATATGGCGAGAATCACTCTCACAAACAAAACATTATATATATATATTATATTATATATATTATATATTTATAAAAAATATATTATAGTCACATATATATGTGACTATAAAATATATATATATGTGACTATAATATATATATATATATATATTTTGTAGTGCGTATTCAATTTATGTAATGTAAATCATCCAAACGAAAAACAAATACTGAAGCTAGTTATATATTGTGAGAATCACTCTCACAAACAATATATTATATATATATATTATATTATATATATTATATATATATAAAATATATATTATAGTCACATATATATGTGACTATAATATATATATATATATATGACTATAATATATATATATATATGTGACTATAATATATATATATGTGACTATAATATATGTATGTATATATATATATATATATATATATATGACTATAATATATATATATATGACTGTAATATATATATATATATGACTGTAATATATATATATATATGACTATAATATATATATATATATGACTATAATATATATATATATATATATATATGACTGTAATATATATATATATATATATATATATATATATGACTATAATATATATATAAGACTGTAATATATATATATATATATGACTGTAATATATATATATATATATATGACTATAATATATATATATATATGACTATAATATATATATATATGACTGTAATATATATATATATATGACTGTAATATATATATATATATATATATGACTGTAATATATATATATATATATATATGACTATAATATATATATATATATATATATGACTATAATATATATATATATGACTGTAATATATATATATATATGACTATGATATATATATATATATATATATTTATGACTAAAATATAATATATAATGACTATAATATATATAATATATATATATATATGACTAAAATATAATATATAATGACTATAATATATATAATATATATATATATATGACTAAAATATAATATATAATATATAATGACTATAATATATATAATATATATATATATATATATATGACTAAAATATAATATATAATGACTATAATATATATAATATATATATATATATATATATATATATATATATGACTGTAATATAATATATATGACTATAATATGACTATAATGACTATAATATGACTATAATATATATATATATATATATGACTAAAATACATATATATGACTATAATATGACTATAATATATATATATATGACTATAATATATATATATGACTATAATATATATATATATATGACTATAATATATATATATGACTATAATATATATATATATACATATGACTATAATATTTTATATATGACTATAATATATATATATATATGACTATAATATATATATATGACTATAATATATATATATATACATATGACTATAATATATATATATGACTATAATATATATGACTATAATATATATATATATATATATATATATATGACTATAATATATATATATATATATATGACTATAATATATATATATATATATATGACTATAATATATATATATATATATATATATATATATGACTATAATATATATATATATATATATGACTATAATATATATATATATATATATATATATATATATATATATGACTATAATATATATATATATATATATATATGACTATAATATATATATATATATATATGACTATAATATATATATATATATGACTATAATATATATATATATATGACTATAATATATATATATATATATATATGACTATAATATATATATATATATGACTATAATATATACATATATATATATATGACTATAATATATATATATATATATATATGACTATAATATATATATATATATATATATATGACTATAATATATATATATATATATATATATATATATATATGACTATAATATATATATATATATATATGTCTATAATATATATATATATATATATATATATATATATATATGACTATAATATATATATATATATATATGTCTATAATATATATATATATATATATATATATGACTATAATATATATATATATATATATATATATGACTATAATATATATATATATGTGACTATAATATATATATATGTGACTATACTGTATATATATGTGACTATAATATATGTATGTATATATATATATATATATGACTGTAATATATATATATATATATGACTGTAATATATATATATATATATGACTGTAATATATATATATATATATATATATATATATATATATGACTATAATATATATATATGTGACTATAATATATGTATGTATATAGATATATATATGACTATAATATATATATATGTTACTATAATATATGTATGTATATATATATATATATATATATATGACTATAATATATATATATATATATGACTAATATATATATATATATGACTGTAATATATATATATATATATATATATGACTATAATATATATATATATATATATATATGACTATAATATATATATATATATATATAACTATAATATATATATATATATATATTTATGACTATAATATATATATATATATATATGACTGTAATATATATATATATATATGACTGTAATATATATATATATATATGACTGTAATATATATATATATATATGACTGTAATATATATATATATATATATGACTATAATATATATATATATATATATGACTAATATATATATATATATGACTATAATATATATATATATATATGACTATAATATATATATATATATGACTATAATATATATATATATATATGACTGTAATATATATATATATATATATATATATATATATGACTATAATATATATATATATATTACTGTAATATATATATATATATATGACTATAATATATATATATATATGACTATAATATATATATATATGACTGTAATATATATATATATATATGACTGTAATATATATATATGACTATAATATATATATATATATGACTGTAATATATATATATATATGACTGTAATATATATATATATGACTGTAATATATATATATATGACTATGATATATATATATATTTATATATGACTATAATATATTTATATATGACTATAATATATATATATATATATATATATGACTATAATATATTTATATATGACTATAATATATATATGACTGTAATATATATATATATATATATATGACTATAATATATATATATATATATGACTGTAATATATACATATATAAATATATATGACTATATTATATATATATATATATATATATATGACTGTAATATATATATATAAATATATATGACTATAATATATATATATATATATATATGACAGTAATATATATATATATATATATATGACTCTAATATATATATATATATATATATATATATATATATATATATGACTATAATATATATATATATATATATGACTGTAATATATATATATATATATATGGCTATAATATATATATATATATATATGACTATAATATATATATATATATATATATATATATATGACTATAATATATATATATATATATATATATATATGACTATAATATATATATATATATATATATATATATGACTATAATATATATATATATATATATATATATATATATGACTATAATATATATATATATATATATATATATATGACTATAATATATATATATATATATATATATATATGACTATAATATATATATATATATATATATATATATGACTATAATATATATATATATATATATATATATGACTATAATATATATATATATATATATATATATATATGACTATAATATATATATATATATATATATATGACTATAATATATATATATATATATATATATGACTATAATATATATATATATATATATATATGACTATAATATATATATATATATATATATATGACTATAATATATATATATATATATATATATGACTATAATATATATATATATATATGACTATAATATATATATATATATATGACTATAATATATATATATATATATATGACTATAATATATATATATATATATATATGACTATAATATATATATATATATATAACTATAATATATATATATATATATAACTATAATATATATATATATGACTATAATATATATATATATATATGACTCTAATATATATATATATATGACTCTAATATATATATATATATATGACTAATATATATATATATGACTCTAATATATATATATATATGACTCTAATATATATATATATATATGACTCTAATATATATATATATATATGACTCTAATATATATATATATATATATATATATGACTCTAATATATATATATATATATATATATATGACTCTAATATATATATATATATATATCACTCTAATATATATATATATATATATATATGACTCTAATATATATATATATATATATATATATATATATATGACTCTAATATATATATATATATATGACTCTAACATATATATATATATATATGACTCTAACATATATATATATATATATGACTCTAATATATATATATATATGACTCTAATATATATATATATATATATGACTCTAATATATATATATATATATGACTAATATATATATATGTATGACTCTAATATATATATATATATATGACTCTAATATATATATATATATATGACTCTAATATATATATATATATATGACTCTAATATATATATATATATATATATATGACTAATATATATATATATGAATGTAATATATCTATATATATATATATTTTATATATATATATATGACTATAATATATATGTATTTATGCACACATGGCAATGAAAAATAGACCAAGAAGAATGACTAAAAACCATACTAACTTCAAAGCCAATATATTTGTTACATTCTTTCTTAAGTTTCTTTAACCTTTCCAAAATGTTTTGTTGCTTTCTCATTGAAGTACTGAATTTTGGAGTGGAACCTTTCAGCACCCCCTCAAAGATTTGAGAAGAAAAAAATGGAATTGGAAAATAAAGTCTGTGAAAACATGAATGAGGAAGGGAGAGTCAAAAAAAAAAAAGAAACATGAACAGATCCAAATATACCAAAAGTGAAAAAACCCAGTAAAACTGGTAAAAAGGAAAATGAAGGAACAAGCGAAGACAAATTCTTCACAGTCTATAAGATGAGGAATTATGTGCTTCCACAGAAGGTTGTTGTGAAGACCATGGACAGGACATGTGAGTTACAATTAACTTTTAAGGAAAATGGAAACAAAAAGCATGGTTCTAGTTAGAATTAGAAAGAGTTCAAATTGCTAAGACATACAATAAGGAAAGAGGGATTGGAGAATTGGACACTCATGAAGCCAACAACAAATAACCGGCGTAACTGGCTTGTGCAAATGGATGGCAGAACAGGGAGCAGAAGGGATAGTGAAAATAAAAACCTTACTAAGAGCTACAAAGGAAAGGAAGTTGTAGAGATCCATGATTGCTCACATCCTGAATAGACACAACACATAGTAGAAGATCTGCTTTGCTATTCCAACCAGCATGCTCATCTCAGTTTTTATGCTCACAATATTTCAGTTGCTGTGCCCTCCAGACTTCTTCTGTTATCTGTCTTTGTACTTGGTAACATTTTGGAATTTTGAACTGTACCCTTCATTCAACTCATGGAGGTAGATTGTTATCATTCCACATTTCCTGCTTAAGGGATATTTCATATCAGTTAATACTTGTCAGCCTTATTCATTTTTGTGTTGCTTGTTTGCTTTTTTTATACTGAAACAGAATATATGACTTTTCAGAGCTACCAGACCCAAATATTGAACTCACAACTGCTAAGGAACTAGAAGTGTTTTGACTTCTTTAATCTACTAGGCCATGCATCTCTTAGCAGATTCAAATTCAATTTGTGGGTCTGGTAGTGCTGAAAAGTCATACAGTCGAGTTCAGTGGAAGAAACAGAGAAGTAACAAAGAGGAGTGAATATTAATTGATATGAAATATCTCCGAAGCATAGAAAATGAAATGAGAACAATCTACCCTGTAGATTGAATAAAGGGTTTGGTTTGAAATTCTAACAAGGTTATTTAGTATGAAGACAGATATCTATTAAAGGGTGAATGTGAGGGTAAGCAGTTTGGATTGAGAAAAAGGAAAGCCAAGTTCAAATTCTAATAGAATTTGTTACATCAGCTTATGGGCAAATAGCAAAGGGAAAAGCACGAATCCATCTCATCATCTCACAGCTATGGGTTAAATAGTACGATTTGTAACTGGAAAAATCATTGTTTTTTTTTAATCATTTCACCCCAAGCAAGGCAATAAAGCTACTAAGATGCAAGGGGTTACTGAGTGTGAGAGAATATGAGAAAAAATATTATTAAGGGGAGAGAACAGTAAAAGAACAAGAATGTTTGACATTGCATATAAATTTTTTGGAGATCAAATTTGCCTGTAAATCAAGAATCCAAAAGAGAGCTCCACAAGCAAGAAGTGCAAGAGAAGAAACTGTTAGCATAGAACTTACACTTACATCTAACCATTTCAACTGTAAACTGTGAGATCTTGCCATCAATCTTGTACAGCACTTAAATTCATAAAATCAAGATACCGTCAAGGAAAGTTCATCAGAACAATTATTCCATTAATCTTATAATCCAAAATATTTTTTGGTTTGAAATAACCCACAAAGAGTTGATAAGCCATAAAAAAAAAACAAATCAATAAAACCAATCCCTCTATGGAAGCTAAAACAAAATATGCTCAAAGAACATGATTTCTTAAAATTTCTAAAAATTTTAATTTTTTTTCAAATTCTTAATCTGGCGTCTTTTCATATGTTACTACCAATTAGACACTCCTGGCTACAACTCTTATAAAAATTTTAAAAAAAAATGATATCCATGGTTTAATGTACAGATTTAAAAAACAAAAAACAAACAAAAAACAGTGCCTATTATACAACTCCAAACTCTGAATTAAAAAATTAAAAAGAAAAATAACTGATGAAAACTAGAGTACAAAGACCATAATGTTGTGAGGGTAACAAACAAGACGACTATCCTCATCTGAATAGCAATGCTTATCAACAGAAAGAGATGGAAAGAAACAGAGACAACAGAGAGGTAGACTGATAGCAATGAAGTCGGAAGAAATAAATGAGAAAGCAATCAAAGAGAAATAGCAAATATTAGACACACAAAAGGGAAATAGATTGAGAAAAAGGGACAGTGAGAAAAGCAGGATGAAGAATGACTGAAAGAGAGAAAAAGAAATGGGGGTGGTTGAGAAAGATATAACCACAATAGATAAGAGAGGGAAAATATTGTAAGAAAAATAGGAATGAAGACAATCAGTGGATGGGGGAATGGAAATGAATGAACAGAACAAACTTTAATCCCTAGAGATATAATTTCTCTTCTTTCAGTTTCTTTCTTGTTGAATGCATTTTTATCCCCAGCCACCATCTTGAAAAAGAAAATGTTGACATTTCACCTGGTAAGGTTTTTCAGGGCCAGAATTTACAGCCAACAGTCCGTATGTGGATCCAGCTGCCAAGATGTCTGACTATTCATGGATAGGGAACCCGAAACAAAGGCAGTTCTCTGCTGAGAGATCATAACCTGAGGTATAACCAAAGTTCTCCAAGGGGTCTTCACACATCACAATGTCCAAGTGTTTTGTTTGTCTCAGAACTGACGACCATAAAAATTCTCTCTTCACTCTGTGCTCTGATGAGAATGGACAAACCTTGCAGCAATCCACACATTTTTTTTTCTTGGTTTTTGTTTATGGTTAGAAAACAGAATTACAGACTAGAAGTTACACTGTTCAATTCATGCTTAGCAAATTTGTGGTTTAAATAACATGAACAAATATGAAGAACTGCTTGCACTCCCCAATTCCTGCGACAGAAAGAGTCAAGAGGGAAAATAGTATTTGGGCTGTAAGGTTTGAGTTCATTACCAACTTTTGCCTATCACTATTTTTTTCTTCATTCTCGTCTTCTTCCTCCTCCTCCTCCTCCTTTTAACTCTGACAATCACAAACCGTGTATCTGACTAGCATTCCAAAGCCAACTCAGAAAAGAAAAATTGCCACTGAATCCACCCCACTGCCATTTAATATGGACATTTTTTACCAATAATACTCTGATCTTTGTCTATATAAAATCACTCCTTCATTTACACATTTTCTCTTCTATTATCAAGCTAAGAGAAACTACTTCCTATATTCATTTATTCAAACCAAATCATTCTTGCTGAACACTAGCAAGGTCACTTGACATTGTCAATTTTAAAAAAAAAAAATATCTTTTCGGATCATTTTTACTATTAACTTTAGATGGGTAATTTTATTTTGCTGCATCTACTTTTAACCAGAGCCAATAAGGTTGGTACAGAGATGGTTAGAATACAGAACTTGCTCTGGGCAGTTTTTGTTCTTGGCCTGCATACACATCATTCTACATTAAACTGAGCTTGTATCAAATTCTGCATCAGTAGGTAAATATCAATACAGAGCTTGGTCTACTGTTCAATTCTTTATATATATATATATATATATATATATATATATATATATATATATATATATATATAAATAATTTTCTAAAGATGTAATTGATTTTTTATTTTTTATTCTTTATTAATTTGACAGATTTTTATTACTTTAAACATTATTTTTAGTGGATACTCATACTGAGCAGACGCCCGTTTATATATTTTAACAGTATATTTATTTTCATCTTCCAGCCTGAATATATGAAAAATCTTATTAAAGAAAAATATACACTCTCCAGCAGGATTCAAATCTGGGCAGATGGAAAACTGTCATTAGATCTGATGGGCCTTAACTGACATCTCAGACACAAAGGAGCTTTGTTGATCAAGCAAGGTCTGAACAGTGTCTTTAAGCAAAATCCTTCTCCTCATAGATTACTCAAAATTATCATATTTACTCAGTTTCATATCCAAACATAAATAAAATAATTTTCTAAAGAAGTAATGGATTTCTTATTATTTATTAATCTGACCAGATTTTTAAATGCAGGTTTGAATCCTGCCAGAGAACACATTTTTTTAATAAGATTTCTTGAATATTCAAGCCAGTAGATGAAAAAAAATTAATATACTGTTTAATAAATAAACTAATGCTTAAAGTGATAAATATATATATATATATTTTTTTTTTACAGTAAAGTTCATCCTGTACAAGGGCCACTCGAGGTAGAGGGTTATGTTGGGAGTCAATTTGTGCGCATAAGAGGGGACGATATCGGTTAACCCTAGCAATTAACAGGTTAAGTTTTTTTGTTTTTTTTTTTAAGCTTATCACCCCAAGCAAAGCTGGAAGTCACTAGCATGCAAGGGGTTACACAAGGTTTGGAGGAAGAGCAGATAGGAGTGGTAAAGGAGAGGATGTGGAGAAAGATAGTGGATCGATCAAGGCAAGGGGATTACAGAAGATTTGGAGCGAGAGCAGATAGGAATGAAAGGTGAAAGGATGTGGAGAAGGGAAGTGGATAGATCAAGGCAACTGGAGATGTCGATTGACGTTACACTTAAATAGTTGGAGATTGTATTTGTCAGGGAAACAGGAATAAGGAAGGGAGTTCCACAGGTGAGATGTGCGAGACATGAAGCTATTGGAGTAGAAGAGACGTCTACATCTAACAGTTTCAACGGTGAAGGGGTGGGAACGGGATGCCAGCCTCGTGTGTAGTGATTGAGGAAACATCCTCCTAGGAGTTGATTCCACAGAGCAATGTTTCATGGGAAGAAGTTGATCAGGTGGAACTTCTCAAATACTGAGGGAATGTCGGTAGTTTGCTACTATGTAAGTGGCATGACGTGTCGTTGCTGTGAAGGTTTGACTTGGAGAGACCAGAAAATGTAGTGATAGGTGAAAGGTTTGCCACATCATGCTTCGTTTAATTTGTAACATATATAAATATAGGTAGAAGAAAGCAAATTTTGATAAGATCACAAGAGTTACATAGCATTGCCTGGTTCCCTCAATCAGGCTTGCACCTCCTCGGTCAGAGTTTCAGAGGTAGCACACACTAGCACTGCACACAATTACCCTTGGGAAAAGTATGAATCCATCCCATCTCCCCCTGCTATGGGTTGAATAGCAGAACAGACTGGGTTCTATAGCCTTCGTTGGCATCCAGTCTACTGTAGAAAGAAATGGTAACCTACTGCAGAAAAATCTTCTGCCTAGTTGGTCATGAATCAAGAGAAACATGATCTCCCAAATGTGTATCATGTATGGCACTTGACTGACTGACTGTATCTATCTCCTAATCTTTTATCTGTTATTTTATCATTAACTGATCTGTGGATATGCAGGTGGCATAATGGTTATTGATGTAAAAATGGAATCAGCAAGCCAAGATCAAATTCCATTGTATTAACTCTTGCAATAATTTTCTTGGACATGAATCAATCTCTTCTCCCAACAGTGAATTAAACACCTATAGATAACAGTAAGACTCAGAGGCGGAAAATCCGTGGTAGAGTTTTACAATAGGCACTGCAACCAGAATTAATCATTTTTTTTGTCAAGTTTCTTTTTCATATTACAATAGATTAAGAACACCAGATGAAAAAATATCTATTTTTTTAATCAAAGTTAATAAGAAAGTTCAGTTTACTACATAAGTTCCCACCACCATGATGTGACTTCGCTCTGTCTTTTCTATAAATATTTTCATAGCAGTTGTTCTAATGAGCTCTCCTTGGTACCTCAGCCACATGAATTTTACTAGATCTCATTTTTACTAAAACTTAGTTTTACTGTTGAATTAGTTAAATCTAATAAGTTTTATTCTAATAGTTTTTTTTTTTTTCTTGCACTTCTCTTCTGGTTTCTTGCTTATTTGACACTGACAAAAAATTTAAATGCAATGTAAATCACAATCCTCTCTCTTCCTGAATCCTGTTCTTTTATTCTCATTTCTTCTCACTAAAGTCTTCTCATTTTCTTTCACTCTCAGTAACCCCTTGCATCTTAGTAGCATTATTGCCTTACTTCAGGTGAAATGATTAAAAAAAAAATTAATTGTAAATTGTTCCTCCTACAGAAACCAAAATAAAGTATGCTCACACCATGTGATTCATTAAAAATATTTAAAATAAATTGTTTTGAAATTCATAATCTACAGTATTTTTTTTTCATATATTGATTAAGCATGCCAAACTGCAATATTTAAAAAAAATATTTTTTTAACTTTAATAAATCACATGGTATGAGCACATTTTGTTTTGGCTTCCATAGAGGGATTAATTTACAATGAATTTACATGGAAAAAAATCATTAGTATTTTTAGTGCCTATTGTACAGCTCAGCCAAACTTTAAATTCAAAAACATGGAGGAGGCAACAGGAAATCACACAACCAAGGCAATTCACACATATTAAAGGAAGCTGTGGAGAGTCATGATTGCCTAGGGCTAGGAAAAATAACTGATCTATTGGTTTATGTATCTTAGTTTCTTCTTGCTTAATTCTCTATTCTGGTCTCCTTGCTTACAGCCCTGGAGTGGGAATTCTGATCATTCATAGCTAGAAACTAATAATAAGCTAAGTTCTTGGAAACAACACTTCACCATTGTACGAAAGGGCATATGTCTTGTTGCCAATGGCAAAAGCCAATATTACTGGACAATTTCTAAATTTCAATATTACTTGGCCATTACAAAAGTTTATGAGATACCACATTTACGAAAATCTTGAGGAAGCAGAATTGGTATGAATATTGGTTCATTCATGTATGTCTATGTATTCATAACGACCGACCAAAGTCCATTCCTGTATTTTCTCCACAAAAATACAATATATTTCACAGTGATTCCTTCAATATATATATATATATATATATATATATATGTGTGTGTGTGTGTGTGTGTGTGTGTGTGTGTGTGTGTGTGTTATACAAACTAATACCAGAAACAGCTGGAAAAATCCTGCAAATGTTAAAATTAAAAATTTGTGGGTGAAAATGGTCATTTACTAAAGGTATCTTAATTCCAATTGTAAAGAAAATTTGCTCTGTTTATTGAAAATAAACATGGAGCACTCTTTTGTGAGTCAGTTTTAACATATTTCAAATTCTGTGTTGTGTTAATAGGACTCACCTGGATTATACCAACAGATTACAATCTATCTATCTATCTATATATATATATATATAAGTTTGACACTACAGAATTTGTATATTGACTTAAATATACAAAAACACATTCTTTAAAGTATCCTTTTTCGACCAACACTTCAGAAAAATATTTTGGTACCTCATTAGATAAACGAAATGAAACAAATTTGCACAGTGAAACCCAACGATATACAGGAGTCTTAAATAAGGAATCCAAACTAAAACTGAAATTTATTACTAAAACAAGGAAAAAATAGAGAAGAAACAGGCAATAAAACAAAGTATATAGGTTCTGAGTAATTGAATATAAAATAGTAAAATAATATATATAACGTAGTTTGTGTACCATTACAATATTACTTTCACATACTTAAATATACTAATATGCTTTAAATACATACCAAATGTACTCAAACTTTAAAGGTAACAGGGTTTCCATTATTTTTAATCTTTTTTTACAAGTGGATGAAGTTATTATGTTTGTGTTTTCTACTCATATGTTTCAAATGGAGTCTGGTAGGTTTGTGTCTGTGTTTAAATGGGCTCTAATGGAGCTCTGATCAGATAGGTATAAGGTAAGTCATCTGGATAGGCATGTAGTTGTGTGACCGATGTAAATAATGGAAGCCCTAATAATAAAAAAGAAAAAGCCAACTCTTAGCAATATTAACTACAAACTAGGCCACAATGTGCTAACCGATTTCAGAAAATAAAACACTTGTATAAAACACTAAAAGCATACACATAATGCACACACTGAAAGCTAAACTGAAAAATAAAATCATTCTTGATAATGGGTAAAAGTATAGCCAAAAGCACTCAGAACTATAGGACATTTAAACAGTTTCTACATACTCTGTCCAAAAAAGAAAGCTCTGGTGCGAACGCAAGAAAAATTAAATAAAAAGCTTAACCATATTACCTTGTCTGTTGTTTTTAATGAAACATGCACACACACACACACACATATATATATATATATATATATATATATATATATATATATATATATATATATATATATATATATATATATATATGTATGTGGTTATTTTTAATGTTATTTTTGAGGGATACTCATATTCAAGTAGATGCTCTGTTTTTTTAATTAAACAGTATTTTTTATCCAGCTACATCTGCTGGCCTGAATATTACAAAAATGTTGTCAAAAATATGAGTCCTCTGGCAGGATTAGAAACTGCATCCCCTATGGAGAACCATCATTGGTACTGACACGTCTGATTGCTCGGCCATGTAGGACCTTTAGTCAAACAAAGTACAAACAGTGCCTTTTTGAACAGACACTTCTCTGCCAATTCTCAAAACATCAATATCTGCTCTGTATTGTATCCTTATATAAACAAAGACAATTTAATTTTAGGAAATGGATTAAGTCTGACATATTGTTACTTTTAATTTATTTTGTTTAAATGTTATTTTTGATAGATACTCATATTCAAGTAGAAGGTCTGTTTTTTAATATATATGTTTTTACATTATATATATATATATATATATATATATATATATATAGAGAGAGAGAGAGAGAGAGAGAGAGAGAGAGTGCATCTGGTGGTTAGCAAGGTTAAATTACTGTTTTTAAACTGTATTATAGCATGTCAGGAGATATATATATGTATGTATCTATGTACATTAATGTAATTATAGGGTTGATGTTAATAAAACATACATACACTATATATATATATATATATATATATATATATATATATATATATATATATATATATATATATATTTTAAAAGACATTAAAAGATAATGGGAGAACTTCTTATAAAGTGGTTTAAGACAACATTCAATATTATTTGATTTGAAAAAAGAAGCTTAAATGTGATAATGGTGTTTTGAAGGCAGGCTCCCCAACATGGAATTACTATGACTTCAATAAAACACAGCTTAGAATTATTAGTACTTTGATATTTGTTGGTTGATTGTTTTGTTTTATGGTATATCAACCTCAGTGGGTCATTTAATGCCAACAAAATTTTTGAAATAGATTTATAGCAATAGTTTGATAAAAAAGGTGTGTATGTATATACATATATATTCGAACCATTATTCAATTACTCATATTTCTGAGTACAATCCAACTTCTTTTAGGAAATTTACAATCTTGGATGGTTTTATTTTCATAAAAAGTTTTATTACTTTGATGTAAGATTGCTTAAAATATAAACACAAAAATATATACTCAGAACAGACTCTTTGACAATGACTAATGAATTGGCTGAAAATGCTTGGGACAATAATTACTACAGACAGTTTCTACATTTTATAGGTCCTCATAAAAGAAAAAACTGTAAGAATACTTAAGAAACTGAATATATATATATATATATATATATATATATATACACACACAAAGTGGACACTGAGGTGTAACTTACATTTACATACACTCGATCTCTGACATTTAGCACTTTTACACATAAATATAGCATAAAAGTATATTTTTAATATATATATATATATATATATATATATATATATATATATATAAAAACATTTATTTATTTAAATATTATAACATAAATATGTTATAAAATCACTACATATATATATATATAGAGAGAGAGAGAGAGAGAGAGAAATAGATCTTTATCCAAGTGAATGTCTACCTAAAGTTTATTGATGTACAAATAATTCTTCAGGCATGGGCAATGTGTGCGTTTCTTTTCAAACGCATTTTATTATTAACCTTCTCTAAGAAAGAATACTTGTGATTTCATTGTTTGTTCGTTAAAAGAGGTAATAACCTTAATGTATTTTATCAATCTGCTTACTTTCAGCCCGTTTCTCTGTGAATGTGTATAAGAAGTGACTTGTAAGATTGGGTGGAAAAAAAAGAAGAAACAAAACAAAAAGATAACAGAGAAAAAAATAGAAATCAAATTCCCACCCTTTCTACTACCCTTCCCATTCCTGTCAAAGATTGTTACATGTTACAACCCCTCAGGCAGTGAGGTCATTCCTGAGGGCCGTGGGGTTGAAAAGGGGGAAAGATTCCGGAGGGAAAGCAAGAATCTGTAAAGATCTAATTAAGTTTAATTTTTTATGAGTTTTTTTTTTTTTTTTTTTTTTTTTGGTTATTCATATTGTTTTAACAATCACTAATTTATTTGGTTGTAATTTCTTTTTTGTTCTTTTATGTATAAGAATTTTCACTTAACTGAATTTTTTAACTGATTTACCTTCCTATCCAGCTTCCTCCCTGTTCATTTCTTTCCTTTACAAACCCCTCTGTTTCAAATTTTTACAACTGTTTTATCAGTTTTAATTTTGAGATATATTTTACTAGTTTCTCCTCATTTATTTTGTTTCTTTCTCATCGGTGTTTTTTAATTTATATATTGTTTTTTTTTTTAGTTTCCATCTTTCTCTTAATGAAAGGAAATAATTTTTCTCTAAATTGCATTTGATTTTGTCTTCTGTTTCTTCTCAATGTCCTTCTCGTTCTTTTCCTTCTTAATTCAGTTTCTTTTTATCTTTTCATTTCCCTCCCTTCTTTTTCTCTCCTTCTTAATTTTCCTCTATTTCTTTCTTTCCTCTCTTAATTTTTCTTCCTTTCATTTAATCTTTCCTTCTTAATTCTCTGCTCTCTGTCTCTTTCTTCCTTTCTGAATTTTATTTTTTCTAATTCCTTCTTTTATCTTTCCTCTTTAACCTTTCCCTTTTTCTGTCTTTCTTCTTCATTTGTTTTTCCTTTCTTTTCTCCACTTTCTTTTCTTTCCAGCCACTACCTCTTCTCAATCATTCTATCCTTTCTTCCATTTCTTTTTCTTTTTAATTGCTTAAAATTATTTTATCCTTTTCCATCTTTCTTTAATTTCTCCTGTTCATGTTTTTCTTATCTCTTTCTTTACTCAATTGCAACCCATGTCACTTTTTTCTTTTCAAATTTATTCTTCCTTTTTCTGTCATTTTTCAATTTCATTTTCTTTCTGAGCTTTCTCATTTTTGAATGATCTATCCCAATCATTCTGCTTTATTTCCATTTTTCTTTCTTTCTTTCTTTACAACTACACTTCATTCACATTCTACCATTTCAAAAGCATCCCCCGGAAAGAAAGAAAGAAATTCAAAAATCCAAAGGGAGATAACTGGAAACCAAACGTACACTTAAATCGACGAAATGTGGGTGTGCTCGTTTGCAGTTCCTTCCTCTGTATCAGTTGATTTGGACACCAGTCTTACTCTCGAGTGCTGCGTAAATGTCCTTATCATGTTTGTTAATTTGTGGATTTTGCCACTCTGGAGCTTATTAGGACTCTAGCTTTTTAAGTAAGTCACTTGAATAAAACTTCTGGAAATTTTTATTCTGAAATCTACTACACTGAAAATTTTGAGTAAAATAAATGTTTGACACATTTAAATGATAAACTCCATAAACAACAGATTCATTTATATTGTAACATTGGCAAGACTTCATAGAAATATTTTTTAATTCTGTTAAAGCATTTTACTTTAAAAATTGATAAACATTTATTTTCAGTTTTATTTCTTCAAGGTTTTATTATAGTTTAAAAAAAAATAGGTTTTATAATTTCTCAATGACATCATTTAATGAAAGCCACCATCCTTCTTCAGATCCTATGGATTAACACTACAGAACCACAAAATACTGGACCAAATAATAGAAATCACATCATTTGAGGTCTTTCAACAGCAGCAACAGCTAAAATGGATAGCACATGCAACGTGAAGAGAAAATAATGACATAATCAAGATGCTGATGTTTCACACTACTTCAAACAAAAGGAAGTTAGAAAGGAAACTCCCACCAATACTGGAAAGAGCAATAACAGTTACTGGACATATTTTCCTGATAGATTGTTTTAAAAAGAAAAATTTTAAACATATGAACTAAAAGCAGTACTGGATGCTTAGTCAATGATTTTCAAATGGCTTCATATAAGGAAACAGTTAATATTACCCATATCATTACAATGAATGTTGAATGTTTCCATATAAGGAAACAGTTAATATTACCCATATCATTACAATGAATGTCGAATGATTTCATATAAGGAAGCAGTTAATATTACCCATATCATTACAATGAATGTCGAATGATTTCATATAAGGAAACAGTTAATATTACCCATATCATTACAATGAATGTCGAATGATTTCATATAAGGAAGCAGTTAATATTACCCATATCATTACAATGAATGTCGAATGATTTCATATAAGGAAACAGTTAATATTACCCATATCATTACAATGAATGTCGAATGATTTCATATAAGGAAACAGTTAATATTACCCATATCATTACAATGAATGTCGAATGTTTCCATATAAGGAAGCACTTATAATATTACCATTACCATTAATTAGATTTTCTCGTTTTCCATGCTCACTGTTTATTACCCCCACCCAATGCTGCCATTTATAACATTTTCTTATTTTTTCTAACCCTCTCATTTATTATGACCCTACCTTTTATTTGGCACCTGAGAGTAAAAGTGTTTGTTGGGTGAGATAGTTGGGTATGTTTCACTAGTATCAGTGGTCAGTATTCAATAAGCTAGGCATTTGGAATACTGTTCTTCTAAGTAAGGAAACCATACCTTCTTGGATGATGGCAGTGGTGGGGAAACTGATACAATCACCTACTTATCGCCACACCTGACCTTGTACTGAACAAGAGAACAAGTTAAGCTTAGTAAATATACAAGAATGTGCAGGTAAACACACACATACACATACATATGGGATTACCTCACCTTGTCTAAAAATGGACTTCACAAAATTCTGCTAGGTGGCATGGCAATCAATAGTATAAAAAGGAAAGGACTCTCTTTCACTTCAAGATGTAGTAGCAACAAGTCAAAAATCATCTCTGCAGGGAGATATCTCTTTCCCCAAGCAAGCTGACTACTTAATTTCACCAAACCACATAACTCACTCATATGAACACCACCTCTAATTTTGTAAATATATTTTTTTCTAAGTTGTCTTTCTGTATACACACAAGTAAATTTTCCTCTTTTGAATTATGTTGCCATGTAAAAATATACACAAGAAAAATTCCTTCACATGTAGAATTCATTTCTTTTGAAAGACAACAACCTGGTCCAAAATTCAGTCTTATATTATTTTGTTTCTTCAGGATGGAGGCTTTCAAAAGGTTCCACACCATCTTTTAATATCTACATACTACATACTTGTATTTCATGGGTAGTTAATAGTCTGTGTGTCCGTCATTGATGGTAATAAAACAAGCTATATTCGTTCATGATGCAGACAGTCATGGTTCTCTACAACTTTCTTCTATTTTAATATCTGGGACTTGCCATGATTTATTGGTAACGATAGTGAAGTGATTTCCCATTGCCTCTTTTTATGATTTTAAATTGAGAGTTTTTCTTTGCTGAGACTGGTTGATAGCCAAAGCTAGAGAACCCAGTCTACCCTACTATTTAACCCATTACTGGGATTTCATTTGCATATGTATTTTATACATTGTTTTTTTTTTTTAATGCCAGGTTGCTTGAGGACATAGGCAATGATAGCTATCCACTGACTCCTTTTCTAAATCATCTGTGAATTGCAGTGAGTTCTTGGATTAGATAGTGGAACAGTTTCCTGTGTTCTCTCCGCAGTTTGGAATTCAAAGTAGTCATTCTCCTAGACTGGCTGCCACCCAAGGCTACAGGGCCCAGTCTATGTTCTTACTTAACACATAACTGTGAGAGAAAAGAAGAGATAAATTCATGGCTTTCGGACGGGCATTTGTGTGAAAGTGAGAACAACAGATGAGGTGGAAATTTCAAGCTCACCAGTTTCACTTTTTGTGCCAATAAACATTACAGTGGTGATGCATCCACTTCAAGTGTTGAAAGCTAGACTCAGCACAATCTCCACACTAACAAAGTTGGCTAAATTTTGTAAATATGTTGAAATGAACCCTGCACACACACACCATATATATATATATATATATATATATATATATATATATATAATTTCACCCCAAGCAAGGCAATGATGTTAATAAGATGCAAGGGGGGGGGTTACTGAGTGAGAGAGAGCATAAGAAAAAATACTACTAAGACGAGAGAACAATAAAAGAACAGAAATTAAGTAGAAAGAAGATAACGATTGATATTGCATTTAAATTTTCGAAGATCAAAGTTAACTGGAACGCACAAAGCCAAAAGAGTTCCACAAGTAAGAAGTGCGAGAGAAGAAACTGTTAGCATAGAACTTGCAGTTACATCTAGCCATTTCAACTGTAAAAATGATGAGACCTTGCTGCCAATCTAGTACTGCACGTAAATTCATAAAGTCTGGGTACCATAGAGGAAAGTTCATCAGAAGAATTGCCATGAAAGTATTTAGAGAAAAGGCACAGGGAGGCTACATTATGGTTGTAAAGTAACTGAAGCTGAGATGCCAGGTCAGCACTAATAACATTGCAGATTCTTCTTTGTATTTTATCAAGAAATACCAAACTAGATGTAGCACTAATTATATATATATATATATATATATATATATATATATATATGATGCATGATGGAGTAATGGATAGCGGCTTGGATTGAGGAATCAGAGAGCCGAGTTCGAATTCCAGTCAAATCCAGAATATATTACATTCGCTTACGTGCTGATACCCTTGGAAAAGGTGTGAATCCTCTTCTTCTTGCTCCAGCTATGAGTAAATAGCAGGACAGACTGGGTTCTATAGCCTTGGATGGCAACTGGTCTAGGAGAAGAACAACTCTGAAATATAACCTTCAGAGGGTCATTTGGGAACCTTCTGGCACATAGTCTCTGTATTCAGCCCTTCAAAAAGTGTGGATGGTTCTGCACAAAACCTTCACCACCATAATCAAATCTCATGTGCTGGTGTCGGGCTGTCATTTTCCTAGGAACTGATCTGCTTGACCCTCATACATCTAATTTGATGGGAGAGTCGAGTATATATATATATATATATATATATATATATATATATATATATATATATATATATAATATTACTACCACATCTGGTCATTATATATATAATACCATTCAGATTGCACCATTTTAGTTTTGGAGAGTTCTATGCCTGGAGTCTTTCACGGAAAGTAAAACCAAAATTGGCAAACTCCAAATCAGTTTTAAATTCAGTTTAGAAGGATCTGCTTGTTACTGGCACCTTCAGTAGGACCGTTGTCAATTGTCTACTCACTTTTGCCAAGATGCTGACACCAAGAACATGAGGTGAAGGCTTAAATGACTTCTTTTCACTCTCTTATTCATGCATATACACATTTAACTTGAGTTATTCAAAAGAACATTTAATAATTCGAAACCTTTCCTTTTTTAAAATCTTAACATTATATCAGCCCACTTTGTTGGTTTGTCCTTAATTTTTTGTTTGAACCTTCTGTAAAATTAACATTTTATCTTTTGGTCAATCCCCTATAACTCTTCTTATTAGTTTTGTTTCTCTCATTCTGCCTTTTCAGAAGTTTTTATGCCACTAGGTTTTACTTTATCTGCAGAAATAACATAAAAAAATACAGATTTGCATTTCTCTGTGTTCACTATTTTCCTTCAGAAATCAGAAATTATTATGATTTTTATTATGTCTCTCCACAAGTTACTGTATTTTATTCCTTTCAGTAATTTTCTCATTTTGGTTTTG
This sequence comes from Acanthosepion esculentum, assembly GCA_964036315.1. Classification (NCBI taxonomy): domain Eukaryota; kingdom Metazoa; phylum Mollusca; class Cephalopoda; order Sepiida; family Sepiidae; genus Acanthosepion; species Acanthosepion esculentum. The sequence goes on from OZ038479.1 coordinate 94,191,404, forward strand.
TTCCTCCATGTATTTGCACAAATTTGTTAAATATATTACTCTTTTGTTTTACTTTTGCAGTATCCTGTTGCATTTCAAATATTTCCTCCAACTGATGTGAGAGGGCTGTCACAGTCATTGGAAACCCGTCTAAGTTTTTGTTCATAATACAAAACCATAACCAACTATGGTCAGATGATCAGCATTATCTCCTTTTCCTGAATTTGGCATGGATGAGGAGAGTAGTTTGCAAATCAGTGAAAAACAAAAATAACAAGAGTTAACAGTCAACGAACTGGAAAATGTGTTTCAATAAAAACACTGTAGAGAAGGTGTAGAAGGTCTCATTAGATAATGAGGGACTTCTACAGGCAGACACTGGAGAACATAAATAACCTCCTCTGGTGTTATATAAGCAGCTAAGAGGCCAGAGATCGAGTGTATTTTTGTATTGGTATCTCATTGGTACAAAAATAAAGTAATTCAGAATTACTACTACTACCATTGTTGGTGTGATTATTTTACAGAAGGTAATGAGAAATTACTGCAATATCTCTTCCAAAAACAAACATGGCAAGTCACAACTCAAAAAATTAGCATATACTTGCATAAAAGAATACATGTATCTTTAATTAGATTTTTAAAAAAAATGTAAGAATTTGCCCTTTTAATAATGGGTGCATGGCTGAGTGGTTAGAACATTCACATTCTGACCATGAGACCCAGTTTCAAATCTCACCATGGTCAATTTGTCAAGAAGGAGACTTCTTGATGTTATCAGACAGGAGGGGTCAATCCCAGAGTGCGGCACCTTTGGAAAGTGCCTGAAAACCATACCACGGGTTGACCCAAACCTTGTGAGGGAAATTGAACCCTTGGGCCTGTTGTCAGATGTGCTAGCATGAAATCACAAGTCATCATGGCCAAGGGCTTGAGCATGCTGGCCTTGTTCAAATTGTTGATCACACGCTCTCTCCCAGAAACTGTAACTAAGGTCTGCTCAACATAGTTGCAGTATAAACCACAGGTGGGCTCTGTGGGTGTTGAATAAACACAAATGCGCCTGAGCAAGCGTCTGCAACAGGGATTGGCTAGCCGCCCTAGTAGACGGGTATCCTCGAATACGAGTAGCCAGCTATACATATACATCCATAATGGTGCAGTGTTTAGAGTCAGATTAACAGGATCTTATAGTTCTTAACATCCGTAATTTAATCCTATTAGTTAAGCCAGGAGAATAGATTTCATTTTTTACTTTCAATCAAAATGGTTCTCATAAACCAAGAAGTATGTAGAGATTAAAAAAAAAAAGAAGAGAATTGGAGAATTTTAATGAGATTAGTTTGAATGACGTTGGAGTTGGGTGCTAATTATGACATTGTTTTTTTCTTTGGTGATATTCAATAATGCAAGCTTACCTTTAAGATATAAAACTAAATGTCTCATTGTAATCTATTACTTTTTAAGTTTTCTTGTTTGTCATAAACAAATGCAATAGGAACTTAATTTGAACTGATCATCCATGAAAAAGTTTAATTCTCTACTGCATGATATCAGATACAATAATAACGTGTGCAAAAATTGATGTTTTCTGTTTTATATACACTATAGCTAAAGGTTTGTACCATCATTTAGATTGAATAATTAGTAAGTGTCATGCCTTCTTTAGTTCAACCCCTACTAAGCTAGAGTGCCGAAATTATTTAACCCATTTGTGCATAACTTCTGATGTTTTAGAGAGGGATTTATGTAAATTTTAAAATCTGCCATTCCCTAGATAACCATTAAACTGGCAAGGTAGATTAAGCAAAAAGATCTAAAATTTAAAGGAAGATTTATAGTGTTATTATTGTATATATGATAAAACACTTCAACAATGTCCATGATGCCTGAAGACAGCGAGTAAATTAGATTTGAAAAAGGCATACAACATTCAATTTTTAGGTGATTCTTCGAAATCCACTAGGTGACCACAAACTTTGTATCTATAGTATATATATATATATATATATATATATATATATATGTATGTATGAAGATATATATATATGTATGTATGAAGATATATATATGTATGTATGTATATATGTATATATGTATGTATGAAGATATATATATATATATATATATATATATGTATGAAGATATATATATATGTATGAAGATATATATATATATATATATATATATATGTATGAAGATATATATATATATATGTATGAAGATATATATATATATATATATATATATATATATATATATATATGTATGTGTATGTATGAAGATATATATATATATATATATATATATATATATATATATATATATATATATATATTAATTAATGCATGTTTCATTAAATAATATAGACAAGTTTTGTCTATTTATTTTAAATAAGTTCCTTTCATATTGTCTGATAAGCTTAATCACATTATAATTGAAAGACGAAAGAAAATCACCATATTGATAAACGTTTAAATCCAATCTAAACTTTCGGCTTACATATGCTCTTATCAAAGATGACAATTTCAATTAATCAAACAACACATAGACAAAACTACAATAATAGTCCGCCCTTGCTGCTTGAATAAGCTCAAAGTAACAACAAACTTGTATTTATGAGACAAGGAAGCTTCTGTTATAAATTATAGGCATTTAAGAATGTTTGCGGAGATTTCATAGTTTATTTTGTTCAGGTTAGGTTTCAACTGTTTTATGTATATAGCTTCAAGCATTTTTAATTTTTGTTTATTGTTTTCCTTGTCTCGTAAATACGAGTTTGTTGTTACTTTGAGCTTATTCAAGCAGCAAGAGCGGACTTTTATTGTATTTTCGTCTGTGTGTTGTTTGATTAACTGAAATCGTCATCTTTGATAATGGCTTATGTAAGCCGAAAGTTTAGATTGGATTCAAACATGTGTCAATATGGTGTTTTACTACCATACACAAAAGGCAATGGTTAAACATAAAACACAAAAAAAAAATTAATTCATTTAAATAATATGTGGAAATAACCATTCTTTGCCTGAGGAAGGTCATGAGACACAA
>OZ038479.1:94199430-94209430 GCA_964036315.1 Acanthosepion esculentum
CGTTTGACAAATGTTTCAGTTGGTTGTGCTTTCAACCCGAAGTTACCCTTACAAATGCATCTAATAATCCAGCTTTGTGAGTTAGCGACAGAAAAACGCGAGGTCAGCCGGAAACAGACGAAAATTGAAGCATTTTTTTCTGGTTAATCTAAACTGCACAAAAACCTTAAACAAAGCGTCTGAAAATGTTAAATGACTTTTTTCTACTTTTTTTTTTTCGTTAATTTTAGATATTTAATTATCCGAAATTTTGAATGACTGACACATTTTTTCAACACCCGTTCCAAACTGTACGGATAATTGAGGAAGTACTGTACAATCTCCTTACAGAAACAGCAGAAATGTGGTTCTACAGAAGGATGCTGAGATTACCATGGGCTGAACATATAAGCAACAACGAAGTTTTAGAGAAAAAGGAAACAAAAAGGACACCTATAGTTTATATCAGAAAGAAACAACTGAAATTTCTAGGACTCACCATCAGGGGAGAAGGCTTAGAAAATTTGAAACTTACGAAGAGGAATAGCGGAAAGTAATCTACCTAACGAGCTTGTTTAAACGGTTGGCAGAGAGGGGATTAAGAGAGATGGCTAAAAGGCAAAATTTACTAAGTGCTAGAAAAGACAGGAAGTTCTGGAAAGCCAAGATTTCCCAGATCTTGAAAGGACACGTCACACAGAAGATGGTTATTAGGATCTGAGGTGGAAGTTGGTTGGGGTAAAGAAACAAAATTAGACACTGGTTTGGAGAAATGACCAAAGATTTATTTTCGTTTACAAGATATGAAAGTGTCTCTGGTAAGTGGCATACTGTAGCGTTCGAATATGCGGTGTACGAGGTGTGAAATGAGCGCGTGAAAAAAGAGCACACCTAACTCGACTGCTGACTGCTTGGTAGCTTGTCGCGTCGATAGTGTAGTCCGTTCTCTTTCTGTGTTCAGAGGAGGTCGTTTTCACAGCCTAATGGTCGGACGGGCAGTCAGCCGTGCTCCGGGTAGTCTCTCTGCTTTCTGTTCACTGTGCTTACTGTCGGGCTTCTCTTATAGCCTATATAAGGAAACACACGGACGTAGTTGTAGACATTTGTGCCAAACGAGAGTCGAGTCGATAATGGCTAGCAGTCTGGTATATATTTGTGTTTGTTTTAAACTTTTTTTTTGAGAGGAGTGTGACGTGTGTGTGCGACTTAGCTAGACGAAAATTGGTGTGTAGTTAGAGATATATGTTTTCTAATAATTGTATAAATATGGCTTTAATTTGTTAACTATATGTAAATTGTGTTTTCCGTTACAATTACATTTCACATATATGTGAAAAGGAATACATCACTTTTAACAGCTTCATATCGCTGCTTTAAGATTAAAGACATTCAGTGTCACATTTCAACATAGTTGGACAGCAATCTAGAAAAGGAGAACATCCATAAGTAATATTTATTTCATGAAACCCAATCAAAGATAACTGGTGTTTTTCATTGAACATAGATGTATGGTTGGCGCAAATCGTAGGGTATGACGAAATAGTGTAAGATATTTTTGCATTAAATCTGTCATTAACGGTAAGTTAAAAATCAATAACGGCATTTCTCTTAGGTGGTTACTCTCTCGTTTTAGTGGCAGTAAATTCAGAAAAGATTATTCAAAATTCCACAATAGAAGCCGACCAATTTTACCTAAAATTCAATCTTTAAAGATTTCTCCTTCAGAAAAATGCATACTTTGCTATGTTTCTCGTGTAGTATTATAATTTGCAAGACAAAGAAACAACAGAAAATGCTTGATTTTGGAGGCAGGATAAAAGTAATATTGACGTAATAGCAGAAAAACGTTTCTCGCCTGAAATTAAGCCTTTTTAGATTATTATTTCTTTTATCTCCAAGACAGAACCCGAAAAGACGTAGATAATTCTATTTATGGTGTCTTGCTCAGGCACATGTCTCTTTAAATGTCATTCTGTAATGCCAAGGGCTTACGGACGTATCACGTTGAAATACCGGTTCCTGTACGATCGCCGAAGTTAAGCAACATCAAGTCTGGTCAGTACCTAGATAGGTGACCGCTTGGGAGTAACAGATGCTGTAAGCTTAGATGTACGAGTGGTGTAAAGGATAATGTCTCGGAATGGTTAACCGAAGAGCCGAATTCCCATTCCAGTTGGGTTAGTTATATTCACTTACGCGCAAATACCTTTCGGAAAGGTATGAATTCACCTCTTATGAGATAATTAGTAAGACTTGTATCACTAAATCGTAATGATTTAAAAAAAATTACAATTTAAGATATATTTTCTGGTTTTAAATAACCTGCAAAGGGTTGATAAGCCGTAGAAAACAAATAATGCCAAGTCCACTTGCTATCTAAATTTTAACATTTCAGACAAATATTTGGCAAATTGATCATTTTTGACTGGCCGTAACTTTCCAGCCACTAAAGGGTTCTTCATACTTTATTTTATTGATTCGGGTTTTTATTCAACATATTTCTCAAATAAGAATCAGCTAACTGAAGGAAATGTTTTTCAATATTTCCTCATGGTTACTAACTGCAGAGGAATTAATGGATACGCTAATATTGGAAAATTAACAAATATTTATACTATTCAATAAAGTGGTTTGACCAAAGCAGGCTATAAGTGGCATGATCAAAGAACATATATTTGGAAACAGTATAATTAAAAGAGGATATGACAAGTGACCAACTAAGTAAATGACACTTTTCTATGTTCTATATTGTTATAGGACAATCAAAGTTCAGCTTTCAAAAAGGTCCGGTTTATGGTGTCAGAAAAAGGACAGATGAGTGTCCTTGTTGTCTGTCTATGTCGTGGAGACGAAAAAAAAAACCTCACGTGTAGCAGGAAGTCGGGTTGCGATTGGACGGTTTTGTAACTAATCTGGAACTCTCACACTTGTAGGGTTCGATAATCAAAGCCTTAAAACCTACTGCTACTATGTATGTGTTTTGAGCAGAGTGTGAATGCGTGTGTTGAAATATATGCGTGTGTGCGAATTTACTACAACACTAAATGCCGATGTGGATTTCGTTAGGGAATATATATAGCAGTCATTCGCTTCAGTATTTGTGTTTAGGTTTTTTTTTATGCTGTCGGATGCGATCAGGTGGGTTGAAATAAAAGACATACTTTCTCTTAATTGACAAAGAAAATTTTGAATAGGAAAGGTTTAAGAAGCCTGGCTCCCACGAGATTATTTGAAACAAGAAAACCTTCATTCTACATTTGTAGTAAGTAAAGCAAATCAGTTGCAAATGTAAAACAATGTAGATGATGTTACTACAATTTGTACTGTGACTTTATCTGCATATTTTCATAATTTACATTTAATGTTAGACATCAAACAATATATATATATATATATATATATATATATATATATATATATATATATATATATATATATATAATAGGAAAATGATATATACTTCTTTATATATCAGAACAATTTTAGGAAAGTTTATGACAAAGTTTTCTCATGACGCATTTCGTAATTGTGACTTCACTGGACTAAAGTGAAGTTTTTGTTGATGTTACACATGCGTATGAAGGAGAAAGGGACGCTGATTATATACATATAGAGTTTAAAATTTGGTATATGCATGGGGGGGAAGAGTGGTCAATATTGGATATTGAGCGTTTGTAGATATAAACCGTGCAGATATCGAAATCAACACTGTATGGTGACTGAACAATTCATACAACTTATTTGGCCATCAAAACACACACACATTATATATATATATATATATATATATATATATATATATATATAAAATTGTGTGTGTGTGTGTGTGTGTGTGTGTGTGTGTGTGTGTGTGTGTGTGTGTGTACCTCTGTACACATGGGTAAACCGGTAAGTTTATAGTCTCTGATGAAAAAGCATTTATTTTACACACCAAATATTTTTCAACATAATCTTCATCCTTGTCAATGCACTGATGAATACTTATCACGTTGATCCAATGTTATAGAGCCAAAATTTTAGATCAGATTCAATTTATCTATGCGACAGTCTACACGCTTATTGTTCCCATCTCGCATCCTAATGCGTACCATCCCTTATGGAATATCGAACGTACTTTAAGTTTAGCCTGAAGCATGTTGGAAAAATAAAATCTAATAGATTTTTCTCCAGCTTACCCCAGACACCAAGGGGAAAGATTTGGTGATTCCAAGCCTGACCTTCAGCAAGTTGAGATCAGTGATATTAAGTTTCAGATTTGGGCGGTAATCGAGAAGTACGTGTAATATGTCATAAAATACTATATATACACACATATATATATATATATATATATATATATATATATATATATATATATATATATATATGACGTATGTGTGTGTATGCAATATATTCATACATTGTACTGTTTAGAAAGTTTTGAGTACCTGCATACAGGCGTACAAAATCAATTTCCATACCAACTTCAGCAAAAGCACTTCATAATGATTAACAATACAACGTTTCAGGCAAAAATTTTAAACAAAAAGAACGTCCTTTTCTTCCCGCACCCCCTAAAAAAACAAAATAATAAAAAAAAACAATATTTCCTTCCATCGAATTTCTATAGCGAAAGTTCCGTAGAACACTGAATTCCACTTTCAATAGAATTTACTACCAGAGTCGAATAGATAGAATTTCTATAGAAAGATCTAAAAAAATAACAAAAACAAAAAAAATAGTGCTACAGACTAGAATTTTTATACTTGAAAATTCCTTAAGAATTTTGGTCCTCGAGAAGAAGAAAGAAAAGAAAATAAAAGAAAGAAGAAAAAGCTTAAAAAAATTTTTTTTTCCCAGAATTGTTCTATATTATTGGCATCTATTGAGTCCTTCACTTGAACGAGGGAATTTTCAAAAAGCGTTGGTGGCTAAAGGTTATGCGATTGGCATTGTTTAATCTCTTGAAAGCGCGACTACCAAACATTTATTTATTTCAAGGCATTGGAGTTAAGTCAGAAACAGGAAGGAAGCAGAATTTCAGGCGAACTCACAAGCAAAACAAAACTCAAAGAAACATGTTCCACACGTTTCCTCCATTATCCGTGCGCACGTGTGTGTGTATGTGTCTGTGTGTCTGTGTTATCCTGTTATGTAGATCTGAGAGGTTTCTTTGGGGTTCAGAAAAGTTTATGAACATCAGACACTGCAGGTAACAAAAACAGATGAGGAAATGCGAAGGAAATACTTATGCACTTACAGATATATATATATATATATATATATATATATATATTATATATATATATATATATATGGAGAGAGAGAGAGAGAGAGAGAGAGTTAGAGATGGAAAGTGTATACAGATATTCTGAAAAATTCTCAGCTGAATCAAGAAAGGATCCCTGATGTTAAGGCTATTGTTTCGATTTCTGGCAAGTGAGTTGAATCAAGAATTTTTCAAAGACCTCTCATGTAGCTCTTAAATATATGTATTTCTAAGTGGATACAATCTTAAACTTAACCCACTTTACAGGTTCTAAGCAAAAACCCGAACAAAATCTGGAGAGAGGTTCCCTTCTTGGCTAGGTTGATAAATTTTCAGTTTATGTAAATTGCTAATACCTCCTGAAGAGTGGACGTACAGGTCCGCCTCCGAAAATGGAATCGGGATGCGGAAGGTAACATCAATCAGCTAAGTGACATACTTTTAACTCACATTAACAACCCCCCACCTACAAACATATATAAAGTGGACAGTGAAGTCAACGCCCAGCGGCGACCGTCTGGTTCATGCTTTCGCCACTGACTTCATTGTCATGGCCATCATCAGGAGAGAAAAAAAATTTCTGCTTGTTAGTAGCAGTTATATATATATATATATATATATATATATATATATATATATATATATATATATATATGTATGTATGTGTGTGTGTGTGTGTGTTACTAAAAATTTACAAAATGCAGGATATTTATTAAAGACTGATTTAAAGTTTTGCTTGTCTAACGCCTGACAAGTGAAACATCACACAACTTTAAGTCAGTCTTTGAAAAGTATCCAGAACTTTTATATTTTTGTTTGACAACCATAATTATTGCTTTAGATATCGATTTAGAATTTTATTCACAAAATTTTGTTTATGTTGACACACGTTAAATTGTATAATTTTATGAATTATATATTTGGGCAACACTCCCTCTTTTATACAGGTTTCATTAAAGATCACTGACAAGGTACTGCGGTTAAGCTTTTTATTTAATACTTTTTGTCTTTCTACAAGTGTTTCCTTTTCTGGACACAAATTGTGTAAAAATTGTCCAAACTTTTTGCTTTCAGCTATCTTTTAGCCATTATCAAGGGCAATTTTTATCTTTTAACTGAATGTGCATTTTTTATATATGGGTTTGAAGTTAAAGAACTGTTTTATTTTCCAAACACAGTCAGCACATTGTAACCATGTTCATAGTTAATTTTATTAAGTGTTAGCTAACATATATATATATATATATATATATATATATATATATATATATATATATATATATATATATATATGAGAGAGAGAGGTGTTTCGTCAAATGAAAACCAGAGTACTTATGCAAGAGATCATTTGGTAAAATTATGATATTAACGCATGTGACAATCTTCAGGCATAAAGTGAAAACTTATCATTGTAAAATTTTAATTTTAATATTTTAATGGTAGGTTATAAAAACCTATCATTAAATAGTGCAACAGGTCATTTACTTATGAAAAAAACAAAGAGAACCAAAGGTATATTTATTATTACTATAAATTTTATCTGTCATTTTGCATTGAACACTGTTTTACTACCACCACCACTCACTGCAAACTATTATATATAAATAATAAAATTTCTCATTTTCATACATATATATATATATATATATATATATATATATATACATATATATTTTTGAATTGGACATAGTCCGACAATTTATTTAAAGACATTTATAATATGTTTAACGTTCTTTTTATAGATACAAATAAAAAGAACGTTAAACATATTATAAATGTCTTTAAATATATATATATATATATATATATATGTATGTATCAATTTATGCTTGTAGCATTTTACCCAATGCATACAAATACTACACTCATTCTTGGCAGAGGACCAAAGAGTTATATTTTGATCCAAGACAGAGTGCATAAATAGACTGATCCTGGGTAAAAGTGCCAATCCATATGCAAATAATTGTCATTTTTTATGGGTACTGTGCTAGTTCAATACTTATCAATATTGTTGGTTGGTTGGTTGGATGGCAGGATACACATGGATGTACATTCAAATTTCAATGCATTTCTTGAGATTTATCTCCCTCTTTTTTTTTCACGTTAAAACCACCATCACCACCAAATCATCATCATCATCAACAACAACAAAAACAACGCTTCAATTAAATGATTACATTTTAGCCTAAAATTTTCCACAAACTTAATTTATGTTTGTTATTTGTTTTTTTTTTATCTATTTGAGTTTGACTCTCTGGTGAAATCAAACATTTAAAAACTACTCCTCATTTATCAAAAAACTATTTGTTGAAGTAACATGTGACATTGTGGCTAAAATTTCTTAAACAAACTAGTGTATAACCCCATAAAAATAATGGGTTACCTATATATAAATAATTTCATCATCTTTTATGAGTAATGTTAAATTTAGTTTTTCATTCTTGTACATAAATTCAGTGCATAAATATTATTTGAAAAAAAAGACAAAAATATAACCATAGCAACAGTTGCAATAATAACGACATAATCTGCAGCAGATGCAAACACACAGACACAGAGCATTGTTGTACTCTCTTTCTGTTTCCATTATCTTGCTAATAAACAAAATAATGGTGTTAACTAATAAATAAAATAACCCGCTAATAAATTAATAACCAGCTAATAAACAAAATAATGGTGTTGACTTTTATGTCAACACTTTTATTCATCATAATAAAAACATATCTAGTGAAAACAAATTCAAGGGGTGTGTAGAAAAAGACAGTAAAACACAATAATCACAATTCTATTTACATCTGAACTGAATTGCTTATACTTTCACACATATGACCTCCAGCAAAGCTGAAGTAGAACTTTTGTCTAGCCTCCCATTTGCCCACTATGGGTTAAACAGCTGGTTAGACTGGGCCCTCTAGCCTTGGCTGGCAGCTACTCTAGAAGAAAAATAACTTGGAATTCCAAACTATAGAGCAAACAGCTGGAAAACAGTCATGGCAATTCAGCTATATTTCTGAGATGAGGTATTTTGTACACTATTTACATTAGAAGAAGGTCGGAGTGTACAACGGCCAAAACATTGTGAAAAATATAGCAACAAAGATGAGGACAATAGTCTGAATAATGTAAACAGTGTTCATAGCAATTCACATCTAATATAGCAAAAGGAAGCTGCAGAGAGTCATGATCACTTTTATCCTGAAGGGACATGGCATTTTAAAAAATTGTCTGTCTTATGTGTATCTGTATTATCATTTTAAATGTTATATTTTTGTGGGTACTCTTGTTTTAGTAAAGAGCCTGTTTTTAAACAGTGCGAATTACGTTTACAGGCCCGTCTATAAAAAGAGTCATCATAAATAGAATGTGCCCACTGGCAGTGTTTGAGCAAGTTTAAGTTCCATTGGAGGACACATTATCTTTATTAAGACTCTTGAGTACACAGGCTGGTAGATATAATTCCCACTGTTTAGAAAGCAAAGTGTCTACTCAAATGCATGTATCCACTAAAATATAGCATTTAAAATAATAAGAAATACTGTCAAATTAATAATAAAATCCTTTTAATCGAAAAGAAATTACTCTAAATTCTGTCTATATTTCTGAACTGAGGTATTGTAACTACTTATGCTATTTATATCATTTGAACTGTTATTCTCATCTTTATTGCCATATTCATGACAGTGCAGATGTTGTACGCTCCAACCTTCTTCAGGTGATGTCACATGAAAATAAAACAATCTACCCCCCCCCCCGTGGACTAAATAAAGGTTTTGGCTTGAAATTCAAACGTATGTTACCTGAAGAAGCCTGGAGCACACAATGGTCGAAATGTTGTGAATATGGCAATAAAGATGAGGATAACAGTTTGAACAATGTAAATAGTGTAAATAGAAATTACTTTATCTATTGTCTCTCTTCATTTTTCTCTTCTGTCTCTCCTAACCTGTCTGCTGGGAGAAGGATGACTGAATTCAAAATTGTGAAAAGGGGCAACAGAAATCCACTCCGTTATCTTTCCCCAAAAGATATAGAAATTCACAGATAAGAAGATGAAGCTGTGGATAGCCATATTGACTTATATCCTGAAGGGACATGATGTTTTAAACAATTTATCTTCCTATCTTTTTCTCTTTGTCTATTGTCTATACTACCTCCAGCCAGTTGAAGAATAGAAGATCTTTGAATTCTGAACCATGGAGAAGGTAATGGGAAACCAGTATACTCTTTCTCTCAAGAAGTCATGGCAATTAACTGATAAAATAGAAAAGGGATCTGGGTAGAAACAGGGTCACTGATATCCTGAATGAACATAGCATTTAATATATATGGGTCAGCAAATTTTCATCTTTATTGCTGACCAGTACTTTTACACTTTTCCAGCATTAACAACTTGAAAATTTATTATAGTAGGATAAAAAGAATTTGAGGACTAAACACTCAACCGGAAAATTTTGATTTGTTCAAATAGGGTCCTACATTCAATTTCTATGCTGTACATTTAAAATCAGCTGAAAAGAAATTGTCAGTTGCCCAAAAAGATAAAGAGGAATTCTGTCTAAATTTGTCAAATGATATCTTACTGATAAAATATAGTTATTATATATATAACTAATTATAATACCAAGAATAGGATTTATTAAACAAATCCATTCAAACTTCCATTCGCTTTTTCTATATTTTTTATTAAATTTTCAAAATCTGCTCTTTCTTTTCGAATAACGCTATATATATATATATATATATATATATATATATATATATATATATATATAT
>OZ038479.1:94211930-94234430 GCA_964036315.1 Acanthosepion esculentum
GTTTTGTTTTCCAAAGCTAAAAGCACAAATTCTTCCATTTCGCCAAACTGCTCAGCAAAAAGCAAAAAAAAAAATGTCCTTCTTCGGACAATTATGACAATTCGATTATTGCAGAGCCGAGCATAAATTGAACACAAGCGCCGAGATTGTTAATGTTTGTCAATCAAATTCAAAACCCACACCAAAAGAAACGCAAACCCCCACTCAAACAGACTCCATAATCTCAAATATCATGCTAAGAAGAGCTTCTGGTTGTCAGTCGACATTTGTTGGATTCTGTTATGTAAACTTTTCGATTGCCACCGGTTTTGCAGAGTCATCTGCTCCTTTCAACAAAAATTAATTTACAGACAAAAACCAATGTTCACTTGGTCTTTCTCGAGATCTTCGCGTGCTTTTGGATTGCCTCTTCCTTTTTTGTTCATTTTCCTTTCAATTCATATACATCTTAAGTTGATTTTATGATTTGCGGGAATGGGTAACGTTAACCAGTTGGTTGATGCTTTAAATTGAAGTTACAAAAAAACAGTTTTCACTTTATTCTAAGACGTCGTTACTCGTCCTTCCTATCAATGTCAGAATTAATGTCATATTTTAATTTTTCAGACTCTGAAAGAGAAAGTGTGCTTGTAAGATTCTTCCAGCCAAATTGTGTATTGTATAATTTTTAAACTGCACAAAACTGCAAAGATGAAATGAGTATGAAAAAACTGCAAAGATGCAATGAGTATAAAACTGCAAAAACTGCAAAGAGGCAATGAGTATAAAAAACTGCAAAGATGCAATGAGTATAAAACTGCAAAAACTACAAAGATGCAATGAGTATAAAAAACTGCAAAGATGCAATGAGTATAAAACTGCAAAAACTGGAAAGATGCAATGAGTATAAAATAGACTGCACACAATTAAAAAGTGTATGTTTCACTATAATTCTAGGATAAACGTTTAAATAAAACGACGTTTATTATTTCTCTTCCGAACTAGTATATTGGCCAATAATGGCAAGTATTTAAATGCAGTGTACCAATTGACTCTATCTATAGTGGAATGGGACGGATTACCCAGGTGCTAATACTGGGGATATTTAGTCTTTTTCATGTGGACAAGTCACATGTTTAAACGTGGGAATGGGGACCACACACATATGCCTTGTGGAAAATTTGCCGAGTGATAATATTCCCACTGACCCATACGTATTTCATAGTGTCTCTCTTACCTGTAAACGAAGCAATGCCGGTAGCTACCACCAATACTAAAAATAAATCCTCCTCCTCCTGGTTATCATCATGACCGTCGTCGTCTCCCCGTGATCGTGATCTAGAAGTACCGAGCGGGCGTCCAGTGGGGTACAACCGTGCCTCGTGGGCAAGAGGGACTCTTAAGCCATGCCTGGCGGCACTCTTAGAGATGGTGTTTCCATAAAAGCGCCGGTGTAGTGTAACCTTAAATTTTTAACCTTCATATTATGAATTAAATTTCTAATTAAAATTTGAAAATAACAGCGTGAATGATACGAGAAGCAAAATGGCGAAGATATCTCGCTCGGCAGACGACACATGACACAGCAGGATGAGATCGGTTGTCATCCTTCTACTGATAGAGTGAGAAGAAAGTGGTCTCACGATATAGAAAAATAATACATATGACCTGGGAAGAGAAAAATATGTTCAATGCATCTGGCCAAGGAGATGAAAAATCTATGGGAAATGACTGTAGAACTAATACCTGCAGTAATGAGTGTGCTTGGATCACCACCTAGAAAACTGAGAATAAGGTTAGGGATTACTGGAATTGAAATATCCAGAAAACGACTATCATTTACTTTTCAATGATTCTCCTAAAATTTCTTAAGTTTTGAGGAGTCTTGTTGAGACCATGCTCCAAGAACAGAATTTCTATGAATGTGCGATAACATCATAAGGTTGAAAACACTTGTCTTCTTTTCCCAGCTGACAAAAACACATCTTTGATAACATTTGAGAAATCAAGGAAATAGAAAGACCTCAAGATAGAAATCAGTAGAATTTAGCATCTCAAGACAACGACATTACCTGTTGCTATTTGGTTTTTGGAAATCATATCAAAAGGAGAAAACAAATATATCGATAAAACTCCTGTTCGTCTTAAAATATGGGAATTACCAAAAAAAATCATAGACATAGGTAGTGCTCACATCTTGCGTAGATTTCTGTCCATGCAGTGAGCACAATTCTTTCCTTTTTATGTGCAATGTCCTTTCAGGACGTAGGCGATCATGGCTCTCCACCTCCATCTATTCCTTGCAGCTCTCAACAAGCTCATTACCTCTGCTTCCTCCCCACCAGAGACCACGTTCTGTCATCCACTTGCTTAAGTCCGTTAAGTGTGTCACGCGTTGTTTTCCCTTGTCTCTCTTTCCCTCTATTCGACCCGTGAGTATCAGATTCTCCAGACCCTCCTTTCTCATTATTTGTCCCAGAAACTTCAGCTGCCTCTTTCTGATATTGAGTATCTCCTCCTTGTTTGCAACATCTCTAAGATCTCATCGTTGCTCACACGCTCGGCCCATGATATCCTTAGCATCCTTCTGTAGAGCCACATTTCTGATTTCTCCTTCATTGCACTTCATCTATTTGCATCTTATGATGCAAAACACAAGCTAGTTTCCACTTGAAGTCTCTGGTTGAGTCTTGAGTGCAAAAACAATAATAATTTATCGACAAGCCCTGAGTCGAGCGCAGTCGAAATTAGAGTCACTTGGAACACGACGGTCATGTCTATGGCTCCATAGTACGTGGCACGCCAGGACAACATAAGGTTTTGAATTCAGAGTTGTCCTTCTCCTATGTTGTTTGCCAGCCACGGCCCGAGAATTTAGTCTGTCTTGCTATTTGGCGCAATGCTGGGAGTAAAAAAAAATCGATTCTTACATCTCCCAAGTTTATTTGCGTGAAAACGAATGTAACGAACTCGTAGAAACTTGAACTCGACTCGCCGATTCCTCGTTACGAGCCGCTAACATTACACCACCTGCACATTCACAGTTAATTGGAAATCGTATAGAATTTTTTTTTAAATTGATCTTTAAATTAATTTCTATACAGTTAATTAGGTACCGTTTTGAAATTAATTCATTCATTCATTATGATAGGCCTAGTCCGAAAATGAGAATGTTCTTTCTACGTCATAAGGGACACGTCGGATTCCTTTAAAAATTCCTAACGGAAATCTTCACTCTGACGGCTTGTCACACAGTGGGAATGGAAAACCGACGAAGAAATCATTTCCCGCTCCACACACAATATTCAAAATCGGCTCAACGTTAACAAATAAATAAAAAATAAAATTGTTTTTCAGCCAATGAAAAGCTTTAAAAAGAAATTAAAGAAAACACATCTACCCTTTCCACTTCCATGGAGACCAATCTTTTACAAGTACACTTATCGGAATAGCAATACAGAAAAGTGGCACAGAACAGTACAGACGTCGGCAATCACGCTCGAACCTAGCACCATTACCATGATGGCACAGAGAAACTTGATGCTAAAATCAAGAAAAATTGACTTAAATAATAGCTAATAACCGTAAAAAAAAGAACTTTTTCAATTCGACCTCCATTGAGACATAGCTTCTTACCACTTTCAGTTCAAGTGAAAAAAAAATCGATCTACTTTGAAAGTATCTGATTTCAGGGACTTTAATCACACAAGCAGAATTCATACAAAATGTATTTTCTTTCTTAAATATGAAAGGAAAGAAGATTACCAAATTTTAATGCGCTATGCTTCTCTTTATCGAACCGTTTTAATGATAAAAAGCAAATAATGTCTGTAGGTAAATAAATTTGTTATTTGCGATATGTCGATATAACGTATTCAATTAAAAATATCTGAAAGCATCAACCGAGCAAAGCCTATTTCTCACTGTCTTCCTGTGTGGCAGTGTGTATTGGACAACCCCCTCAAAGATGAAGAAAAGACTTGAAGCAACAGAAATGTGGTTCTACAGATGCTGTGGATACCGTGGACCTAACATGTGAATAACGACTAAATTTTGGAGGAAATGGAAACAAAAAGGAAATTAATACTTAACACCAAGAAAAGACATTTGAGGTTTGCAGGGTATATAATGAGGAAGGAGTGCTTCGAAAATCAAATACTCACAGGATAGATAAAGGGCGACAGGGACAATGGAAAACAACGCATAACATACACACTGAGCTTGAGTAAATGGATGGCGGAACAGAGCTTAGGAGAAATAACTTCTTTTTCTTTTTATGTACCATGTTCTTTTAGGATGTAGGCGATCATGGCTCTCCACCTCCCTCTATCCCTTGCAGCTCTCAACAAGTTCCTTCCCTCTGCCACCTCCCTTAGACCACGTTCTGTCATCCACTTGCTTAAACCCGCTAGGTACGTTATACATTGTTTTCCCTTGTCTCTCTTTCCCTCTGTTCGACTCGTGAGTATCAGATTCTCCAGGCTCCCACTTCCTCATTATGTGTACCAGAAACTTCAGCTACCTCTTCCTGAGGTTAAGTACAAGCTTCCTCCTTGTTTGCATCCTCCCTAAGACCTCATCGTTGCTCACACGCTCGGTCCATGATATCTTCAGCATCCTTCTGTAGAACCACATCTCCGTCGCCTCGAGTCTCTTATTCATCTTCGAGGAAATCGTCCAACATTCGCTGCCGTAAAGAAGGACAGATGTCGCGTAACAGCTCAGTATTCTTTTCTTTGTTACCAAAGAAATCCTCCTGTCTCGCAATGTTCTGCCCAGCTTTTTAGAATGCGTCCTTGGGCATCCCAATGCGTCTACGGATCTCAGTGTCACATTTACCGTCCTCTATGAGAACGCTTCTCAGATATTTAAACTTCCGCGTCTGCTTGATTTTAGTGTTCCCGACCTACAAATCGCATTTAGGGCTCATCCTTTTACTGATGGCCATGCATTCTGTCTTCTTGTTTATGCTTAGTCCCTTCTCACTTTCCGCCGCTACCTTCTGTAGGAGATTTTGTAATTCCCTTTCCTTGTCTGCTATCAGAAAGACACAATTTATTAAGAGCTACAATGGACAGGAGGTTGTGGAAAGCTATGATCGACTAAGTCTTTAGAGGACACGGTGTATAAAGAAGAAGCGGACGTAGGTCAAGCGTACGCCTTTTTCTTAAAGTCATCAGTTCAGTTAAAACTTGTTAACCGTTCCGATAAAGCCATCACAAAAAAGTACTTCTAAATTCGAACCTCAGAAAGCTGGCTATCATTAGACTTGTACCGTGGACCATTTTGAAATTTATTTGACACACATGACATTCTACATTTATGATTAGTTATTTATTTGCGTAATTTCTATTTCAATGAAATATGCGATAACGAGCTAGAAGTGGTAAGTTTAGATCAGGCAGCTAGACAGGTGTCCCTTCGGACACCTTTCAAACGCGCATTTAACGCAGTTTACAGCAACTGTGAAAAATTGTCTGAAAATATATAGAAACAAAAATTTAAAACACTAAATGTATCTTGTATACAACTCACACGCACGAACTGACGTTTTTTCTTCTTTTTTTTTTCAGCTTTATTTTAAATGAAATTGAGTGTGAGATAAAAAGAACAAAAAATAGAAAAGACTCCAGTTGCAATCTCAATTTGAATTGGTTAAATAATGCAAAAACTGGTTGTAAATTAACGAAAGTTTTAAATTAACAAGAGTGAAAAATTCAATAAATAAAACGTGACTTTTATCAATCGTGACCTTTACAAAACGTGACTTTTTTTCCGAATCAGAATTGGAAATTCACTTAATTATTTTTTCGGTTGTCCGTTGCATGAAACCACAGTCTAATAGTAATTTTTTTAAATTTCATTCTTATGAATTGAATTAGTTATTCAGAAGTATCTATCTATCTATCTATCTATCTATCTATCTATCTATCTATCTATCTATCTATCTCAGCCTGTTTATATCTATCTATCTATCTATCTATCTATCTATCTATCTATCTATCTATCTCAGCCTGTTCATATCTATCTATCTATCTATCACACGTATTTTTCTTCCCATCTATCCGAGTTTGTTAAAAACTTTCGATCTCAGTGTGTTCGTTCTCTCTCTCTCTCTCTCTCTCTCTCTCTCTCTCTATATATATATATATATATATATATATATATATATATATATCGCACACGTATTTTTCTATCTATCTATCTATCCTAGTTTGTTAACAACTTCGTAGTGTGTTAATTATCTTTCTCTCTCTCTCTTTCTCTCGCTCTCTCTCTCTCTCTCTCTCTCTCTCTCTCTCTCTCTATCTATCTATCTATTTATCAAACAAAATAAATTCAGCAAGCCACCATACCACTTAAAAATAATTGAAAGGGGTGTATGCGGGAATTTAAGAGTTCATGCCTTTCCTAAAGAGAGGAACATTAACCCAAATTAACTCTCAATTCTAATCCCACGATGGTGGTAAGGTGTTGGTGTCATCCACGAATGTTGTAAAGAAAAACAAAATGTAATAACCAGGAATTCATTTCTTTGTGTGCGTGTGTCTCTCCAGTGTGTGTTTGCCTATGATGCATGCGTGAGAGAGAGAAAGAGAGAGAGAGAGAGAGAGAGAGAGTGGGTTGTACTCATGCACAAGCATTTGCATCAGGAACTGAACCTCAAGCATCTACATCTGCATCATTGTGAGGCCACTGTTATTGATTGTGTGTGTGTGTACGTGTAGGTCCACAGCTGTATTGTGGAAATTTAATCAGAATCAGTCAATATGTATAACAAAAACAACTTCTCATGGGGATCGAACTTCGCACTAAAAAAACTATTCTATGAAACTGAAGTCAACTAAAAGGGTTTTTATTGTCTGCACAGTTGAAATATTCCAGATGTTGTTCAGACATTTGAACTCCTTTATTCTCTTGGTATTGTTTAATGTTTAGCATAAGGTTTTTCTTTTTATTTTGCGGATTATATTAATAAGGAAGACTGAAGAATTGATCGACCGAAACGTTCTCTTAAAAAGTAACAAGAGCACAAAGAAGTTCAACCTTGACTAAATAATATCTGAATTTTTCACCTTGTTTGGGGCCAGTTACTGATGTTTGAGCCTAGATTTACAGGAAGGCCAATATTCGTAATGCTGGCTTTTAAGGTAGGCAGGTTGACCTCACTTTGAAAAGTAACGCATGATCTTCCTTTTCCTATCAAGCTCTGTGCTGTACCGTAGCAGGAACATCATTTTATGTAGCGATTATTACCAATTTTATGTAATTATTTACGGGAGATATTTTTTGTGCGAGAGGCATAGTGTCGTGATAGTATTTTAGTCACAGAGGATAAGAATGAAATTACAAATATGGTACATTTAGTAACAGCATTTTATTGCCTTAGCAAACTAAACAGGAATAAGTAGATGAAATTGATATGTCCTTATTTGTATATACAGTGCATGTAGGGTTCTATTAAAAATGTTGAGAAGACTTACCTGGTACACGTCAGGTAGTGTAATCATTTCTCAGTTCCATCTCTGTCTTCGGGCAGAGTGCAACTCAATTTTTGTCTCTGTCCGCGGACAGAGATGCAGCAGGAGAAAAAAAATATTGAGAGTCTGTACCCCCATCATTGCACTAGAGAAGGGAGATCTGTAGTCATACCATTGCCAGCACAACTGACAGTTGCAAGGACTGGGCAATTTTGGGCCCTGACCTTGGTGTAGACGCTTGGCTTCCCCACATTAAACCCGACCATGTATCACATTACATCACAGTGGGGAGTAAGGTAAATACTTACATTGGAGAAGAGTTTCTTGATGCTTTGGTTAGAGTTTCTAAATGAATAGTAATTGTCGATATACTTTTATTATATAGATGTTATTTATATAGATGTTATTATAGACACAATGTTTCGCATCATTACACATTTATTGCTTGTGTATCTGCTGGTTATTGTTATTTTATTCCTGCTGAACCAGTCATTCACTACCTGATTCAGGGATTGAACTCACAACCACTAGATGCTAGTAACACATGTATAATCAACTTCTAATCATATATAACCAACTCCTATATCGATTGTGCTACCAACCTGAAGGACATTGGTGATGTATTTATGGCCCCTTTATGTCAGTTGGTTTTGACATTTGGTTATTGATGTAATGGAATAACCCATGAGTGACTACACTATAGGTAGTAACTACCTATAAGTATCTGTAAGTCAACGGACTACAGAGACTAGCTGGGATCTGTTGAGTACGATTCAGACTTATGCGTGATTTACTGACCTTCCAATAGTAGCACTCACTACTAGATTGACTTGTAATGACCTTGTGCATAACTGTTACCTTTATTTTTATTGTACTGTTTTTTTTACAATAAACCTTTACTTATTTCATCCACCTTTTTTTTCAAGTATATATTCCTATTAGCACGAAATATAACTGTTATCATGGCAGGTTCCTCTAACATTTTGTATGCTGTAACCAATAGTAATAAGTGGATTCATGCCTTTCCCAAGGACATTAGTGCAAAGGGAATACAAAATACATCAGCAGGAATTTTAACTCTTTTTCTGTTTCCCATTCTGTCAACCATTAAGCTAAATCCATATGGCAAAAATGATTTTAGAATTAATTTAAAAAATATACTACCCAATATGCACAAATAAGAACTCTTCATCTTTCTCTATCACACAAACACACTTGCACACAAACTTATTCATTCACAGTTACATACAGTCTCTCATACACATATACACATACTCATTTAAATGACATAAAGAACCACACCCAAAATAATAGTCAGACATGAATAACCAAAGAAAGAAACAAAAAGTAAGGAAAAGAATGAATGAAGAATTAAAATAAGGTAAAGAAATGGCTATTTTAAGCCTGTTTAAGTTTACAGTAATTCTTGAAAGAAAAATGTGAAATTTTCTGTCAGAGTGAAAGGATATTTCAAAACAAGAAATCTGGTAAAAGAAAATGCTTCTGGCAAGATTTGAACTCACATACACTCTCAAAGGTTGAGCATTTTGAGGTTGCACAATCTCACTAAAAGATTTTTCTGCTTGAATATTTGGAAGTTGCAGACTCTCTAAATTATATTTCTAACTGAATGCATTTGAGGTTGCCTATTCTTTCTAGATTATCTTCCCAATTGAATGCATTTGAGCTTCCTTACTCTTTCTAGTTTATTTTTTTCGATTGAATGATTTTGTCTTTGCATAGTCTTTCCAGTTTATTTTTTTGGTAGAATGCTTTTGAGGTTGCCTACACTTTCTAGATTATCTTTTTGGTTGAATGGTTTTAAGATTATTCAAATAATTCTACTCATTTGACCAACACCACATTTTCATGTACTACTGCTCATCAGTGTCTGATTGAGCACTTTTTTGGTAAAAATTCTACAGCTTTAGCATATGTTAAATTCTACTTATTATTACATATTTTGATAAGTGACTTTCAGTTGTAATATTATTACTATACACACACACACACACATATCTATATTTATGTATTGCAAAAATAGTTATATAATCTAATTCTAAAAATACAGTCAATATTTTTATTACACCCTCCCCCACCAATGATGACTCATATAAGTAGAAAATTTGAATTACGCAACATGAATTTTGACCAATTTATCTGTGAACAACAATCACATTCATGAAAGGATAATTGTATATTCAAACATATATATGTATATACATACATATATATATATATATATATATATATATATATATATATATGTATATATATATATCAAGGATAGGATATTTGTGCATATAAACAATATGTACATAGTAATAACACTGTGTGGCGATGGTCAGTTTCATATATATACATATATATATATATATATATATATATATATATATATATATCCTGAAATTGACTAATTCTAGCAGATTTCAAACTGCTCACTATATAATCTGTAGTGCAATACTTGTGTGTGTGTATATATATATATATATATATATATATATATATATAGAGAGAGAGAGAGAGAGAGAGAGAGAGAGAGAAAGTGAGAGAGAAAGGAAGCTAAATAGATATAGATATAGAAAGAAGTATTGTAATCATGACTAATGAGAAAAAGCGGATAAGATTTTTATCTCCTGAACCTTAGAGACAGAATTAATTAATATATATATATATATATATATATATATATATATATATATATATATATAGTGATAACAATGATAGTATAAAGTCAGAAATGCTATCAGTCAGTGGAAATCTGAAAGAAAGGACATTTAAGTCAAGCAGTCATTGCACTAATGTGCTCGATATCAGAGATAGAGCATTAACAGGATTAGTAGATGAACCTTTTTGTAATTATTTGGTCCACCCATCACTGAAATCTCCTGACGAGTGGAACAAATGATTACACAATTTGCAGACTGTGTTTGAAAAATAAATTAAAAGAAACATTCCTATAACTCTAGTTACATACATAAAAAATCCATACGTTCAGTTTAAAATAAAAATGTAAATCGTCCTAGATAATGGCTAAAGGAATAGCTGAAAGCATTCGGATATACAGAACATTTGGACAATTTTGACACACTTTATGTCCCCCACCCCAAAACACTTATATGAATACAAGAAAATAAAGATGATAATAAATATAAATAAAGATAATAATTAAAAAGCTTAATTGCAGTAACTTGTCAATTATCTTTAATAAAACTTCTATAAAAGAGAGATTGCTGTCCAAATACACAATATATATATATATATATATATATATATATATATATATATATATATATATATATATACACATACATACATACATACATACATACATATATATATATATATATACACACACACACACACACACACACACATACATACAGAATGGTAAATAGATAGATATAGAAAGAGGTATTATAATCATGACTGAAAAGTGGATGAGATATTTTTCTCCTGAACCTCAGAATTAGAATTAATAACATCATTTTTTTTTCTTTTTCATGGAATTTACTTCATAAAAAATTAAAGACTTTACACTTCACAATTGCCTTTCACGCAGTTAAAAATTGCAAGTAAATTGAATTTTCTTTGTCTAGTCAGAAAGGAGAAACCCAACTAAACATATCAACTAAGCAATCAGCATTTTGGTATTTTTTTTTAAGTTTTATTTCTCACTTCCAATTTGTTTTTTTTCTCTTCCGTCTTCATGAAGGCAACTCCTTTTATTTTCAATTACATAAAAATAACTTTGCCAAATCAAGTGATTTCTTCCTGACTTTTATACAGAGCCAATTGCGCATACAGTCAGTTTCAATTTAAACTTTTTTCTAAACATCCCTCTCTAGTTGTCACACATTTTTTTTATTTTCTTTTATAAGACAAGGTTTTGTTAATTCTATAAGTAGGCACCCCAGAGCAGTTTTTAATGGCGGTTGTGTTGGAAGGAGTAGTAATATTAGTAGTAGCAGTAGTTTTATTTAATAATATTACTAATGTTTTTATTAGATTTATTTATTACTGGATTCTGCATCAAAGTAGTGTGCTTACCAAAATTGATCTCAGAAACAATATATAAATAGACATCCCAAATACAACTCCATCTGCATTTGGGGGGCTAGAATTTTGGACACCATTCTATCCCTTGTGCAATAATCAAATTTTTTTTTTTTGAAGAAATATTATAAAAATATATATTCTCAAGTAATCACAATTTTGTTTTAATCATTTTACTCTAAGTAAGGCAATAAAGATGCAAAGGGTTATTTAGAGTGTGGGATTTGATTTTATTTGTATTTTTACAGCTTATCAACACTTAATGTGTTATTTTCAGCCAAAATGTATTTGGGGTTATAAGAATAATTCTTTTTTTTTTTTTTTGTGAGTGACTGTTGCATTAATAACTTTTTTAGGATAAAAATTATTTTCCCCAGATATAAATCTTAATATTTAATCCATAGATGAGGAAGGAGATGGATCATACTTTTTCCCAAGAGTATCTGCATATAAGAGAATGTAACAAATCTGAAAGGAATTTGAACATGGCTCTCCAATTTCTCATTCTGAGCCACTATCCGTTACACCACCCACGCATACAAGAGTAAAGGAAACTGAGAAAACATGACTGAGGAGAAAGGACAATAAAAAAGAAAGAATTCATTTTGGATTGAGAAAATGGAAAGCTGAGTTCAAATTCTAATAGAGCTTTTTGCATTCGCTTATGGGAAAGGTATGAATCCATCTCATCATCTCACAGCTATGGGTTAAATAGCACGATTTGTAACTGGAAAAATCAGTGTTTTTTTTTAATCATTTCACCCCAAGCAAGGCAAGAAAGCTACTAAGGTGCAAGGGGTTACTGAGTGTGAGAGAATATGAGAAAAAATACTATTAAGAAGAGAGAACAGTAAAAGAACAAGAATTAAGAAAACAGAATATGACGATTGACATTACATTTAAATTTTTGAAAATTGTAGTTGACAGGAAAGCAAGCTGGAATAGAGGTTCACAGGAGAGAAGTGCGAGAGAAGAAACTATTAGAATAGAACTTGCAGTTACACTTAGTAATTTCAACAGTAAAAGGATGAGACCTAATTGCCAGTCTAGTATTTCTCTTTCAGAGCCATTAACTGTTATGCTGCTCACATTCAAATTCCAGTTCAAATTCCAGTTAAATTCATTATATTCACTTTTACACAAATGCCCATGGAAAAGTGTGTATCTATCAATCTTCTTCCACTTATGAGTTAAACAGTAAAACAGAATGTGTCTGTTGACCTTGGTTGGTAACCAGTCTAGGAGCAGAACAATTCTTAATTAACAACTTGAGGAGTACTGCTTGGAGACTTTGTGGTTCACCTGTGGTACACAATTCTCTCTAATGTACAGGCTGGTAGATGTAATTCCAGGGGCAGGTTCAGAAAATATTTTTTGCTGTTGGTTGAAATTTATAAAACCTTTCTCTTACAACATTTTTTCAGGAAAGTTGGTTTCTCAAGTCCGGTAACTGTTATCATGCTTTTTCTTTTGAAACCTTTTGTTTGAAGTAGTGTGGAAAATCACCATCTTGATCATACCATTATTTTCTCAGCAAGTTACATGTGATATCCATTTTAGTTGTTGCTCCTGTTGAAAGTCCTCAACTGATGTCATTTGGAACAGTTCTTTGTTTGTGATCCTGTAATGTCAATTCACAAGGTTTAAAGAAGTATGGTCATCGGCAACACTGACAGGCTTTACTTGCTCAAAGTCATTTTTAACTATTGATATGAGAAATCGGTTGCATACAGCTGAGAGTTTAGGTATTTCTGACCAGGTTTGGCTCCATGCATATGTAAGTCTTGATTTGCCAAAAGTATTTAATAACATGACTTGAGTTTTCAGGTTAATGTTTTGGTAGCAATTTGCAGTGTTGGGCACAGCAATCTCAAGCTATGTTCCATTTCTTTATCTCTCATACTAAATTTGTTATAACTGATCCTTATATGCCAAGGTATTTGAAGCGTTTAGTGTTTACTAACCCCCACATCCTGAATTTTAATGATGGATTTAGGGTAGATGCCATCACTGCATTGATTCCAATTTCAGATCATAGTTTTCATTTTCGAAAGGTTTATCTTGAGTTCTGTTTGTTGAAACACTTGGTAATGGATGGTGATTTTCTGAGATATATATATATATATATATATATATATATATATATATATATATATATATATATATGTATATGAAAATTTTCTCAGAGTTAACCTGTAGAAAAAGACATTATGTATAAAGGTAAAAGACAATAGGAAAACTGTATTATTAGCCGACGCATTTCGACCAATGTGGACTTTTTCAAGGCAAAAACGAAATGAATTTATTGGAAACAAAGTAACTTTTGACAATGAACAAAATATCCTTAGCAACTAGAAGAATTTAGAAAATGCTACTGTATTCATATTGTCAAAATCAAAAGAATATGGTTGAATCTGTCAACACAACAATAAAACAATATTTCTACATATCATAGTACTTGATGTAATTTTCAGTTGACAATATGAATACAATAGCATTTTCTAAATTCTTCTAGTTGCTAAGGACATTTTGTTTGTTGTTAATAGTTACTTTGTTTTCAATAAATTCATTTCGTTTTTGCCTTGGAAAAGTCCACATTGGGTCAAACGCATCGTCTAATAATACAGTTTTCATATTTTACCTTTTACCTTTATATATATATATATATATAAATATATATTATCCTTTTTATTAGGGTTTAAGTTGATTTATGTACTATTTCTTTCAGAGTTACTCAACATTCTTGACAGATTTTACAAAAGCAGTCATTTATTTAATTTTTATAATATCCTCGATTTATGTGAATAATAAAACAAAGCTTTCGTAAAAATATTTTTTAAAAATCAGAAAAGTAATAGGCCAAAAACCAAAAAATGATCCACAGTATTAGAAAGGATTAAAATTATTTCTAATTCTTGGCAAGGGAGATTTTAATCCTCCTCCTGGATATATTTCAAGATGAGATCAAATTTCAGACTATTAAGGAAAAAAATAAGACGTTACCACAAAGACTCAAAAGATTATCCCTCTAATCCAGGCTTTTGCTAGTCTTGTGTTTTTTCTTTGAAAATATCCACAATGGATAATTTATCTATGTGTTATACTTGTGAGTGTGGCATGCATGTGTCTCTTGGTGTGTCTTTAAACAGCATTTAAAAAATTAGCATAAAACATGCACATATCTGGATGGCACTGATATGTGTCTTTGTAAATGCATATGGCCGAACTATATGTTTTAATAAGAAATTTTGTGGTGAATGTGTATACAAAATGTGTACACATAAGTATGAATGTGTGCATGTATATGCATAAGCATAAAATTTCCAATCAGATATATGAATATTTATAAAATTTAGTGTATTTAAATGCATGTACATAAACACACACACACACAATATATATATATATATATATATATATATATATATATATATATAACACAATACAGGAGAATGCTTGATGACAATACCAATAAGAAACAAAACCTTGAGGCCTTCTATATAAAAAGCAACCAGCCAACACTGAACAAAATTTATTATGAGTTTAGCAGCTTATAAGAAACATTTAATGCCATTTTGCATGCTACCAATTTCCAATTAGCTCCCTTATATTGGGACGCTTGTTTTCCAAAATGTTCCATAGCTACATAGGATAAATTTAAAATTTTAAAATACTTTCTTGTATGATTTTTAAAAATCACCATCACAGCAAAATACAACCTTTATCACAGTTACTATAAGTTTATATATATATATATATATAGAGAGAGAGAGAGAGAGAGAGAGAGACAGACAGAGAGACAGACAGACAGACAGACAGAGAGATAATGAGACAAAGTTGAAAAGCTATTTATAGACCAACATGTTTCACCTCCATGTGATATTGGAATTTTTAAGGAGATGGATAATAAATTACCTTATCAGATCTAATGACTAGAAAGTGTTTTTATTTTTTCGTATGGAAGCTTTTAATGTCTGTCTGATTTTTAATTAGTCCACACGCATTTATCTCTATTATTGTTTGGACACTTTTCAATATCCCCCCCCCCCACACACACACACATAAACACATATATATACTAGCAGCATGCCCGGCGTTGTCCGTGCTTGATTCAAAAATCATATGACTCATACAGCAATCGCTATCACTTGACTTAAGATATTTTTGCCCTTGCTTCCTTTTAACGGAGTGCCCTTTGCCATGCTGATGTTGCTACATGCCTTACCTCTTGCCTATCTCACACTGCGAACTTTTTCTAAGCTCTATACTAAACATTAAATCTGTTAAGAAAAAAGAACTAAACAAAATGAACACAAAACGATCAGCTTTAAAAAAGGACTCGTAACTGGAAAAACCGAATGAAAAATAATGTTAACAACAAATACTTTTTCAGACCCAACCCAGTTCTGCGGAATCAGAATCAACGTTGAGTTTAAGCAAGCGAATGAACCAATTGGGGTAAAGTGCCATGCAGATTTAAATTTTTCCCATTTGTGATGAATGCAGCTATCGATTTTTTTTTTGCATGCTAGCATGCTAGTTAACATTTGTGTCAGTCAGCTGTTGGCTCTCACACTGGCCAATAGAATCTTCCTGCCTATACATGGCAGCCAGCTATAGGCTCTCACTCTAGCCAGTAGGAAATGGCTGCAAACTACATGAAAACTGCCGTAGAAGCATGAAAAAATTGATTATTTCCACTATCAATGGGAGTTGGGAAAATGCAAAGTCAGTCTTGGCCTTCCTACTAACTTGGAGCATGTGCATGTAAATTTTGGTGCAAATCCGTCAAAAATTGCGGCCGTGCATTCGTTACACACACACAAACACATCCTGCCTTTTATAGATAGAGATATAAACCTTCATCTGACAGTTGGATTCATAATCATTTCTACTCAATAGCCTCTGTAATAATATGAAGCATAATCATTACTGTACACCGAATAACCTTAGAATAATACAATAGACCTTACTACTAATAATGCACCATCAACAAACATATATAAATAGTGAAGCCAAAGCACAACAAACATGTCCTGAAAATTGCATTCAAGCATGAAACAGACTGTTGCCACTTGTGGTTGACCTCAGTGTCCACTTTTATATATATATATATGTGTGTGTGTGTGTGTATATATATATATATATATATATATATATATATATATATATGTATATATTAGGGAAATTAATGAAAAAGTGGAAAAATCTCTGTATGACCTGTTTTGTCCTTTAGTGCTTCACTGGACTAAAATTCATTATTTTGCCTAATATTGTCCTAATATATAAAACATTTTATATCATCTCTCCCCCCACACACATACACATACAGAGATATATATATATGTGTGTGTGTGTGTGTGTGTGTGTGTGTGTGTGTGTGTGTGTGTGTACTGTAACCCAGCTGTAACTTCTCTATGTGCAGATATGTCTCTTGCAATTCCAGGTTATATCATTACGCTTGAGAAAGAAAACTCAGCAGACATGCATTACAAAATCATTTTGATTTTGAACAATAAAGGCACAAAGACATGTAGAATATTTCAGAAGACATATACAATTGTCCCAAGTTGAACGCTTTAGTGCTAGGGTTCAAATAAGAATGTCCCAGGTGGAAATATTTAAAAAAAATTAATTTGCCAGGAAGGGATGTCTATTTGGGACTTGAGATCATACTCACACACATGCACACACGCACATACATACATACATACATATATATATATATATATATATATATATATATATATATATATATATATATATATATATATAAGAATTGAACGTTTAATAATCATTATCACTCTTGTCTATATGGAGCACTTCTTTTAAGTTTGATATACACTAAATATCGTTTTACATATATTATTTGCTAGTATTAATAGCTACCATTTTTATTTTATTATATACAGGGTGAGTGAAAATTAATTCCCTATTTTATGTATGAGTGGCCAGCCAGGAATCTTGACTTAGCACCTTGTGATTTTTTTTCTTTGGGGTTGGTTAAAGGATAAAATTTACTATACCAACCCAAGACTTTGAAAGAAACTGGAAGGGCGAATACAAGAAGTTATGTATTCCATACCACAAGAGTTCTGGTGAATTTAGTTGACACAATTCCTAGGTGGCTTGAGAAGATGGTCGTGAAATCTGGTAAGCATATCAAGCTTCAAATAAAATCTCATGCAAAACACTTTACTTTCATATCCATTTCTTATAAAAAAATTACAGTTAATAAATCAATTATAAGTATTTTAAAATGGGGTGTTACCTTTTCAGTTACGACTGTGTGTATATATATATATATATATATATATATATATATATATATATATACAAACTAACCATTTTTATTAAAAAACATTTCATAAGGTCTGTTTGTTTCGTTTTTTTTATTGTATTTTACCAATTTTCAAATAAGATGTTGTATACCTGGATTGAAATTTTGTATAAACTGTGTATTGTGTTTAATACATATAGTACGTGTTTATTTGTAAAGATATGTATTACAATTTTGAAGATGTGTATTTGTATTTCTCAAAGTACTTATCTTCAAAGTCATAAAAATATCTTTTTATTGCAGATTTGTGTATCCAGAAGGTGTTTTGCCCAGAGAATGGTTGATGCACTTTTTTGGATTATTTCTACCATTCTATTGAAGACAAGAGATGCGGAGATGAGACTGATGCTCTTTGACAAAGAGAAAAACAAAACCTTGTAACACTGCAGACAAATCTAGAAGACTGAAAGATTAAAAACCAGGAACACTTATCAAATCTTCTTTTCAAAGAGATTTTTTTGATCTACTTAACAAGTTTTCTTTAATTATTTATAATACAAAGATGGAAAACTATTATAATAGTAAAAGTAAGTAGAAGAAGAAGAAGAAAAAAAGAAGAAGAAGAAAAAGAAGAAGAAGAGGAAGAAGAAGAAAAGATGATAATGTGTCTTATAAGGATTTTATAATAATATGAAGAAGAAAAAGAAGAAAACT
Organism: Acanthosepion esculentum; assembly: GCA_964036315.1. Lineage (NCBI taxonomy): Eukaryota > Metazoa > Mollusca > Cephalopoda > Sepiida > Sepiidae > Acanthosepion > Acanthosepion esculentum. The sequence goes on from OZ038479.1 coordinate 94,230,441, forward strand.
AAAATTATAATGATGCTGACAATTATTTGGTAATAACAATAAGTATAATAATAATAAGAAAAAGAAAAAGAAGAAAAGAATAAATACGGATTCTGATAATTTGATGATGATGATGATGATGATGATGATGATGATGATGATGATGATGATGATGATGATGATGATAAAAAGAAGGATAAAAAGAAAACAGATACTGATTTGGTACTACTACTACTACTATTAATAAAAATAATAATAATAATAATAATAATAACTAATAGGAAGAAGAAGAAAAAGAAGAAGAAAAAGAACAAATAAGATTCTGATAATTTGACGATAATAATAATAATAATAATAAGATGAAGAAGAAGAATGACAAAATGAAAACAGATAATGATTCTGATAATGATTTGGTAATACTACTACTACTACTACTACTACTACTACTACTAATAATAATAATAATAATAATAATAATAAGAAGAAGAAGAAGAAGAAGAAGAAGAAGAAGAAGAAGAAGAAGAAGAAGAAGAAGAAGGAAAACAAAGATTATAATGGTGCTCATCATGATTTGATAATAATAATAATAATAATAATGAAATGGTTAAAAATACTCAACCAGCAAATGCTGCTAAAATCATCAAAAAATGCAATTGTTAAACAATTCAAAATACAATTAAAAAACAAAACAAAAAAACCTACATGGCCATTATGTTCTCAAAGCTAATGTAGATAAATGCAAAATCAAATCATAGGCTGAAGAGTACAGGGCTAAAAGTAGAGGCAGAAGTTCGTATAATGGCTGCACAGAACCAAAGCCTATTCAAAAAGAATTACAAAGTAAACATAAAATGGTAGAAATCTAGCATGTAGATGATATGAACAACATATTAAGACTACTGACCACTGAGAGTTTGTCTATTTAATCAATGACACCAAAGGAATACAAAGAACAACAATATCAACAAGCTGTAAATATCAAAAGATAAATCAATATTAAATGTGCCATATATTAAAAAATGGTATGAATATGACCCTGAACTCAGACATAAACCAGACCTATGTCAATGTTTTTGATAAACCAGACCTATATCTACCTTTTGACTGAGGTATAAACTGGACCTATGTTTACATTTTGACTCAAGTGTAAACAAACCGATGTCTAATTTTTTGACTCTTATGTAAATCAGACCTATGTCTGACTATCTATCAATTCATTGCAATTTTTATCCTATAAGACCAACAAGCATTAATATGTCATTAAATAAAAGGAAAAAAAAAGATTAAAAAAAAATGGATGGTGGTGCTTTAACAAACACAAGAATAGTAATAAGAAAAGTAGTCTCAGAACGGAAATGGAGAAGATGCTGGGTGTTCAGTTGCCAGTGTGTTAAACTTTCTGAAACGCAAGCAAGTGTCGGAAGATGGACCTTTATCAGATAGCAGGTTTTACAGAAATACTTTCAACAGGAAGATGATTTGATATTTTAGAGGAAGCCATTACTAATGGAAAATGAGTATTCTAAGAGAAAATGGCTATTTTCAGATGAGTTAATTATTAATAAAATGCGGAATGATGGGAAGTTATCCATGAGAATCTCAGAACAAACAATTTTCAATTGACCAAAAATGTACAAACATTTTTTTCTGTTTTTGCGTATGCTTATACATATTTAAATATCTGCATGCATCAGTGTGTGCATATTTGTGTTTATATATTTGCATGTGCAGTGTGTGCATGTTTGTGTGTATATATTTGCATGTTTGTGTGTACATGTTTGTGTGTATATATTAGCATGTGCAATGTATGCATGTTTGTGTGTATATATTTGCATGTGCAGTGTGTCTTTTATTTGCATGTGCATGTTTGTGTGTATACATTTGCATGTTTGTGTGTGCATGTTTGTGTGTATGTATTTGCATGTGCAGTGTATGCATGCTTGTGTGTATATATTTGCATGTGCATGTTTCTGTGTATATATTTGCATGTGATTGTGTGCATATATTTGCATGTTTGTGTGTATATATTTGCATGTTTGTGTGTAAATGTTTGTGTGTATATACATGCGTGTTTATGTGTATATATTTGCATATGCAGCGTGTGCATGTTTGTGTGTATATATTTGCATGGGCATGTTTGTGTGTGCAGTGTGTGCATGTTTGTATGTATATATTTGCATATGCATTGTGTGCATGTTTGTGTGTATATAATTGCATGTGCATATTTATGTGTATATATTTGCATATGCAGTGTGTGCTTTTTTGTGTCTATATATTTGCATATGGAGCGTGTGCATGTTTGTATGCATATAATTGCATGTTTGTGTGTATATATTTGCATGTGCAGTGTGTGCATGTTTGTGTGTATATATTTGCATGTGCATTGTGTGTATGTGAAGTGTGTATATATTTGCATGTTTGCATGTGCATGTTTGTTTGTATATATTTGCATGTGCAGTATGTGCATGTTTGTGTGCATATATTTTCATGTGCATACATTTTTGTTTGTGTGTCTATGTTTAATGATATATATTTAAATGTGCATGGCCAAGTTAGTTAGAATATTTGCATTCCAACAATGAGACCCGGTTTCAAATCTTTCCATGTTCAATTTGTCAAGGAAGTGAGTTCTTGATAATATCAGACTGGGGAGATGATCCCAGTATGTGGCATCATTGGGAAGTACCTGGACATGAAACCACAAGTTGATCCAAACCTTGTGAGCAAAAATGGATTAATAGAAATGATTGGCACCTGTCAGTGGTTGTGCTAGAATGAAGCATTGAGAGCAAGGATTTTAGCATATTGAACTCATTCAAACTGTTGATAATGCCAGATTATGCATTCTCTCCCAGAAACTGTAATTAAGGTTTGCTCAGCATAGCTACAATATAAGCCATATGTTGGTCCTGTGGGTATTGAAGAAACACAAATATGCCGCATATACACATCTCCTGGGGAGGCCAGCAAAACTCAAAGACCTACAGAGCCAACCAGTGGTATAAACTGTAATTGTACTGAACCGATCTAACAGTTTCGGGTAGGAAGTATATAATCTTGTGTGGTCAGCCACACACACAATGACTTGTGACCATCAACAGCTTCGAAATAGTTCCTTCTACACAATATTGCTCACAGGGATTGGGTAAACATGGAGTGTTGTTTCCAGATATGTTTCAATAGTACCACATGCTGGAATCAGCTTCCTAGGCCAATATTAGCAAGAAATCAGGATTATGACAAATTGACAATAGTGGGATACAAATCAAAGTCTCATGGTTGGAAGTCAGAATGCTCATGTTCTAACCCCTTGGCATGCACCCATGTGTGTATATATATATATGTATATATATACATATATATATATATATAATGTGTATGTTTATAAATATATATATATATATATATATATATATATATGCATATGCAAATTTTCATATATATTATTTATATATTATATATATGTGGTACTTATTGGAAAGCGCTCAATATCAGCGATAGCGTTAGCATATTTAGTTGCGTTGATGTGAGTTTGTTACACTGACGATCACAAAGGGCATGAAACCCAGGGTTACAAACTCACATCAACACAACTATATATATATATATATATATATATATATATATAAGGTAAAATTGTATATAAATTTTTACACATCAAGAACAATTTTAAGAAAAACTATCACAAAGTGGAAAACGTTATTTGATGGAATATATATATATATATATATATATTGAGTGAAAGAGAGAGAGAGAAATAAGGTAAGCAAAGGTTACAGAGATGCATATACAAAATTAATACAATTGATGCATCTACACATGTGGACAAATGAGGACAGACATTGAGAATTTAAAATTTTAATTTTAATTTTTTTAATGTTTTAGGCATATAGTGTTGTTGATTTCATTTAATTTCTTTAACTTTTTGATAAAAACATAAACAAAAAGAAAAAGAAACTAAATGAAATTGGCTCGATTATTTACAAAAAATCTTTTTTAAAAACAATTTAA
>OZ038479.1:94239430-94246930 GCA_964036315.1 Acanthosepion esculentum
TCACCTTTAGGCATTTCTTCTTTACATACACAGCAATTGATGTTATCAAATCTTTCACTTAAGGAAAATGAAAAAGAAATCTCTATATTCTGAAACTGATCTCTTCACACGATCTTGCAGAAACACAGATTTACGCATACACGAATAAAAAAAAATGTTAAATATCTAAATTAAATATTTTCTCCAACAAAACAGAATTTGTAATTCTCTCTTTCTATGCTCTTTCAAGCAAGCAAAATTACACCAACATCGGTTTAACGAGTAACTGAGACATATGCTACTCATCGGAACTGTTGGTCAGTGCTCGAGCTGAGTTAAAATTTTGAATTGTATAGACAACCAGAATCTACTACCTTTAACGATTGACACAACATAATCTCCCTATCTTGATTCATTCCATTTTGCCTCTTATCAACTTAGATTATTCTCTTAATAGTAGATGACCTTTGGTGGTAAGATTTTATTTTGTTTTTAAACACATTAAACCATGCAGTAAATCAAATTAAAACTGATTAATAGCAAATTAAAAAATTCTAAGAATTATTGGCAGATGCATCTAGATAGATAGATAGATAGATAGATAGATAGATAGATAGATAGATAGATAGATAGATAGATAGATACCTTTAGTGGTCAGATTTTGTTTTGCATTTAAACACATAAAAAACATACATTAAATCAAATTAAAACTGGCTAATAATAAATTTAAAAAATCCTAAGAATTAATGGCAGATTCATCTAGATAGATAGATAGATAGATAGATAGATAGATAGATAGATAGATAGATAGATATGAACAGAGATAGAATGAATCAACGTATAGCATCTTGCAAATTCACTTCTAGAAATTATTAGCGGCTCTGCAAGAGTGTGCTGAACACCAGCAAAACCTCATCTATATCGCTCCTCTATATTCAATCAATTCGATGTCCTAACATCTACAGCAGATAATGTTGAATAATTTGCTCGGAAATTCTCTTCCAACTCAATGCTCAGCTCTTTTAGAGTACCCACACCTGATTTTCCCCCTAGAACTGAGACTCTACTGAGTTACATGCGCATAACCTCGTCACTTGTCTCAGATATCATTTCTAAATTAGACTTCCATAAGGCAAGCAGAAGTGACAGGATACCAGCCGCTGTCCTAAAGTAATGTACTCCCGAGCTGGTTCCAGTTCTCTCCAAACTCTACAACTATTGCCCCGCTGCTTCCTGCTTTCCAGCTTGTTGGGAATCTTCCTCTATAGTTCCTGTTTTTAAGAACTTTGGAGAACCTTCAGACCGCTCTAATTCGGCAAAGTATTCGAGGCTTTAATCAATGCTGAAGTGGTTAAGCATTTTACCTCTCACGACCTACTTTCTGACAAACAATATGGCTTCCGTTTTGCCAGGTCTACCGCTGATGTGCTAACGGCCATCTCCTAATATGTATATCAAGCTCTTGATAATAACGGCGAAGCTCAAGCTGTGGCTCTAGATATCACGAAGGACCTGCTGGTCTTCTACATAAACCCCAGGGCTACGGTATTACTGGATGATTGCTTGATTTAATCCAATCGTTCCTATCAAATCGTAAAATGAAGATCGTTTTGAACAGGTTCGCTTCCAGATCCTTTCACACGAACGCGAGTGTCCTTCAAGCCACTATCCTGGGTCCTACGCTGTTTCTGATCTTCATCAATTTTCTTCCCGATGTCATCAGTTCCCAAATAGGCATTTATGCAGATGACACTACCATTTACTCCTGTCTCAATAGCAAATCCGTCAGAGCGGACAAAGTTAATTTGACCGCTGCTTTTCAAAAAAAAAACCTCCAATCAGTGGTTAACTGGGTTAGGAAATGACTTGTAAATTTTAATGCCTCCAAAACGAAACTGCTCTCATTTAACCATCATAGAGAAACTTCTCTGCCCGCTATCAACATGGCTGATACTAGACTCATTGGAGAGCAACACGCTGCGCCTTCTTGGCCTCACGTTTTCAACTAACTTGAAGTGGAACGACTACATCGAATCAATAGCAAGGAGATTTTGGTTACTGTGTCGTGCCAGAAGGTTTTTTTCTCGTCAGAGTCCATTTTGCACATTTACAAATCTACCATTGGTCTATGCATTGAATATTGTTACCATATCTGGTCTGGTCCTTCTGCTACTCATCTCGAGGTTCTTGATAAATTCTAAAGAAGAGTCTGCAATGTAATCGATCCTGACTTGGCATCTCGACTTCAGTCACTTTCTCACCGATGTGATGTGGCTTCCATCTGTCTTTTCTACAGATATTTTCATGACAACTGCTCGGACGATCTTTTTTCCCCTGGTGTCCGAAATACGTGAGTTTAAGCTTGCTACTAGATTGGTATCTAGCTTTTAATTAGTTAAATGCAACCGCCACTTCTACTCCAATAGTTTCCTTTCTCGCACTTCCTGCTTGTGGAACTCCCTTCCGGTTCCTTGCTTTCCTGATAATCTTCAAAAATTTAAATGCAACGTCAATCGTCGTCTTCTATCTTCTTGAACCTCGTTCAATTTTTATCCTTTCGACTCTATACCCAGTCTTTTCTCTCACCTTCACACTTTGTAACCCTTTGAGTACTACTGGCATTCCCGCCTTGCTTGGGAGTGAAAAAATAGTTAGAAGAAGAGGATTCATCCCTTTCCCAAGGGTATCAGCACGTAAGTGAATGTAACGGATTCGACTGGAATTCGAACTCAGATTCTTCCGATTCCTCAATCCGAGCCGCTATACATTACTCTACCGTTATCGGTAATAGACTCAGTGTAAAACAAATAGAATGTGTTTACAATTTTTATTCATTAATGATTTTTAATACCAAGAGGAGATCTTATTCTGGATAGTTTAACAAATCTTTTTAGTGTATCTGTATAATTTATTATAAGTGAGGCTTATCAAACACGATGCACAACTCTTGCTCCAAGTTACTTCTTTTTGGGGTTTTCAGATTCAAATAATACAGGTAATAGACCATAATGAGTGAGAAAAAGCAAGCGAATATTTTGCATTTTCTTTAGTAAAACTAAAGATAGAATAACTAATGAAAATAGTAATACGTCACCTAACCGTGAGCTGATCAGTGAATCAGATCATTTACAGTTCTCCTCCATACTGCTTTCGCTTGTCCCTAGGCCTCATGAATTTAAACGTCCTACGAGGCTGGCATCCCGTTCCCACCCCTTCACCGTTGAAACTGTTAGATGTAGACGTCTCTTCTAGCTTCATGTCTCGCACATCTCGCCTGTGGAACTCCCTTCCCTATTACTGTTTCCCTGACAAATACAATCTCCAACTATTTAAGTGTAGCGTCAATCGACATCTCCAGTTGCCTTGATCTATCCACTTCCCTTCTCCACATCCTTTCATTTTTCATTCCTATCTGCTCTCGCTCCAAATCTTCTGTAACCCCCTTGCCTTGATCGATCCACTGTCTTTCTCTTTCTCCACATCCTCTCCTTTACCACTCCTATCTGCTCTTCCTCCAACCCTTCTGTAACCCCTTGCGTGATAGTGGCCTCCAGCCTTGCTTGGGGTGATACGCTTAAAAAAAAAATACACCATTAAAAAGAACATTCAAACTGGAGACGAAAAGAAAAAACTACTTAAAATTTGGATTTATTCAAGAACCTACAAGATTATAAATGAAATTCGACACAAAGCCCTCAATTCTCGAATATTTGAAACACTTTGTGGAGAAATGGGTTCCAAGTAAACTCACCTTTTTTCACGGTGAGATGAGATGGCTTTCGCAGAGCAAAATACTGACCCGACGTTTCGTCCTGTGTGAAGAAATTAAATTATTTTTCAGCAGCAAAATACTCTGAAATTTCAAGAACTCTTGCCTGACGATGAGCGGGTAGCCAAGCTTGCATACCTAGCAGATGTTTTTTTTTTTTTCCTGTTAAATGAACTAAACATATCCTTGCAAGGACAACTTAAGGAAGTGTCTATAGTACAAGGTAAAAATGGATGCTTTTCAAAAGAAAATATCATTGTGGCAAACGCGGTTGGCTGAAGGAGATCTACAAATGTTTATAATTTTTTATGAATATATGGGAGAGAAGGATGTCAACCGGCAAGTGGTATCCATTGTTTAACATCACTTACAGTCACTGACAGAATTTTTTGTTTTTTATTACCCAAAGGAAGAAGATCCTAGGCATGGAAATATATGGATAATATATTCATTTGCAGTAAACATTGAAGATACCAATTTAAGAATGAATGAAAAAGAAAGCCTTATTGATCTATCTTGCGACGGCAGTCTCAAAGCTAAATTCCAGTCATCCTTATCAAGACCTCATTTTTGGCTCTCTATAAAAAAAAAAATGAATACCCATCGCTCTATGAAAAAAGCAATGAAAATTTTGATTCAATTTCCAACAACATATCTGTGTGAAAAGACATCTTCATCTGTCACAGCAATTAAAACTCGGTATCGGTCTCGGCTTGAAATAAACACAGCTCTCCGTCTTCCAGTAACGTCATTGGAGCCCCAAATCCACAAACTGATTTCAAACACACAGGAACAAATATCACACTAAAATGTGTAATTACTTGAATAAACTTCAATTTTTCAATTTGTTTTATTAAAATAATTACACTATAACTTTGTTACCTTTTAATGGATGCATTTCATATTAATAAAATAAAATTTTCCGATTATTTTTGTATAAATGTATTTACGGTTTTTTTTTCTAAATTCATATTAGTGGTCCGACAAATTTAAAATTATACATAGTGGTCCATGAAGTTCAAAAGGTTAGTGACGGCTGATCTATAGCAATACGAACTGCGTGTGGCGTTAGAATAAATAAATACTTTCTCCGCTGTCATGTCATTGCATTCAACCTTGCTTACATTAACGGGTGCCAAAGAAATATCCTCACTCCAGAGTGTTGATACCGTACTTCCTTGATTATTCCTATCTCGATTTTCTTAACCTCGATTATCCAGACGTGAAATGAAGAGAAAATCGAAATTATCCGAACTAAACCCACTCTTTCTCAGACAAATGTTTTTTTTTTTAGATTTTAGAAAAACCATACTCAACGTTTGATAAAAACGCTGATGAAATCGCTTCAAATAATTCTTGTTAATTTGCTCGTCATTGTCACAGAAAGAAAATACCTTCGAATGATCACATGCCAGAGATTATAAAACGCTCAACTCGCAGGCCGGAAAATGCTGAAGAGGATGAGAAGAATGATATTGCCCAATGGCCAATTTCAAACGCCGAAACAATGATTCTTTTTGGCAAGTGTTTAAGTTGCTTGCGCTTTCAACCAGAAGCTTCTTCTTTTATGCACCGTGTCCCTTCAGAAAGTAGGCGATCATGGCTCTCCACATCTTCCTGTCCCTTGTAGCTTTTAATAAGTTCTACCATCCATTTACTCAAGCCTATCAAATATGTTACACACTGCTTTCCTCTGTTCCTCTTTCCCTCAATCAGTCCTTTGAGTATCAGATTTTCTTAGCCCTCCTTCCTTATTACGTGTCCCAGAAATTTTGACTGCCTCTTCCGGATGTTAAGTATAAGTTTCCTTTTTCTTGCGTGATATCTCCGTCCTGGGTATGACGATAAACTACATCCGCGTCCTGTGTAAGACGGTAAACAGCAAGGCCTCTGATCAGGAGGTCTTGAGGAGCGTGGAACCACCTCTTAATTGCTGGTGTTCCCAGGTCCACCCTGACCTGGGGTGGTAGCACCTGTTAGGGTCCCAGTTATGGGCAAATAGTTGACCCCCCCACAACCTTACTCAAAACACTATGAAAGTGTAAAAATTTATTTTAATACCAGAAATACTTTGTAAAAAGAAAAAATTTGTATCAGCAATAAATTTTTGAAAAAAGAAAATATTACCCGCAATAAAAATCTTGTCAGCATTAAATAACCGATTGAGGTCAATATGCCACAAAACAAAACAAACCAAATTATACATTTTGGAAAAAAAATTATTACCAGCTATACATTTTGGAAAAAAAAAAAGGAAATTTTGTCGGCATTAAATAACCCATTGTAGTTGTTATGCCGTAAAACAAACCAAACCAAACCAAACAAATTACGTGATATCTGTCTTCCTCTGTGACAGCGAATGCTGGACAATCTCCTCAAAGATGAAGAAGGGACTTGAAGAAACAGAAATGTGATTCTATAGAAAGATACTGAAGACTCTATGGACAGAACATGTGAGCAACGACAAGGTTTAGAGAAAATAGAACCAGAAGCTACCCTCACAAATAAATCTACTTTAAATCAGCTTCGAGAATTGGCTGGAAACAGAAAAAAAAATCGATTCATTTTTTCATAAAAAATGAACTGGACAAAAACATGAAAAATTGAAAATAAAGACAATGTATCTAAATACAAATTTTACAGTAAGGTTCACCCTGAACAAGGCCCTGGGGCATCGGTGTAGAGGGTTACGTTAAGGGGTAGTTTATATGGATAGGAGGGGAAGATACAGTTGACTTGAATAGGTTAAGATTGTAGAGATCGACGAAATATCCTCTTGGGAGTCTGTTCCATAGGGCAATGATTCGCGGGAAGAAGCTGTTTGGGTGGAACTTACTTCTCGCCGATGGAATACGGAGAGAATGCTGCTGGTTTGGTTCTATGTAAATGGTATAGCGTGTCTTAGCCGTGAAGGTCAGACCTGGTGGAACTAGGAGATGCAGTTCGTCCAAGCATTTTCCATGGTAGTAGCGATAAAGCAGTGAGAGACTCGCCACACCCAGTCCGTGTGAGAGAGGTTGGAGTGTGGAAAACAATCCTTCTCCAATAAAGACTCGGAGATGCTATTGAACTTTATCAAGACTGGAAAATGCAGTCTGGGCAGTTCCTGCCCAAATGCGGCAACAGTACTCCATTTTCGGCCTGAAAAAGCTAACGGTAAAAGGTAAAGGTAGCATGTGGTGTCAGGTACTTACTGGAGCGGTACAGGGAGACGATCATTTACCCTGCATCTTTGGCGATGGACCGTATACAGGAATTCCACTTAAGGTCGGGTGTGAGTTTGAGGCACAATATCCTCTCGAGGCATGGTGCCTTCTTGAGGGGACATCTGTTCATCGTGACTGACGTTCGGCGGTGATGGAATGTAATAATGTAATAATAGATCAACCCATCTTAAATAAATCAACAATGTGTTGCGGCAGTTTTAAACATCAACTTGAGATTTTTCTTGTTTAAAAGTTGAAGAGGTTTAAAACATTCAACATTATGGATACAAAGAGTGAATTTTGCATAGTGTTTTGTCGAGACTTAGTACGAACAAAAAGAATTCACGGATTTGAACAAAAAAGACCCCCAAATCACGTCAAAATACGTGAAAAATTTTTTTTTATCCCTTTAATAGTCAGATGTGCTTAGTTTAATTCGTAACGTATATAAATGTAGGTAGAAAAAAGCAAATGTTGATAAGATAGTGATGGTCACAAAGTACTGTTCGGGGACCCCAATTAGGGTCCTCCACCAAATCGGAGATT
>OZ038479.1:94249430-94251930 GCA_964036315.1 Acanthosepion esculentum
ATCATCATCATCATCATCATCATCTCGGCTCTTTCGGGCACTGTGCATATTTTGAGTTAAGAAGTGTTGTCTGTCTGGAGTCCTTGTGACTTGACATATAACTTAATGTACCTGGTGTATTTAAAAACTTATACTGTGTGAAATAATAATAATAATAATAATAATAATAATAATAATAATAATAATAATAATAATAATAATAATAATAAACTGGGCCTTACGAGAAATGTAAACGTTGTAAAATAGGCATGAGAGTGAAGGTAGTACCTATAATTACTGGTGCACTCGGAACGGAGCCACAGACATTTGCAAATTGTGGGATTAAAAAATAGCACAAGTCTAAAATTTACGAGTATACAGCGAAAAGTACAGAAGATCTATCCAAAGAGACCTACTGTCACTTTTATCTCCTGTGATGACCCCCCCCCCCCAGATCTCACTGGGGCGAAAGTGCAATTATTAATTAATAATAATAATAATAATAATAATAATAATAATAATAATAATAATAATAATTTTTGACCTCCAGAAAACTGCCATCTTTTACTCTGCAAGAATTCTCCAAAATTTATTGAGTTATGAGGAGTCTTGAAAACTATGCCTAAAGAACAGAATTTCCATTGACGGTGTCAGTCGCCGACACCAACATAATAATAATAATAATAATAATAATAATAATAATAATAAGAAGAAGAAGAAGAAGAAGAAGAAGAAGAAGAAGAAGAAGAAGAGACGATATTGGTGATTGATAACTACAGTTCCTCGTCCGAAGTTACCGAATATATTCCTTCTTTTGTTTAATGGTATCGAATTAGAACAATAACCCTTTAAAAATGAAGTTTGCAAACTTTCTTCCAATCTCTCTTGCCGTGTTTGTTTGATGTCTATGTCCATCGCCAGGTAGGGAGCCACCCTCCGGAAAATCATTTGCCCCCAACACCTATGAAAATGACGTTAATTTAGAGTGCTAATTCTTAACTCGCGCTACCTTAGTTTAATAGCTGGTGACACCCAACTAAAAACACTCTGACGACGGGCCAGGTGATAGCTGAGTAGTGCATAGTTTCTCAAACAATAATAATGGTCATGGTGAGATTAGCAGTTTCCTTATAAAGAAACATTCGTCATTCATTGATCGAATTTAAAACTAAGAATGTAAGGCTGGGAGGATCCATTTGCTTGAACCTATTTTTAATCAATGATCCAAAAATATGTTTGTACTTAGCTGATAGATTAGAACTTTCTGAACAAGTTGGACGCCATGCATGATATCCACTTGAAAGGAGAGTTTATCTCCTACGGGGTTATTGATATATATATATATATATATATATATATATATATATATATATATATATATATATATATATATATATATATATACGCACACACGCACGCACGCGCGCCTACCGGTCTGCACATTCGAAAAATGAAGAAAATGTGGTCTCTGGTTCGAACCCTGCCAGGAAGTAAATTTTCTTCATTATGAATGTCCCCCGAATGTGCAGGCTAGTAGATGTAATTCATTCATTCTTTCCTTCTCTCTCTCTCTCTCTCTCTCTCTCTCTAACACACACACACACACACACACGCGCGCGCGCATGCATGCATATCTACACGAGAAAGAGCGATAACAGTTATTGGAATTAAGAAGTTTATTTTCCTGAGAAACTGTTTTTAGAGAAAGATTTATTAAACTTTGTTTAAGAATATGGTGTGTAAAGTCAACATCTTGATTATATCATTATTTCCCATCTAGTTACACGTGCTATCCATTTTAGCAGCTACTGCTGTTGGAAGTCTTTAAGTGATATGGTTTGGGTTATTTGGTAAATCGCTTTGTGATTCTGTAGCACCAGTTCTCAGGTTAATATTTTGGTTCCGTGTGGACAAGGCATGTAAGCAACAAGAAACCCTTAAGAAAAAGGGAAACAAAAGGGACACATACTTAAAATCAGAGAGAGTTGAAATTTCTAGGACATATAATGTGGTAAGAAGGGTTAGAAAATGTGACACTCACAGTTGACGGTCAGAAGGAAACAGGGAGTAACCTATCGAACAAGCTTGTGTAAAAGGATGACAGAACAGGTTATAAGAGGGGTAGCAAAAAGACAAATCGCTAAGAACTGCAAAGAACAGAAAGCTGTGGAGAGCCATAATCGCTCACGTCTTGAAAGGGCACGGTATATAGTTTGAAGAAAAAGCATCTTGCGTTGTTGGACGAAACTACACCTGGCGCAGGTTATCCTACGTTCTATTTCCTAATCTCTTCTACTAAATTTGTTCTTAAATGATCCATATACCGACTTATTTGGGCACCTCAACGTGGTGTAATGGTTAGCAAATTTGTCTCGCTCAAAAAAATAATAATAATTACGACTGAGTAGTGAGTTTGATCCTCACTGGGTGCCCCATACTTTCGGCCTTGTGCCACGGAGTATTTGAAGTGTTTTAAAATTTATTTAAGTGTACATTCTGAATTTTTAAATAATAATAATAA
>OZ038479.1:94261332-94303832 GCA_964036315.1 Acanthosepion esculentum
GGGGAAAGTATATCTATCTTTAAAATCAGCATTTGTAATTCTGATAGTAGTAGAAAAGGCTAAACAATGCAGGTGTTAATAGATAGATAGATAGATAGATAGATAGATAGATAGATAGATAGATAGTGAAAGTCTTGAAAGTATTGTAAGAATTTTTAAGGAGAAAATAATATTTACGAAACTTAGCTCTACACAGAACAAGGCCAAATAGAGAAAGGACGATTGTATTGCGCCAAGAAAACTTCTCTGCCTGTTTTTTTTTTTATCATAGCTTTTACGGCAGTTAAATATTAACCACTGACGTGAGTGGAAAATACACGCAGTTTTCTCAGTTGCGAGGTAAGTTTTAGATATATAGATAGATAGATAGATAGATAGATAGATAGATAGATAGATAGATAGATAGATAGATAGATAGATAGATTTCGCGGGTATTACAAACATTGTGAGGAAGTGAAAGTAATAATTTCTCGAGGAGATCGCGGAATAATAATTTTCTCGATGAGATATGACATCGGAATTCAACAAAAAGCCTTCTTTTGTTGAAAAGCAAATCTTAAAAATCTTTTGCCAGAGCTCGAAAGCTGACCTCTAGCATTGGTTACAAGTTTCTTATTATTGTCTGCTACTCACAGACAGACAGACAAATAACTTTGGTATCGTGGATTTTACAAGAGAGAGAGAGAGAGAGAGAGAGAGAGAGAGAGAGAGAGCGAAAGGAAGACTCTAACACAGGGGGTGGAAATGAAGAGGCGAGAAAAAGGGTTGACATCTGTAAATAACTAAAAAGGCGACAAACGAAAGAAAGAAAGAAAAAGATTGATTTGAGTGTGAGAAACGTGAAGAGAAGAGAAAAAATGTTGACTGAAATTTTTAAAATGTAAAAGCGGGAAAAGAAAAGTTTGCGGAGAAGAAAGAAAGAAAGAAAGAAAGAAAGAAAGAAAGAAAAGGAGAAAAGTATTGACTGAACGTACAGAGGAACAAACCAAAATAAAAAAAAAATGAATTAAATGTTTAGCAGACGACAAATAAATAAATTGCCGTTTCTGTCAATTGCGTTGAGCGCGTGACTGTGACCTGCACGAATGTTTAACAAACTCCTTGGTAGCGCAGATTTTACAAGTATTCGATTGTATTAGCAGCTTGGGTTAATAATATACACTACACTACAACACCATCAACAAATATCTAAGTAAATGACAAAGAGAGAAAACACGTGTGTGTGTGCGCGCGCACGTGCGCGGTCCAATGTCTGTCGATTGCAGCCACTGGCTGACTACTTGGCTGTCGAACTGCAGACATTTTGATGGGATAGGCACCCACCCTTCCAGCCGACCATCCATCATCTGGTTCTGTATCTATAAAAAAAAAATCAACTGGCTATCTATTTTCTTCCATATTTTAATTAATTGATTCTTGTTCTTCCTCTTTCAATTCCTATTCGACCATTTTTTTTTTCACTCTCCCTTGTCATCGCCTAATCTCCTTTCACTTCTTGTTTTGGATACGATCTCTGTTTTCTTTCATTTCTTCTTTATTTCACCTACCCTCTTTCTGTTCCTCCTCTCCTCCTCCTCCTCATTTTCGCATCTCTCTTCTTATTCGTCACCTCTTCCTCTTTTTCTCTTTGAATCACACTCACACCCTGTCTTTATTGTTGGTCTACTTCGTTTTCTCGTTTTGAGTTGAGTCCAAGGCCACAATTAAGAGCACCCAGTGAGAACTGAACTTCCAATATAGAGTTGATATACTTACTTTAACTTAAGGTTTTAAGCGTGGAGCACTTAGTGAGGGTTAAATTCACTTCATTTATAATAGTCTGCGAGACTAGCTTGGTTATATTGAATATTGGTTTATAGTCAGACAATGTTTACTATGCTTAGTCTGGCACAATGCCACAATAATGGAGCACGCAGTTAAGATCACACTCACTTCAGCAGTGACGTGCAATGGTTTGGTGATGTTTGGTGATGCCCGGAGGCCAACTCCTTGATTGCATACCCCTAATACTCATACAGGAGGGGACCTATAGAGCCTAGTACTGAGAAATGTGAGAAAGGAAGACATATCTGTAAAAACAGATGAAACATGCAACAAACACTCTATTCAAATTAAAATATAAATTAAATTTTTATTTCACTCTCTGATTGGAGTCCCACCCAATATGGATACCCGGGGCGGTCGCACCCTCTGCCCCACTTCTTCACACTACTGCACTTCAGTAACATTGACCTTTGAAACTAGTTTGGTAACCAGCGCTTCACGGTGAGTCACTATATTTACAAAGCTTAGCTTAGCTTATCCTGGCACAAAGCTACGAGAGTGGAGCCCTCAGTAACGATCAAAATAAATGAGGGAGAAACAGTTTGCAAGACTAACTGCGAATCACTACTTTACAGATTTACTTAATTTGATCCTGTCTGGCACAGGGACATAGTAATGGAGCCTGATTAATAAATGAAGCAATTCAATTGAACAAGTTGGCTGACAAAATCAAACTTGCTGTTACACTATGGTGCCCTTCTAAATATTTACATTTGAATGATTGGAATAAAAGGGGTGACTAGAAATGTTACAGTTTTTATAATTTTGTTTTTTTTTTATAATGAAAAATAAAAGAAGTGTGGACCCCACTATCATGTAAAGATAGTTCATTAAATATGTATTAAACATTTAAATGTACTAAGGGAGGTTTTAAAGATGTACATGTATTAAGGGATGTATTAAAGATGTAAATGTATTAAGGGAAGTTTTAAAGATGTAAATGTACTAAGGGAGGTTTTAAAGATGTAAATGTATTAAGGGATATATTAAAGATGTAAATGTATTAAGGGAGGTTTTAAAGATGTAAATGTACCAAGGGAAGTTTTAAAGATGTAAATGTATTAAGGGATGTATTAAAGATGTAAATGTACTAAGGGAGGTTTTAAAGATGTAAATGTACTAAGGGAGGTTTTAAAGATGTAAATGTATTAAGGGAGGTTTTAAAGATGTAAATGTATTAAGGGATGTATTAAAGATGTAAATGTATTAAGTGAGGTTTTAAAGATGCAAATGTACTAAGGGAGGTTTTAAAGATCCAAATGTATTAAGGGAGGTTTTAAAGATGTAAATGTATTAAGGGAGGTTTTAAATATGTAAATGTATTAAGTGAGGTTTTAAAGATGCAAATGTATTAAGGGAGGTTTTAAAGATGTAAATGTATTAAGGGATGTATTAAAGATGTAAATGTATTAAGTGAGGTTTTAAAGATGCAAATGTATTAGGGGACCATGAGCACAATTTCGATCTTTACTTGATAGTCCATTAATATACTTTTGCACTTTGATACATTTGAATCCTCTGATATGGCAGTGAATGCTGAACAATCTCCTCAAAGATGAAGCAGAGACTTGAAGCAACAGAAATATGGTTCTACGGAAGGATACTGAGGATGCCATACACAGATTTTTGTGATTTTCCAAGCGTAGCACAAGGCCGATAGTAGGGGGCACCCAGTGAGGATCGAACTCACTACTAAGTCGTAATTGTTCTATCGGGACAAGCTTGCTAACCATTACACCGCCTCGAGGTGCCCTACCATACACAGATTATGTGAGCAACGACGAAGTTTTAGAAAAAATGAAAACAAAATGGAAACTTATACTTAACATCAGTAAGAGACAGTTGAAATTTCTAGGGCACATAGTGAGGAAAGAAGTCTTGGAAAATCTGATACAGAACGGATTGAAGACAAGCGGGAGAGGGGAAAACAACGTATAACATACTTAGTGAGCTTGAGTAAATGGATGACGGAACAAGGTTTACGAGAAACAACAAAAAGACAAAATTTATTAAGCACTACAAGGGACAGGAAATAGTGGAGAGCGATGATCACCTACGAAGGGATACAGCACATAAAGAAGGTGAACCGTCTGACCCCTCGAATTATCGCCCTATTATGTCATATATCACTTTTTGGTAAAGAACTACACGCTGTAATCAACAACGAATTGGTTCGGCATCTCATTTCACACAGCCTTTTTCGAATAATCAGTATATCTTTTGTTTCTCTATAACTTCGATATCTTAACGATTATAACTGAATTTGTCTATCAGGCTTTAGATAAGAACGGTAAGGCTCGGTTTGTGGCTTTATATATCCTGACGTGGTTGACAGGCATACTGGCTTTCTCCAAGGGCCATGGTGTTTCTGGATGAATATTTGGCGTAATCCAATCTTTCTTAACAAATCGTGTAATGAAGATCATGTTGAACGGACACGCTTCTAGATCATTTCACGATAATGCGGTGTTCCCTCAGGGCTCTATCCTTGGACCTACGTTGTTTCTTATCTTCATCAACAACCTTCCTGGTGTCATAGGTTCTCAGTTATTTATGCGGATGACACAACTATTTACTCCTGACTTAGTAGCAAGTCCAATAGGCCCGACAAAGCAAAACTGATAACTGCTCTTGAAAATCAGTGGTTAACTAGAGCAAAGAATGACTTGTAAATTTTAACGCCGCCAAAACAAAATTGCTATGATTTAATCATCGTAGAGAACCTTTTTCTGCTTTCCATCAGCATGGCTGAGGCTAACATCAAGAAGAGCAACTCATTGTTCCTTCTTGGTCTCAAGTTTTCCACTGATATGAAGTGAAGTGATTATATTGAATTAATTGTTAGGTATTTTTTTTTATAAGCAAGGCGGGAGTGCCACTAATGCGCAGGGGTTTACAGAGAGTAAAAGTAAGAGAAAAGACTGAGTAATGGGGAGATTGAGGAAAGGGAAAAAAAGAAAAGAAGAACGGGGATCAAGGCATCAGAAGATGTCGATTGACATTACATTTAAATTTTTGAAGATTATAGTTGTCAGGGAAGCAAGTAAGGGGAAAGGAGTTCCATTGTCTGGAAGTGCGAGAGAAGAAACTGTTGGAGTAGAAGAGACGGTTATATTTAACTGTTTGGGACCGAGATGCCAACCTAGTAGCACGTTTAAATTTATGCAGTCAGGGAGCCAGTGAAAATAGCTCGTCAGAGCAGTCACCATGAAAATATTTGTAGAAAGGACAGGGGGGAGCAACATCATGTCTGTGAGAAAGTGACTGCAGTCGAGCTGCCAAGTCAGGACCGATCACATTGCATATCCACCTTTAGATTTTGTTGAGAACCTCAAGAGGATGGAAAGCAAGAATCAGTGAGGCAATAGTTGTATAGTTTGGAGAGAACTGGAATCGGCCCAGGAGCACATTTCTTTAGGACTACGGCTGGTGTCCCGTCACCACCACTTACTTTACGAGTGTCTAATTTAGAGATGATGTCCAATACCATCGACGGTGTTATGTACATTTCACTGAGTAGAGCCTCAGTTCTAGGGGGAAAATCAGGAGTGGCTACTCCGGATGAGTCAAGTGTTGAGTTGGATAAGGTTTTCCGAGCAAATCATTCAGCCTTATCAGCCGTGGGTGTTAGGACTTCGAATTGATTGAATAGAGAGGGTATTTGAGGATTTGCTGTTCAGCACACTCTTGCAGAACCGCCAATAATCTACTCCTAGAAAAGTTGATTCACTGTGTCAGGCCAGACATTTTTTTCTCGTTAGAATCCATCTTGCACATTTATAAATCTACCATTCACCCGTGCATTCAATCTTGCTGTCACGTCTGGTCTGGTCTGGTCTGATCTGGCGTTCCTGCTATATATCTTGAAATTCTCGACAAAATCCAAAGAAGTGTCTGTAATGTAATCGATCCTGACCTGGCATTTCGACTTCAGTCACTTTCCCATCGCCGTGACGTGGCTTCCCTCTGTCTTTTCTATAAGAATTTTCATGGCAATTGTTTTGATAAGCTTTCCTTCTTCGTGTCTCGACTGCATAAATTTAGGTGTAATACTAGATTGTCAACGAGGTTTCATTGTTGCCAGTCACTGTTGAACTTGTTCCATGTAACCCTAAGTTCTATTCTAATACATTCTTTTCCCACACTTCTCGTCGGTGGAACACTCTTCAGGTTTCTTGCTTCCCCGTGATTTACAATCTTGAAAAAATTAAATGCAGCACCAATCGCCAACATCTGTCTTTCTAAGAACAAGTTTCCATTTTTTTCTCTGTTTTCCTGAATCCTGTTCTTTTATTGTGCAATCTCTTCACTAAATGTTTCTCATTCTCTTTCACTCCCTTGCGTCTTAGTGGCATTATCACCTTGATTGGGTTGAAACGATCACAAAATTAAAATAAAATAAAATAATTCAAACATTTTTTAAAAATTTTGTGCTTTTAGTCCAGGTTTTAAGTTAAATTTTTAAAAAATAATTTTCGCGTTTTTCTTTTCCCTTCCTATTGTTGTTGTTTGAAGAGGAAAGAAAATTTTGTTTTATCTAAAACATACTCATTACGCCAAGAGAGAAACTTCCATCTGATGAAATTTGTTTTGCCTACATTAATAATTCCCTTGCTCTAATTTCATCTATGTATTCAATCTGCTCAGCAGTTCGTTTCGTTTATGTGAAAGCCTCTCCCGGTTCTTAACCCATTCAAGATCACTGTAAAATTCGATGTTAATTGTATAAATCTATAAAAATCTTGTATTAATTATGATTAATACAAGATTTTTATATATTTCTACAAAAAAAATCGGGTATAAATAATAAGTTTGTTTACATTAATTATATCTTTCGAACTCATCTTTATTGCCATATTCACGACGTTTCGGCCATCGTGCGCTCCGGCATTCTTCAGGTGATATACGTTGGAATTTTGAACCGAACCTTTTATTTAGCCCACGGAGATAGATTGTTCTAATTCCACGTGCCATGCCTTATGCATATATCACCGGGGCGCACAACGGCCGAAACTATGGCAATAGAGATGAAGACAACAGTCTGAACGATGAAAATAGTGTAAATAGTTACAATACCTCATCTCATAAATATAGACAAAATAATAGGTTTTATGTCAGGTTACTCTCTGAGTCCTAATGATATCATGTAACCCAGTACTATCTGCTGCATGGTCGGATCATCGGTTCTCCCACTTTGTTTTGGCGATGTGGATGGTTAGACACCCAGATGAATTAAAAACATGTCAAAGTGCGGAAGAACCCTTTCATGAGATCCAACGGCCATCACCGACGCTGGGATGTAGAAATACCTGAAACTGTTCATGCGTGCGGTAAGCTTACTAGGAGTGTTGAACCCCATTGAAATTTCCAGGACACATAATGAAGAAAGCAGGCTTGGGAAAACTGACACTCGCATGACATATTGAAGGTGAGAATGAGGAAAACGAACCACAACCTGCCTAGCGAGCTTGAGTAAATGAATGGCGGATCAAGGTTTCGGAGAGATAACAAAAAGGAAAAATTAAGAGCTATAAAGGAAAGGAAATTGTGGAGAGCCATGACTGTCAATATCCTGCGGTGACGCAGTACTCAGTTCCGTCTGATAAATATAGAGCATGAAGATACCATTCTGAATTCAGTTTTGGACAGGGGAATGAATCCTTTGATAATAAGTAGTGCGTAAAAGAGGGAGACCCAATACATATCCATGTGTTTATCAACTGAAAAATCAATTAAAACGTCTGAATATATACAATTTCACATACACAAAGACATTTCTATATACAGGGTGTCCCAAAAACGTATATGCACTTTAAATAATTATAAAGCCAGTGTTAGTTAAAATACATTTCCTTTTCAAAATTGAATAGAATCTACTGACATTATTTTATTTGTTTTGTTAACGCCTGTTCTCAAACTGACGTCCGTTCTGGTCCAGGCAGTGCTGACAACGCGAAAAAATGGAATCGCAAAGATTACCAAACATTTCGTTTGGTATTTTTGTGCATTCTCGTTCAATGACTGCTCTCAATTCAGCGACTGTTGCAAGCTTCATAGCATAGACTTTGCCTTTTAAGTATCCCCATGAAAAATGTCTAGTGGTGAGAGGTCTGGTTAACGCGGAGGGTATTCTACGAAACCCCTTCGTCCAATCCATCTGTTTGGTAAGATCTCATCAAGCTAGGATCTAACTCAACACTTCGGTCTGGATCATCGTCATTAACAGCAAGGACTAATTTTGGAATGTAACTTTTCCATTGACAGCTCTTCAAAATGCGATGGACAGACGATTTTGAAATTTGTGGGGCTTGTCGACGTTCGTAGTCTTCCGGAACGCTTCTCGTGGATATTCTGAACAATTCCATCGGCTTCAAACTTATCTCTAATTCGAGTGATGGTAAGTCGCGTTGGTGGATCTGTTTCAAACTCCCTCCTAAACTGTTTTTGCACTTCAACTGCGTTTTCACGTTTCCAGTAGCATTTTAGAATGCATTTCCTTTGTTCAAAGTTCATTCTGACTGCCATCATTAATTCTAATGAGTTTAAGCTGGAAAGAAAAAAA
The DNA here is from genome assembly GCA_964036315.1 of Acanthosepion esculentum. NCBI lineage: Eukaryota > Metazoa > Mollusca > Cephalopoda > Sepiida > Sepiidae > Acanthosepion > Acanthosepion esculentum. The sequence goes on from OZ038479.1 coordinate 94,269,719, forward strand.
AACTCACTTAAGCTAATTTTTTGGCGGGGTGGGGACACACCCTCTATGCATAGAGGGTATGGCTGTTCACTATATGAGTTCTGGTAACATGACATCCAGTAATACCTGCCACATGGTTGAACCATTGGCGAATAAACTTCTTCCCCAAACAGACTTTTTCTGGTGAGGAAGATGGCTAGAGAGAATCAGCAAGACCTGTCAAAGGGCGGATGAACCTTCTTGTTAGGACGAGCCATCTAACACAATGGAGTAGACTGGACTCCATAGCTATATATACAGCCAATGCAGTCATGACACGGCATCAATGTGAAGAGGGCTTCCTCGACCGCCCCTCTTTTTCCTTGTTCTGCCATCAATTCACTGTAACTCGTTAAGTGGGTTACTCGCTATTTTTTAATACCAATGTTCACCCAATACAAGGCTCAATGGTTATAGGATAGAGGGTTGCTTTGTGGTGTAGTATGAGTGTACGAAAAGGCAAGAAGTGAGCTTCATGGGTTATGTAGAAAAGATAATGATTGGCCCTAGACTTGATGACGTCAAGATTGTAAGTGATTGGGAAAACATCCTGTCGGAAGTACGTTCACCAAAGCAACAGTTCTTGGGAAGGATCTGTACGAATGAAACTTACTTCTTACTAATGGAACGCGAAGTGAATGGGGATGATTCACTTTTGGTGAACGTGGTATGATGGGTCACAATTGTGGAACTAAAAAACGTAGCGTGTTAGAACACATGACATGGAAATAGCGTTAAAGCAGCGAAAGGCAATCGACGTTTCATTTGTGGGAAAAGGGTTGTAGGGTGGAAAATTATCTAATACCCACAAGGCCTCGTAAACACTTTTGAACTCTATCAAGACAGACAAGGGAGGACTGGGCAGCACCAGCCCAGATATGGCAGCAATACTCCATTTTTGGTTTGATCTGGCTCTTGTAAAGATAGAGAATTGCAGGGAGAGTCAGATATTTACTGGAGCGGTAAAATGATTCAGCCATTTATCCAGCATCTTTAACAACATTCAGGGAACTACTGTTTATCTTGCAGCATGTCCTGTGAGTGTTACATTCTCTAGACACTCTTTCTTCATTATGTGTCCCACAAATTTCACCTGGCTCTTTCCGATTGTAATTATTAGCTTCCTTGTACTTCTTATTTTCTTTGTTGAGTAAACGGTATTCTTGGCATTCACATCTCCGTCACCTTTTCAGGTATGCATTAACACATTAGAAATTAGATATTACATCGCAGTTCAGCACTCTTTTTTGTTGTTGCTGTTTCTAACATTTTCCAAACTCTTAATACATTGCTTAGATTCTAGAAGACATCTTGCGTTATTCTGATGCACCTCCGGATTTTTGTGTTATATTTTGCATCTTCTCTTACTGCAATACTACATGTGAGATTTTGAATTATCTCTCCGTGTATCATTCTATGATTGTTTTTCAAGACATGAATTCTCATTATACTTCCACGATAATGACATATTTATTTGAATTCGTATACGAGTCAATGCGAATATATATATATATATATATATATATATATATATATATATATATATATCACTCGCATATTAATACTTTCAGACTTGAATCTTTGTGGGTTTGTCTATATATATGTCTATGTCTTTATTAATGTATGTGTGTATGATTGCTTATGCCTTTCATTGTGTGTATATGTGTCTGGTATTATATTTCCTTTTTTGGTCGTGGACATATCTTTCCTGTTTCTTCCGTGTTTTGCGTGTTTATATATCTAAATATGTCTGTGTGTTTGTATATTATAATATGATTGTGTATGTATTGTCCTTTGCAAAATTTCTTCCCCTGCCCATATCATCACTTCAAATGTATACAATATTTGTATCTCCTTAGATTACCGTTTGCTCAAACTGAAATTTTAGCTTTTTGATTAAAACAAAATAAATAATAAAATATATGTATTTTTTCCTCAGTTCCTTCTTTAAATAATTTTGTATTTTAAACTTAATACAGGTTAAATTTAAAATTGGTAATTTTTATTTTCAATTTTATATTAAAATTTAAAATTAATCAGAATGATTTTTATTTTAGTCTAACACTTAAGGTATTAATAATTATAACCAAGGTTCGTTGTCTGGTTTTTTGAATTTTCATATACTTGTATTTTGATTGGTCATTGCAACTTATGTAACAGCGTTTCCCCTATCGGGGGTGTTTGGCCGATTTGAACCTTTTAAAAATCTTTATTCTACATTCAACACCATCACTTGATAAGACACCAGAAGTGTTGAAACAAAATGGCTATTTTTGTAGTAATGTTATAACATGTCTATGTTATAATTTTTGAATAAATTATATATAAATATATATATATATATATATATATATATATATATATATATATATATATATATATATATATATGTATAATTTATTCAAAAATTATATATATATATATATATATATATATATATATATTATACTTTTTGCAGAAAAAACATCCCTAAACCATGATGCTGCCACCACCAAATTTCACTGTTGGAACTGCGTTCTTTTGCTTGAAGGCATTGCCATCTTTCCACTTTAGAGGGTTAGCCAATCTGTATTGGTGACAAAATACAAATGAAACTGACCCTCTACTGTTTTTACTAAATCAAATGCAACAAAGACAGCAACAACAAGAAAAATAATCAAATAGGCAAATATTTGTTCTAACAGAAAATATCTTTATGTAGCAGCAAGTACACATGATATAATAAAGTTGTTTAAAACTTTAGAGTTCTTGGTTGTGTGATCAAGGTAATATAAAAGGTATTATGCAATAGATCTGGTAAATAAGTAAACAGCTTATGTTGAATGAAATAGATTGCTTGACTTACTGTACAGTAGTCTCGCTTCGACTGATATAGTTACGATTTCCTTTATGTTGTTAAGATATTGAGTGAGTTGGTTTCTGAGAATCACGTCTTAGTTGAATTCGTCACTAGATGAGCTGATGTTGAAAAGAAATTGAATTCCACAAGCCAGGTTGATGTTAATAAAAATTAACTTTTAGCGAGGAAGTTGGATTTCATGGATTCGTGTGATGAGTTATCTTAAGGACTCACTAAGTTGCGTCAAAGTTTCATATTTATGAGTTTTCTTGACCACGTGGGACTTTAGAACGCTTACATTTTTGGCACGTTGAACTCTGAACAGGTCAACTCGAGGTCAACTAGGTCGATCATGCGGGCGTAGGCAGAAACATGACATAATTATTTATGGACCAATCAGAAAGCATTGTTTCGTATTGAACACTAGAGCCGATTTTAATGGGTTCAGCACAAACTAAGTATACTTACCTGTGATCCACTTTTAACAGGTTTAAAACAGAGAATGTAGAAATCTAATTCTACACCCCCACACATGATTTTTAGAATTACGTCCAAACAATTCAATTTTGGTTTCGTCTGTCCATAATACTCTTTCACAATACAATTTTCTTTATCCTTATGTTCACGAAGTAAATTTCAACCTGGCATCTCTGTGTCTTTTCAATAGCAGTGGAATTTTCCATGGTAGTGTGACTTTAGATTATTCCTATGAACTTCATTGTTTATTGTCCATTTAGTAACACATATTCCTGATGAAAGGAAATCATCCTGCAATTCTTGACGAGTAACCATTGGATTTTGTTTAATTTGACGCATTAATTTCCTCAAAGCACCTGTTCTTCTTTGGTTTTCGACAATTTTGAGTTTTGTTTATACCTTGCAATGAATGAAATAATGGTAGTAAATGAAATATTCAGATTGCCTGAGATTTACCTTAACGTTTACCTTCTTTCCAGGGCTTAAAAATCAGTTCATTTTGAGAATTTGTCAATTTTTTACCTCTTGTCATGATGATAACGTTCTTGCACACGAATGTCAATTACAGAATGTTCTGTTTGTATGTTTTAGGCTACAAATAACTACTGCTAACATTAGTGGAACATTCTAGAATATTCCACTTGAATAATCTATTGTATTAAAGCAATTTAAAAGTTTTAAAATCTGAAATTTGCATTGTACGAATACTTTTTTCAAACCCAGTAAAATGGATAAATGACATATATTTCTATTAAAGTAAATTTATTTCTGTTTTTTATGCATATTTAGTTATTATGCATCTGTGTATTGTTAATTATATGAAAAGTACGCTTATACATTAGTTGGAAATACAGTAAATTAAAAATTTCTATGTGTACAAATATTTGTTTTCGCCCACTTTATCCAGGTAAAATGAGAACAAAACCAGTGTAATTCCATTGAATGTAACAGTTAATTTAAAAGAGGGCTCAATACAGAGTAGAACTAAATATTATATATATATATATATATATATATATATATATATATATATATATATATATGTATATATATATATATATATATATATATATATATATGTTTATACGTGTCCTATTATTTACCCATAACTGGAGGCGAAAAGAAGAGATGTCTTCATACCTTTAGTGAAGATATTTGCGCTTAAGTGAATGTAACAAATTCAACTGGATTTCGAAGACTCTCCGATTACGCAATCTTCTGTATTTACAAGAGATTTAATAGTAAAAACACACAAAACCTACTAAAATGAACACAAAAATCTCAGAATTGCAAGTCTAATAAATCTTTAACTTACACTCCTTCCCAGTAAATTAGGTTTCGATAGCTGTTCGAAATGTAATATCTGTTCTTCGTTAATTATAACAGATTCAATCGTTAAAGCACACAAGAGATATAAAAAATAAACACAAATTTCAGCTTTCCAAATATAGCCCTCAATATAGTCGTTCCTATTCAATCATAGTACGAGAAATAGTAAAAAGAAAAGGTCTGTTCTTCTTTAATTACAATAGATTTAAGAGTAGAAGCACCCAAAGCATACAGAAGCAAACACAAAGGTCCCGGGATTCTAAATCCAATCTTCAATACAGACTTCTTCCTTTTCAGCCATGGTATTTTACCTTTGAATGAGAGAATGTATATCTGCCTCATTGAAGCTTCTTGACTACTTTCTTAGCAGTGTGCTCTTTGCCTCTTTCACTTCATCATCACTGGAGTAGCTTTATCCTTCATGGGCTAAAACAAACAAAAGTTTGAGTGTACCAGTTCAGGACTCCCAAAGCTCTTGGGAATCAACCCCCTCTCTACTCTTCCATGGCCTGCAAAATTTCTGGAAACCAACTTTGCACAGACCTTTGAGTATGCTAGAAACTGCACAAAGCTGCAAGCTCAACATCAGCCTCTTTGACTTTATGCTCATTCACAACAGCAGCAGGCCAGCCACTGTGGATCCTGTCACTAAAGTTATTTTCTTTCTCTCTAGAATGTTCATTAATCCTACTGACTCATCTCCTTACTGTGCTTACTGTACAGCCTTTGAATATTTGCAACACTATGCTCTTTATGTGCATCCAGAGGAGTAACCATTTTGAAAGAAGATTATGCGTACGAAAAGAGAAAATGACGCCACAGATTTTCCCTGAACTTCTAGGTACGTTATGACTTGCAGGTGTAAATACAAATAGTAATTTGGATGAATACTTTTAAAATTAAATTAGAACAGGAATCATTTTTGATCGACTGTTGTGTATTGTACAAAACCACAGAAACTTTGCTTGTAATTAAATAGTACAAAAAAACGTTATTTTGGGGAAGTAAAAACAGAATAAAACGTTTTTTTAAATCAAACAAGGGATTACTGAGCTGGAGCCATTTTTGTTTTTTTCTGGATTTTTTCCATTATTGAAAATTTCAAGCCTGGTTGCCACGTTATCATTCACTTATGACGTTATTTTTAAATGTCCACACTATAAATTTGCATGAAATTTTTCTTTTTTTTTTCCGAAAAAATGATTCCCACAAAATCGTACGGCATTGCTATTAGCGTTGCTATGACTACTGTATATATATATATATTCTCATATACATTTTACATTACACAAAATGCCATCAGCATGAGTGAAATCTTTGCCGATGTCTACAATATCTGCCTTTTTATGTCTAATTAATATTTACATATATTGTTACAATCAGTTGTTATTTAGCCATCTTTGCACAGAAGTATATAGCAACCGGTGAAAATCAAAATCACTACATAGCAGTTATGGTCAACCAGACTATCTCGTTAACCATTACTCCATGTTGATGTGCTCATGTTATTTACTAAGCTTAGTTGGGTACAAGGCTATGAGAATCAGGTACTGAATGAAGATCGAAATTATTACTTGGTAATTATAGTCAATCAGACTAGCACGTTAACCATTACTTCCCGTTGAGGTGCCCATGTTGTTTACTAAGCTTAACTTAGTTCAGCTTAATTAGTATAAGGTAGTCAATGAAGATCAAAATCATTACTCAGTCACTATTGTCAACCAAACAAGCTCATTAACCAGTATCCAACGTTGAGGTGCCCATGTTATTTCCTATGATTGGTTCAGTTTTGTACCAAGCTATAAGTATTTGGCACCAGATGAAGACCGAAATCACTATTCAATAGTCATGGCCAATCAGATTAGTTTGTTAACCATTACCCCACATTGAGGTGCACTTGTTACTTACTAAACTTTGCTTAGAAAAAGATCACAAACATGTAGCAAACAGTGAAGATGAAAATCAATGCTCAGTAGTAATGTTCAATCAGACTAGCTCATTAACCATTACCCCACTGTGTTGTAAGATGTTATTCAGAAGCTGTTCTTTTTCTCTTATGTGCCAAAGTTTTCAGGATTTTGACGATCATGGCTCTTCACAACTTCCTGTTTTTTTAGTGTCATAAGTAATTTTTAACACTGCAGCACACGTCATTGTCATTGTTAACTCTTCTATTCACACAAACCCATTAAGATATAGTTGCTGTTTTCTCCTGTTTCTTTTGCTTTTAGTATGTCCTGTGAGTGTTAAATTCTCTAGGTCATCTTTCCTCATTATGAGTCACAGAAATTTCAACAATTTTTTTTTTGATTGTAAGTTCCTATTTCTCTTAAAATTCCCTCATTGTTCACATGTTCTGTCGATGGGATTCCTTGAATTCATCAGTGGAACCACTTCTCTATCATTCCAAGAAGCTTTTTCATCTATTCGGAAATGTCTGGCACTTACTGCCATAAAGCAGATGTGATATTTCATAACAGTTCAACACTCTTTTCTTAGTTTATAGCAAAATATCCCTGTCTTAGTATCTTGTCTAGCTTATTGAAGACATCTTTTGCACTTCCAATGAGTATTCTGATATATGTGTCACCTTTTCTGTCACCTTTTACTACACTACTTAAATATTTCAATTTCTGAGCGTGCTTGATTTTGATGTCCTTGTTATGTAAAGTGCTTCAACAGAGGATGAAAAATGCAACCTTGAAATCCAAACATGCTCTGAATTAGCAAAAGATGCATTCCAAAAGTTAAACAAAGAACTAAGAAACAGGATGATCCTGCTTGAAACAAAAAGAGTGCTGAACTGCTGTGTGATAGCAATCCTCTTGGATGGCAGTAAATGCTGGACAATCTCACCACAGATGGAGAGAAAACTGGATATAACAGAAATATCATTCTATAGAAGGATAGGAAGAATTCCATGGACAGAGTGAGTAAACAATAAGAAAGTCTTAAAGAAAACGGTAACAAAAAAAAGAACACTTATGCTCAGAATAAGAAAGAGACAGCTGAAAGTTCTTTGACATATAATGAGGAAGGAGGGCTTGGAGAACTTAACTCTCACGGGGCATATCACGGGCAAGAGAGATAGGAGAGGACAGCTGGTAACATACCATAGCTTGTGTGAATGGATAGGGAAACTGGAAGTGGGTGCATTTAGCAAATGGAGAAATCCTGCTATGGGCCATAAGCAATAGAAAGTTGTGGAGAGCCATGATCGTCCACATTCTGAAGGGATACAGCACATAGAAAAATAAGAATACACAGATCACACCCTGCTTCTGCTGATAGGTGAGCTGTCAGTTAATTTTTAAATTCATTTATTCTTTTTATTCACAATCAACAATTAAAGATCATCTCTCAAATTATCAATAACACAAATGGACTGAAATATTTGAATGACCAAATATACTTGCATATGAGCCTACTTCATATATAGTGTGGCCTTTGAATTATTTTGGGAAAAACCTGATTTTTTCATATAGCTTGCGTATAATGCAACCACAGCTTCTGAACAAGACTAGTAGGCCTACTGTCATCAGACGCAAGTACTGAGCATCAAACTGGATATATTTCATAGCAAATAAATGGTCTTCATTCTTTTTTGTACAAAGCCACCCCAAAATGATGAGAAAAACCACTGACTGTAAAAATAGGTGATATGAAGATTTAGATACCATAATTTTGTTTTCGTTCATGCCTGACTATTGCAGCTCCTTTACCCTGGGATTGCCTCCTAAGTAGCCTAGGTTTCTTCCTTTTTGTCACAAAACCTCATCCTCTATTTATGCCACTTAAAATCATAAAAATACCTTATATAAATGACGAATTAATAGAAAATGCTGCTAAGTAATTATAATTTAATCATGAAATCATGTCATTTTCTTGAATTAAGTATAAAGTATAAATTTTCATTTAGATTTTGGCATTAAATAACCTATACTGATTGATATGTCATTAAACAAAAACAACCATATCAATCTTGTATGTTTAATTATCATTTACTGTATATACTCATGTGTATAAGCCTCCTTCATATATAGTGTGGCCTCTGAATTATTTTGTGAAAAACCTGATTTCATATAGCTTGTGTATAAGGTAACCCCCAGCTTCTGAGTAATGCTAACAGGCCTGCTGTAGTCAAATATTAAGAGTGCTAGGCATCACCCTGGACATATTTTATAGCAAATAAATGGTCTTCATTCTTTTTTGTACAAAGCTACCCCAAAATGGCAAGAAAATCCACTTACAGTAAAATATCTAATACCATGCAAACAGAGAAAAAACTAACAGGTGTTCACCGTTAAAAGATGAAGTGCAGTTAACGAAGCTTACCTGTTGTGTTAAGATTAGCCAAAGGTACCGTAAGAATGTAGACTACCAGATAGGCTACAATCACTGAAAATACATGAATTTTACTGCCAGTCCTATAAAATTATCTGTGTATAGTGTAACCAGTCACCAAAAATACATTATTTTTAACCTCTTCAAAAAAATTACCTGTGTATAGTGCAACACCCTGCTTTTTGTATAAACATAAACCTCGCACTATACTTGAATATATATGGTACCTCTAAAAAAAACTTCGTTTCATGGCAATATTGAATTCATCTTGGATTCTATCTGTTTAGTTAGCAAGATTATGGCAGGTCTGTTATAAATTATGGAGGTTTTTTTTATTAACGCCATCTTGGGAAAGATATCAGAAACCCAGAACATTTACTGGGAATTAACCTCCTGCTTAGGAACAGTAAATGAATTGAACGAGTATACAAAAATAGAAAATGGTGTGCAACAAGGATGTATTCAACCTATACAGCAAGGTGGTCCTAAGTGAATTCAAAGTCCCACCGGGACGTATTAACAACAAAAGATATGCAGATGACACTGTGTTGATGGCAGACAGAGTAAGAAAATTGCAGGAACTGGACAAGGCAGTAAATGACAAGAAAAAGGATTAACTATCATTTGTAAGAAGACAGAGCGTATGATCGTTAGCAAAAGGGACAGTCGCAGTACTGACATCCTACCAGTTCATGCAAATTAATTCTTAAAATTATAAAAGCTTAACAAACCGGTTGTTGGATTATCCAAAAATAATCTTATATATTAATAGTCGATATATAATAGCTAAAAATATGATTAATATCATTACTGTACGTTTTGTGGAGGTTAAGAGAGGGTTTTCTATGATGAAAAAAGAAATTGTCTTGAAGTTAAAACATGTGGCAAATCTTCTAATAAATGTGATATGTCTTCCATTGGTTTTTGGGATTGCTGCAATTCAGTTCAAATGTGGCTAAGAAACCATAATGCAGCTGATGACACTAGAGTCAAAAAGCATCATACTTCTGAACAGAAATATGATGAGAAAAGAATTTCAATCTGGAAATATCTTAATAAATAAATTTTTCTATTAAATTATCAAAATGGTTTATTTCTTTAAGTGATTTGCTTCCATTCTCAGAATGAAAAGAAAATAGGCAGAATAGATTCCTAAAGATTACCTCCCTTTATAGAAACATTTCCTGGAAATTTGGGATGCCGTTATTGGACAGCCAAGCGACCTATCTTATATATCAGAATCAAGGAACTCAGAAATTTAACGATCTGGAAAGTGTTATAAAAGATGAGGGATAAGGAAATATAAAAATCCAGAAGTGCATCAGAATAGTGAAAAATTCCTTCTGAAAACTAAGCAAAGTATTAAAAAAAGGGTGTCGACCATAGTCGGGATCCTTGAATCAATGCAAATGATCCTCTCCTTAGCTGAATAGTATGTGCTCAACCAGGGCTACATATAGTTTTGAATTCAGAGTTTTCCTTCTCCTAGACTGGTTGCCACCCAAGCCTATAGAACCCAGTTAGTCTTACTATTTACTTATCACTTCTTGGTAGCTGCATCTGGTTGAGTGCCAGGAAAAGAGAACAGATGAAATTGTAGTTAGCGGTTTCAATCTTTAATCTTACTTGACTTTTGATAATCAACACAGGTAAGCAATGAGGAAATTCTAAAGTAAATGGGAACTAAAAGCTCACTTATACTTAGAATTAGAAAGAGAGTTGAAATTTTTAGGACACATAATGAAGAAAGAGAGCTTGGAGAATTTGATACTCACAGGTCATAAATGAAGTTAAGAAGGGCGAAGGGAAACATCAAGTAACCAATATAAATTTGTGTAAATGGATGGTAGGACAGGGAGTGTGAGGGATCTTAAGGAGACAAACATTACTTTGTGCTACAAAGCATAAGGAGATGTGGAGAGCCATGATTGCACACTCCTGAAAAGGCATGGCAAATAAAAGGAGATGAAGACACTTCATGATGTAGGCAGTCATGGTTCCTTTTCTTTATTATCGGTAAATTAGCATATACTTCTGGGGAAAGTTTATTGAGTAGTTTCACTCTGGCTTCTCCATAATTTTAAATTCAGTGGTGTCCTTTTTGACTGGTCAGAGATCCCAGTCTACCCTACTATTTAATCTATAGCTAGGGGTAGTAGAAATGGATTTGTGCCTTTCCAAAAGTCTGAATTTAATGTCACTCAAAAACTTTTACTCTGAGAGTTGATCTGAAATAATCCCAATATGAACTGAGCTCATCCCAAGAGATACCAAAGTAAGATTTGCACTCAGCATTACACCAGGATATCAAAATAGCTATGTGCATCAGAAAGTTGACATAGAAGGTAGACTCATAGCCACTAGGCTCAGTGGCTGTATCAAGAAAAAACAAGGAAACAGCCTAGCTGAACTTAGGATATATACCCACAGGACAACCGGATAACAGCAAATTATATAAACACACAACCAACAAGGACGAGGGCAGAATCACTCACATCCTTGCAAAAAGGTCAGATATTTGGAGAAAGTTCCAGAAACAACCACATCTTTTAACAGTCAATATTAATTTGTTAGAGTCAAGAAGTGAATAAATAATAATTTATAAAAGATTTAAACTTGTATTCTTATATAACATTACACATGTCACAGAAGCTATTTGAATTACGAACAAGAATTTGGGTTCATTGAGCCCAGCACCATTCAGATTTTTTGTAGTCATGATATCCAGTTGCATTCCCTCAATGAGGTTCCATGCTTTGAATATCCTTTGGGTCCAGTTGACTCCAGACCTCAAGTGGAATTGATATCCCAACTTCAGTTACTTTCACACCACTGTAACATAGCTTCCCTGTGCTTTTACTATATATACTTTCATGGCAATTGTTCTGATGAACTTTCCACTATGTTACATAAACTTTATAAATTTAAGTGCAGTACTAGATTGGCAGCAAGGTTTCAGTATTTTACAGTTGAAATAGCTAGATGTAACCATAAGTTCTATGCTAGCAGTTTCTTCTATCACACTTCTCACTTGTGGAACTCTATTTCAGCTTTCAGATCTGTTGTTTATAAATACTAATTTGTACTTTGTTAACTAGACGCTTTCTTTGTAACTGAGTAATATAGCATGTCAGATCAATTGATGGTTTTGTATCGGACACAAGTTCAATTCCTGTCGAAGTATGCATATTTTCTATGAAATTTCTTGAACATTCAGGCCAATAAATGTAATTAATACTGTTTATTTAAAAAACAGAGCATTTACTTAAATAAACTGTATCTATTAAAAATAATCTATAAACAGAAAATATATTTAATATATATGGTTAGCTAATTCTATCGCTCCAGGAAGAATTTGACTTCTTCTTCTACAGTTTATCTTTACAAAAGTCTGAGTAGATCAATAATATAGTCCTGCTGCAATATCTGAGACAGAACAGTTCAATTTTCAATTTCACACTCTTTTAAGCAGTCTTGTGGAAGAAAACTTATTTTCCACTCTGTAATCTCTTTCCTACAAACACAACATTGAAAACCTATTGCTAATCTATCTCTATTTTCATGGAAATTGTTCAGATAAAGTGTATTCTTTAGTTTTATCAGTTCAGATCTTTACAGCTAGGATATGCCATACTACTTCCATAGAGCTGAATCATCTTCATTTTTCCCCTGTGTTCCAAATGTAAAAAGAAGTGATTTTCTCCAAGAATAGTCACTTTGTGGAACAAACTCTCAGATGGTTCTCTTCAATCTCGACCTCTTCAATTTAAGGGTCAGTTATCATCTTTTCTCCTTATATTCATAATCTTAATTTCTTGCTACTTCTTCTTTCATTTATATCACACATCACATTCAAAATTACTATTTTGTTGATATTAACCATCTATCTTGAGTTCAGACCTTTACAGATAAGCATACCTTGCTGCTTCCATAGTTAAATCACTTTTATTTTCACTGTGTTCCAAATGGTTAAAGAAAGTTACACTCAGCTTCATCCCAAGAATAACATCTTTGTGGAATAGGCTCCCGAGTGGGTGCTTCCCAAACTACTTCAATCTTGATTTCTTCAAGTAGTCATCATTCCTCCTTATCCACATAATATTCATCTTCTCTTCTTATCACTCACTTCATTCAGCATTACCATTATATTAATGGTAAGCCTTTAGCCTTGTGGCTCTCTAGCCTTGTATTAGATGAAACTGAGTATATAAAAATAAAAATTAATGAAAGAGAAATAACACTGAAAACAATCTATGCTCTGGGATTTTTTCACTTAAAGGTGTTGAACATTTTAGGGATGCAGGCAAAAAAAAAAGAATGTCCGGAAATTATGCAGCCATTTTAAATATCTGAAATGTGCATATTTCATTATGTAGAATTGTTTGGAGTTACACTGAATAACTAAGGTCTGTTAGTCATCTCTGAACAAAGACCAAACCTACAGTCAGATTTGTCTTTATGTAACTGCAGTCCTTTCCCAAAGTTAAATGAAGTTAAAAGAAATAAGAGAGATATTTCAGACTATAAACAAGATTAAGGAAAGTGTGAGGAAGTAACTGATGTTAATCCCTAAAGAGAACTTTGCTGACTGTTTTGAAAGGTGAAAGAGATGCTGAGATAAGTGCGTGAGGTCTCATGAAGAGTAATTTGAAAGGGATTAAACTACCATTGCTGTAGGTAAACTGGACCCATACTTTGTGTCTATCAGATTTGCTGAATTGTTGTAATGGAATGTCCCACCCTCCCTACCACATATGTGGACTTACTATATCAGTAGATATATAGTAAGCACCGGATATACCTGGCAGACTTGCTTTGGCAATTAGTTGGAGATTCAGCAGAGAGGAATCCAGACGAGGCTATGCTGAAGGTCAGAGTCTCATCTGGGGTGGTAGACAGCTACCCGATCCCATGTATATAGGGTCTACGGGGAATTTTTGCCAAAGCCTATAGGCTTGGTTTTGTCTCACATTAAAAAAACGGCTTTGTGCCACATCCTGCCTCACGGGGAGGTAAGGTAAATAACCTTGCTTCAGGAATTAGTTGGAGATTTATCTCCATGTGTGCTGGTCAAACTCTCTGCCTTTGGGTAGAGAGGATCCCCAGATGAGGCTATGTCAAAGGGCAAAATCTTGTCTTGGGAAACAGCTATCCGACTCTGTTCTATACAGGAAGTTTTCGACCGAGCATATGGGCTCAGATACCCAACATTAAATTCGGCCTTGTGCCACATCTGACCACATAGGGCAGTTGGTAGATATCCTTGCTTCAGGAATTGCTATCTTGCTAACCAATTCCCTGTCTTTCAGTAGTGTATTCTCTTTTACAATAAACTTCTCTTTCTTTCATCTACGCACTTGTTGCTGTTCCTTTCACTTGAGTACCACCTTTGTCTGTTTATAACCTTTTTAAGGATACAACATGAATTATTGTAATATACCCTCCAGTTTCATTCTGGTATTTGTCAATGCAGGTAACCTTCAAGAAAATTTGAAATAAACCCTTTATTTAATCTACAGGGGTAGATTTTTCTCATTTTTCTGTCCATATTTAGGGATATCTTGTCTTGTTCTTTTTTGTACTGCTCAGTTACTGATCAAGCTTTTCTTCAGCTGAGCCTGAGCCTAGATAGATTTCACAATTGCTATAACAACAAATTCACAAACCACCAGTTTAAACCATTAGGCCATTGTCCTTTACTAAAAAAAGAACAAGGCAAGATATCCATATATTCAGACATGGACAACAGAATTTGTTGATATAATAAATGTGAGTTCAATCCTTGGGCCAGTCTGTATGGATATAGAATAAGTGGCCATGGTTAAATGTAAATGGCAGAGCTGCCCAACAAGCAGAATTGACGAAGTTTGTAATAAACAATAAGAAGAAAAAGAAAAGAAAATAGGGCAAAAATAATATAAAGCAAGCAAACAAGGCAAATTAATAGTAATAAGGCAAAGTAACAGTAATCTGGTAAAAAAGTTCACAAACTAAGAATTGGAGTTGACACATGAGTGAATGTAGTATTCTGACTTTGAGACAAGACAGACCGGGACTGAGTCAGATGAGACCGAGAAGTGGCCTATCTTATTGGCTAGGAAGAAATCACAGCATGCATTTGTGTGGTTTTGCCTATAAATTGGAGAAGGGGAAAGTGTTTTGCAATCATTCCCAACTGGAGTGGAACCAACAATGGACATACTCAGATTTAGTGGAAACAGGACACACAATAACTAAACAATTAACCCAGATGAAATATCTCTAGAAACGAATAAGGGGAACAATCTTCCTCCATAGGGTTAGGGTTCAGTGCAAAATTCCCTGATGGTTAACTGGATTGACACATACGTGAAGAAGGCTGGAGGGCACTGGTGGTTCAAACAATGTGAAAATAACGAAAGAGATGAGGATAATAGTCCAAATGGAAATAATAGAAATGATGATAGTAAGTGGTTGGATCAAGTCCACGACAGAACTTGTATGCTTTCAAAGCGGCTTTGATTATTTTTGATTCAATGAACTTGAAATCCTTGCATTCAGAAAAAGAAATTTCAGCCATGCAGTGACTTTTCTATGAATCACCCGATTCCAGCTGAATGAACTCAAGACATTGGATAAGCCTTGAAGTGAAATTGGATCAGAACAAAAATCATGCCAGCTCATGCAAGCCAATGATTGGCTGCACTTAGGATCATTTTCTCCAATACTATAAAATTCTACTAAACCAAAATATGAGTCTAAGAACTTCAGTCAGGTTCTTAAATAGACTCATAAGATCTCAACTCACATACGGATGTCATGCAATGCGTTTCATTCAGAAATATCAGCTATCTACAACTGTTTTTTTCAGATCAATGAAGAAACGTTTGGCATTCACTGACTGAGCAAGCAGTACTGCATTCAATTGAAATTTATAAAATCTTTATTTTAAAATGATTTTTACAGGAAAACAGGTTTCTCAAGTCCAGTAGCTGTTAATACTCTTTCCATTATTGATAGGGAGTTCCATGTGAACTTTTTACTTGAAGTAGCGTGGAATGTTAACATCATGATCATGTCATTATTTTCTCTTTGCGTCGTGTGTGATATCCATTTTAGTTGTTGCTGCAGTTGGAAGACCTCAAGTGATATTATTTCTGTTATTTGGTATAGTTCTTTGTTTATGATTCTGTAGTGTCAGTCCACAAGTTTCAAAGAAATGTGGTCTTTGCCAAGACTCTCAGGCTTCACTCATCCAAAGCATTTTTTCACCATTATTTTAGAAAGCAGTTGTATGTAGTTGACAGTTTAGATATTTCTGAACAGGTTTGGTACCATGCATGGCATTCATATAAAAGTCCCTATCAAATGAGGCTATTTAAGAACATGACTTGAGTTTCAGGTTGATGTTTTGGTTTCATATCAATTTGTAGTGTTGGCTGAAACTACCTCTGGCACAGCCTAGTCTATATTCAAGTTCCTTTTCTTCTATACTTAATTTGTTGTAACTGATCCATACACCAATGTATTTGGAGTGTTTAGTATTTACTAATTTGACATCCTGAATGATGGATTCAGGGTAGGTGCCATCACTGCTTTCATTCCAATTCCAGGTCATAGTTTGTTTTGGAAAGGTTTATCTTGAGTCCTATTTGTCAGAACACTTGGTACAGGATGTTGAGCTTCAAATAAACGAATCCTTTAGGTCTTAAAGAAGACAAAACTTTATCAGATTCTACAGACTGGGGCTACAGAATCATGGAGAACTTTATCAAATAACAAAAAAAAAAACTGACTTCCAGCAGCAGCAGCAGTAACTAAAATGAATAGAATCTGTAATGCTAAGAGCTTAGTCGATGTATGTCTTAACATCAGCCTCACAAGTGATGAAAAATGATACTTGTATAGCAACATGCAACATAAATCTAGCCAAGCCATCTTACTGTTGATGTAGCTCTAACAAAGCAAGAATTGTGTCAGAAAATGGTTATGCTTTGCTGCTGGTGATACATGGAACGCATTGTTTACTAGAAACTGCTTGATCCAAAGGAAAGACTGTCTTTGCAGATTTAAGATGAATTCAACTGTAAACTTTCCAAAAATTTCCAATAATCACTCTGTCGAATGGCAATGATCATTCTCACTTTGTGTAGATAATTGGGAAGTACTGACACACCCACCAACCTGCTCTGATTGGCACCCTACAATTATTATCATTTTCATTTCCTGAAAGATGGATATCCTGGATTTCCACTGTCTTCACTAAATATTGTGCTTCTAAAATATCAGCAACATTAAAATAGAGAGCTATGGCCAAAGTGAATAAAGCATGGCCCATTAAAAATGTAAGTTTAAAATCCATCACAACCTATATTTTTATTTATTCATTTGTTGTTTTTTTTTTTAAGCATTTCACCCCAAGCAAGGCGGGAAGCCACTAGCATGCAAGGGGTTACAGAGGATTTGGAGTAAGAGCAGATAGGAGTGATAGAGGAAAGGATGAGGAGAAGGATAGTGGATAGATCAAGGCAACTGGAGATGTCGATTGACATTACATTTGAATAGTTGGAGATTATAGCTATCAGGGAAACAGGAAAAGGGAAGGGAGTTCCACAGGCGAGAGGTGCGAGATACGAAGCTGTTGGGGTAGAAGAGACAGCTACATTTAACAGTTTCAGCAGTGAAAGGGTGAGAGTGGGATGCCAGCCTCGTAGGACGCTTGAATTCATGAAGTCTGGGAACCAGCGAAAGCAGTAATTTCATACTGTTCATAATCTAGCACAGATTTCGTCAAAAGTAGTATTGTCTTGTAATGGAATGTCCCACACTCCCTATCGCCTATGTGGACTGACTATATCAGTAGATATTGTGAGCACAGGATATAGCCTGCCACACTATTCCCTGACTTTCAGTAGTGTATTCTCTTTTACAATAAACTTCTCTTTCTTTCATCTTATACCCATGTTGCTGTTCCTTCACTCAAGTACCACCTTTATCTGTTTGTAACCTCTTTAAGGATACAACATATTGCAATAAAAACAATAATGGTAAGATCGGGTAAAACTATTAATAAAAGACTCGTAATGATGTAAATCATATCCAATGTATTTTTTAGTCAATCATTAACAATACATTTCTACTGAAAAGCCAACCATAGATTGTTGTGATATTTTTATCACAACAATAATAAGATGGAGTAAAACTAGTAATAGAATACTTGTAATGCTGTTATATAATAAATTATATCCAATGCAGTTTTGAAGTCAATTATTTGCAATACTTTGCTATTTTGAAAGAAATAGGAGTAAAAACTGACTCCCAATGACAATGCTTCATTTATGAAGTTCAGATAACTTAAAACTGTTACATCGATTACTACTACAAGATATAATATATACTACTATTTAAGAGATATACTACTACAAGATATAATATATACTACTATTTAAGAGATATACTACTACAAGATATAATATATACTACTATTTAAGAGATATACTACTACAAGATATAATATATACTACTACAAGATATAATATATACTACTATTTAAGAGATATACTACTACAAGATATAATATATACTACTATTTAAGAGATATACTACTACAAGATATAAACAAACAGCAAAAACATGATGAAAGAAAAACTAGTAAAAATTTATAATAATGACAATGCTTCATCTAAAAAATTAAGACAACACTATTACATCTATATAGCTACTATAGGATGTAAGATAGCAACAAAATTAAGATGAAGGATAAATTATAGGAAAATTAATAAGCACATGGTTTGGTACATCTGCTAAGTATTTAGAGATTCTTGATAAAATCCAGATAAAAATCTGCAATATTATTGGTTATGATCTGTCATCTCGTCTTGACTAACTTTCCCACCACCATAATGTAGCTTCCCTTTGTCTTTTCTATAAACATTTTCATGGTAATTGTTCTGATGAGCTTTCCTTTTTGATACCTCAACTTTACAAATTTAAGTCCAGTACTAGATTGGCAGCTATGCCTCATCATTTTACAGTTGAAATGTCTACATGTAACTGTAAGTTCTATGCTAACAGTTTCTTCTCTCACACTTCTCACTTGAGAAACTCTCTTCTGTCTTCTTGCTTTCCAGTCAACTTTGATCTTCAAAAATTCAGATGCAGTGTCAATTGATATCTTCTGTCTCCTTAATTCCTGTTCTTTTATTGTTCTCTCTCCTTAATAATGTTTTTTTTTCAGACTCTTTCACACTCAGTATCTTAGTGGCTTTATCGCGTTGCTTAGAGTGAAATGATTTTTTAAAAATTGACTGTTTTTCATCAAAGGAATTAAAAAACTTGACACTATTACATCTATTACTAGTGGGGTATAAACAAGCAACAAAAATAAGATGAAAGATAAACTATGCAAAAATAAATAATAATAATATCATTTCATCTAAGAAATTCAGAATAAATATTTAAAAGATTATCAATGGCAATGATTCCTCAAAAGAAATCAGATAATTTTTTATATGTTTTTTTAGACCTACTGTCATTCATTACATTTTAAAACCATTTTGCTAGACAATACAGGAAAAATTGTACAGTAGATACTCAATTTGTTTTGCCCTGGATCTTGACAATGGGTTTCTCTGTTTTGTTTCGGCTGTCTCTACATCTTTTTAAAACTTTTTTCTTCAACTTTATTTTTTTCAAATTTCTTTCATTTCTTCCATGCAAAAAAAAAAAAGCAAATGAAAGAAATTAACAAATTCAATTTCTTCCTCAAGTTTTTTCCCTTTTCAAACCATAATGGGATGACAGTTTGAAAATAGCTCTTGCTACCAAGCCAGATTAGATAATTCGGTCATGTTTAATTCTTCAAAAATAATTTCCTTAGAATCCATGTCTGCTTATTGTCAACTCACCCTCTCCTAGCATCTCTCATTTGCCATTAAAATAGGGTGAAGTGTTTATAATATATTATCATTATTATCATTATCTTCTTATGCATGGTTTTTTAGTTTCAATCGGAGATCTTGCATTATGAGAGTTCTCCATTAAATTGTACACTCTCAGATAGTACATTTTGCAGAATATTTGCAGGGTCAAGTGACACAGACTTCTTGTATGGGATACTAGGCTTTATTCTGGTTTTCTTAATGTAGCTTTTTAGGTTTAGTGGTATAGACTACAACTCCCAAAGATAAATTATTATCATTATTATAATTAATCTCATAATGACAAAAAAGGATATATTTCTTAAAATCTTATCTGTTATCTGAAATATTTTTTTTCTTTTTTAACTTTTTATATTATGACTTATTTATATTATTTTTTACCTTATGACTACTCATGTGGTTAAGGCAATCTTAAAAAAACATTCTTACTAATTATCCTTTTTTAATGAAAGTTCTTGCCTTTCAAAAAATCAAGGCAAGACACAACTGGATTCTCTTCCTCTGCTGAACTGGTAAGTTATTATTCCCACTAGAGATTGATGAAAAATTGTTGACAACAACAATTTGAGTTTAATTTCGCATGAAGTCAACCTATAACTACACTTCTACTGATATTTGCTTATTTTTATTTCACTAAAACTTGAATCATGTTCTTAAATACTGGGAGTCATTTTATACTACATTTCTAAAAAGAAAACATAAATTCTAAGTGATGTTTGTTGGTAGGCTAACCCTGGCCTCAGTGTGATAACCAATAATGATAACACTGACATTATCAAATAAATAAACTGACAATAAAAAGTAAAACCATTTCTACCTGTTATAACCTAGGGAAGGTTACTGAATAGAATAATCACACGGAGGTTGGTAATGAACGATAATACTTAGGACAAGAACAACATATATAAGATTTGCCAGCAGCGTGTAGAAGAAGAAGTCAATTACTAGAAGTGAGTCAAATGAGTTCTACAATGAATGTTCAACTTCAGACCAACATACAGTATTTACTACTATATTTATGTGAATGGGGATATACCCATTATTGTCCGTAGGTATGCTATAACACTACATTATTCATTACCAGCATAACTTCTTAATAAATTGCCTATTTGAAGAATAATTACATATCAATGAAGTCAACTTGTATCCATGCAAGCTCAGCTGAGAAAATGTAAACATTGAGTTATGACTGTGTTTACAGCAATGGAATGTACTATTATCATACATTATTGTACTGTTATTAGCAGTATTTTGTGATTGTCAATGAAGTATAATTAAATGGGCATTAGTACACCAGGCTGTCTGTAACTGTTTAGATACAGAAGTAGAAGAAGAATCACTATTCGCAAAAGATCAAATGATAAAATGTAAACAAAGCAATGGTTTCCCTTTTAGGGGATGTGTGTAGGAAAAACATAATATAGAATGTTTTTTTTTTTAATTTGTTTATTTTGAATTTCTAAGGATAGAGTAAGTAACAACATTTCCAATAACACTATCTTTATATAATCAGTAGGAATGAGAGTAGTCTTTATTCAAATATTCAATTGGTAAAATAAAAAACTTGAAAACAAAAAGGATACTTACACTTAGCATCAGAAAGAGACAGTTGAAATTTCTAAATTGAAGAAAGAGGGATTGTAGAATTTGACACTCACAGGGCATACTGAAGGCAAGAGGAGCAGAAAGAAACAGCAAGTAACATACCTAAGGAACTTGTGTAAATGGATGGCAAAACATGGACTGGGTGGAATAGCAAGTAGATGAACAGTGCTTAATGCTACAAAAGATAGGAAGTTGTGGAGGTCCATGTCCTGAAGCAAATAAATAAAATCTGAACAATTCTTGCAATCTAATATCAATATTACGCTTCTGTTCCTTCTTTCTTTTCTCCATTTTGTTAATTTTTTTTTTTAAATCTTTCTACTTCTTCTCCTAAGAGGGTAAATAAAGAAAGCTTTTATTTCTTTAATTCCTTGTGAAATTTCTCTTTCTTTCTCTATTGAAATTTAATTTTGCATTGGTAAGTTTGTTTTTTCTATTAGTCCATTGTTTTTATAGATTTTGCTCAATAGGTTCTTCCTTTCCCCCTTTTAAGAAGATTGAGAGAAAAAAGAAAGGTTGTATTTCGTCACTTCTTTCTTCAATTTCTCTTTCTTTCTCTTCAAATTTTCACTTCCATTATTTTATTCTCATTTTTTAAAAAAATCTTGTTCTTTCTTTATCTTCTCTTCCTTAGAAAGTGACAAAAAGAAAGATTTTATTTAATTCCTTGTATAATCTTGTCTTCTTTCTTTCTTGGTCTTGAATTTATATTGATCTGTTTGTTCTTTCTCTTTCCCCTTTTTTAAATCTTATTCTTCATTTTCTTCTATTTCACCTTTCTTAAAAGATAGACAAAAGGAAAAACCGAAAGGTTTTATTTCTCCAATTCCTTCTTGAATTTTTCTTTCTTTCTCAAATATGGATATTTATCTACAGTTTATTCTTTTTTGTAAATCTTATTCTTTCTTTATTTTTTATTTTCCCTTTCTAAAAATGCAGCAAAAGAAAAAAGAAAGAAAAGAAAACCTTGAATTCTTCAAATTTCTTCTTCAATTTCTATCTCTTTCTCTAATTAGGTTTTCACTGGCATTGATTAGTTTATACATTTTTAAAAACATTCTCAGTCTTTTTATTTGCCCTGTTTTCTCTTTGACTTTTTGACAATGTCTTTGTATGATGATCTGCTAGCAATTTTTTCTTTTCCTTTCCTTTTGTTTGTTCCTTTTCCACTCAGTTTTGACTTATTTGCTTATCTATTTTAGCAGACCCCATACACCACTCTAGATTTTATTTTTCAGTGAAATATCGTCCTCCATATTTTTATTTTTAGAAATTATCTACTTTTTATAAAAAGTTTTGTTTCAGATTCTACTCCTTCCATTATTTTCTTTTTGTTTTTCTTTCTTCCCTTTTTTTTTTGGTTTCTTTTCCTATTTTTTTTGTTTCCTTTCCCTGCCTGTAGGCTTTCGTATGTAAGTTCTTTCGCTTGTTTGGGAAAAAAATAAAATAAAATCAAAAAACAAATTAATAAAATTATTTCTTTTCAATAAACTGCAAAAAAAAATCAATCAAAATGTCTCTTTTCTTAATTATTAAATCAAATCTCAGAGAAGACTTACGTGTGTTGCCTAACGTTGAATTAGACAGTATGGACACATTATCTATCTATGCATCTAGCAAAGTCTACTGTTCATCAATCAATCTATCTGTCGACTTTGCCAAAATTTATCTATTGTATGTCTTATGTATCTATCCAGCCATCAAACTGTTCAGTATTTCTGGCTACAGCTTCTGTAAATCTATCTATTATCAGTCTTTAAATCAAATTTTTATTGCTTTGGTGCGATAGAGTAGATTTGTCTTTAAGAACTTTTCTTTTTGACTATTCCTGTCTCATAATGGGTTCTTGTGGCTTCCAAGAAAGTGTTTTGGTTGAGTTTTCTGGAAAATTACAATTATTACATAGGCTGGCTCAAAATGCAAACTCTACTATACTGGTTAGAACTCTGACAACCCAGAATGAGTTGAGCTGGTTTGAACCCTGTGGAAATCCTGACATGGATACTGTTTGTTGAATTTTTACTCTCACACTGCAAAAGGCACAAAGATACTGTGATACTGTGATAGAAGACTGACGACACATCACCATTCCCAGATTCGTTAGCATTCTGTCGAAAGTGAGACAAGCCACCATATGGTGATGATAATTATCCAGCTGACCTTTTGTTATCTGTTCTATATATATATATATATATATATATATATATAACTTTCTTGCAAAAAACAATGTCTACTATGTCCCTAATCTGAAATAAACTGAGGAATTGCAACCTAAAAAAAACATTAGAACCCAAGACAACATGAAATCCAACACCTTGAATGTGCGTTTTAAAAATTTATTGAATTTATAATTATGATTATTGGGTGATAGAGCAACACGTCACAAAAAGTGATGCTGGGATACAAATATACAAAGCTAAATATACCCATTATTACACCCAGTCTTATAAGGGTATACCAGGTACATGCAACACAGCCAAATGTGCCATGATGTGGAGTTTCGATAAAAGCAATACATAACCTTGCAGGTAGGGCTGTGTTTGAAATATCTTAGGTCACATAACTCAGTATGCTTAGATAGTTTCCAACTGAGTGGGACCCAAGGATCTAGATATGACTCTCAAATTGTCTTAGCTAGCTCATCCTTCAAAATAAAATAAAAAAACAAAACAATCTTCTTGATACCTGGCCATGATGCCCAAAACTAATCTGTAATGGATAGCAGCCCAGAATGAGAAATTGGAGAGTTGAGTTCAAATTTCAGTAGAATTCACTACATTCACTTATATGCAAATACCTTTGGGAAAGGTGTGAATCTATTTCCCCTATATCTATGGGTTAAATAGTAGTACTTGTACCTGGAAAAATCATTGTTATTCTCAAAAAATAATTAATGCAATATTCACTCTAAAAAAAAATAAAAGAATTATTTTTACAATCCAAAATATCTTTTGGTTTTAAACAACTCACAAAGGGTTGATTAGTCATAAAAAATATCAATCAATCAGTCAATTCCTAACTGCTCTCACTCATGAACAGAGATGCACAGTCTATCAATCCCTGGAACAGTGGTTTCCAGATGGTGCAGTATACCTCATAGGTGCAGTGGAAGAGGATAGTAGGTGAGACTATTGAATGACAATCAGAAATTTAAAAACAATTTCAAAAAATTCATATGCCAAAAATAAATATGATTTCAAAACTTAAAATATTATAGATGACTTGTAATTGCATGCATGAGTCCCAGTATATATTGCTATAAATAATTATTGACCAATTTTATCATTGTGATATTTTTTCATTCAGTCAGTCAGTTATGTGCCATGCATGATACGCACTTAGGCAATCATGTATCTTTTGAGGCAGATTTTTTCCTGCAGTAGGTTGCCATTTCTTTCTGCACTAGACCAGTTGACACCCAAGGCTATAGAACCTGGTCTGTCCTGCTATTTACCCATAGCTGGGGGGAGAGGAAGAGGATTCATACCTTTCCCAAAGGTATCAGCACGTAAGTGAATGTAATGGATTCAACTAGAATTTGAACTCGGCTCTCCGATTCCTCAATCCAAGCCGCTATCCATCAAGTATTAAGAATATAGTAACTAGTTTCCGTAAATTGGAGGAGAAAGTTATCAATGATAACGTTCTAACTTTGAATCTGCATTTATCTCCCTTTAGTCCTCTCTCTATTTTTTTATTTTTAAATGTCATTTTTATCAAATAAAATTTGTTAAGGCACAAGCCAATATGAATTCCTAAAATGCAACTCAGGGAGAAAAAAGTTTGGGAATCACTGCCTTGGGAGATGTGTCCAACTGGTTACGGTCAGGCAAATGATAAGCAAATCTGTGAACAGAATATTTGCTTTAGCCTATCTTAATGCATCAAGAAAAAAATGTGTGGGTTAACACTCCCCAATTAATTATACTCAAAAGCCATGAGAGCCATGCATCAGGGCATTTATTATTATTATTAGTAGTAGTATTTCCAGTTTTCCCAATTTGCTGTTTGAGATATTCATTTACCAAGTCCTTTCGTTGAGATATGAAATAAAGTTTTTCTTTAAAAGTTGTTGAGTAATTGTTACACCGGCCTTTCTAACACAAGGGAATTACACTGGTTCTCACTATATATAGTGCCAGTAATACCTACCCGGGGTGTGTAAGCAGCAACAGTACTACAACTGCGTAGCTGAGTAGTACCCGCTTCCTACCTTTGTATCTGTGATGTTAAATACACTTGTTCCTTAAACCAACCTCGACTTGATTTTCTTCTTTTTACTATTGTGCCACGACACAACAGTAATGTTATGTAATATCAATCCTCTTTTATGGTAGTGAATGCTGGACAATTCCTAATAAGCAACAGAGGTGTAGTTCTGCAGAGACATGCTAAGAATACCAAGAACAGAGCATGTGAGAAACAAGGAAGTTTTAAGAAAAATGAAAACAAAAAGGACATATTTAGATGCATTTAGAATCAGAAAGAGAAAATTGAAATTTTATGGGGCACATAATGAAAAATATTGAAATATGCCTTATGAGCGTCAAATTCTCAGAACCTTCTTTTCTTATTATGTGCACCATAAATTTTCTCTTTATTATTCTAAATGCATTTGTTTTCATTTTTCTTAAAGCAAGAGGAACAGAGGTAAACATTGAGTAACTTGTCACACGAGCTTGTGTAAATGAATGGCAGAACAGGGGCTGGGAAGTATTGGAAGGAGATGAAAATTGATAGTTGAGAGCCATTATTGCCCATGTCCTGAAAGGACACAAAACATAAGGGAAGGAAGGGATCTCTGCTTCAAGTCATTGTCCATTGTTCATATAAATCCTCCTATTTGAGGCAACAGAGATGTGGTTCTGCAGAATCATACTGGGAATACCATAGACAGAAAATATGAGCAGCAAGGAAGTTATTAGAAAAATGAAAACAAAACAGACACCTGTATTTACAATCAGAAAGAGAAAATTGAAGTTGATGGAACACATAATGAGAAAAGAGAGCTTGGAGAATTTGACCCTCACAGGGCGAGAAGGCAAGAGGGACAGAGAAAAGCTTTGAGTAACATATCTAACAAGTTTGTGTAAATTGATTGCAGAACATGGACTGGGAGTGACGGTAAGGGAATAAACATTGTTTAGAGCTTCAAAGGATGGGAAGTTGTGGAGAGCCATAATCACCTACATTGTGAAGGGATACAACATATAAAAGAAGAAAAATAAGTTCCTTATCAAATCAAGTTGCTCTTCGGGTATACAGTTATGTTGCTGAGTGTGTAAATTACCATTATTCATTTCACCCCAAGCAAGAGGTACCGAGTGTGAGAGAATGTGAGAGAAATATTAAGAAAAGAGAACAATAAAAGAAAAGGAGTTAAGAAAACAGAAGGTAATGATTAACATTACATTGCTGACCTGACATCATAATTGTCATTTTTGATGGCATATATGTATAGTAGGTCTTTCAACCCACATTATGCCAGAAGTGACTTTGCACTCACTATCACACCAAGGGAGAAAACTCATGTGTCAGTCCTGCTGTAATTGGATTGCAGTCAAGGGACAGACCGAGGTTACAGGAGATATATAAACACTCACCCCAGGAAGAAGTTAAGCAGTCTCTCAGACATCATACATGAGGTTCCATGTTTCAGACAAGGGGCCATGAGGCCACACACACATGCACTGGCGGATGGAATCTAATACTCTGGGGTTGAATAAAATGTAAGATTAAAGGTGAGAGATTTTAGTCCCCTGTTCCCATTATTTCTTTTAATCATTTCACCCCAAGCAAGGCAATACAGCCACTAAGATGCAAGGGGTTACTGGGTGTGAGAGGATGTGAGAAAAAAAACATTATTAAGGCAGAAGGACCATAAAAGAACAGGATTCAAGGAGACGGAATTTTTGAAGATCAAAGTTGACTAGACAGCAAGAAGCAAGAAAAGAGTTTTGTCAGCCAGAAGAGAAGGAACTGTTAGTATAGAATTTACGGTTACATCTAGCTATTTCAGGTGTAAAATTGATGATACCTTGCCATCAATCTTGCACAGCATTTTATGTGAGCGCTGTTGTGACTCTAAGGAGGATGTATATGAAACCTAACAATGAAACTTTCATCAGACATATGTTTACCACCCAAAGCCAAGTGTCAGGTGTGCCTCTTGACCATTCTCTGCAAGTAATTAAATTCCATGCAAATGATTGCAGATTTAAGGCCAAATTGTCTGTTGAAGCCTGGGACAGTTACACTAGGAATACTTTCATAAACATCTTGTCTTCCCATACAATTGACTGTTCATATGGCTTACATGTTTTATGAAGGAAAAATGATTAGTGTATTCGTTTTTTATTTCTTTTTTTACAAAGTTTAATTAAATAGAGGGAGAAAGATGAAAACAATTAGAGCACTTCAGTATGCAATGAACAAAATTTTACAGAGGTCATCCAATGATCTGACTTTAGGCGGCGTAAAGTGAATTCAATTTTATTATTAAGCGTGGTTGAATTTGGAAGTGGATGAATCAAATGTTCCGGCTCAAAACTGCTGACTTGAAAGCAAAATCTTAAAAACTTATGATTGTTTCATACTTGTTGATATTTTCAAAACAAATTATTTTCATATCTTCTCCATGGATCCAATTATTTGACAAGCATATTTCAATTCTTTGATGTGAAAAACAACGCGAGGCTTCTTATGCAGGCTACTATGCTCCTAATCATTTTTTATCATTAACATAATGATTCTAAACAATTTATATCTTTATGAAAATAATGTTTTCATAGAGAAAAGAAAATATGATATTTAAATTAATTTAGTCCACCAAAACATCTGTGTTGAGAATCAGATGGAAGAAACCCATGAAACTCTGAGTACAGATTAATATAAGTGAACTATTTTATTATTAGTAATTATTCTTAATTATGTTACATGCAGTGAGATTTTCAAAATGGGCGTTTGTTTTTTTTTAGATTCTCTCTAATTCTTTTATATGTTTTTCACATAGAATGCCAAAAGTGTGATGACAGTTTGGTTTGGCTTGGCTTGGTTTGTTTTCTTTTACAGCATATCAACCTCAATGGGTTATTTAATGCCGACAAGATTTTTATTGTTGGTTATATTTTTTTTCAAAAATGTATTGCTGGTAATAACATATTGCTGGTAATAATGTATTGCTGGTAATAACATATTGCTGGTAATAATTTTTCTTCAAAAATTAATTGCTGGTAATAATTTTTCTTCAAAAATTAATTGCTGGTAATAAGTTTTTACAGAGTATTTCTGGTATTAAAACCAATTTTTACACTTTCATAGCGTTTTTACCCTAGTTTGGGGGTTAACAATTTACCCATAGCTGGGACCCTAACAGGTGCTACCACCCCCGGTCCTGGGAACACCAGCAATTCACATGCTTGAATTCTATGATTTTTTAGCATCTCCTCCATGCATAGACTGTAATTTCTTCCTTTGTTTTTCTTCATCATTTTTATTATACCCCATTCTACTACTGGTGTTTTCCATTTCATTTTTAGTCTCCATATATATTTTGACAACATTTAGTTGTTTGCCTGTCTTTCTTTAAATTCTTTCTTAGTTACTCTGAATTAAATTTTCCTCTTCTGCTGGGTTTTCCCTACTTATCAGTTTTGCTTGATATACTACATTTTCGCCTTGCAATTTCCCTGTATTGGACATTTGGTTACATTTCTAGAATTACATTTTTTTGTTAGAGTTGCTATATTGTCATTATTTAGTATTTCGTTGTTATATTTTATTATTTGTTTAATGTTATCCTTGCAACTGTAACTAATTTTTATGATGTTTTTGTTTTTTGATCAGATTTTGCGGGTAAAGTGAGTTCATTTTAAGATATGTGTAAGCATCTATGAATTTGGAAGTGTTTGAATCAAAAGTTCTGTTTGTTTTGATGATTGAAGAAATCTGCTTTTAGTTAAAGAAAGTCACAAGATCAAAGCTGCTGACTTGAAAACAAAATTTTAGTTATATTCATATCTTGG
The DNA here is from genome assembly GCA_964036315.1 of Acanthosepion esculentum. Taxonomy (NCBI): domain Eukaryota; kingdom Metazoa; phylum Mollusca; class Cephalopoda; order Sepiida; family Sepiidae; genus Acanthosepion; species Acanthosepion esculentum. Next base: position 94,299,274 of record OZ038479.1, read on the forward strand.
AACCACTTGCACAGAACAAGTTGTTGATGTGTATTTTCATTCTTTGAAGTGAAACCAATCATAAGAATTTTTATGCAGGTCACTAAAATCCTAACCATTTCATATATATTATAAAGAGGAAAGTTTACAAAATCCACAAAAGCAAAAAAGAAAATAACATAAATAACCTTGATAAAGCTAGACACATAATACAACCTACAAATTCAATAATTTCAGCACTATTTTCTTTTCCAATAAAATTTTCCTGTTTCTTAATACTTTATTTAGTTTTTGGAAGGTATCTTCTTTACTAGGAGTTGTGGCATTAGTTGCCAGCTGACTCAAAGCCTTTTTTATGATAGGAAGATCTTATTAAGTTATTTGAAGCTAACCACCACAAATTGTTCATGTTTATTGAATTGTTTTGTGATTAGGTTTTTATTTATCATTTGGGAGGGAATGAAATTTTTCTGTGGATATTTTTGGTTGAAATGACAATAGGAGTAGAAACGTAAATGTTGGGCTTAAATTAGATTTTGGTTGCAATGCAAATGCACACCAATCGCAATATAATTATATTATTTGGTGGAGATCAATAAAGGATTACATTTTAATAACCATTTTATACGATCACACACATATGCTCAGTTAGTCTTGTGCATTCAGTTATTAGCTTCAAATATTGACTTTGAATGTACACAGCTGTTATTCTTTTTATTAAGGAACTTCTTTTTTTTTTTTTTTTTTTTAAGCGTATCACCCCAAGCAAGGCTGGAGGCCACTATCACGCAAGGGGTTAAAGAAGGGTTGGAGGAAGATCAGATAGGAGTGGTAAAGGAGAGGATGTGGTGAAAGAGAAAGACAGTGGGTCGATCAAGGCAAGGGGGTTACAGAAGATTTGGAGTGAGAGCAGATAGGAATGAAAAATGAAAGGATGTGGAGAAGGGAAGTGGATAGATCAAGGCAACTGGAGATGTCGATTGACGCTACACTTAAACCGTTGAAGATTTGTATTTGTCAGGGAAACAGTAATAGGGAAGGGAGTTCCATAGGCGAGATGTGCGAGACATAAAGCTATTGGAGTAGAAGAGACATCTACATCTAACAGTTTCCACGGTGTAGGGGTGGGAGCGGGAAGCCAGCCTCGTGCGGCGTTTAAATTCACGAGGTCTTGGGACACGCGAAAGCAGCTCCTCGGAGCAATTACCGTGAAAGTACTTGTAAAAAAGGCAGAGCGAGGCAACATCGCGTCTGTGAGAGAGCGACTGCAGACGAGATGACAGATCAGGGCCAATCACATTGCCTATCTGTCTCTGGATCTTATCAAGAACCCTGAGGCAAACAACAGGGGCCCCAGACCATATATGGCAGCAATACTACATGCAAGGGCGAATGGTCGTTTTATAGACTTGGAGGATCGATTCCGGGGAGAAAAATTTCCTGGCTCAGCACAGAGAACCAACTTTCCTTGTGGTGGCTGATGCAACTGACTCGATGTATTTATTCCATCTCAGATCAGGGGACAGCGTGAGACCGAGCAGCCGCAGAGAGGAGCTCTCGAGAAGTTGGTCTTCAGACATTCTAATGGGATGCAGGGATGGATCCTTGTGGTGGTTAATCGAGAGCAGTTTTGTTTTAGAGGCGTTAAAGTTAACCATCCATTTCTCACCCCAGTTCACAACCGATTGGAGGTCCTTTTCAATTTGAGCTGCCAGGTTAACTTTGTCCACCTCACTAGATTTGTGTTTGAGGCAGGAGTAAATAGTGGTGTTCTCAGCGTAGATGCCGACTTGGGAGTCTATGGCGTCAGGAAGGTCGTTTATAAATATGAGGAACAGAGTGGGGCCTAGGATGGAGCCTTGAGGAACACCTGCGTTAGTGGTATAGAAGCTGGAGATGAATCCACTGAGAACAACCTTCAAATCCCGATTTGACAGGAATGATTGTATTAGGTCAAACAATCGACCTGTGATACCATAACCCTGGAGCTTGTGAAGAAGGCCGGCATGCCAAACTCTATCGAATGCTTTGGAGATGTCAAGGGCCATGGCACGGGCTTCACCGTTATTATGGATAGCTTGGTAGACAAATTCAGTGATGGCCGTAAGCACATCGGCAGTAGATCGGGCAAAGCGGAAACCATACTGCTTGTCTGGGATATCAGGTGATTAATCACTTCAGTGTTGATAATGGCCTCGAAGACTTTGCTGAAGAGGGGTAGGAGACTGATAGGACGGTAATTGGAAGGGTCAGAGGGGTCACCAGAGTTCTTAAAGACAGGAACAATGGTTGAGGACTTCCAGCAGTCAGGAAAACAGGACTCCTTGAGGCAGCGGTTGTACAATTTAGAGAGGGCAGGCGCCAGTTCAGGTGCGCATTTTTTCAGGACAATGGCTGGTATTCCGTCACCACCAGTAGCCTTGTGGTGATCTAAGTTAGAAATAATGCCCAATATTGAAGACGGGGTTATGTGCAATCCGTCCAGGAGGGCCTCAGTTCTGGGAGGGAAATCGGGCAAGGGTACCCCGGAAGAATCTAGCGTAGAATTGGAAGAAAACTTCCGAGTGAAGCATTCAGCCTTGTCGGCAGAGGTGGTCAGGACCTCAAACTGATTGAACAGGGGAGGAATGGAGGGTTTGTTATTGTTCAGAACGCTCTTGCAGAGGTGCCAATAATCTTTGGAGCCAAATTTGCGGGATGCAATACGTTCCTTCATCCGAGCAGCAAATAGTGACATGGCATCGTCAAGGATATGCTTACACTCGTTGTGGGCAGAGGTGAATAGACGTCTATTGGAGTCAGACATATCACTACAAAAACGGTGGAAGAAGTTGCATTGAAATGTTTTGTCACAAAACTTCCTATTGTCATTTTAAACAATCTGTGTTACTGCAAATTTTGTTTAATATTCATTTGTACATTTTTTGATCAATTTTCTGCCATATTTTCTTTTGGCTAAAAACATTGTTATTCCTAAATAATATATCTATTGAGTTAATAAAAGTATTATTGAATTTAAATTCTTGATTTCTTAAGATGGAGTCAGAACAATTTTTTTTCATCAAGGATTAAATTTAATATAGTTTAATTATTTCAAACTATCAATCACATCCTGAATATTATAGTTGTTATTATAGACACAACATTTTGGCCAAAGTGCCTTCTAGACATCATCAGGTGTCCATTGTTAGGCTGATATGGGATATCTGTTGATTATTGTGCTATTTCGCCCCTGTGATGCCAGTTATTCTTCATTCATGCTGAACCAGTGCTCTACTACCTGATCCTGGGATGGAAATCAGATGACTGGAATACATATTTGGTTCACCTAAATATGTATCACACATGGCACATAACTGACTTTTGGAATATTTATTATACTTTAATTATTTGAATTATTTTTCTTATCTGGGTTGTTATAGATATTATTATAGACACAATGTTTTGGCCATGTACTCTCTGGTCATCATCAGATATCCATTGTTTAGCTGATATAGGGTATCTTAAATTTAAATATTAAAATAATTGTTTATTGGAACTAAAAGTTTATTTGCTAAATGATCGAAACGTGCACAAATTCGGTTGAATTATGGTTCATATTGCAGAGATGTAAACAGACGCCCGTTTCTTGTAAGAAATGTGCAGAATTTTGAAGTTTCATATTTAATAATCCAGTTCCAAGTCTGGAGCTTTAAAATGGGTCATCAGGATGATTTGATGGATAAAGAGAAATTATTAATAATTTCAAAGATTCCAAAAATGTAAAACAATGATGGAAATTGCAAAAATGATTGGACGGCACTAATAAACGGTGAAGAAGTTCAATAAAGTTTCTGGACAACTGTAATAATGGAAATTTGAATAATTTATCTTGACAATCTGTGTCTAGTATCAACAAAGAAGTTATAAAACAATATGCCTTTTTCAAATTGTGAACTAATTTCCTAAACTAAAAATACAGGATATAGGGGGAGGGTTTCTGAAGCAGGTGGCTGCAGACACTGTTGGGAGGCTCCCTTACAGACAGTTTCTGACCTGGGGTCCACAGACAAACCAAGCTTAATTAAATCAGTTTAGTATTTATAAATGATAGGAATTGTGAAAGCAAGAGATAGAGAGATTTGAGAGGCAGACAAGCAAGATTTTTGCATGTATTCCAGCAGTTTGTATTTATTAAGTACATCTTTTAAAAAAATCAAAATATTTATGTAATTTTTAAAAGGAGTCATCAGTTCTCAAAATATGGGAAAAAAAACATTTCTTGTATCAGTCAATATCCTTCAGCATCAAGATGCAGTGCAATCCAACAGGACAGCTGGCATAAAGTAGAGTATAAAAGTAGACGGTCTGAAATCAAGCAGCAAAACGTAAAAACAATCACTAGCTCTCTTTAAAAAACATTCACAATTTTTCAGCCATTCCTATCACCAACAAATGAACAAGATGGATGGAGCAAAAACTGGGTGGATACTGGCCAAAATGGTTGACTCTCCTGGAGGTTAGCATCAGTCATGCTGGTGGGAGGTAAAAAGGGCTCTCTCAGATGGTTACAAGAGAGCAGTTTAGTTTTTGAGGCATTA
>OZ038479.1:94308832-94383670 GCA_964036315.1 Acanthosepion esculentum
GTGAAGGAGAATGAGAAGATTGAAAATTGGGAGGATTGAGGAAAGGACAAAAAAGGAACAGGACTCAAGATGACAGAAGATGGTGATAGACGTTGCATTTAAATTTTTGAAGATTGTAGTTCTCAGGGAAGCAAAAAATCAGAAATGAGTTCTACCGGTGGAAAGTGCGAGGAAAAAAACTCTTAGAATAAAAGTGGCAGTTGCATCTTGCTCGTTCAACAGTAAAATTGTGAGACCTAGATGTCAATCTAGTAGCACGCTTAAATTCATATAGTTGGGACACCAGGAAAAAAGCTCATTCAAGCAGTTGCCATGAAAATATTTGTAGAAAAGACAGAGTGAACCCATGTCATGTTGTGAAAAAGTGATTGGAGACAAGATACCTGGTTAGGATCGATTGTATTGCAGACACTTCTCTAGATTTTGTTAAGAATCTCAAGATGCACAGTAGCAGCACCAGACCAGATTTGGCAACACGATTCAACACACGGACAAATGGCAGATTTATAAAGGTGCGAGATGGATTATGACAATAAAAATATTTTGGTATGACACAGTGACCCAACTGTCCTTAAAGTGGATGCAGCTATTGATTTGATATACAGTGTAACCCGGATATAAGAGAGTTGTTGGGGCCCGGAGAAGAAGTCTCTTATATCCGGGTTTCTCTTATATCCGGGTTTGGTCTATTTTGTTTACATTAACACAGGCTCTAATTTGGGACCAGAGAAAAACTCTCTTATATCCGGGTATCTCTTATATCCGGGTATCTCTTATATCCGGGTTACACTGTAGTTGCTCCACTCCATGTCAGTGGAAAATATGAGGCCAAGAAGACATAGAATGTGGCTCTCCTGGATTTCAACATCAGCTATCCTGATGGTAAACAGTAAATAGTCTCTGTCGTGATTAAATAAAAGCAGTTTTGTTTTGGAGGGGTTTAAATTTTACAAACCATTTCTTACCTTAGTTAATCACTTATTGGAGGTTTTTTTTCAAGAGCAGTTGCCAGGTTTACTTCATCAGATCTGTTGGATTTGTTACTAAGGCAGGAATAAATGGTAGTGTCATCTGCATAAATACCTAGTTGAGAACTGATGACATTAGCAAGATCATTGATGAAGATCAGAAACTATAAGTCCAAGGATAGAACCCTTTGTGGATTCCAATGTTAGTATGAAATGTGCTGGAAGCATGCCCATTCAACCCAACCTTCATTACTTGATTGTTTAGGAATGAATGGATTAAGCCAAATATACATCCCATGACATGGTAGCCCTCAAGCTTGTGTAGAAAGCCAGCATGCCAAACCCTGTTAAATAGCTTTGAGATATCTAGAGCCACAGCCCAAGCTTCACCATTCTTATCTAAAGTGTTACAGATAACTTCAGAGATGGCTGTTAACATGTTGGTGGTAAACCTGGTGAAATGGAACTCATATTGTTTGTCCGAAAGAAGGTAGCGTAAAGTAAGAATCTGAATCAATTCGGTATTGAATAGGGCCACAAATACTTTGCTGAAAAGAGGTAAGAGGCTAATAGGGTGATAATTTGAGGAGTCAGAGGGTTCTCCAGAGTTCTTAAAAACAGGAACTACAGAGGAGGACTTCCAACAATCTAGAAAGCAGGAAGCATCGTTGTAAATTTTGGAGAGAACTTTTAGAACAAACTCAGGAGCACATCTCTTTAGGATGACAGCTGGGATCTCCTCAGATCCACTTGCCTTGTGGGGATCTAATTTAGAGATGATGCCAGAAACCAGTAGCAGGGTTATACATATGTCACTCAGTAAAGCCTCCGTTCTAGGTGGGGAAATCTGGCAGAGGTACTCCAGATGAGTCAAGAGTGGATTTGCAAGAGAATTTCCAGGCAAAGTACTCTACCCTATCTGCAGTAGATGTATTAGTACTTTGAACTGATTGAAGAGAGGAGGGAATGAGGATTTGCAATTGTTCAACACAGCAGAGCTGCCAGTAATTCCTAGAACCAAACTTGAAAGAGGCAAAATGGTGTCTCATTCTATCAGCAAATAGTAACTTTGCGTTTTTAAGGTCACGCTTGCACTCATTATTAGCAGTGACAAAGAGACAACTGTTACAATCAGAACTGTCACTCTGGTAGAGCCTGAAGAAGTGATTTCTGTCAGCTATAGTGACTGAACAGGCAGGTGAGAATGAGGGAGATGAATGAAATGACAGCTTTCACCCAGGAAAACGTAATTGGCCTTGATCTGTCATCTCGTCTGCAGTCGCTCTCTCACAGATGCGACATCGCCTCCCTCTGTCTTTTTTACAAATACTTTCACGGTAATTGCTCCGATGAGCTGCTTTCGCTGGTTCCCAGGCTTCATGAATTCAAGCGTCCTACAAGGCTGGCATCCCGCTCCCACCCTTTCACTGTTGAAACTGTTAAATGTAAACATCTCTTCTACTCCAATAGCTTCATATCTCACACCTCTCACCTGTGGAACTCCCTTCCTTATCCCTGTTTCCCTGTCAACTATCTCAACTATTCAAATGTAACGTCAATCAACATCTCCAGTTGCCTTAATCTATCCACTATCCTTCTCCACATCCTTTCCTATATCACTCCTATCTGCTCTCGCTCCAAATCTTCTGTAACCCCTTGAGTGCTAGTGGCTTCTGGCATTGCTTGGGGTGAAAAGCTTAAAAAAAAAAAAGGAAAAAATCTCAGTGCTACATTTCTGAACAAAACGAATTAAAAATATCCTTCGAGGGGACATCACAAAGTAAGTCACAAAATAACTCCCAATCAGTTCATTGATAACAGAAAGAAATTAATGAGAGTTTCGTGACAAGTGGGAGAGTGGAAATAGATATCTATAGACTATATGATCAGAGTTGCCAAGATGACAGAGCTGCAGCACATAACAGTGGTGGAGGTAAGGAAGAGATTAATGTCCATCAGAATTATTAAGCAAACATGTGGGGAAGTCTACTATTTGTGCGAGAGACTGTGCAGTAGAGAAGTTGAAGGTTTGGATGCCAGCAAGGTCAGGGACATTAGAGTAAGCCACCTGACATGGTGGGCATTAAAATTGCCAAATACAAAGATATTTTCAGATTGCTGAAGAGAAAGAGCCATATCTATACTATCAGAAATACTAACAAATACACAATAATCATGAAAGGAAGGAGAACGATAGAGGAAGAAGAGATAGCTGACTGAGTTTAATAAAGAGAGATGAAGACACATGTAAGAACAGTCCAGAGACTCAAGAAAATGGTCATGTACACCAGGGTCATGTATGTAGACATTACAGTTTTTCATTTTTTTCTATCACCCTGAATATTCAAGAAATCTTATTGTAGTATCGTATGCAAATTAGATAGATGATTATAAATAGTGAACAACTGGTGAAAATAAGGGGCTATACGTATCAAACCTGGTTGCCATGCAGGACATGGAGAACTGTACTATGACTACTATTATGCAGAGAGATATACAAAACATAACACTTATTAAAAAAAAATGATGTGCCATCTGGCAGAATTCGAACCTGCAACCCCTTTTGCAGAGGAACTTTAGACTGATTTGGTCATGAAGGGAGTCAGCAGTCAAGGGACTATTTGGCCTTGCTTTATTGGCAACATCCTTTGTGGCAGTCTAAAGCATATTTATTTATTTTTACCTACCAGCCTAAATATTTGAGAAAACTTATTAAAGTAAAAGATGTGTTGTCCAGCAGGATTTGAACCTGTGTCCCCCTATGCATGAGAAACTGACTCAGCCATGATGGGTGTTGTCAATCAAGTGAGGTTGAATATTCAGGTCGGTAGATAAAAATAAATATACTGCTTAAAAAAATGGAGCTTCTACTCAAATATGAGTATCAAATAAAAATAATGTTTAACGTGATAAAAATATATATACAGTGCTGTTCGATAAAAGTGACTCACCTGATTTTTTTTACTAAAAATATTTTTTGTCTTTTGTTTTTGGGGTTAAAATAATTTTTAATCTTACTAATATAAAGACCCCCTTCCCGACCTCCTAGGAAAAACGTTTATTCACCCTACGGTATTCTATTAATAATTATAAATTTGGATATAGATGAGATTCAAGAAAAAACTCTGTGCAAAAAAAGTGACTCAGATATCGCATTCTAATGATTAAACTGGTAAATTTAAAGAGCTTTTGATAAAATATTGAAAACTATTTTACAATACACTCAGAACAATATTCTAGAGAATTCTAGAACAGCTTAAATTAAATCTAGATTATTCCAGAAAGCCTCATACAGTATAAAAACAGCTTGAAATAGCCACTCAGGTCACTAACCAGATGAAAGGGTACAAACACACATCAGAACCACTTAAGGCATCTATTATTGCCCTCTCAAAAGCAGGCAAGTCTAGGAGAGAAATTGTAGAAATTGATATAACCTCACAATCAACTGTCTCTCGAGCACTTAGGGCACATAATGATGCCACTCCTGCTCCAAGGAAGGAAACAAGGGGATGAAAGAAAAAGATTGATGATAGAACTGGTAGGGTAATCAAGAGAGAAGTTGCGAAGAATAGGACTATAACTAGCCAAGAAATTGCAGCCAGTCTAAGCGAAGAGCAAGGTGTTTGTCTTGCCTCTTCAACAGTCCATCAGTGGCTGTTAGAACAAGGCTACAAATCTGTTCTTATCTAAAGGTTGACAGACTCTTTCAGTGGTAACTGTTAACACATTGGTGGTTGATGTAGAGTACCGAAAGCCATATTATTTGTATGAAAGAAGGCTATATGAAGTGAGATGCATAACCAATTTGAAATTGATTAAAGCCTCTAGTACTTTGCCAAAAAAAAAAAGGTAAAAGACTAGTAGGGCAATAATTCAAAAGATCAGAATATCCACCAAATTTTTTAAAAACAGGAACTACAAAAGAGGATTTCCAACAGGTTATAAAGAAACAAGCTGCAAGGCATTTGCTGTAGAGTTTAGAGGGAACAGGAACCATTTCAGGAGTGTATTTATTTATGACAGTTACAGGGATACCATCAAGTTCACCTGCCTTGTGGGATCTAGTTTGGAGATGATAGCAGAAACCATGGCCGGAGTTATATGCATATTGCATAGTAGAGATTCAATTCTAGGTGGAAAATCAGGCAAGGATAGTCTGATAAGTCAAGAGTGGAATTGGAAGAGAATTATCAGCAGTGGAAGACTACTAATTGAAGAGAGGAGGGATTGAGAATATACCCTTGTTTAACACACACTCTTACAGAACTGCCAGTAATCACAAGAGGTGAACTTGTAAAGAGGCTATAGAGTGTCTCATTCTTTTATTGAATAGTGACTTTGCTTTGTTGAGGACATGCTTACATTTATTAGGAGTGGACACAAAGAATTTTCTGTTATGATCCAAAACATCATGTTGGTATAGTCAGAAGAAGTGATTCTTGTGTGCTGTAATGGCTGAATAGGCAGGAGTGAATCAAGGAGATGATTGCACTTTTACTTGGTAGTTTCACAATGGTACAAAAGCATGGATACTGGCTTTCATCCAGGAAGAATATTGGCAGCAAAACTTTCAATGAAAAGATTAAGGATTTCATTCCAAATTTGAGAAATCTTAATAAAGAAACTGTGCTCTTTGGCAGAGATTGAATCTGCACCCCCACCCCTTTGTAGGAGAAACTGTCATTTGAAAACTGAATGAAGTTTACTTTCCTTAAAATGGAAAATAGAGCCTTACTGGACTATGATGCTCTCTGTATCTGAATGGTAAAGCATGCTGGATAAAAGGGTGGTTTCTCCTACAAAGGGGATCACACTAATCATGGCAAATTTATCACAGACCAAGGAAAAGTACCAAATTTATGGTAACTATTTAGAATATGACAATTGGAAGTGAAGTTAGAGTGCATAATACCAGTGAAACCTTACCTTATCAGGTGTTACTTAAGCATGGATTTTACTGCAGCATGGATTTTAATTTCCTGTAAATATTCCAGTATCCCAACTAAAAAAATTGCTTTGCTCAAAATGTTGTTAATTTAATTTTGAAACACTGGTCTTGTTTTATTTTCAAAGGCTCAGAATTGGATATAACTGGGGAACTATCACTCCTATCACTGACCTTCAATTTATATGATGCAGAGTAGTTTTTGGAAATATTTTGTAGAGAGAAAAATACATTAAAACACAGTATGCTTATATATATATATATATATATATATATATATATATATATATATATTCAAAAATATATTGTTAAATATAATAGACAACAAATGTTAATTATGTTTGATTATGAGCCGTTCTAAGCTTCATATAGTGGCTTTAGTTTCAGAAGATAAAAACAAAAGCTGGATATTTTTATTGTGCTGTTCCTTGATCTAAGCTTTTGGCTTACATGAGCCATCATCAGAGTGGTTATATGAACATTACTGCAAAGGTGTTCACCATCAAAGATGACATCCTGTTATGTTTACATAGAAGTTTGCTATGCGACGATAACAGTCATGGAATAGCAGATGCAGGACGCAGGTTGCAAATTTGTAATGGGATTGTATGATGTCATACATGATCATGTGAGAGAAAGAAATGAATAAAAAAAATAAAAGAAAAGAATAGAAAATATCCAAACGTTGGACAGTTTTTATATTTATTTTCTCCCGAAACTAAAGCCACTATACGAAGCTTTGAACAGCCCATGATCAAACAAAATAGACATTTGTTGTCTGTTATATTTAACAATATACGTTTGAATAATGATTTGCTGCCCCAATACACTACATATATATATATATATATATATATATATATAAAAATATAGTCTTAAAGTGTGCTATATTTATGGGATAAAGTGCTCAATATCAGAGATAGAGCGTGTGTAAATATAAAAGTGGACATGGAAGTCAGCACTTAGAGGCGACAGTCTGTTTCATGCTAGTGCAATCGTCAGGTCGCCTGACGATTGCACTAGCATGAAACAGACTGTCGCCTCTAAGTGCTGACTTCCATGTCCACTTTTATATATATATATATATATATATATATATATATATCCAAGTGTGGGATTGGTATATACGGAGTAAATTCCAATAATCAACAATTATTATTCCTTAAAGTGTGCTCAATACAGAGTAGAGCAGATATAATTATTTATTTAAATATTATAACATAACATGTGATTTTATGATTTTTTGTGATTTTATAACATATTTATGTTATAATATTTAAATAAATAATTAAATAATTATATATATATATATATATATATATATGAAGAAATATAGTCTTAAAGTGTGCTATATTTATGGGGTAAAGTGCTCAATATCAGAGATAGAGCATGTGTAAATATAAAAGTGAACATAGAAGTCAACACTAAGTGTTGACTTTTATGTTCAATTTTATATATATATATATATATATATATAGGCATGTCTGTTGAATAGTATTTTGAATATATTTTTTCTCTTCCAGCACTTTCTGTGTATGGATTTTATCTCAAACATCTGATGATTTCTCTTGATAATTTACAGTACTTTAACTTGTAATAACCATTAAAATATGTCTATGTTATGAGGAATGATAGCTGTTAACATAGACGTTTTATACAAGACTCACTGTTTTTTATTTAGACATTTTCTTTCAAATTTGTTAGCAGCAAAATTCTCAGCAAAAGCTTTTCTGTTTCACTTAAAGACAAATTGTATTTTTTTTTAATTTGTTTCATATTGTAAATGCTTTCTATTTAAAATCTTGTATAAACAATTTTAAACTTGTGAGTTAAGTCATCTTTGTCAATCACAGCCAATTTATGCTGAGTTAATATTGGTTTCAGAACTATTTTTTTCAATTAAAAGAAAAAAAATTCTCTTTTCTCTTTTTTTATCATTAAAACTTCCAAACAATTCAATGTTTACAGTGAACTCAAGACATTCCTTAATTAGACAACGACATGACAATAATTCAAAATGAGTTAAACTGTTGAGACATAAAAAGCCATTCTCCATTGCCCTTAATTTCAGGGGACTTTTTAATGGAATTGGTTGAGAGAGAAGGCAAAAGTTGAAAGTGGATGAAATGAATAGAAAGAATGCAGAAATAGAAAGAGAGATGGAGGACATAGAAAAAGAGACAAGAATTAATGGAAAGAAAGAAAGAAAGAAAGAAGGGCAGTAAATTTTGATCAAAACCAAATGACAGGAATAAAAAAAAATTATGTATAAAAAGGTATGAGAGAGAAAAGAAAAAAAAAGAAAGATTTAATTTTAGCCACATAAGAGAAGGAAAAGGTGAACAATACATAAAATTTAAAAAATTAGGAAGAAAGAAAAGAAAACAGAAAAAGGAAGGGTGTACCAAAAAGAATGAAGAGAAAGAAAGATAGAAAGAAAAAAAATTATGTGTTTTGATATCAAAGAGAGGAGGGGCCAAAAAAAAAATAAGTAAGAAAGAAAGAAGGAAGAAAATCCTGAAAGTATCCAAAAGAGACAATGTAGGAAAAACTTGGAACAAAAAGAAAGAAAGAAAGAAAGAAGTGAAAAAATCATGAAAGAAATAAAACCAAATGAGAAAAGAAAATGTGAGCAATACATAAAGATTTAAAAAGCATGAAAAAGAGAAAAGAAAACAGAGCCAAGTTTCAACTTGGCTCTCCTATTTTGCTTTGTGCATTGATTGCTGTTACACTAACCACCCTTTAGTTGTGTAGAAGAAAAATATATTTACTGTTCAATAAAATACACATACATTGCAGTTTTTTCTGGGTTTATTTTTCTTATTTTAAGTTTTGCATTTTGATGCTTTAGATATTTTGTGGTCAAGAGGTTTGAATAAAGAAACATTTGAAATATAAAGGGAAAGCAAAGAAACAAGAGTTTTGAACTTCTGATATGGTCTCCTTGTTTCCTGTCTAATGCTGTTGAAGATTTGATAGCAAACCACTCATAGTTCAAATATTGCTAAGATTTCTGAATGATTGTTCCAATGTCTTTTTATAGATATTTACAAATGACAACTCTTTCTGTCAATCTATTTCTGTGGCTTCCCAAGTTGATGCCTGAAGAAGCCCTTATGGACATCTTGTCTCCAGGATTAAAATGATTCTATCAATAATGATGTAAAAAATAAATTATTTACAATATAAACATTTGTTTTCGTTTTATAATGATTATCTTATCTCACTGATTATAGAATATCTCCTTCCTTTTCAAAAGATACCAGTTTTATTTATTTATGTTTTTTTTACTCTTTCCATTTAAGATTATCACATATTAAGATATCAATATTTATAACATTTTAGTAAACTAAGTTTTACAAATATATCCATACCAGTGAGAAATGTATATAAATATAAGTATATAAATCTTCTTCTTCTTTGTGCTGTATCCCTTCAGGACATCAACAATCATGGCTCTCCACAATGTCCTGTCCTTTGTAGATCTTAGTAAAGTTTGTATTTTTGCTATCACTCCTAACCCCTGTTTTGTCAACCATATATACAAGCTCATTAGGTAGGTGACTCACTGTTTCTGTCTTGACTTCAGTATGTCCTGTGAGTATCAAATTTTCTAAGTCCTCTTTCCTCATAAGGAATTTCAACTATCTCTTTCTGATGTTAAGTATAAGTGTCCTTTTTGTTTCCATTTCCTCTAAAACTTTGTTGTTGCTCATATGTTCAATCCATGGTATTCTCAGCATTCTTCTGTAGAACCAGATTTCTGTTGCCACAAGTCTCTTCTTCATCTGTGAGGAGATTGTCCAGACTATGCTAAACATTGTAAATTCATTAAAATATCAGACATCTCCTTCATCTTTTAAGTATGTGTCCTTTTTGTTTCCATTTACTCTACAACTTTCTTGTTAGTCATATGTTCAGTCCATGATATTCTCAGCATTCTTCTGTAGAACCACATTTCAGTTGCCTCAAACTAGTCAGAAAAGTCATTATCACATCAGAAGTTGATCTATGGAAAATTTTCAAGTTGCAAATTTTGTTCCACATTTTAGATAATCAATTCTATAGAATTCATAGACGTACATTATTGACATAGATGTGATTAACATAGATATGATCCACATAGATGTGAGTGAGAGAGATGTGATATACATACTTTGATGTAAATGGCTTAGCCACGATATTCATAGATATGATCAACATATATGTAATTGATATAGATGTGATCAACATGTGAATTTTCATTGACAAGTTTTACATAGAGCTGATCAAAACAGATTTGATCATTATAGATATGATCAACATAAATGTGGTCAACATGTGAATCTTCATTGACATGATTTATATAGAGGTGATCAACACAAATGTGATTGACATCGATGTAAACTTCATGGATGTGATCAACATAAATGTGAACGTGATCTTCATAGACATAATATGCTTAGGTGATAACATAGATGTGATTTTCATGCAGGAAATCAACACTGATGTGATCTTTATAGGTGTGACTGATACAGATGTGATCTTCATATATGAAACCTTCATAGATGTGATCTATATAGATCTACCTAGATGTGATATACATATAGGTGATCTACATAGATGTCATCTACACACATGTGACCATTCTCAGCAAACATTGTAACATATGTCATAACACCAAGATGCTTTGAATAGAAATACACCAGACTATGTTAAAATCTAAACTTTGCTTGTTGCCAGAAGATATTCTTAAAGATATCTTATCTCCAAGTCTGGAATGGTTTCTCTGTATAAGGCTAAATCAAGATTTTACAGTAGTAAAAGTAGTCTATTTTATTATGATAATTTCAATAATTATAGAATATTTTCATTTTTTATTTTCTCTCTATGAAATGTCTTCTCCTCTTTAGAACAGAACAGCACCGTTTCATAATTAATCTAGATTGAGAAGTCCTACATCTAGGCCAGTTTTTATTAATTTCACTATTTGAGAAAATAATTTTAAAAAATCAATGATAGCAACTCAAACATTGGTATCCACTCAAAATAATGTTTATAGCAATAATAAAGAATGCTGGATAAAAAAAAAATACCTTAACATATATATATATATATATATATTTTTGTCATCCACAGACAGACTGTTTCGCTGTTTCAGAGCTCATCAGTGTGGCTAGACGTCCGGTTGCCTCTAGCTAGGATCGAAAGCTGACTCAATTTGCGTCAGTCGGAACTTCTCCCACTAAGCCATCAGCGCACGGTCAGGGATGAAGGTGAATTTTAGCGTGTTTATTTTTAGATTCAGATAAACACACAGTGACTGACAGTGACTCAATTCTGCCGAAGAGTCACGCAATATTAGCTTAAATAGTCACTGTTTACAAATTCACACCTCAAACCAGAGAGCTCAACCGAAATTAATTTTTCAGGAGCCAATATATATATATGTGTGTGTGTGTGTGTGTGTGTGTGTGTGTGTGTGTGTGTGTGATAAAATGATATGTAAATTTTTATATACTAGAGCAATGTTAGGAAAAGTAATGAAAAAGTGGAAAAAAATTTTGTGCGACATAATTTCATCCTTTAGGACTTCTGTTGATGTAACGACAGATGGACACAAACACATTTAAAAAAAAAAATTTAACTAATAAGTTTAAATTTCAGCATTCTCTTCCCTTCATGCACACGTGTAGTTACATCAACGGAAGTATCACTTTCATAAAATGTAGTCTTAAAGGAGGAGTAATGTGTAGTGGCTCAGATTGAGGAATCAGAGAGCTGAGTTCAAATTTCAGTCAAATCCATTACATTCACTTACGTGCAAATACCCTTGGGAAAGGTATGAATCCTCTTCTTCTCCCCCCAGCTATGGGTAAATAGCAGGACAGACCGGGTTCTATAGCCTTGGATGGCAACTGGTCTACCATAGAAAGAAATGGCATCCTACTGTGGGAAAAATCTGCCTCGTCAGTCATGTATTGAAAGATACATGATTGCCTAAGCGTGTACCACACATAGCACATAATTGAGTCCTCTTCAGATGAAAGATGAAACCTATCAAACAAATTTTTTTCCCATTTTGTCATTAATTGTACTAATATATATATATATATATATATATATATATATATATATATATATATATATACACACACACACACATATATATATATATATATATATATATATATATATATATATATATATAGTATGATATCTTTTCAAAATATTGCAAAGGAAAATCTTGTATATTTTGTCAGTGTAGAAATCATTTTTTCCGGTTATGTTACTTCATAGAAATAACAACAATTCATGTCATTATGGCAAATATTGAACAACTGAACTAAAATACCAGGCTGCACAATTGTAAGAGAGAAAAGATCACTCAGGTGCATGAATAAAAGGTGAATATATTGAAAATCAAAGGTGACTATATTGAAAATCAAAAGTAAAAGCCATCAAAACTAAGCTACAGTGGAGAAAGAAAATCTGTGACACATATTAAACAAGTTGAGACATGCTGATTCTAATGTGGATGGAATGGCATATCAAACTGAACCCTTTATTTTACTCACTGCGGTAGACTGTTCTAGTTCCACATGCCATGTCTCATGGATATCAGTTATCTCCTATTAATTCCCCTCTCAAATTTCTCCATCGCCTTAACCAGGTATTGAACTCACACTCTTTGGATCCTGTCACTGGATCTAACTAATGCCTTTATCCACTGTGCCATGTGTCCTTGCGGACATCCGTGTATGAATTTCTGGGTATTATAAGCCTAATGTCTTCAGCAACCATTTTTTACCAGTGCTCATATTGCAATTTTTGCTGTTATCATTCATATTTTTACCAGAGCTCATATTGTCGCTTTTCTCTGGCACTACTTATTACTGGTTCCCATATTGTATTCATTTCTATACTTGGACATCTCAGGAGATTTTTGTGGCCTAGCATATGTGCTGATCCCTTAAGTTCATGAATTTTCCAATGATGTTCTTTTGTCTATGATCTCAACCTGATCACACAGAGGGTGGGCATCTCCCTTTTCTCTCCATATGTGGTCAGCCACACCTGATTTTTCCACTTCCCCTCATGTTACAGCTTTCTGGTGTTCTTGAAACCTTACCTTAAAAGGGCGGCCTGTCTCACCTTTATATTTCTTTCTGCAGCTGCACGGGATAGCGTGCACACAGTCTTTAGTCATGTTCTCCTCTATGGGGGGGGTGGTCTTACTTGGGAGAAGGCCGGAGTGTACAACAGCCAAAACGTAATAAATATGGTGACAAAGATGAGGACAATAGTCCAAATAATGTAAATAGTGTACATAATATCTCATCTCAGAAATATAGACAGATATGGAATGGCATATATTTAAATATATAACTAGCTGTAAGTCTTTTTGGCTGGTCAATCACTCCATACTAAAATATCTCCTTGACCATGTTTGACAGTGACAGATGATCAGGATAATATTTTTCCCTTGGATTCTTTCAGACAATTTTCTTTTAAGAACTACTATTGGTCAATTAAAATATGCTTTCATTACCAAAGATTGTTTTTTTTTTATCTTTGTAATGCAAGAGAAATTATTCTCAATCAACTGGCTTCAGAAATTAAAGCTGTCAAAAACAGTCATTTATTTTTGAGAATGGTGGCAAAGAGATTGTTTGAACAGGCCTTTTAATCCAGATGTACTGAAAAACAACTTTGTGTCTCAAAAATGTCAAAGGCAAGTGTAATTTTGCCCAGTACTATAAAGACAGAGTCAACTTTTGCCTCTGCATGTGATGCTCTCAGCTTAGACAATGGCACTAAATTTCTATGAGTAAAAAGAATCTATTGTTGATTAACACTTTTTTATGTGAAGACTGGTAAAAGTGCTTGTGGGACATTAAACGGATTAAAATGGCTTATTGTAAATATGTTCTGAGTGTTTCTGAGTCACACAGGGGTTCAAGGAAGAATAAGAAGATGTGTACAATGACGCAAGAAGTGAACCAAAAACACAAAGAACAGAAGCAAAAATGGACAGTGTGTGAATATTAGTATGCTTATATCACTTATTAAATATGATAGTAGTCAGCACCCACTTGCAACCAAACATTGGGATCATCATCCTCTCTTCTTATTCCCTTTCTCCTCTTTATTGGCAGTGACAGAGATGGATGTGAAGGCCCAATTTACTCTCAAAGAGTCATGAGAAGGAGTCACAGGAGTATGGGCAGTGGACACAGCTGGGCAAGTTGGTCACTCCTGACAGTACACCACAGATACTCTTTATGCTAATGGTTGGGTTTGAAAGTCTTGGCGCCCCTCACCGCCAGATGATGGTCCTATAGCACAAAGGCTGATTTGCAGCAAGGGTTTCCCAGATCTGTGCTAGAGATGTCTTCAACTGATCCTTGAAAGATGATACATGCAAGTATTTTTTTCATTGCAGGTCGTGTGAGTGCAGACTAAGGGTCTTCAGCTAAGGGTGGTAGAAAGCAAAGTCAAAGAGAGTTTGACAAGGCCATTCACATGAATGTAGAAGTGAATATCAATAGGGAAACAGTGTAATAGAGGATCTGGGAATGAGAAAAAGGTTCTCAAAGATGGTCTTTGTCTGATAAACAGAAACAATATCAGCTTCATATTTCTTTGGAATAATACAGAAATCATGCCTTTGATAGAAACATTGAACATTTTTCCAGAATGCTTTTTAGGAATGTAGTCATATGTTGCTGGATGTTACAAATGTTAGTAAATCTTTCTCATTTCTGGACATTTTTTTTATTTTGGAAACAACCAAAAATCACATTGAGTTAAATCTAGTGAATAAGGTAGATGGCCTATTTTTGTAATTCATTTCTGTGCCAGGAACTTGTGAAATCCTGATGCATGATGGGTAGTCTCATTATAATGGTGGTGAATCCACTTGTCAGGTCAGAGTTAAGATGTTTTTGTCCAATAAACAGATTTTCATAACAGTTTCTGCACTTCCAAATAAACATGTTGATTGACAGTTTGACATTATGCTAAGAATTTGGAGTAAAACTATCCTATGATAATCAATGAAACACACTATCATTGTCTTAAGCAAGACATGTGCTTTTTCAGTCAAACTGAATTCTTTGTTTCCCACTATTTGCACTGGCATTTTGTTTATGGGTCATATTAAAAATGCCATGTTTTAACACAGGTAATGACAGTGAATCATGAGTAAGTTGTAGGACAGAGTTATTCTTAAAGGTTTCTTTCAGATTTTTTAATTTCTTATAATATTAGTATTAATAGTTAACAAATAATTAATTGATAAAATAAAATAAATTGTATTCTTTTTGTACTGTCTCATTCCTAATAGCAGTTACACATGATATCACAAATTCAAATGTCCAGCATCCTAATGAATGCCAAGATGCAAACAAAAGAGTTAAAACTACCACACAGATACATTGTTTCTTGATAATGAATGGAAAGTTGAAAGTGCTTGAAATCAAGCCACTCTCACCAGAGAATTAGAAGCTGGATCAAGCATAGATTTATAAGTGACATAATTTTCTGAGATTTGAATAATTCTCATATATATATATATATATATATATATATATATATATATATATATATATGTATGTATATGTATGAACTGAACATTGCACTCCAGCATGAAACAATGTTTAATCTTATATTTACACATGCTATATCCCTGATGTTGAGTGCTCTTACCCATAAATAAGCATGCCTCAAAACTATATTTTATCTCTCTCTCTCTCTCTATATATATATATCTATATATATATATATATATATATATATATATATATGTGTGTGTGTGTGTGTGTGTGTGTGTGTGTGTGTGTGTGTATGTATGTATAATATACATACATATATCTGCTTAACCACTTGGAGAATGTCTTTCTACTAAATCAAACAACATGTGCATTGGTTATAAAAGCACTAAATTATCACACCAATTAACATGCCTTTTATATGATAATAGTTCATATCACCAACCAACACAACAATAAAACACATGAAATACAACAAATTCTTAACAATAACACAAAAATAACATATAAAGTGTAAAAATCAACTACAAATATTAGAAATATTAATTATAAAATGTTATAAAATTTTGGAAAAAACATATTAAATATATTTATAAATAAGATTAAAAAAAATGACACAATACCATGAATTTTCATGTGAAGATGTGACATTTTCATAAATTAACATCTCATGTGAAGATGGAATATTTGAAAAATGATGAAACTAACATAGCAGAAAAACAAAAATTCTTTGATAATGGCTTATGAAAGTTGAAATTACTCAGACATTGGACAATTTATATTTAAATATGCATTAGAAACCATGAAAATGGTAAAAAATATTGAATAAATAAAGAAATGCCTAACAAAGAACCACAAATGACAGAATCCTTATTCAAAATCCTTTAATATTTGCTGTTTCTGGTCCTAAATAGCATCCAATAATACCTGTTGTAAATAATTTATTCATCCATAAATGGACACTTTCATAAATTAACAATTCAAATTTTGAACATATTTTATTTTAAATGTCTCTTTTTTTCTTAATTTTTTCTGTATTTTTTTATATTTCTGCTTTTTCTTTATACATTTTCATTCAGATTATTTTTTGTCATTGATTTTCAGTCTTGATCTGTCGTTTTTTTTTCATTTTGCATTTTCAAAATAAGTTTTCATCATTTTTACATTCCTTTTTTTGTTTTATTTATTTTTTAATTTTATGCTTATTTTTTCTTTTGTTACAAATTTTTCTTTTTTAACTCTTTTTTTTAATACAGTTTTGATTGTTTTTTTTACTGGTTTCATTCTTCATCTTTTAATATTTATGATTCAATTTTTTCTTCTTTTTTTAATATTTCTTTAATGAAATTACATGAAATCTTTTTTTCCAAGCCTGTTGAAATTAACCATTTCATTTCAATTACTTTTAATTTTACACAGATTCAAATTTTGGAATCATTCAGTTGTTTCAATATATCTTGAGACACTGAATAAACAAAGAGATAATAAATTTAGCTCTTCAGCTCATTGAGTTCCTCAAAGCTAAATTAAATTTGGTCTGCATTTTTGTTTTAATGTTATGAACCTTCAGGATGTATGGAATCATGGCTCTCCACAATTTCCTTTTATTTATAATATGTGAACTGCCATGACTTTTTGGAAAAGACAGTGGAATTGTTTCTCAATGCTTTCTCCTGCTTTTGAATTGGAAGTAATTCTTCTCCTACATTGATTACCACTGAAGGCTACAAAGCCTTGTCTACCCTATTATTTAACTAATAGTTGGTGGAGGGAAGAAGATAGTCAACAGACATAAAAAGAGGTGAGACAGTAGAGAAACAGATAAAGGCAAGAAATAATTTCTTTTAAATGCTATATTTCTTCAGAATATAGGTGATCATGACTCTTCACGGTTTCCTTTTTCTTATTATCTGTTGGTTAACATAACAATTTTGGAAAGACAGAGTTATGGTTTCCTGTTGCTTTCTTTATAGTTTTTGAATTTAGAGTAGTATTTCTGGCTGCTACCAAGGCTACTGATCCCAGTCTACCTTGCTATTTCATCCATAGATGGAGAGAGAAAAGATGGATTCATGACATTCCCAAGGGCTTTTGTGTGAAAGTGAATATAACAGACTAGGCTGTGATTTGAACTTGGCTTGCCAGTTCCACTTTCTTCATGTATATCCATTGTGCTAACTCCAGGTACATGTATAACAAATGTTAATATGAAAACTCTCAAAAGTTTTGGGATAGATGCCTAGTGTATTCGTGGATCTCTTTAGCTTGACAAATTGCAGTATCTTAACATGGTACTGATTCCAAAATTGGTCGAAAGACCCCTGGGAAGATCTCAATAGCTGTTTACAGCTCCCTGATATTCATAGGTGTTGGGTCTTGAATGTGAACAGTCGACTTTCCTTTGTCTTCTTTTTTTTCTCACTTAGATATACATTGCCTACATCACATAAAATAATGTTACAAAAGAAAGTTACATCTTCCATTTTTTTATTGTTCATTTTGTTCCCATTTTCCTTAAGACATCCTCATTGCTCACATGTTCTGTCTATGGTATTCTCAGCTTTTTTTTTCTGTAGAACAACATCTCTGTTGCTTCATATTTCATCTTTACCTGCAACCGGTTATTTAGCACTCGTTGGCATACAGGAGGATTGGTACCACATCACAGCTCAGCATGCTTTTCTTTGTTTCTAACAAAATATTCCTGTTTCTAATGGACTTTTTTGATTTCGGTGTCACTTTGTTCATCATCTGTTATTCATCTGTTATAATGATGCTATGAATTTATATGAAAAAAAGATTTTATTAAAAAAAATTACAAGAAACTTTTGCATCAACCTTATATGATGGAATGCACAATTTATCTGGAAAATGGCAAAAGGTAATAGAACGAGAACAAAGGAAAATATGGAAAATAATTTCCTGACTGAATAGCAATACTATGAATTTACAGTGATAAATGATTCTGTGAAAAATTCTGAACATTTTTGCATCAACTCCATTGAGTGACTGATTTGTATTTTATGGTTTATCAACCCTTTATGGATTTTTTAAAGCTGAAACATATTTTAGACTGTAAGAATGACTCTTTTTTGTGAGTGAATATTGCATTAACAATTTTTTTGGAGATGATTTTTCCAGATACACTATTTAACCCATAGCTGGTGAAAGGAGAGATTGATTCATACCTTTCCCAAGAGTATTTGTGTATAAGTGAATGTAATGAACTCGACTGGAATTTGAACTTGGTTCACCAATTTCTCATTTCAAACCACCACCCATTATACCAACTGTATATCCTTTACAGAAATAAAAGATTTTGTGAAAAATAATGGAAATTTTTGCATCAACCCCATGCATTACTTTTATGTTTGCAGCTTATCAAACCTTTGTGGGTTATTTAAGCCCAGAACTTATTTTGGATTTTTAAAGAATTAATGGATATATTTTTATTCCAACATTACTTCAAATATTCACTGTAATAACATTTGAAGGAATAAAAAATATTTTGGATTATAGAAATATTTTTTTTTGTGAGTGAATATTGCATTAAATTTTTTTTTGAGAATAACAATGTTGTGCTATTTAACCCCTAGTTTGGAGAAAAAGAGATAGATTCATATCTTCCCCAAGGGTATTTGGGCATAAGTGAATGTCAGAAACTTGATAGGGATTTGAACTCAGCACTTGAATTTTTAATTCTGAGCCATTATCCATTACACCGCCTGCACATCCTTGCATCAACTTCATCTAAGTTGTCTGTGTTTCAGTCTGTAATTGCTAATCGTCTTACACTTTTGTAGCCAAGTCGTAAGAGATGAATGCAATGAAATGCTTTGTGCAAGTCTGATCCTTTGTCTAATATTAAATCAGAATCTCAGAGATTACTCATCAAATGCTGATAGCTTCCAGTTCATACTAAGATGAATGCACAGTGTAAATAATCGCCTTAGCAAACACACTGAAAATCTCATTCTGCAACTTGCAGAAATTTGATTCTATTTTGAGCAACGTCTTTAATCTGAAGATACTTCTTGCCAAATATTTAATGATCACCAAAACAAATTTGAAAGCTAAACTTTTGTTTACAATGATGACGCTATCTTAAATAAGTGCCATTACTATTAATTTTTGACCAATTTCTCTTTCATCTTATTTCTGTCGCTTGTTTATATCTTATAAGTCGTAGACATAAATGTCTTAAATTTCCTGAACTTTTGGGGAGGAAGCATTATCATTATTATTCATATTGGCTTGCCTTTCATCTTATTTTTATTGATTGTTTACACCTTGTAGAAAAAGGCATAATAGTCTTAAGATGTCTGCATTTTTATGAACTTTTGTCACTATTAATTTTTGACCAATTTATTTTTTATTTTTTTTAGATTATGATTTTGGTAGCAATTATTACTGAGAGATTAGACTAAAAATTAAACTAAGTTCAAAAATCTAAATGCAGTATCAATTGTCATCTGTCTTCTTAATTCCTCTTCATTTATTGTTCTCTCTCCTTAATAATTTTTTTTCAGATTCTTTCATGCTCAGTAACCCATTTCATCTTTGTCGCTTCATCACCTTGCTTGGGGTTAAATGATTTTTTTTAAAAAAGTAATAATAATATTAGTATTCATAGGAGTTTTTTTAATCAGTTCACCTCAAGCAAGACAATAATGTCACTAAGATGTAAGGAGCTATTGGGAATGAAAAAGAATGAGAAGACTTTAGAAGGAACTGGAAACCTAATCCTAAACAGGAAACTTCTAGTTCAGTTCAAAAGATTGTGGAGGTGTTTTCTCAAACAGGAGAGAGGAATACAATTACAAGCAATATTGATTAATTAACAACACCACTTTTTTATTGCCTTAGCAAACTAAATGAAAAACACAAGAGTAGGTGAACAAAGTGTCTATGCAGATATGTCCTTATTTAGATGTTTCTTTTTATTATTTCTCACCCAATACAAGGCCCAAGAAGCACTAAAGGTAAAGACTTAATAAATGAAGGTGTTGTAAGAGAATATAAAGGGAGCAAGAGGTGTATATTATTAGTATATGTAGGATAAATAATACTTGACTCTAGACTTGGAAAGGTTAAGATTGTATTGGTCATGGAAGCATCCTCTCGGGAATCCAGGGAAGAAGCTGTTTGAGTGGAACTCTTCCTTCACTAAAGTAATATGAAAGGAATGAAGATGAGTTGACTTTGTGTACATGGCCTGGTGGGTCCTTGCTATGAAAGTCAGAACTGGTGGCGCCAAAGATTGTAGCCTGCCCAAACATCTGCCATGAAAATAGGGATAGAGTAGCGAGAGGCTAGCAACATATGTATACACAGGTGCAAATTCTATTAAAGTGGTTGAGAGTATGACATTTGAGAAGAATTCCTTGTTGTTTTGGTAGTGTTATCAGCTTAGGTCATTTGCATATGTTGTTCAATGCAACGTGTGGCTCACTGGAGACTATGAAGTATTCTGGAGAAGATAGGCAACTCATCATATTTTTGGGTATCCTGTGGCTAAAAGAGAGACACTTATGGGGAATGAAGCTTACTTTTTATTATCACATTGATGTTGCCTGTCTATGTCACAGAGGGCAACAAGCAGCAACAAAAACAAGATGAAAGAAACACTCTTAATAAAATTAATATCTGACAATTCTTATTCTAATAATAAACTAATAATAAAATGATATTCTGAATAGTTTCTTTGAAAAGAAACTGAAATTAAAATGAAAGAAATATTAGTAAAAAATTTAATAATGACTGACAATGCATCATGTAATGATAAAATAATAATTGAATAACAGTCTGAATAGTTGCAATGAAAAGCAATTGAAATTAAGAAAGCAATAGAAGTCTAAAAATAATTATGATTGACTATGCTTCATATAATGATAAAATAATAATAAATGAATGACATCTGAATAGTTGCAATGAAAAGTAATAGAAATTAATATGGAAGTAATACTAGACAAAAAATAATAATGGCTGATAATACTTCATCTAATGATAAAATATTAATAATAATAGAATGACATCTGATAGCCGCAATGAAAAGCAACTGAAATTTACATGAAAGAAATACCAATTAAAAATGGCTGACAATCAAATAATAAAATAATAATAGAATGACAATCTGGATAATTGCAATGAAAAGATATTGAAATTAAGATGAAAGCAATAGTAGTCTAAAAATAATGATTGACTGTGTGTCATCTAATGATAAAATAATGTTATATTCTGTGCTAATAGGAATAATTACTTGAAAAACAAAGTGGATAAAATAAGTAAAGGTTTATTGTAAAAAACCAGTACAATAAGAATAAAGGTAACAGTTATACACAAGGTCGTCGCTAGTCAATCCAGTAGTGAGTGCTACTATTGGAAGGTCGATAAATCTTG
Organism: Acanthosepion esculentum; assembly: GCA_964036315.1. Classification (NCBI taxonomy): domain Eukaryota; kingdom Metazoa; phylum Mollusca; class Cephalopoda; order Sepiida; family Sepiidae; genus Acanthosepion; species Acanthosepion esculentum. The sequence goes on from OZ038479.1 coordinate 94,330,684, forward strand.
CATAAGTCTGAGTCAACAGATTCCAGCTATTCTCTGTAGTCTGTTGACTTACAGAAACTTATAGGTAGTTACTACCTATAGTGTAGTCACTCATGAGGGTGACAAGTTATTCCATTACATCAAATAATAATAATAGGATGACAGTCTGTATAGTTGCAATGAAAAGCAACTAGAAATTTAGACCAGACTATTATGCACAATAAAAATAAGATGAAAGAAAAAGTAGTCAAAAATGCTTAAGAAGGGTGTTATAATATTTTACACCTTTATCCAAATTGTATTCTTTTTGTAAGATTAGTTATTTTCATTTTAGCTGTTTTTCTCACAATATTTTTGCTATTCTATTATCCAGCTGTCTCCAAGTGAGTATTTTACCAGAAGATGCATGCCTTTTAAGAAAGCTGGTAAAGTATTCAGTCAAAACATTGTGTTAAATTCAGAGCTGAAGAAACTTGCTGAATGACAAAACATACCTCCTGTTAGTGCTTATTGCATACAACTGAAAATTCAATTTCACTTTCAGATAAATAAAAAGCATCATTAGTTAACCAAATGTCTTCCATTGAAATATATTGTACAATTGTGCTCTTGTGGAAAGGGTCTATTTTGGACTGTTCAATCAGTAGAAGAAAAAAAAGAGAAAATTGCAAGAATTAAAACTCAAATTCAATTTCCTGGGGCGAACATGTTCCATAGGATCCATTGTCAATGGAGATTGGTTTCAATCCAGTCCATTTCTTATAGTTTGGTATAGGGCCAATAACCGAGCTGTAGATTTTGCTTGAAGCATTTGTTATATCCCCTGTGGTTCCAAAAGTCTGTAGAATTGGCTTTGTTGAAGCAGGAAGAAATAAGTTGGTTGGAGAGATAAGGGAATTGTAAAATGGAGAGTTATATTGTTCTGGAAAAAAGAAAGAAACAAAGATACAAATAAAGTAAATAAAAAAAGAATGTAAGTAAAATATTTTTTTAAAAAATCACTAAGGAAGAATGGGATAAAAAGTTAGTAAAAAGAAACCCCTTGAAGATGGCAATATTGATTATCAATTTCTAGGTGATCTTCCCTCTCAACATGGATAACTTACACTATGGGGGCCCAACACTAAGAAATGAAATGGATGGGGTCGTAGGTCAGATGGATGATAAGACTACAACCAATGTTCAGGTGGCTGAAGTTACAAAGAATCCCAAGGAAGCTTGAAGCCCTTGAAATGGAGCCAGTAAATGCTTCTTCATGCTGCAACAAGCTAGATCTGAAAACCATTCTTTCAACTTGATACTGAAAAACGTATCTATTCTTCCCTACTATCAACACTCCCTCCTCTCTCAGGAATCGTTTCTGCCCTCTGGAGGGAAATGCTGGCGTGACCTCTGGGCAATAGATGCTTTGGCCGATGAGTTATTGCTCTCTCTCTCCCCCACCTGTACATACACGTGAACACTCACATGCCAGTCGACTCATTTTTCACAAGCCTAACCCTTTTAAAAGAGAAGTTAAAGAAACAGAGAATTCTAAAGTACAAGGAAGAGAAAGAAAGTGCATGGAGACAAGGGAGATATCTGGAGAGACGTATTGGGTGCTGTTTATAACTGAAACAAATCTTGCCCATTCCCTGGGATAATACAAAAGTAGAGAATGAAAACGTTCTGACCTGTTCTACAGTAATAAGCTTTCATGACCTGTAGGGGTCGTTGCAGGATAGGAGTGGTTCAAATGTCAGTGCATCAGGCAATGGTAGGAATAAAAAAAAAAAACGATGCTGGATTTGCAATGATACAGTGTTTGGGGAATTCAGGCAGAAGAGTGTTCCTTACCATTTCCTTGATGTTGCCATCTTAAAAATCTCCCTGCCCCTGCTCATTCTTAAATCTGCCACAAATCCTATATTCGGCCTTCACTATTGAGTTTTTGAACTGGAAAGGAGGATTTACTGTGGTTCGCTATATTGCATATGCTGTGTATATAAAATCAGTCTGCACACACACATACATGCATATATATATATATATATATATATATATATATATATATATATATATATGTGTGTACAAATTTGTTAAATCCAACCAAAAACACACATGTGTGGTGTGGACACAGAAAAGCATACAAATGCATACAGGATAGTCCAAACGCCTGGATGTATAGGTAATTTAATAGGAGAAAAACATAATGGTCAGCTACTCATTTCTGAGCATACCCCCGAGATGGGCAGGTGGCACATTTGTGTTTGTTCTGTGATTTATACTGCGACTATGCTGAGAGGACCTTAGTTACAGTTTCTGGGTGAGAGCATATATTTGAAAGATAAATAATAGATGAAGAAATTGACTATTCTGATCTGAACCAATAGCAAAAAAAAAAAAAAAAAAATACAAATTTGAAATACATCCTCATCCATAAAAAATGTTACATTACTATAATAAATAAATAAGAAAAGGATAAAAGAATAACATTATCGGCACATATTGTTAAAAATGTTTGAATAGGGAAAATTATATATATATATATATATATATATATATATTGTCATCCACAGACAGACTATTTCATTGTTTCACAGCTCATCAATGTGGCTAGACATCCGATTGCTTCAAGCCAAGATCGAAACCTGACTGATTAGGCAAGAGTCAGAGATTTCCCCCTAAGTCATCGGCGCACAGTTGAAAGAAAGGCTAATTTTTACATACTTACTCTGCGAATAAACATGCCAATAACTGACAGTGTTCAATTCAGGGAAGGGAAGAGCCTTGTAATATTAGTAAAAATAGTCATTGTTTACAAATTCGCACTTATCTTCCAAGAGTGCACAACCAAATTTAAGTTTTTCAGGTGAGTATATATTGTCTAAGTAAGTAGCCAGGATGATATTCACCCACAATTTTATTAAATTTAATTGATCCTATTTCCACATTATTAATTGTAATTAGTCTGTTAATTTGTTTCTTAAGAAGGTTAGTAATATTTTTCTTTACTTTTTTAAATTTGTCTCTATTACTTAGGATGAAATCAAGTTTTTTGTTATAGTCCATCTTATTTAAAATAACAAAATTATTAAACTTATCACTCTTCCTAATTATAATATTCTTCTTTTCTTTAAGTTCTTTATATGTTTTTTAATTCTTTATTTAAAAGTTGAGCAATGTTTTTAATTCAGTTTGTTATCTTGCAATTCTAAGAATTGCTTATGCAACATTTCTGCCTTTTGTAGACAATTATCAAAAGTAAAGATGGCAATTTGGTCAAAAGTTGAATAATTCCATTTGCTGTTTAGTGAGTTGGTATCCAAATAATTAGTAAAGTTATCAGTAGAATTAGAGAGATATATTTTGTATTTATATAAATTATTCAACATTTTATGAATTATTATTTTATGTTTGATATATTCCTTCTTTTGATCTCTCTTTCTATGAGAGAAAGTCAAAATTCTGTTGTGTTATTGTCCTTATTTGATGTCCTATTATAGAAAGAAAAATCAAAACATTGAAGGATAAGATCAAATATTTCCAAGTGGAAATAAATAAAACTGATGACAAGCTGACGTCTTCTACTAGTTCTGAAAGCTAGCATGAAATCCTATTTCTGATATAAAGAATATATGTGTGTGTGTGTGTGTACATTTATAGTGAATGTAATGAGAATGAAAATAATATATAAATTTTTACATTCACAGCATTAATTCAAATGAGGGCTCAATACTGATAGTCAAGCAATAATAACATAAATTCTAATATACCCCAAGTAACAAAGCTATGTAATTGTAGAATCCCCAATCAATGTCCATTATCAAACAGGTGCTTAACAAAATCCATTGTATATATGCGCTATATCTCATCAAATGAGAAGCCCACACATATTAAATTGTATGTGGGATCAACTAGAAGACCTTTTAAGGATTGATATTTCAATCACATATCCTCCTTTACAAATGCAGGCAAGCACAATATGACATCACTTTCTAAATATTTTTGGAAACTGAAGGAGGAAGGAAAAACATCTAAGGTTAAATGGAAAAACCTAAAACAACCCAGAACTTGCAAATCTTTGAATAAACCTTGTTTTTTGTTTGCAGGAAAAAATATGTATTATTGAACTTTTGAACAACACCCAGTTATTAAATCAAAGATATGAAACTACCATTTTTTGTAGGCAGATTAACGGTCTAACATTACAATCTTGCTAAATTTTAAATCCATAACTCTAAACATTAAAAAATAAAACTCTTTCATATACTTTCTACCCTCTTATATACCTCTCCACTAATCTATCTTAGATTATGATTCTTAAAATGTTTTCTGTGCATATATAATAATAGTTATACTTTCAGATAAATTGATTTACACCCATACTTATTCTACAAAATTATACACTTCGACAATAGGTTAAAATTTGCTTATAAAGTTATATTAATACCCCATACATTTATATACCTTTCTACTTATATCTTAATTTCTAAATTAAAACTTATTGTTTCTAAAAAGAAAAAACTTCGAATAACTTATGTATTCAACATACCAAGAAGAAATTTTCACCTCTTAATTTATTAATTTACAAAACACTTTCATTGATTATAAAACTATTAGTTATAACTCCTAACTAAATATATGCAATTCAGCTCTGGCTTAGTTTTTAAAATAACCAAAAACATTTCCAATTACTACCATAACTACTGTTTGAATTTATCCCTCCTTCCTCTTTCATCATATTACTATCTTCTATTCTCACCTTTCCTCCCCCACCCCTCACTCTTAGAAGGCTTGGAAATGCCGTGCCTAAACCCTTGACCGTTATTGCCAAGAAGAACTTTTTCAAGTCTAGCCATCACTTTAACATCTCAAACATCCTTCACCAAACTGCTATCAACAAGCATTGTTGTTTCACTCCATCACCTTTTTTGCCTTTATGTATTTTCTTTTCAAACAAATGGAAAACAGGAAGTGATGTTTCACCTGCAGCTTGCTTACAAACAGAATTGTTCAGAACCATTTTGGTTCTCACCAGTTGAAGTGCAATTAAATGCACCAAACCAAAGTTGCATCTTTGTAGTGAGTAAATTATTTTTGTCTATTTGAAAAAATTATAATATATATATATATATATATATATATATATATATATATATATTTATGTATATATATATATACTTATGTATATATATATATATTTATGTATCTATGTATATATATATATATATATATATATATATACAACTACATGGTTGGTACACATGGAATAAAATTTCAATAATCAAAAACACTATTCTTAAAAGAGTGCTCAATACTGAGTAGAGCTAATAATATTTATTCCAATTTATAACATGCAAATTATAAGAATAAGATGAGATAATAATCAATAAATTTTTTATTTTCTATTCAACATCATCACTTGATAAGACACCAGAAGTGTTGAAAAAAAATTCCAACTTTTTTATTTATCTTATAACATGCATGTCATCAATTTGAATGCTGTAATATATATATATATATATATATATATATATATATATATATATATATATATATATATATAATAATATGTAATAGATAGATAGATAGATAGATATATATATATATATATATATATATATATATATATATTACACCAAAAATCCAAAATTACCTCATATGGTTATAGTCTATTTCAGATTGGCATAACAATGCCAATCTTCATCAGCCCTGAATGCCTTTTGTGGATCTGTTTTAATATCTGATATTACTAGGATCCACCTGGATTATATACCAACAGATTTATTACCTATATATATATATATATATATATATATATATATATATATATATATATATATATATATATGTATATATATATATATATATATATATATATATATATACTGCCAGATAATTGCATGTTTTGGTGCACATGAAAATGGTAGTCAAGAAAAGAAATAAAATTCATGCTCTGGGTTAAGATGTTGAGTTTATGTCTATTTTACATCCCTTAGTGGATGAATTAATTAATTATGTAAAGTATGTATTTTCAGATTGATATATCATGGCAGATAAATCAAAGAGTGTTTAACCTATTCATTGATCTCAGGATGGGAAGCAGGATTGTTGTCTTCTATGAGTAGAGATTCATTTGGGATATTGTATGGAATGCTTAACTAATCATTGCCTATCTCTTCATATCTATGTTTGCAAATGCGCAAGGTATAGTCTGGGAAAAGATTAAACAGACTTATGCCCTCATTTCCTCCTGATGAGGTTTCAGTTCCTGTATTGGGGACCTTGCCAGAAATATAAGATTTTGGAGATGGATACATTTCATCTATTAGATTGATACATTCAGTGTATTTTGTATGCTGCTGTGACAAAGCAGGCATGCAGTTTCTTATTAGATAGGTAAACGATTTCTTGGAGTTGTTTGATGACATCTGTGCTATCATTGTATCCTTCACCAGAACGAAAGCCAAACTGTGTTGTGAGGAGTTGACTTTCATAATACGATGCAAAATGTATACAAATAAAAATTAAAATAAGGCCAAATACCTCTGAAAAGACCCTGGTTCAGAATTTGCATGATCATCTATGATCACAGAGAAATAATTATTTTCCATATACCCACCATGTGACCTGCCATGACATATACAGTTTGGAAATTTTGAGTATATCATTTATTTTCTCTTTGAGCTACATGTGTTATCCATTTTAGGTGTTGCTGCTGTTGGTAATCCTCAAACAATTTGATAATGTGCACTAACATCCACTATTCATTGCACTGCATAAAATTTGATTAACAATTTGTATCTAGTCTCTTTGGGCTGTTTTATTGGTTAGTGTATATATATATATATATATATATACAAGTGTGGGATTGGTATATACGGAGTAAATTACAATAACCAACAATTATTATTCTTTAAAGAGTGCTCAATACAGAGTAGAGCAGATATAATCATTCATTTAAATATTATAACATAAATATGTTATAAAATCACTACAAAAATAGCCATTTTGTTTCAACACTTCTGGTGTCTTATCAAGTGATCACTTGATAAGACACCAGAAGTGTTGAAACAAAATGGCTATTTTTGTAGTGATTTTATAACATATTTATGTTATAATATTTAAATGAATGATTATATATATATATATATATATATATATATATATATATATATATATATATTCATTGATTGAAAGAATTTCTTTAAGATAATAATAACTTACTGATACAGGTCCCATTAATTAATCCATAGTTGGGGAGAGAATGTGTGGATTTCATTTTTTTCCCAAGAGGATTTGGACACAAGTGAATATAACAAACTTGACTGGAATTGGAACTTAGCCACCCTGACTTCCATTAATGCATTTGGTCATCTTGCATGAAAACAAAAATCCAACAAGCATGCAAAACATGTACTTTATCTGTAACAACCAAGAACTGACATGGCATAACAGTGTGAAACCAAAAAAACAAATGGCAATAAACTGGGATGCTTTTTGACTGCACCTCACATGTGAGGGCAGGGAGATGAAATACTACAAATGCTGGTTACAATTTTACATTGAACAATATTAAAGATACATGGACACTTAATTTTGCATTTAAATTTTCTATCTAGATGACTTCATTCAACTTTCTACCACTTTTGTTTTATTGCTATAGTTTTTAAATACCCTACAGTATAGTAGTAGCAGTAGTTTTGTTTCTCACATAATCAAAAGCATTCTCAACATTCATCAGTAAAAACCATATCTCTTTCACATCAAGTATTTTTCTTCATTTGTAATGAAATTATACACCATTCACTGCCATGTAGGAAGGAAGTCTACCGTTTCTTTCAGGTACCATATCCACTCAGAATATGGATATGGGTGAACATGGTTCTTTTCAACTTGATTTTCACATCTCCAATTCAAAGTTCACATAATGGGTTCTTCCCGTTACTGACAAATATACATTCTGTAGATTTATAATTAATGGTTAGTCTTTTTTTCCTGCTTTCCTTAACGATCTTGTTCTTGTTTTCTTCCTGAATCAGCCATCAATACAGTGTCATCTGCATATGTTATGCTGTTACAATTTTGCCAACCGATAATATATCCTGCGAAGACTTCTAGTTATCTTAGGATTACCTCATAGTGTAGATTAAGTAAATCTGGTGAGAAGATGCATCCTTGTTTTATGTCCCTTTGCAGGTGGTTTTCTCAGAGTATATATTCTGGATTATCCTAATCGTCATCAGTTCCATGATCAGACATGGTTGTAGGTTCCCTTAGCAGCGGAGCGTTTAACAAACTCTCTTTACATATTTCAATTGCATGCCAGTGTCTGAGTATCTGGGAATGATGCTCCAGTCAGCTCAGTGATGTTTTCAACATATTTTTCCTCTCATTTGCCTCTTCCCCGTTTGTCTAAGGCAGTGGTTCCCAGCCACCGTGCCGCGGCACATTAGTGTGCTGCGGAATGATTACTGGTGTGCCGCGAAGAGATAATACCTAGAAGCCATTTAATTTCATTTTGTTTAATAAAGACATTCAATTTCTTAATCATGATGACACCACTCAATTCAAAATCGCCGAATTTCTAGATTTATCAATCATCAACCTTTTCAATTTTGAGTTATGTGAAGAGGAAGAATTAGCAAGCCTTTCCAGTGATCGTGGTCTCAAATTGAAGTACGCACAACTGCCATTCGACGCCTTTTGGATTTCTGTTATGGAAGAGTATCCAACTCTAAGTAAAAAAGCCATCAAAATTTTACTGCAATTCTCAACTTCGTACCTATGTGAACTGAGATTTTCTAACCTCAACAACATTAAAAATAAAAATTGTGAAAGGCTTAAAAATATTGAAGAAGAGTTAAGAGTGTGTCTCTCTCACATTCGCCCAAATATTGCAGCAGTAGTCAAGAAGCACCAGGCACAACTGTCGCACTGACATTCACCATTATTATTTTATACCCGATATTGAATACAGGATATGTTGATTTATGGGAATAAAAACTCTTCTTATATAATATTCTTTGTTTCTTATTATTTTATTGCAAAAAGGCTTTATGAATGGAAAATATTCATTTTTTGTGATAGGTGTGCCGTGAAAATTTAAAGAACTCAATAGTGTGCCGCCATGTAAAAAAGGTTGGGAACCACTGCTCTAAGGTCTTACCTTGTAGGATTGTAGTGGAATGATTGCTGATACTTATGACATGGCTGTACAATATCAATTTCCTCTTCTTGATGGTGGTTATGATGTCTGCCAATGAGCTTTTTTTTGCTTGATAATGTCTTGGGCTATGCCATTTGTGATGCAGTCTCTGTAGGAGGAACCTAGTATGGTTCTGTAGTAACTCATTTCTAATGCTGGGATTCCTTCTAAGAATTCTGCTGTGAATATCCAAGAATCATAGGTATACAGGAAAGCCAACAAATACAAATGTTTGATCTTTGATTCCAGGCAGACGGTCTTGTCTTTCCAGATGGTTCTTAGTTTTTTGACAGCTGCTATTGTTTGTGGTTCATCATAATTTGAATTAAATTATTCTATACTAATATCATTCCTAAGTAATTATTTGAATGATATTATTCTATTATTATAAAATATTTCCCATTTCTAATGATATTATTATAATATATATCCTAAATCAGTTGCTAGGCCTGCTGCTAGGAAAGTTGGTTTACTGTCATACCAGACATTTTTTTCTCATAAGAATCCATCTTGCACATTTATAAATCCACCATTCATCTGTGCATTGGATACTGCTGCCATATCTTGTCTGGTGCTTCTACTATATATCTCAATATTCTTGACAAAATTCAAAGAAGTGTCTGTAATATAATCAATCTTGATCTGTCATCACTTTCCCACTACCATGACATAGATTCCCTCTCTCTTTTCTACAAATGTTTTCAAGGAAATTGTTTTGATCAGCTTTCCTCCTTAATGCCTTGACTGCATTAATTTAAGGGTATTACTAGATTGGCAGTTCAGTCTCACTATTTTACTGTTGAACTATCTAGATGCAACCATATGTTCTATTCTAATAGTTTCTTTTCTTGCATTTCTTGCCTATGGAACTAACTTCCTGTTTCTTACTTCCTTGCCACCTACAATCTTCAAAAATTCAAATGCAATGTCAATTTCCATCATCCATCTTCCTGAACTCTTTTTCTCTTCACTAAAGTTTTCTGATTCTTTTTCCCTCCTAGTAACTCACTTGTATCTTAGTGGCATTATCACCTTGCTTGGAGTGAAATGATTAAACAAAATAATTTTTATTCTAATATAATTCTATTATTCTAATTTCCCAAATAATTATTATTCAAATGATATTAACATATTATTCTATTATCTTTTCCGAATAAATCAAACACTGTAACATCAAATATGAAGTTGGGCTTTGCACTGCACTGTTAAGAGATCAAAATGTGCAGGATTACTTTTTCAGCTTCTAATTGTTTTTTGTTTTTTTTTACATTACATCAATTTATCTTTTTCTCCTATCTTTATTACCTTTACAGTTAAAAGTGATTAAGAATTACTTGACAAGAAAATATCAATTAACAAGAATGCAAAAGATTTATATGTAATGATGCATTGCTGCATGTATGTATAGATAAATATGAAAAGACTGAAACAGATAGATAGATAGATAGATAGATAGATAGATAGATAGATAGATATTAAAATACTGACACAGACAGAAATAGATAGATATGAAAAGATAGAGGTAGACATAGCTAGATAGTTAGCTAGCTAGATAGAGAGATAAATATGAGAAGACAGAGATATAAGAACAGATAGATATGAAAAGACTGAGATAGACATTATATGGAAAGAGATAGATAGATAGATATGAAAAGAGATAGATAGACAGACAGACAGATAGATAGATAGATATGAACAGATTGAGATAGACATATATGGTAAGAGATAGATAAATAATGATCATTAATATGAGCTGGGAAAGAAACAACTAGTGAAGTGTGCCTTTGCATTTGTGATGACTATAGCTATTAGATAGCTTTTGTAGTCCACTCACCAGTATAGTGATCACAATACTCACTGGGTACACAAGCACTACTGCCTTATTTTGAAATAATCTCAATTTAATAAATTTGTATATACATCTGTGAGACTCTGTGTGTGTGTGTGTGTGTGTACTTGCATAAATTTTACAAGATTTTGTATCTGTATTTATGAGTGTGTATATGTGTTTCATAGAACTGTATAATTATGAGCATATATGTGTGTGCATGAGTTACATAGAACTGAGAACTTTTATTTCTAAGTGTATCTGTAAAATTTATAGAATTGTGCAATTGCGCCTATGAACTGCATCTGTTTTTAAAATGTTACATCAGTTGGTCAAAGCTCACAAAATAAATACAAAATATGATAATAAATTTTTGCAGTCAAAAACATCACTGCAACTATAATCAAGCTGTGTTTTTGAAACAATTTCTAAATTCTTGACTGTAATGAATACGGGAAAGAAAGAAAGACAGAAAGAAAGAAAGAGAGAAAGAAAGAAAACTAGTGCAAATGAAACATAAAAGTGGAATTTATTTTATGTTACAGAGAAAATAAATTAAAGTCCACTTATAGAAATACATTTGAAAAAAAGAAAAGAAAATGGTTGCAGAAATTAGAATGAAAGGAGAAACAGAACATAAAGAGGAATAATAAAATAAAGGGTAAATCAAGGAAAGAAAAGAGGTAAGAAAAGACAATGAGGAACTGGAATGAAGAAATAGTATTGAAGAAAAATAAAGAATGAAAAAGTGAAAGAAGAATGAAAAGAGAGAAAAAATATGACTATGAAATAAAAAATATTCAAAGAGAAAAAGTTGAATAAAAATAAAACGGATAAGAAGATGAGGATAAAAAATATAAGAAAGAAAGAAAAAGAATAGCGAAAATTAAAACGTCAAGAAAATATAAAAGAAAAAGAAAAGGCATGATACCATTTTTTATGTGACATGTCTCTTTAGGACATAGATGATCATGGTTCTCCACAACTTCCTGTCCCTTGTAGCTTTAAGCAACTTTAAACTCTTTACTATCACTCTATATCCTCACTCTGCCATCCATTCACACAAACCCATTATGTCAGCTATTTGCTGTTTACCTTTGCCTCTCTTGCTATCATTATGTCCTGTGAGTATTAAATTCTCCAAACCCCTTTCATCATTTTGTCCAGAAATTTCAACTCTCTCTTTTCATTTGTAATTACAAGTGTGCTTACTTCTCTTATTTTCCTGAAAATGTCATCATTGCTCTCCTGCTCCTATTCTCAGTATCCATCTGTAGAATCATATCTACAACAAGTTTTTCCTTCATTTAGTTGTCTAGCATTCACTGCCATACAGCAGGATAGATATAAACCATCTACCACCCATCTATGCATTGAATACACTTGTCATATCTGGTCTGGTTCTCCTGCTATACATCTCGAGATTCTTGACAAAATCCAAAGAAGTATCTGTAATGTAATCAATCCTGACCAGTCATCTTGACTTCAGTCACATTCTCACCAATGTGACGTGACTTCCCGCTGCCTTTTCTACAAATATTTTCACGGCAATTTCTTTGTATTGTGGTAGGATCCACCTAATTTGCATAGTGGAGTACCGACGATATAAATATGGTTGGTACCGGGAAGACAGGGAGGCGAATCAAGAGATTCACTAGAGACTCTGCCCGACTGCAACTCAGACAACACATTCTCCAGGAACGGTCTTCCCAGAAATATACAAAAGACTATATGTAAATATTGTGTACACTTTCTTGTTTCAATACATTTTATTCTAAGTACATTTTGTGTTTGCATTATTATTCCATGCATTAGTCAAGTTTCAACACTTTGACAGCATGAATTTAAGCATGCAACTAGATTGGCATCTGGGTCCCACTCTTTTACTGTTGAAATAGCTAAATGCAACTGCCACTTCTACTCCAACAGTTTCTTTTCTCGCACTTCCCACCTGTGAACTCCCTTCCATTTACTTCCTTCTCTGATAACTACAATCTTTTAAAATTTAAATTCTCCATCTTCTATCTTCTTGAATCCTATTCATCTTTTGTCCTTTCCTCAATCCTCCCTGTTATCAGTTCTGTCCTTCACTTTCACTCTCTGTAACCCCCTTCATGCTAGTGGCCTTCCCACCTTACTTGGGGTGAAAGGATTATAAAAAATTTTAAAAAGATAGACGTTCAGCACACTTCTCTTTATTTCTAATAAATATTTCCTGTCTCTTAATATTTTGCTTAGTTTCTGGAAGACATTTTTCACAATTCCAATGTGCCTTCAGATCTCAGTGTCACATTATCCATCATCTGTTAGTATGTCACCCAGATAGTTAAATTGCTTTACCTGTTTGATTTTAACATTTTCAATACATAGCTTTTGTACTTTTCTGTAATCATGTGTTCTGTCCTCTAACATTAAATAGTCCTTTTTTCTTGCTTTCTATTTTCAACTTGTCTAATACCATCAATTTATCTTCTGAGTCTGCCAACAATACAGTATCATTTGTACATTTTGTGTTGTTAGATTATATCTACTGATAATAATTCCAGGTTCTTCTTGTTCTTTTAGGAACTTTACACAATCTATATAATCTTTTCCTCGACAATGCATTTACAAATATAGATGTGAAGAGATGGGCACTGATCCTTTAAACATTCCATACCACATCCCAAATGAAGCTACCAATAGCAGACAACAATCCTGCTTTCCCTCCCAAGGCCAATTTACTGAAGATGTGGGAGACTATACCAATGACATAGGTATTCATAATTGAGATAACAATGATCTTGAACAGGAAATCACCATCCTCTACAAAGTATTCCAAGTAATAGGGTTCAAGATAAACCTTTCCAAAACACAAACTATGATCTGGAATTGGGATGAAAGAAGGGATGACATCTACCCTGAATCCATTATAAGAGTTCAGGAGGTGGATTTAGCAAATATTAAACACTTTAAATATGTTGGTGAATGGGTCAGTTATAACAAATTTAGCATAGGAGGTAAGGAAATTGAATACAGAATAGGCTGCACTGGAGGGAGATCTTCCCAAAACCACAAATTGTCAACTGCTACAAAACCAAAACATTAACCTGAAAACTTGAGTTATATTCTTAAATAGCGTCATCAGATCAAGACTTTCATATGGATGCTATGTATGGTGCCAAACCCGTTCAGAAATATCTAAACTCTCAACTGTATACAACTGCTTTCTAAGATCAATGGCTAAAAATGGCATTGAATAAACTGTACTAGATAATAGAAATGACATTAGCTGTAAACTTTCAACAGCAGCTACAACTAAAATGGATATCACATGTAACTCAAAGAGAAAATAATGATATAATCAATATGTTGACAGTCATATAGGAATAAAATATCGCTGCCGACACTGGAGTTTGAACACAGATCACCAGAGAGCAAACACAGGAGATCCCATTTTTGAATAAGTAGATCATGTGATAGTAAAGGAAATATATATATATGGGAATTAGTGTGACATCTAAATGATCACTCTTTCTATTCTATCCACTGTTACTATACAGATCGCTATTCTCTATACTATTCCCTATACTATTTCTCTATACTGATCATTATTCAGTAGTTACTATTTGAGTGAGTATTATCCAGCAAGTACTATTAGTGCTAGTGTTATTCGAAGACATCTGACATCGGTATTGCTCAACAGCATTACTATAGTGGTATCTGCGATTACAAAGTCTCTACTACAACAAGCATTACAAAAGTGACAACGAGTATTTGTTGACATCACAAAAGTTGCAACGAATGTTCATTGATATCGCCAAATTGAGATTCCACACTGTTTCAAATAATATGTTAGGAAGGAAACCCCCATCAATACTGGAAAGAGTGATAACAGCTATTGGGCTTGAGGAACCTATTTTCTTGAAAAATTATTTTAAGAGAAAGATTTATAAATTTCAACTGAAAGTAGTAAGAGCTCCTCAGTTGACCAATGATAAATGTTTTCCTTATAATAATATTACTGTTACCATTTGGATCTCAGTGTTACACTATCCATTATTGGTTAGTACACTATCCAGATAGTAAAGTTACTTTACTTGTTTAATTTTAACATCTCCTATACATAGCTTGTATTCTCTGCAATCATGCATTTTGTCTTCTTACATTAAATATTCCTTTCTTCTTGCTTTCCATTATTATCTTGTATAATGCATTCAATTTACCTTCTGAGTCTACCAACAACACTGTATCATCTGTGTGTGTATGTTGTTAAGATTATGTCTACTGATAATAAATCTTGGGAGTTCTTGTTTTCTTAGGAACTTCATGTTGATCAGGTTAAATAAATTCTGTGAGAAAACATGTTCTTGTTTTCTAACTCATTAAGAATATAAAATTTTGAGGAAGAATGAAGAAGACAGAGTAATAGTCTGAATAGGAGGAGAGAATATTAAGAGAAAAGCGAAGAACGTTAAGAAAAATTAATCATTGGAGGGAGAAAAGGATGTGAAAGAAATTGCAGAAAAAAAAAAACATTATTAAAAATTGAATTGTGGAGAAAGAAATTTGTGAAAGGAAAAGGGAATGAAAATAAAATCAACAATGGAATGACGAGAATGAAAATGAATTGACATCAAGAAAATGATGAAGAAGAGTATAAAAATGAGAAAAAAAAAAGAATTTATTCAAAAAGTCAGGAGGTGGGGGGGTCATTAAAAAAAAAAGAAATTTGTGGGAAAATAACAAACTGAAATAATAAAGAATATCATGCAATTACAAGAAAAGACAAATAAAAACCAAGGAATTATTGGTCAGATAAAATTATTCTATTTTTCTAATTTTCCAAGTAAAGGCTAACAAGGGCTCCACCTATACCTCAACTTCACCCCCAACACCAATTCTCCATTTGTAGAGAGGGCAAGCCTTCTAATGAAAATGGGTTATTTTTATTGGCTCTATGATATTGATTTCATTGGATAAATGAGAACCGACTCAAGCATTTTCTGCTTTCATAAAAGAATAACAAACAAGAGAAAATAACATTAAATGGAGTAAAGAAAAAAATGTCTCTTTAGCTACAAAGAATACAAAGGACAATGTGAAAGAGAAAAGCAATAGACAGAATATGAGGTGGGAGTATAAAACATTTTGTTATAAAAGATACCTTTTTTTTCCTTTTCTTTTTCTTTCCTACCATTTTTCCATTCTTACCAATTTATTGCAGATGTCCACAGTCATAACCAGTGTCATTTTTATTGATTTCTTAGCACCTCCTTTCCTTGTTTGTAGAGTTGCCAGATTTTCTATAAAAAATTTCAGTATTCGTTTATTTTATTCTTGTGTCTGTTGCTTAGGAAGTCCCCATTATTTGCCCACCTAATTTTGTATAATCCTAGAATGTTAATGCTTAACCTGTTTATTACCTGCTTGTTATTTTCTAGCCAACCACACTGATATAATGTTCTTCCATTTCAAGGCCTGATTATAGTTTTCTATCTATTGTGAACAGTTGCTGGATGATTTTGTTATTTTTCTTTTTTTTTTACTTCAGCAGGTTCAATTTCCAACATGGTAGTTTTAATTGCTTCCCAAAGGTCTGCTTTGCTGTTATATTGTTTGCCACCTTCATATAATTTCATCTTCAAAATTGACCATAGATTTTCAATCGGATTCAAATCAGGACTTAATGGTGGCCATTCCATTATCTTCTCTCATGTAAATCTTTTATGCTCAAATAATTCACGGGTAAGCTTAGATACATGAGAAGGAGCATTGTCATACACTTCACTTTGAAAATCTGAGACTGGGACTTGTACCATGCAAAGAAAGTCTTGTTCATAAAATTGCAATAGTTAGCACTATTCACTTTATCTCTTTCATCAACTTTGAATGGTCCAATAATGATTTGATTGACAATTCCAACCCATATCATAACAATATCGCCTGTTTGTTGCTTTCTTTTAGCCACAGGCATGTCTGAATTAGATAAAATCTATCCTTTGACCCATCCATTAGAAACATCAAATGTCACTTGAGATTCATCCATGAAAATCTTTTAGAAAAATCAATTTTCATGTATTTTTTGGCCCAATTTTGATGCTTTAAAATATTTGCTTCAGTGAGAGGAGTTTGCCTAGGAGATTTTTTACAGCTCCCAATTCACGAAGTACTCTACACCTTTTGTCCTTCCTGACTCCTTCAATTCCAGTCTTTTCAAATACCTCAGTGCTGGTCAAAAGTGGTTGTTTCACTATAACTCACTTTAGTTTACTTACATCTTGAGGAAGCAAATTCTTAAGGCCTTTTCCTTTGCTTCAAGTTCTCAACTTACTTATATTTTCAACAGCCTTCATTATCATTCGACGATCTCTGCAAAGCTTCTTTGATATCTCCTTTGTTATTCCTTCACTCAATAAGTTTGTCATTTTTTGTTTTTCAGCAGTTGTTAGATCCTTCCATTTACCCCTGTTTCAACATATATTATGATAAAAAGAAAAAATAGTTTTTATTAGATTTCAGAGGTCTTAAGCTTATATTCTTGTAATCTGCATATTAACTTCAGTCAGTTCAGTTTTGTAAATTCCAAATATCTCAAAAACTAACCATTAAAAATGACAAAAGATTTAATTAGTCATTTTACTCAGGGCGGAAATGGATGAGTTTAAATTTGACAAATATTGGTTCAGGACTTTTTGAGTTATTGAGGTTTATTTGATTTGCATAATGGCTTCAGACATGCTGTAGTCAAAATGTTTTACTATCATGGGAGAAATTAAGAAGTTGCTATTAAATACTAAGAATTCAAGGCCCATTTTTTCAGGGGTGGGGGCAGAGGACAAAAGGGAAAAAACAAATACAAATTACTAACATAAATACAATCGAGCATTTTACCAATTAAAATGCTCTTAAAAATGAAACAGTAGAGAATTCTGAACAATTTTTTTTTAATTTTCAAATTATTTTTGAGCAGAATTCTCTCTTACACTGACTTGCAAATCAATAGTGAGATGGAATATACATTAGGAATAAATGTGGTTTCTGTTATATTTTTTATTAAGACTCTCAAATGCACAAGCTGGTTGACATAGATTGCACTGTTTAAAAGTAACAGGGAGATCTACTCAACCATGTTTATCCACTAAATTTAACATTTAAAGTAATAAGAATATATATATATATATATATATATATATATATATATATATATATATACATATATATATATAAATGTATGTATTCTTATATACATATAATATATATATACATATATATGTATATATAAATAAAAAGAAAGAACAGTAAGATATAAAATCTGGTGTTCTTATAGATATTTTTATTTTTACACAATAGTGCTCAATGTAAATTTACAGAGCATTAATATTATATAAATATATATATATATATATATATACATGTATATATATATATATATATATATATATATATATATATATATATATATATATATATATATATTCTTATATGCATATATAGATATATTCTTATATACATATATATATATATATACATGTATATATATTATGAAATGGACAAAGTTTGACAATTATTTTAAGACTTTCTTATGTTTATACATTCTTTTTATAGATACAAATATTTAAGTAAATGCTCTGTTTTTTTATAATAAAGAGTAGTAAACAACATTTACCCGCCTGAAAGTCCGAGAAATTTTTCATAGAAAATTTTCATCCTCCGACAGGAATTGAACCTGTATCCTATACAGAACCGTCACATAGCCTGATGTGCCTTAACCGTTTCGACCACAGAGGAGCGTTCGGTTAGCAAAGTTTAAAGTTTAAAGACAGTAAAATCGACCTAAAATAGTAATGATTTACAGGTGTGCTTAATGATGTTGATTTCGTTTGGTTTTATTATTATTTGCTCCTGAGCTAAGTTGATGGCCTTATCTAACATGCGTTCTCTCTGTATATGACAAGATATCCTCTCTGTAATTTTTTATCTATGTATATTTTTATTTATTTACTTTTTTTTTTAAATTTTTTTTTCTCTCTTCTTTATTTCTTTAACCCTTGTTTTGACAGACTTTTTAACATATTTAGTTTTGTTCTAATTCATTCTAACCTAACTTGTAACTCTGTATTTCGTTTCATTTAGTTAGAAACGCCTCACTGAACTCCCCACCAAAAAAAAGTCTTTAAGAGCAAGTAATGGGTCGCCATCATTTTCATGCTAGTTGGTCGAAATTCATCTTGCTAGATAAAAGTATCTCGATGTCTTTGCTGTTTTTTTCTCCTTGTTGATTTTAATTTCTATTCAAATGCAAGTACCCAAGCCCACTGTTGGGTGTGAGGTGGGGGAAAGAAGGAATGGCTGTTGAGAAAGCTCTGCGTTCATTGAAACCTGAAGCTTGGCGTTAAAGGTAACCAAACTTTCGCTAGTAACCACAACAATATGGGCGACCTCGAAGACTTGCTGCCATAACTGGATGTCCATATTTCTTAATTCCTTTGTTAGTATAGGACAATGGGACTTATACTAAGTTAAAACTTAGTGTTTCGAGAGAGCAAGATGCAAGTCTAGTGCCATTACTATCCCCCAGTACATACATCTAGTGTCAGCCCTGAGACTTTGCGAACTACCTCCCTCTCTAATTGTTTTTGTTGTTTTTATTTTTAATGTATGTGTTATATGTAATAGGAGTAGGTAGGCTCTCTTACCGCACGGCAACACTACTCCCCCTTCTCTTGGACATGAGTAGAGGCTCACACCTTGCTTCTTGTTTAGGAAGGGATTCCCGGAACTCTCTCTCTCTGGCCTCTGTACTAGTGCTGCTGTGTTTCTCCTGTGATGTGCGCAGTCTGTGGCATAACCTCTTCATTCTGAGGGTACACGGTTGACAGTTCCCTGGTTTCTGTTTCTGACTGGTAGTTAGGAGCCCTAACTCTTGCGTAGCATCTTGAGCGGCTGCTCTGAACAACAGTTGTATAATATCGGGGTGTCTGTAGTGCCATGTCGTGCATAGAAAGGTGTCCCTGCAGTCACCTCCGGTGGACAACTCTGAGGCCACATTATGATGCAGGCTGTGCTCAATTCCCTCTGCCCACACCACGGCCGATAACTGTCAGCTTCTTTTACTTCAGGCCTTCTCATCTTCCAACCATAATTCCACATGATGACTTACAAAGATCGAAAAAGTAAACTTAAACCAGCCCTTCAAAAATCACCTAAACCCCTCAACATCTCGTTCTCCAACATCCGTGGCATTAGAACCAATTTCTACAGTGTAGAATCTTTCTTCTTATCCACCCGTACGCTCTCATATTGTTTGGTGATTTTAACGCCCACCATAACAAGTGGCTTCAGAATGCTACTACTAACCTCGCAGGCATACACACAATTAACTTTTCAGTTTCTCAATCCCTCATGCAGATAGTTGACTTCCCCACATGTTTTGCCTACAACCAGGACAGTAAGGCCTCTCTTCTCGATCTGTGTTTTACCTCCATCCCCGAGTCTTGTAGTGTCATGCAGCTCTGCCCCCTTGGTAACTCTGATCATGTGGTAATGTCTATTAACATCTCCTTCAACCCAACCCCCTGCAAAGAGCCTGCTACCACCCGAACCTCGTTCTGCTACCAACGAGCTGACTGGGACTCGTTCCGTGATTTCCTCTGTGATGTCCCTTGTATTTAAGCTCTCCATTCAAGAATGTTCTTCAGAGGTCTCATCCTGGGTTAAAGCTGGAATTGACGCTTTCATTCCCTCAAGGAAATTCAAGGTCAAATCGCGCTCCTCACCGTGGTTCTCCATTGCTTGCTCAGCCACCATTGCCCATAGGAACCACTTCTTCCACCTATTTCGTAGCGATATGTCCGACTGCAATAGACGCCTCTTTGCCTCCACCCGTAACAAGTGTAAGCGTGTCCTCAATGAAGCTAAGTCTCTATTTGCTGCTCGGATGAAGGAACGCATCGCATCTCGCAAATTCGGCTCCAAGGATTATTGGCGTCTCTGCAAGAGCGTTCAGAACAATTGCAAACCCTCTATACCTCCTCTGTTCAACCAGTTCAAGGTCCTGACCTCCTCTGCTGACAAGGCTGAATGCTTTGCTCGGAAACTTTCTTTCAACTCAAGGCTTGACTCTTCAGGTGTACCCATACCCGATTTCCCTCTCAGAACTGAAGCCCTTTTGAGTGGGTTACATATATCCACGTCATTGGTATTGGGCATTATCTCTAATCTAGACCGCCACAAGGCTAGTGGTGGAGATGGGATACCAGCCATTGTCTTGAAGAAATGCGTGCCTGAATTGGCGCCCGCTCTCTCTAAATCATACAACTACTGCCTCAAGGAATCTTGTTTTCCTGACTGCTGGAAGTCTTCATCATTGTTCTTGTCTTCAAGAACTCTGGTGACCCCTCCGACCCTTCTAATTACTGTCCTATCAGTCTCCTACCCCTCTTTGGCAAGGTCCTTGAAGCCCTTATCAACACCGAAGTGATTAACCATCTCACATCACATGATCTGCTCTCTGACAAGCAATATGGATTCCGCTTTGCCCGATCTACAGCTGATGTGCTTACGGCCATCACTTAATTTGTCTACCAAGCTCTTCATAATAACGGAGAACCTTCACTGTGGCCCTTGACATCTCCAAGGCGTTTGATAGGGTTTGGCATGCCGGCCTTCTTCGCAAGCTTCAGGGCTATGGTATTACAGGTTGATTGTTTGACCTAATACAATCATTCCTGTCAAACCATGAATTGAAGGTCGTTCTCAATGGTTTCTCCTCCAGCTCCTATCCCACAAACGCAGGTGTTCCGTAAGGCCCTACCCTGCCTCAGAAACAAATCTAGTGTCGCTGACAAAATTAACCTGGCCATTCGTCTCGAAAAGGACCTTCAATCGGTTGTGAACTGGGGCAGGAATTGGCTGGTTAACTTTAATGCTTCAAAAACAAAACTGCTCTCTATTAATCACCACAAGGATCCTTCCCTGCATCCCATTAGAATGTCTGAAGCTCAACTTCTCGAGAGCTCCTCTCTGCGGCTGCACGGTCTCACGCTATCTGCTGACCTGAGATGGAACAAATAAATTGAGTCAATTGCTTCATCCACCGCTAGGAAAGTTGACTCCCTGTGCCGGGCCAGGAAATTTTTCTCCCCAGAATCGATCCTCCAAATTTACAAATCAACCATCCGCCCTTGCATGGAGTATTGCTGCCATATATGGTCTGGAGCCCCTTCTGTTTGCCTCGGAGTTCTTGATAAGATCCAGAGATGGGTATGCAATGTAATTGGCCCTGATCTGGCTTCTCGTCTGCAGTCTCTCTCTCACAGATGCACCGTCACCTCTCTCTGTGTCTTTTACAAATACTTCCATGGTAATTGCTCCGATGAGCTGCTATCGCTGGTTCCCAGGCTCCATGAATTCAAGCGTCATACGAGGCTGGCATCCTGTTCCCACTCTTTCACTGTTGAAACTGTTAAATGTAGACGTCTCTTCTACTCCAATAGCTTCATATCTCGCACCTCACGCCTATGGAACTCCCTTCCTCATTCCTGTTTCCCTGACAACTATAATCTCCAACTATTCAAACGTAATATCAATCGACATCTCCAGTTGCATTGATCTATCCACTATCCTCCTCCACATCCTTTCCTCTATCACTCCTATCTGCTCTTACTCCAAATCCTCTGTAACCCCTTGCGTGCTAGTGGCTTTCAGCCTTGCCTGGGGTGAAAAGCTTAAAAAAAAGAAAAATTTCTTTTATGTCTAATTATAGGAATTGGCAATTTTGTTTGTTATTTATACTGTGGAACCAGTCAATAGTTGTTTTTGTGTTTTTCCACTGGTTTACTCCTAACTTCTTCCTAAGTTCAGAATTAATTCTTTCTAGTATCATTTTACTTATTTTACCTAGTTCACTTTTGGCTGGGTTTATGAGTCTGCATGCAGGGTTGGTTTTGAAATTTTCTTTGTGGTCATTTAGTGTGATAAAGGCTTGCGCCTTGCTGATGCAACTTATCGAAATCAACATAATTAAGCACTCCCGTAAATCATTACTATTTCAAAATGATGAAGCATGGATAAAGAAAGATGGGATATTTGACACTACAATGGGAAGCTTTGATGGTGCAGGGCCATGAGAAATCGTATGTATTTACTTACTACACGAACTAAGCAAAATAATAGATAGAAATGACACCGGACTCTACAGGGACGACGGTCTCATAATCTTAAGAAATCGTAACAAACAAAACACAGACAAAACTAGAAAAGCAATAATAAAGATTTTCAAAAATAATGGATTCAACATAGATATAAAAACTAACCTAAATGAAGTAGATTTTCTAGATGTTACCTTCAACCTAAGAAAAGCACATACAAACCATACAGAAAACCCAATGATAAACCACTCTATATACACGCATCTTCCAACCACCCGCCTTCTATAATCAAACAGATACCAAAATCAATTAACTGCAGGCTTTCCGACAATTCCTTCAATGAATATATATTTAACAAAGCTAAGAAAGAATACAAAACAGCCCTAAAAGATAGTGGATTCCCAGCAACACTCACATACTCACAACAGAACACAAAAAAGGCCAACAGACAAAGAAATATCATATGGTTCAACCCACCGTACAGCAAAAACATAAAAACAAACGTAGGAAAAATATTCTTCAAACTCTTACACAAACACTTCCCGGAATCAAGCACCGTACACAAAATATTCAACAAAAACACAGTAAAAATCAGCTACAGTTGCACTGAGAACATGGCACAAATAATAAAAAAGCACAACAGGAAAATTATCAACAAACCACACAAACAAATTAAACCCACGTGCAACTGCAGAATAAAGAACGAATGTCCCTTAAATGGTAATTGTTTACAAAACAACGTAATATACCAAGCCACGATAAAATCCCCAGATAACGAAGAAAAGGTATATATAGGAGTAACTGAAGAACCCTGGAAACAAAGAAATTATGTACACAAAACATCTTTCACAAATAGTAAATATGCGAACAGCACAATGCTTTCTAAGTATATCTGGGAAATTAAAAACAAAATGCAAACCACACCAAAAATATCTTGGAAAATAAGGAAAAGATCATCAGCCTACAACAACCAATCAAAAACTTGCAAACTTTGCTTGGAGGAAAAAATAGCTATCATTACCTTCCCAGACCAAAATAAATTATTAAATAAAATATCTGTGTTCATCTCAAAGTGCAGACATGAAAACAAATTTTTACTACGTTACTTAAAAATCAATAATGGAAAAAATAAATAAATAAACAAAATGACAATAAATTAAGCGAAATAAATTAATCCAAACAAATTACCAAATCACACCTGTTAGAATAGATGAAATAGAATAAAAAATAAGAAACAAAATCAATAAATAAAGTAAATAATAAACAAATTAGCAAACTATTAGGACCAAAATATTAGTTAGACTATAAAAATCAAACCAAAAATCGGACGAAAAAAATTAGCTATAACTGTTATATAACGCTAAAAAAAATGATTAAAAAATAAAAAATAATTTATTACGTTACTTATAAATCACAAACCAAAAAGAGAAAATATACAGTATAATAAAAAATAACAATTAAAATAAATTGATCTAGATACATCCAAATATATAAACAAACTAACAACTGATACCAATAAACTAGCCATTAGAAAAAACAAATAAAGATAATCAATCCAAATAAATACATGACGTAATAAACAAATTAAAAATTGTTCCCGCCAAAATAATAGTTAGAACAAACTACAATAATCAACCCCAAAATTGAACAAATAGCTTTATCTTCCCAAACAAAAACAAAACTATTAAATAAGCTATATAAACAAATTTTTACTACATTAATGAAAACACTGATCAAAATAAAAAAAAATAAATGAATAAATATATAAGATAAGAAATAAAACTAAAAACTAAAACTAAAAACTAAAAATAAATAAAAACAAGCAAAATAATTCAACTCAAATAAATAAATAAACAAATAAACGACTTCCGGTAAAATAACCGCCAAAATAGACTACCCATAATGCACCACTGACCCGTATATATAAATAGCCAAGAAAAATAACATCACTCGTGGCTCGACGATTACATCCAGCATGAAAGTCCTCTAAGTGTTGACTTCTATGTTCACTTTTATATTTACACACGCTCTATTCTCTGATATTGAGCACTTTATCCCATAAATATAGCACATCTTAAGACTATATTTCTTCATATATATATATATATATATATATATATATATATATATATATATATATATATATATGTATGTATGTATGTATTAATTCATATTTGGGCTGCAACCTTTTCTTTCAAACATCTTTCATCAAATACAGTAGACAAGGAAGATTTAATTATTTTTCATTAAGTTTTTCCAGCATTCTTATGTTTGTTCCATTTTGTAGGAGTAAGGGAGTACAAAAATTTTCCACAATTTTGATTGTCCTAAGCACTTTTGGCCACTTCTATAGGCATTTTCAAGGGTGTTTTGTCTCTGGTGCTATTAGTTTTTCTTTTTGTTTTGACTGTTGTAATTTAGTTTTATGTTGTTTTGAAAAGGAATGGTTGTTTCAAGCCTTCACATGTTGCACATGACTGGAATTTGTGTGAGCATCTTTCTATTTTTAAAAAACTTTTAACATCACATTTCCACTGTTAAATAATGTGAGGTTGATAGTAGGAGAGAAATGTTTGATACACTTGGCCTCTCTAACAGCTAGATGTTTCTGATAATGTAATTTATATAGACTTTTAGTGATTTCAACCAGAATTTTTCTTAAGGGTTTTCATAAATTGTGGGTTAATAGATGTATTTTTATGGCACTTTGGTCTGATAAGTGACATGTGAGGCATCTACTCAAGGAGGTCCTACTATGTTTGATATAATGATATGTATTTAATGAAAGATATATATATATATATATATATATATATATATATATATATATATATATATATATAACCAGGAACACCAAAATTCAAGCTATCACGCTACCTAGGTTTTGACCGTTAGGTCTCCTCAGGCAGGTAGAATGAAAGATTTTAGTTGACCCCAACACCATTATATACAAACACTGGAAGTCTTGTGGGGCAGGGACAGAGGAGGGGAAAAAACATATTTTCATCCAGGTTTGTACATACACAACAAATATTTGTTAAGGTGTCTGCACTTAGATAACACATCCAAGTTTTCATTTATTTGTTTGGGCATGTAGCGATTTGAAATGTAGCCTCTTGGAAATGAAAAATCATCAAAAAAGTAAAGCCAGGCAGAGTCCAAGGAAACTACTGTAAGCTATGCCAATTTTTACATTCTTATATTTCATCTCCCCTTCCTAAACATATAAAATTCTGTCAACAAAATCAAAAACTTGAACTGCCTCCAACTTCTTAATACTGACATTTTAAATAAGATCTTATATAAACAAAACAAACCTACACATTGGTTTGATATCGTCAAAATATATGAAATTAATAATACCTGATGCTTCCTTGATATACCCAGTGTCATGGTCATTCCAGGTCTTTTGGTCTCTTGTAATTGAAGTGACCATATTTGAGTTAAATTCAGGGATCATGAATGGTTTTTCTTCACTCTCTTCTCCAGATGACAGTCTTCCAATTTCCTAAACAAATAACAGGGAATAAAGTAAAAAAGATGGCAGCTTCAGGTAACATGGTAAAGAGTTTTCTATGTGTGAAAATATATATTCTTTGATCAACAAAAAATAGATTCTACAGAGCTTTCTCTACAATAGCCTGTAGAAAAAATCATTCCACTGTCGCCCAAACAAATTGTTTGTACCCTGAAAATAACTTAACCCATTAATTCCCATCCATCTCAAAAATGGGATGCTAAGCATTCAGGGGTTATAGCTAGAAACTTTTATGAGCTGAATTTTTAACTTACAATTAAAACTGGATATATTTTTATAAACCAATAATTAATACTAGACATTTTTTAAAACCTATTACACTATGTAATACAATTTTTGTCCCTGGGTAGTAAATGTTATTTCCTATTTGCTTACACCTAGAAAGTATGAAAAATGGTTAACATTTCCTTCAAACTTTGAATAGGATAATGATATTTCTGAAATTTACCCTATTCCCACTGGGAATAGATAAATTCTTGTTCACACTAAGTAAGAACAAAATGACATGATTCAAAATCAGCATTTTTTTATTCTAGGATTACACAAGAAAAACCACAAAAATTTAGAAATCAGTATTTTTTTCATAATTTACACTTATACTATAAATTATTTTCATGAATCAGCTCCTAAATATAGTCTCCCATCATGTTTTTGTTATACAATCTTTGGTAGCCAGAATGTTTTAGAAATTCTTGAAACTTCTTGAAAGTTCTAGAAAATTGTCATTCAGCAATTCAGTGCTGAATGTGTCTAGAAAATAGGTTAATTTCAAAACCTCGATGTCCAGGTCACAAAAGCAAAGTTTGAAGGAAATAATAGTCATTTTCTATGATGTCTCGACAGAAGCAATCAGGATATAATACTTACTGATCAAAGACAAAAAAAATGTCAAAATTTTGTAACACCATATAATTAATACTGGATCTTTATTTTTATAATCAATACCAGCTTATATGTTGAGCATTAATAGGTTAAAAAATATCTGATTTGTTTGAGAATTTTCGGTGTATATTGCTGAAAATTTCCACTTGGAATGCACTTTGATATGAGCAAAATATCAGAAACAATATGCAAATATGAACAGTTATTTCTGGATAGGTGAACTCCTTTTCTTGAATGTCAGTGAATCACCATGACTTCTTGGGAAAATGAAGTTGAGTGATTTTTCCACAGTTGTAAAATTCATATTTGTCTTTCTCCTAGATAGTCTGCCAGCCAAGGATGGAAAATTGCAATTTAACACATATGTTTTTTCTTTCTTTTTAATCACTTCACTGCAAGCAAAGCAATAAAGCTACTAAGATGCAAGGAGTTTCTGAGAGTAAAAGAATCTGAGAAAAACTTTATTCAGAATATGGGACAATAAAAGAACAGAGTTCAAATAGATAGATACAACTGATGTTGGATTGAGAAGAGATGAATTTATGCTTTTCTCAAAGATATTTGTGTAAAAGCCAATACAACAAACTAGACATGAATTTGAACGTGGCATGCATATTCCTTTTCTGTGACAATAACTTTTACATTATCCACATATCCATACCATTTAAAAAATATGCCATATCAAAATGACTACTTGGGGAAAATATTCAAGGGATTTCTCCTTGCCTTCTGTTTTGGATTTATACTTGTCCTTCTGTAGATTAGCTGACACCCAAAGTCTAGAAAACCCAGTCTACCTTGCTATTTTACTGATAGAGAAAACAGTGATGGATTCATGCCTTTTCCAGAAATGCAAGAGACTATACAAGAATTTGGTACACTTCAAAATCATCCACTACATTTAGTTGACTATTTATTACATTGTTAATGCATTTGATTATTCTTCTTTTTGTGTTCCTTTTGGTTGTCAGCAATCATAGTTCTCCATAGCGTTCTATCCTTTGGATTTCAAACCAACATACCTCCTCACTATCCCTCCTATATTACTGATTTTGTCTGCTTATCTATTCTCTCTCTATCTATCTATCTATATCTATATATATATATATATATATATATATATATATATATAAATATAAAAGTGAAAATAGAAGTCAACACTTAGAGGCGACAGTCTGTTTCATGCTAGATGCAATCGTCAGGCAACCTTCTATGTTCACTTTTGTAGTGATTTTATAACATATTTATGTTATAATATTCGAATAAATAATTATATTTGCTCTACTCTGTATTGAGCACTCTTTTAAGAATAGTATTTGTTGATTATTGGAATTTATTTTGTATACACCAATCCTATACTTACACATATATATGGGATAACGATATTGTTGAGTCTTGACTCATTGTTGAATCTCGCCTATTGCATGGAATAATAATGCAACACAAAATGTACTTGGAACAAGAATGTATTATAACAAGAAAGTGTACACAATAAGTACATATAGTATTTCTGTATATTTCTGGGAAGACGTTCCTGGAGAATGTGTTGACTAGTCGCAGTCGATCAGAGTCTCTAGTTGGATCTCGTGATTCCACTTCCACTCGTCTTCCGGTACCAACCATTATTTATATAGTTGATAGTCACCTATGCAGATTAGGTGGATCCTACACAACAGATATATAAATTTTTATATATCAAGAACGGTTTTGAAGTAAAGATGTATGACAAAGTGTGAAAAGTTTTCATGTGATGCATTTCATCCGTTAGGACTTCATCAAGCTAACCTAGTCTTATGAAGTCCTAAGGGATGAAGCGAGTCACACAAAAACCTTTTCCACTTTGTCATATATATATGTGTGTGTGTGTGTGTGTGTATTTAGGCAGAATATCATATTTTTTAAATTGATTGGACAACTGGAAAAGGATCAGTATAAACATAAGTAGACATATTATGTCTCTCTCATAAAATGAAACATATATATATATATATATATCAGCAGAAAAAATGAAATTGCAAGCCAAGTTCAAATGCAAGGCTCGTCTATTACATTCATTTTCACACGAATCGCCTTCAGAAAGGCCTGAATCTGTCTTTTCTACCCCAAAGATATGGGTTAAATAGAAGAGCAAATTTGGCTTTCTAGTTTTGACTGACAACCATTCTAAAATTCTGAACTCCAAAATGTGAGGAGGACAATGGGAAACCACTTCACTATCTTTCCTAAGAATACATGGTAATTCACAAATAATAAAGAAAAGAAATCTATGAGGAGTCCCAATTGCCTACATCCTAAAGCTATACGGCATTCAATATATATATATACATGTGTAGATGTGGCAACATCAACAAAGCCCAGTCCGATGAAATCCCAATCGATGAAACATGTCACAAGAAATTTTCCAGTTTGTCATATATATATATATACATATATTATAATAATATTTTTAGTTTTTAAAAATATGATTCCTTTGCTACATGTTTCAAAAGCGTGAGCCGAGACCCCTCACATAATTTTTTAAGTTATGTAGAGTTAAGGTGTCTGGACCCGCTTCCTTGTCAAGTGAGAATTTGGGAATAAGCTATCTTTTGGTTAGCAAGTGTTTATAAGTGCGGTATCATTGGAACATTAGTTTTAAAAATAAAGCTAAATACTAAGGAACACCGGATTATCTACCTAACGTGTTCTTTCCTATTTTTCTGCACACCTGCATACATATATACATATATATATATATATATATATATATATATATATATATAGTTATTTTCATAAAATTTTTTAAATACCTCATGATGCCGTGGCAATAGATCATTGGGGAAACTCCAAAATACTTTCATGTTTTTATTTATATTTGCCAGATCTTTCATACTGATGGTGTATATATGAACTTCCAATACTGCTTCATCCTTACTTATTTTTGCAAAAATATTTTTAAGGGGAGAGAACAATAAAAGAACAGGAATTATGAGCAAAGAAGATAATGATGACATGAGTTCCACATGTGAGAAAAGAAACTGTTAGCATAGAACTAATGGTTACATCTAGCCATTTCAAATGTAGAAAGATAGGATCTGTTTGCCAACCTATTACTACACTTAAATTCATAAAGTCTAGGTACCATAGAGGAAAGTCGATCAGAACAAATACCATGAAACTATTTATACGAAAGGCACAGGAAAGCTACATTACAGTGGTGAGAATATGACTGAAGATAACAAATCAGTACCAATGACATTGCAGATTTTTCTTTGGATTTCATCAAGAATCTCTTAATACTACTACTGCTACTATTACTAATATATATATATATATATATATAATTAAGTAATTCATTGAGTCTGAAAGAAACCTCAACAGAATGCAGAAAGCACTTGACGGCCGTTTCGTCCTATATTTGGGACTCATCAGCAGTGCGCATCCACTACCGAGAATTGAAACCCTGACAGTTAGGTTGTCAAGCAACCACCATACCAACTGCTGCAACGGACCTTGGTGACGAAGAGTTAGCAAATCAGACTCAATATAGCGCCGCTCGCTCACATATTCTGTGGCGGAACTCAACTGAAGTTCACTGTAACCATAGGACTGCGCCCCCCGGAGCCACGACTACAATCACCAAAATTATCAAAATTATCAAATCCAGCTTACAATTTCTATCATATATATATATATATATATATATATATATATATATCAGCATGAAAAGTCTTGAGTGACAACCAGTCTAAAAGAAGGAAAATTTTGAGTTCCATACCATGAAGAAAACAATGGGAATCCATTTTACTATCTTTCCTAAAAATATATGATGCTAATTCACAGATAATAAAGAAGAGGAATCTATGTGGGGTCACAATTGCCTATATATACATATATATATATATATATATATATAGTGTGTTATTTATATGAATTCTTTGAAATGCCTCATGATGCCGTGGTAATAGATCATTGGGGCAGCTCCAGAATATTTACAAAGTTTCATGTTTTGCTTGCCAGATCTTTCACACTGATGGTGCACTGAAGATATATGAACTTCCAATACTGCTTTATCATTACTTATTTGTGCAAAGTAGAGGCTAAACAGGGTAGCATCAATCATTAGATTATCCCTAGATCAAAGTAATATTGTGCCAAAAGACTGAATCATCAACCCCCTACCCATAAGACACCCGGCCTACAGTGCAGGGGTCAGAGTATTCATTCTGAAAACCCACTGACTATGAGTTTATTTCACATTGAATGTTTTGTGGATATTGCCTTCTTGCAAAGTTTCACATGTAAAAACTTGCAATATTATCCCGGACTCGGGCCAATAGTTAAATATATAATTTATTTATCAGCATAATTGTGTGGAAACTTGGCAAAAATAGGATTTTTTAACCTAATTTTGGAACCAGTACTTTAGGCTACTGTTCAGTTGTCACCAATGTTAAAGTAAGGAAAAAATATACATAGTGCATTGTGTATAGTAAAAGGAATTAAAAAAAAAAAAGACTGAAACATAATAGCAGATATATTTACTACTAATTTGGATGGACACATAACCTAATCTTGGTTGTTATAGTCATACCATTTCCGCCTTCTTCAGATTTCTTGAGACATCTGAATTTTTAAAATGAGCCATTATTCAGTTAGTTAAGTGCAATATATGATATATCCTTTTGAGTCATGGCAGACTAGACAGAAGATTTTCCTGCACTAGGTTGCTGTTTCTTTCTGTGTGAGACTGGTTGTCAACCAAGGCTATAGTATTCAGTCTGTCATGCTATTTAACCCATAGCTGGGAGGAGAAGAGATCTATTCACACTCTTTCCAAGGGTATTTGCACATAGATGAATTCAACAAACTCTGCTGGAATTTGAACTCGGCTCAATGGTTTTTCATTCCGTGCTGTTATCCATCGTACCACATGGCTCATCGCATACAGGAATTATTACTATTATTATTATACTCTGATTTCTTCAGTTAAGTTTCAACAGGACTTTCAAGGAATGATGATAGTATGTAGACACACTGAAGTTTCTTAAAGTGTTTGAAAACGACTGTTTCTTTTGTTGACAACAATGCATTCTTTCTTACAGTTAATATTTAATTCTTTCTTCCCAATTTCTTCTTAGTGTGCCATCAACACCGTATCATCAGCATTTCCTAAGGTTATGTTTGCCGATCATAAATTCTAGTTCCCTTAGGATCATCTTGCACAAGTTAAATAAAACTGGTGTGAAAATGTATTTAACTTACTTATACTTTACTTAAATTCAAAAACTGTATCTTCATATGAGTTATAGATGGACTATACGTTTATTAGTGCAATGGTCCAATTTGCTGAGGAATGTTTGTATTGGACATAATAATAGGTTAAGAGAAATATTGGAATTTCCTCAAACAAAAAATTGAGAATGAATATACAATTATTTACAATTTACAACATATTTCATTGCCTGAGCAAACTAAATAGAAATAATACAAAAGGGGTGAATGAATGGGATTATGTTGAAATTTACTTACAGTACATAAAGATGTATGAATTTTCTATGAGTCACTTTTTGATTTAATTTCATAGTAAGAAGACCCAGGTTAAGGGCATTTTTTCAAGATATTCCACCAACCACTTGAGGATGTTTATTGCTTTCTTATGTCCCTAAGATTATGTTTGCTGATCATAAATCCTAGATCATCTTGAACAAGTTAAATAAATCTGGTGTGAAAATGCATTTATCTTACTCGTCAGTCAGTCTGTTGTGTGCCATACATGATACACATGTAGGTGATCATGTATCTTCGATACATGACTGATGAGGCAGATTTTTTCCCGCAGTAGGTTACCATTTCTTTCTACAGTAGACCAGTTACCATCAAAGGCTATAGAACCCGGTCTGTCCTGCTATTTACCAATAGTTGGTGGGAGAAGAAGAGGATGCATACCATTCCCAAGGATATTAGCAGGTAAGTTAATGTAATGGATTTGACTAGAATTCGAAAACGGTCCTCCAATTCTTCAACCCGAGCTGCTATCCATTACTACATCATTGTACTTTACTTAAATTCAAAGACTGTATCTTCATATGAGATGTAGATGGACTTCATAAATTTCTTCATTCTTCTATTAATGCAATGATCCAATTGGCTGATAATTATTTATAATGGACATAATAATAGGTTAAGAGACATATTGGAATTTCCTCAAACAAACAAGTGAGGATGAATATACAATTATTTACAATTAACAACAACATATTTTATTGCCTGAGCAAACTAAATAAAAATAATACAAAAGAGGTGAATGAACGGGATTATGTCGAAATTTACTTATAGTACATAAAGATGTATGGATTTTCTATGAGTCACTTTTTGACTTAATTCCAGAGTAAGAAGACCCAGGTTAAGAGCATTTTTCTCAAGATATACCATCAACCACTTCAGGATATTCTTTGATTTGAATACCTTCATCATCATATGAAAATTGTTATAAATCTGATCTAATTCACTGCCAGAGTATGAAGACCTCGGGCAAGGACGTTTTTCTCAAGATATTCCATCAACCACTTGAGGATATTTATTGCTTTCATTAACGTTGTCATCATCTGAAAATTGTTATAAATCTGATCTAATTCACTCCCAGAGTAAGTAAGATCCAGACCTAGCTAAAATATTGCAAAATTCTTTCAAACTATATGCATAATGTTTATTTTAGTGTGCTACTATTTTTAAATACATATTTTACAATGTTCTGTTTAAATCACATTTGACAGTGGTAAGTATAAATATCACCAATTCAGAAAAATGAAATTACATTATTTTCAATGGAGTATAAGTTATAAAATCTGTGAATGTTTAGTGATATCATATTACTGAAGTATCTTATCACCAGTTTTAGAACAAAAAATATCTTGTGTGCCAATTCGAAATTCTTAATTGTTTTGTCTTTTAATGTTGTCCATCAGATATTATTAAGGAACTCATTATAAGATGCTCAATCAATATTCAATTAAAAACAATAGCTGTGGATAATTCTGTTAGCATTTCATTATTGATTTCTATTGGCATTTCAGTATTATTGTTGAGGGAATGGTCCAATTTGTTAAGGAATATAAAGGTGATAGGTGAGTGAACACATTGGAATTTCCTTGCAGAAGCAAGTAAGGAGGAATATAAAAACAATTTTGCGCAGCTAATGATAATTTTTCTCAGCTGAGCAAATGAAATAAAAAGAATACAAAAGGAGTGAATGATGTTGTGTATGCAGCGATGTTCTTTTTTGTAAATATGCATGTGAAAAGTTCCTATGAAAGATTGTAAGAGACTTACACTTGGGAAGAGTTCTTATCTGTTGGTTTGGTAGAATTATTAGCCATGCTTGTATGTAGACACGCTTTGGGCTTTGTGTACTATTCTGTATTGTTATCAATGCAATCTGACATTCCCTGGGGACCAAGATGTTCCTCTAGAGACGTGCTGTATATATGTGTGCGCATGCATGTGCATATCAGACAAATAGGGGTAAGTGAATGAACAAAAATGGAAATACTCTTAGTGATATGTTTTGTTTAGAGAAGGAACATCTTCAGACTAATAATGGTTTTACTATATTATTTCTTATTTATGTATCTGACAGGGTTAAGGTGGGAAGAAGAAATATAACAACTGTTGGTTACAGTTCACATTGAAACATTAAGGATGCTCAGTCTTTGAATTTCAATTTTGATATCCTAAGAATCAAGATATTTAACGAAGCCTACACACAACTTCACTACCATTATCAAACTTTCTATCATTTTCATTTTTATCTATAATGCTATTATTTTTAATTATCCCACAATGTGTTAGCAGTAGTTTTGTGATGTAAGGAGATTGTGATATGATTGTGATATGATTGTGATATGATTGTGATATGATTGTGGATATAAATTTAGTTAAATGGATTAAAAATTAATCAATACATAAACTGGAATCCAATGCATTTTTGCCTTAAATGATTTTCTTTTTTAATCAAAATTGCATTCTTTAAGTTGAAATTATGGCCAGTCCTATTCCAATGAATGACAAATGCATTGAGAGTATTGTCTGTAAAAGATCCCTTTTTGTACAATCTTTTATTTAAATTCCTAGACGACTCACCAAAATATTTCTTGGAACATTTTGTAAATACTCATTTCTGATCTAAAGTTCTTATTAATTTATGTTGTGTTAATTGAATCACTTACTGTTTTAAAAGTAGTTGTAACAAATTTTATATTACATTTAGATAAATTCTTTTCAATTTTAGACATATGTGTGTGATAATAAAATAAGCACATTCCATCTCCTCTCTTACTCATAACCAACCATTATAATAAAAATATACATAGTGCATTGTGTATAGTAAAATGAATTTAAAAAAATCCTGGAACACAATAGCAGACATATATATTACTGATTTGGATGGACTCATAACCTCATTTTAGTTGTTATAGTCACACCATTTTTCTGCTTTCTACAGATTTCTTCAGACATCTGATTTTTTTCAGTTCTAAATCTGAATTCGTCAAATGAAAGCTTCATAAGATTCTAGAGTTGTTGATCTATTACAATATGTGTGAGTAGACTGATAAATCACTAATGCATGGTGACTGGCAGATTCACACTTTCACTGATCATCAGACCATTTCTCATATATATATATATATATATATATATATATATATATATATCAACAAGATCTGTCTGTTTAATTTATTATTGTATTTGCCAATTTTGGGATGCTTTGTGTACTGGAATTTAAATTGTGGATATACTGTCCAAAGATCATCTTTGTGTTGTTGTTTGCTCAAGTATTTTGCATTATTTCAGTCATTTTCAAGAACCAATGAGGTGTTTGTGTGGTAGGCAGAATTCCTTTGTCTACATCCTGGTATTATTTGGACAATATATATATATATATATATATATATATATATATATATATATATATATATATATATGGTGTCTGCATGTGTATGTGTGTGACATATATATATATATATATATATATGTGTCCAGGTAAGATGAGAACACAAAATAATCCTCTTTTTTCAAAAAAATAAAAGTTATAAGGGTTGGTTGATCAACCACAAGCCTTATAAGCATTTTTTTTTTTTTAAAAAGAGGATGTATTTTGCTTTTGAAACTAAATTAATTGTTCACTCACCAGTAATTTACAATTGTCTGAGGAGATGCATCAGTATGTGTTAAAACACAACTGCAATTGTGTAACGATTTTTATGTGGTTTTAATATTCTAAAATATATATATATATATATATATATATATATATATATATATATATATATATTATGTATGTAAATTTCATTAACAGTGACTGACAAGATACTGTGGTTAAGTTTTTTTATTTAATTTTTTATGTTATCTTATAATTTTTTTCTTTTCTGGATGTAAATTATATGAAAATAGTCCAAATATTTTGTATATCTAATTGCTTTTGGCAATAATTTTAGCCATTGTAAGAGTGTATTTTATTTTTAGTTTTAATTGAATATATGTATTGTTTTATGTATGTATTTTGAATGATAGGAATATTTTTATTTTACAAACATGGTCAACACATTGTTGCTGTGTTCATAGTTGATATTATTGAGTGTTGGCATTTTATTTTTTATTAATAATGCTTTTATTATTTTTAGATATTTTTTACATGCAGATGAGGCTATTATAGTTGTACTTTCCACAAGTATGGTGCATATATAGTTTGATAGGTTTCCATGTGTATTTAAATGAGACCTAATTGAGCTATATAAAATGTGTGTATGTGTTTTATTATAACAAACATTATTTTTAGCAGGAACATGTATTTGAGTTGACATCCTTGCTTTTTATTTTCTTAAGCAGTGAAATTAATATCAACAAGCCTAGACTGAGAAGTCCTATTAAACAAAATTGATACCTCTCAATAGAAATCAAAACTGTATCTCCCTCTTTTCACCAGGGAAACTACTCTTATAGCTGAATTGTGATGTTACCAATTTGGCTACAGAAAACCATTTTGATAAAGCTTTGCTTCATCAAGTTGGTCAGATCTATATACACATTAAGTGATATATAAATTATCAAACCTATATATATATATATATATATATATATATATATATATATATATATATATATATATATATAGATAGATAGATAGATAGATAGATACGAACAGACTGGTATAGATAGATAGATACGAACAGACTGGTATAGATAGATAGATAGATAGATAGATATGAACAGACTGATATAGATAGATAGATATGAACAGACTGATATAGATAGATAGATAGATAGATAGATAGATAGATAGATACGAACAGACTGATATAGACAGATAGATAGATAGATACGAACAGACTGATATAGATAGATAGATACGAACAGACTGATATAGATAGATAGATAGATAGATAGATACGAACAGACTGGTATTGATAGATAGATAGATAGATAGATAGATAGATAGATAGATAGATAGATAGATAGATAGATCTAGTATACATATGTATGTAACATTTTTCAAAGAGTGCACAGACATTACACTTATCCTTGACAGAAGTAACAAGAAGTGACATTTTGATTCTTGGCTGAGGGAAAACTTATTCTGATTCTTGGCAGAAGTGCCAATCCTTGCACAAATAAGCCCATCATAGGTACAATACTAGTATTATTGGTTCTTGGAGACATTCTTGTTTTCAGAATCATTTGATGATACAGCTTAAAATTCTTCTCTGGATTTGAAAGACATAAGGTATACAGTTAAAATCATTATGCATTTCCTAAATCCCTTGAGTCCTTTTGATTACTTCACTTCTTTCAGTATGCCCTGTGAGTGCTAAATTCTCCATGCCCTCTTTTCTGATTTTGTGTCCCATAAATTTCTATTTTCCCTTCTTTTTTCATATTAAATATCAGTTTCCTTTTTTTCTTAAAACTTACTCATTGACTACATATTCTGTCCATAGTATTCTCAGCAATTGCTGATAGAACCACATCTCTCTCTCTCTTCTTTATTTATGGAAGATTTTGTCCATTATTGATTGTCATATAGGGAAATACATTGAAGCATCAGCCTTATTGTTAATGTTTTACTATTAGGTTGGTGCAAAAATAATGTCATTTTTTGATGTTCAACTTCATGTGAGAAAACGACATTATTTTTGCACCAACCTAATAGCTTTTTCTTATTCATTTTTATTTATATTGTCTAATTCTCAGATTGTTCTTCAAAGACAGTTAAACAAGAAACCAAGACTGGAAATAAAGAATGAACATCTGATAATGTTTGAATCCCTTATCCCTGGGAATGTATTGTTGATTATACAGGCATAGCCTCACTTTGGGTTTGATAAACATATATTTTAAAATCTCTGTGCTGCTGCTGCTGCTCCATTCATTGGATGGATAAACGTTTGATCATGAGACCTCAAAAACCATGATTTAATCAGAGATCTATCAATGGCTAAATCATGTAGGATTAAGAAACAAAGAAAAATCATAATAACAATGGAAAACATACAATTCACAAATTACTCTAGATTAGCATAACCATGAATTATTATCTGTGGAGTTGAGGTTTGTGGGAGGGGGATGTGCTGTTAGGGAAAAGAGAAAAATGATTAAATTAAGAAAAATAATACAAAAAAAAAAATTAATGGGAAGAGAAGCCCTGGCATTAAAACATTGATAGTTGTCATGATTATTTGCTGATAATTTTAATAAAAATGAAACTTGAGAGAGATTTTTTCTAAACCATATACCCTGCTCTGACTTTCTTTTTTCTTGGAAAGGATTGATAACAGTTCCAAGATTGTGAAAGATTTATGGAAACTTTTAATTTTATATGGAGAAAATTTGAAACTGTTTCATTCTGTCTTTCTTTCATATATCTGTGTAGGTGTGTATGTTGTGGGGTCAGGTAGCGTTGAAGGGACTGTTTATGAATGGAGTGTGTACCAGTAGATAAATGCATATTGGAGAAGAATGGGTGAACGAATAAATGGAGTGGTTTATGGAAGAGGCTAGCATTGGGTGAACATGTAAGGAATATGTTTATAGATTTAGTGTGTGGGTACACTTTGAGAGAGGGATTTGCTTTTTGGGGTTGTATATATGGTGTGATGTGGGTGTGTATGAGGTGGTGTTCTTTTGTATGTAGGTGTGTTTCTTCTGAGCGTATTCTTGAATTTTTCATGTTTATTCTAACTAACAATTTTTGTCAAAAATATTTACAGAGATATATTGCTGGAACACATT
Organism: Acanthosepion esculentum; assembly: GCA_964036315.1. Classification (NCBI taxonomy): domain Eukaryota; kingdom Metazoa; phylum Mollusca; class Cephalopoda; order Sepiida; family Sepiidae; genus Acanthosepion; species Acanthosepion esculentum. The sequence goes on from OZ038479.1 coordinate 94,370,499, forward strand.
ATGTAGAAGGACAGCTTGGAAAATTTAACACTCATAGGATGTACTGAGTGAAGTGGCAATAAAACCACTAAGAAATAAGGGATTAATGAGTGTTAGAGAATATGAGAAAAATATACTATTAAGGAGAGGAGACAATAAAAGAACAAGAATTAAGGAGACAGAATGATTAAATTTGCATTTAAATTTTTGAAGGTCAAAGTTGACAGGGAAGCAAGAACCTGAAAAGGAATTCCATAAGTGAAGAATTCAATAGAAGAAACTGTTAGCATAGAACTTATATCTAGATGAAATTCATAATCACTGACCTCAGAAGTTTTACAATTTATAACAAAGACAAACAAATACTTATTTATATCTATCCTACATATCCTCATAATCTTTTGCCTCCATAAAACCATTCTTTTCTACCCTCTACCTTGACTCACTTCTGGGTCATTTATTGAGCAAACAATAGAGTAAAAAATGCATACACATGTAAATACCTATATTTAAAATATAATAATTAAATTGGTAACTGAACAATTCTGTGACCTCATTATTTTTAGTATAATTTCAGAATATTCTTTTCTTTTTATACTGTGGTTGACCCAATACAAAGCCCAAGATCCACTCAAGGTAGAGGGTTACTGAATGAAGTCATTGTGAGAGCATACAAGGAGTGGGTAAGACATGTATATTATGAGTGTAGTCTGCCTAATTAGCATAGCTAAGGTATAGATTATTTAAATGCCAAAGCAGTAAGGGTAGATGGATAAAATACAAAGGAAAACACACCTCATACCAACGAGGTTATAGGTACCTCGACATGGTCTAATGGTTAGCAAGCTTGTCTCACTAGAACAATTATGACAGAGATGGGAATTCAATTTTCACTTTTGGCCTTGTGTCACATCTAACCTATGCTTAGAAAATCACCATGCCACTAAGGATATTTACGATAGGTAACAGCTAATCCTAGACTTGAAGAGGTTAGGATTGTAGTGATCAGAGCAGCATCCTTAACAGCAATCTGAGAAGTAGCTCCTTACCAATGGAATATGAAGGGAATGTGGATAAATTGACCATCTATGCTGCATGTGGGTGCTATCTGTGGGTGTCTAAATTGGTGAAACTAAGGAATGTCGTTCATATGAAAATTTGCCATGAAAATAGTGATAGAGTAGCCGTTTATCAAGGTTTTGTCTGTGGTGTTTTAGGATGGAATAAATAAATCTCATTCTAGAGTGATGCAATAAGGTAAATCTTTGTATTGTTTGTCTATAAGAGGTACATCATCTTGACACATCATTTCACACTTACAATATGATTTCTATTGGACAAGTCTGAAGGAGAAAAGGCAAAGGTGTTGGAATTGTAATATGAAAATCATTAGATAATGTTATAAACAGTGGTGGCATCCTATTGATTTGCACTAGTTCCCATGAACTGATTTTTGAAATTATAAAAGCTTAGCAAACTGGTTGTTGGGTTATCCAAAAATAATCTTATATATTAACAGCCGATGTTCTAGTAAAATGTTAGTTACACCACATTTGTGTGCACACCTAGTGCAACTCTAATAGAAGTTAAAGATGTGGCAAATCTTCTAGACATAAATCTGATAGGTGTCCCATTGAATCTGCAGTGATTTTGTTCGAATGTGGCTAAGAAACCATAACACAGCTGATGACACTCGAGACAAAAAGCATCATATTTCTGAACAGAAATATGATGAGAACAGAATTTCTATCTGGGAATACCTTGATAAATAAATGTCATGTTATCAAAATGATTCCATTCATTTTAATACTAGAAAGTGTTTTGTTTCCATTCTCAGGTTGAAAAGAAAATAAGCAGAATAGGTTCCTAAAAATTACCTGCTTTTATAACTGATTCCTGGACATTTAGGATGCCACAACTAGTTATAGGTAATATCTTTTACCAGTCAAAAAGACTAAGAGCTTTGGATATAGTTTTGCATGAGTGTAATGAGAAAATAAGAGTCCCAAACTGTTTACCATATATACAAGTATAGTGCAAGTTTTTATGATCATTTTTTATGCAAAAAATAGGGGGTTACATTATACACAGGTAATTTTTTTTGAAAACGTTAAAAATCATGCATTTTTAGTGATCAGTTGTACTATACACAGGTAAATTTATTTACTAGAGGGGTTAAAATTCATGCATTTTCAGTGACCGTATTCTCATGGTATATTTGGCTAACCTTAATAGTGCAAGTAAGCTCCTTTAACCTGCCTCTCTTACCCTAGATTCTTTCTTTCTGTTGCTACATGAGCATCAGAACATCATTCACTATTTGTACTGCTTAAAATCTATGAATACCTTATACAAAAGAAAAATTAACAATGTTTTATTACTTCAATCTGCATTATTCTTCATTTGCCCATGTTTACATCACTAAGGTATTGCTTTTTCAACAGCACCCCTTTTGTCTGATACGTATCTATACTATATATATATATATACTATATACTATACTATATATATATATATATATTTCAGTTGTTTTCCTCATACTGTCTTTCTCTGTTTATTTATATTCATTTTTATATTCCACACATTTCATTGTATTATTTTATCTTATAATTCTTCATTACATATTCTTTCAATATTTTAACAAGATACAGTAAATGATGATTGCACAGGATAAAATACCAAATGAATTTTAATTCTAGTAGCTTTATTTACTAGAAAATATGTCCAGGATGATGCCCAGTACTGCAAGATTTCACTAGTATTGCTCAGAAGCTGCAATTACATTATACACAAGCTATATGAAAAAATCATTTTTTTTCATAAAAAAGTTCAGGGGTCACACTATACATGAAGTATATATGGTAATCTTTTGTTAGTCTATACTTTGTGTATTAATAACCACAGATATGAAGAAATGAGCCTATGTTGTATAAGAGTAAAGTGTCACTGCCAATACTGTAGTTTGAACATAGATCACCAGAGAGCAAACACAGGTGATCCCATTTTGAATAAATAGATCATGTGATGTAGAGGAAACACATATATGGGAATATGGCATCTAATTGATCACCATTTCTATTCTATCCTCTATTACTATACAGATCACCATTTCTATTCTATCCTCTATTACTATACAGATCACCATTTCTATTCTATCCTCTATTACTATACAGATCATCATTTCTATTCTATCCTCTATTACTATACAGATCACCATTTCTATTCTATCCTCTATTACTATACAGATCACCATTTCTATTCTATCCTCTATTACTATACAGTTTGCTATTCTCTATACTATTCAATATTTCTACACTATTTCTCTATATTGATCACTATATAGATTACTATTCAGTGGTTAATTTGAATGAGTATTATATTATATATATATATATATATATATATATATATATATATATATATGTATGTATAAATAGAAATATAAAAATGGCCATTGAGGTCAATACCCTGTGGTAGCAATCTGTTTCATGCTTAAATGCAATCTTCAGACTTTCACTGCTGGGTGTTGACCACAATGTCCACTTTCATATTTACATACACTCTACTTCTGATATTGATCACTTTAACCCATAAATACAGCATACCTTAAAAGTGTATATATATATATATATATATATATATATAAGAATTAAGTCACTGTCAGTCACTGTGTGTTTATCTAAAAATAAACACGCTAAAATTCACCTTCATCCCTGCCATGCGCCGACGGTAGAGGTTCCGACTGACGCAAATTCAGTCGGGTTTCGATCCTAGCTAGAGGCAACCGGACGTCTAGCCACACTGATGAGCTGTGAAACAGCGAAACAGTCTGTCTGTGGATGACAAAATATATATATATATATATTCAATGAGATAGTTGATGATGATTGATGCTACATTTAAATTTTTAAGGATCATAGTTGGCAGGAAAGCAGAACACTGAAAGAGAGTGACACACACACAATCAAAAAGTGTGGGAGAAGTAATTATTAGCATAGAACTTGTGGTTTCCTTTGGTGTAAAATGATGAGACATAGCTGCCAATATAGTCAGTCAGTTAAGTGCCATATGTGAAACATGCTTGATACATGACTGACAAGGCAGATTTTTCCTGCAGTAGTCTGCCATTTCTTTCTGTGGTAGACTGGTTGCCAACCAAGGCTAAAGAACCCAGTCTGTCCTGCTACATACCCATATCTGGGGGGAGAAGAGATGGATACATACCTTTCCCAAGGATATTTGTGCATAAGTGAATCTAACAAACTCGACTGGAATTCGAACTCGGCTCTCTGAGTTCTCACTCTGAGCTGATATCCATTACACCACAACACCAATATAGTACTGAACTTAAATTTGTGAAATTGAAGTATCAAAGAGGAAAGTTCATCAGGACAATTACCATGAATATATTTATAGAAAAGGTACAGAGAAGCTATGCTACAGTGGTGAAAATGTGACTGAAGCCGAATTGCCAACTCAGGACAGATAACATTTCTGATTCTTCTCTGAATTTTGTCAAGAATCTTTAGATACATGTCAGAAGCACCAGACCAAATGTGGCAGCAATACACAAACAATGCGTGGATTAATGGAGGAATTATAAATGTGCAAGATAGATTCTGTTGAGCAAATTTGCACAACACAGTGCACTAAATTTCCTTGCAGCAGACCTATCAACTGATTCAATATAATTATTCCACTTGAAGTCAGTTTAAAATGATAAACTGAAAAGGTGCAATGAGTATACTCTTCTGGAGCTTACTATCAGCCATGTTGTTGGAAGGTATAAAGGTTCTCTAAGATGGTTAAGAAAGAGAATTTCATTTCTAAAAGCATTAAACTTAACAAGCCATTTCTTGCTCTAGTTAACAAATTGAAATTCATTTTTGAGATCATCTGCTAATTTGAAATTATTAAATTTATCAAACATACCATTAAAACAGATGTAAATAGTTGTGTCATCAGCATAGATCCCAAGTAAAGAACTTATCGTAGCAGGAAGGTTGTTGATGAAAATTAGGAACAAAGTAGGTCCATTGATAGAACCTGCATTAATATGAAAAAAAATCTAGAAGAGTGGTCATTCAAGATAACTTTCATTTTGTGATTTGATAAGGAAGATTGAATCAAATCAAAAATTTGGCCAGCAACACCATAACATTTCAAATTGGGAAGAAAACCAGGATGCCAAACCCTGTTAAATGCTTTCAAGATATCTAGATCAATAGTTTGAATTTCACCCTTCTTATCTAAAGCGTAACAAATTCTTTCAGCAAATGCCATTGAAACATCAACAGTTGACCTAGAGAAGAAAAAGCCATACTGTTTGTCTGGAAAAAAACTCTGTGAGCTAAGATGTTGATTAGAATTCTTAAAAATAGAAACTAAAGAAGAGAAATTCCAACATGCTGGAAAGCAAGAAAACACACAGTATTTTTTGTAGAGTTTAGAGAGAACAGGAGCCAGTTCGGGAGCATATTTCTTGAGTATAATTGCAAAGATACCACTGAGTACCATTGAGTTCACATGCTTTGTAGATTTGAGATATAAGTTACTTATATTTACTGCTGCTTGAAGGAGAAATACTTCCCAAGCCAGTGGAAAGCATCAAGCATATGTCTGGTTTTCAAGAATGTTGGCATATAATCTTACCCCTCCCAGTACAAACTCATCAGTCTCCTCAGTATCATCAGCAAATCTTTTGAGGCTACAATCAATAAGAAAGTCATTGAGCACCTAGAAAAGAACAACCTCTTCAGGGATACTGTTTATTGGATACTTCTCCAATAAATATCTGACACCTCTTGCTATACTCTACCTTTACAAGAGCCAGATCAGACCTAAAATGGAGTACGGTTGTCATATTTGGGTGGGAGCTTCCCAGACCTGACTCTCTAACCTTGATAGAGTTTAAAAGTGTCTCAGAGTCCTTATGGGTGACAAATTATTCTTCACCCTTCAACCTCTCTCCCACAGGTGTGATGCGGCAAGCCACTTGCTGCTCTACCACTACTTCCACAGGAATTCCCTGGACCAACCAAGGCAAACCTTCACAGCAAAAACACACCATGCCACTTACACTGTAGCAAACCATCCACATTCACTCAGTATTGCATCAATAAGAAATAAGTTCCTCTCGAGCAACTTCTTCCTGCAAACCACTGCCCTGTGGAACTGACACCCAACAGGATGTTTACCTGATCACTACAATCTTTACCTGTTCAAGGATAGGGTTAACCATTATCTTCTACTCCTATAAATGGCCTTCAAATGTAATACTCTAACTTGTGGCCCCTGGGTCTTGTAAAGGGTGAACCTCACAGTAAAAAAAAATAAACAAAAAAGAACAGACTATCCAGAAAACAGGAGCATAGTCTAAATCAGAGGTTCCGAACATTTTTTGGTCATACCCACCTAAGTATTTATAAAATCCTGATGATCCACCTGTGACATATAATTCTTATTATTCAAAAAATGAACACCTATTCTTGTTGTGGAAGCCTAAAAGGCCATAAACTTAGTCAAAACAAGCTTTCAAAGAATAGAAAGATTTCATATATGCAATAGTATTATTATTTAATTTTAGAATCTTACAATATTTATAAAAATATTGTGTTACTAATATATATATATATATATATATATATATATATATATATATGTATATTTAGGCAGCAATCCTTCGTTTATGCATGTTTCATTAAAAACGACAGACAAGGTACTACGATTGAGCTTTTTATTTAATTTTTCTTGTGTTTGAACAAGAGCTTTCTTTACAGGAAAAAGGGTGTGTAAGAACTGTCCAAATGTAAAACATTTGGACAGTTCTTACATGAAACATGCATATATATATATATATATATATATATATATATATAAAGTACTTAAATAATTGCACATGTACATACATGCACACAGATGTATTTATGTATGCATATTGTATATGCACCATATGTATTAACTCACACACACACTCATACTCACACAGACTCACTAGAAAAATATTCACTGTTAATAACTCATACTTGAATTACCCAAATTAAAAATCAAATTGCTCCCCTGTGAGGAATGCACCCAACATTGGGAACCACAAATCTAAATGGAAAGGAAAAATATTTTGTTGGACTCTTACTAAACATGCATGTAAAGAGCACACAGTCTGATGATTGCTTAAGGAATCCGACAATTACCATGTAGTGTTGATTTATGTGTCCAAACCAATTATATATATATATATATATATATATATATACATATATATATATATATATATATATATATATATATATATATATATATATATATATATATATAAACATTCTAGATTAGTACCAACTTCATTGTGAATATAAGGTATATTTAAGCATTAAATTTTTATTTGAAATTTGGAAAAATGCACTAAAAATAAGACAATTAGTTGAATTAAACAAAACTTGTTTGGATATAACACACAAAGACACACACACACACACACACACACACACACACACACACACACACACATATATATTATTATAAATGTTATTCTTAGTAGGTATACATATTGGAGTTGCTGTCCCTATTTTTCATTTTCTTAAACAGTGAAATTAATAACCAGCCTAGATTGAGAATTCTTAATAAATAAGTATTAATTTAACTTTTTAAGAAAATAAAAAACAGGGACAGTAACTTAGATAATGTCAGATAACAAATCCATTACAAATACATATATGTGTGTACGTATAAAGGTTTATATGTGTACTTACTTGCATAAGCATAAAACCACAGATGCAGTTATTTGCAAATGTTCAGTCAGTAAAGAATAGATTATGTTTCTGCTCTATAAGGGTACACACATACACACACATAAGCACAACTTAAGAGAGAAAGAGAATGCCAGCTGTTTTTCAAGCCTGGAGGCAGTTTCCTTGGATATTACTTAAGTCATCTTAGATAAACAGGCTCTCTGAGCAGAGATGGATCAGCCTAACTAAAGCATTCCACAGAAAATAGCTATCTACTCCATCTTGCAGACATGTTGTTTGTAATTTCCAGGCAAAATGCCTTTGTCTTTCCTATTTGATTGATGGTACAGCCATGTCGGACTTTTCCATTTCCATTCGTGTGATTGCATTGTGTGCAAGCAGTGCACATATATCTGTCATGCTTTTGGCCAAAGACATTTGCATAAGCCTTGTTTTGGAACTTTACAGTCAAGATGACTTTAACAAATGGTAGATTAAAATCTAATGACCTAATGTCAGAACTTTTCAAAGGCAAACATTGCCAGTAATTAATACGTATTAATGAAAAGCTTCTTGAGTGAAGCCAAGTCTTTTCGGTCCCTACTTTTAATGTAAGTGTTAGCATGTTTTGTTTTTAAAGAAATGTCCCTTCATAGATCTTTTCTTCTTTTACTATCTGTGAATTGTCATGGTTCCCTTGGAAAGATAGCTGGGTGGTTTCCGGTTGCTCTCTCTAGAGCTTTGAATTCTGAAGTTCCTTCTCCAAGACTAGCTGAGGGTAGTAGTGACAAGATACAGATAAATAAGGAGAGGAAAGACATTTTTATTTTTTAAATGCCATGTCCCTTCAGGATTTAGGCAATCATGGCTCTCCACAGATTCCTTTTCTTTATTATCTATAAACTGCCATGGGAAAGATAAAAGAATGGTTTCTCATCGCTTTATTTATACTTTTGGATTAAGTTTGTCTTTTCCTAAAGTAGTTACCACCCAAGGTGAGACAGCTTAGTTTACTCTACTATTTAACTAATAAGAGGAGAAATGATGGAATTGTGCCTTTTTCAAGGGTATTAATGGAACATTGAATGCAACAGACTAGCCTGAAATTTGAACATGACACACCAACTCCATTTTTCTCACTGATATCCCTTACACCACCTGCACATCCCAATGGTTACCATACTGGTCTTATAAACTATTGGCATAAGATTAATTCTTCAGTGGATCAAACATGATGATGGTTTCTGACCATTTATATATTATTTATATTCATTTAACTAAGTAAAAATATGTAAGAAAAGTAAACTATGTTAATTACATAGAAATAATTGTTAATATAAAAAGCATTGCGGAAGGTTTATGCTGAAGAGATTTCATCTGAACATACTTCATAAAATCTGACTATCGGAATTTTTAAAATCCTTTCTCAGTCAGTATGAGAACTTTTCCCTATCCATTCATACTATGTTAATATATTCCAGAAGATTTACTATGAAAATGCATTGCAAATGATTTTATCATGAAAATGCATCACAAATGATTTCACTATGAAACTGCACTGGAAATGATTTACTATGAAAATGTATTGCAAATGATTTTGCTATAAAAATGCATCACGCGTGATTTACTATGAAACAGTACGGCAAATAATTTAATATGAAAATGTATTGCAAATGATTTTGCTATAAAAATGCATCACGCGTGATTTACTATGAAACAGTACTGCAAATAATTTTAATATGAAAATGTATTGCAAATGATTTTGCTATAAAAATGCATCACGCGTGATTTACTATGAAACAGTACTGCAAATAATTTTAATATGAAAATGTATTGCAAATGATTTTGCTATAAAAATGCATCACGCGTGATTTACTATGAAACAGTACTGCAAATAATTTTAATATGAAAATGTATTGCAAATGATTTTGCTATAAAAATGCATCACACGTGATTTACTATGAAACAGTACTGCAAATAATTTAATATGAAAATGTATTGCAAATGATTTTCTATGAAAATATATTGCAGAGGATTTACAAATCATATACTGAGACCAAATCAGCTGCATATGGATAGAAAATGAAATGAGCAAGTAGACAAAAGTAGTAATGGGCATAAGACAAAGATGCATCTTCTCATCATTTACTCAACTTATATGATAAGGTGATAATAAGAGAACTAGAAGTTCTACCAGGTTTTATGACTGCTAGATACAATCTTAACAGCAAAAGTTACATGGATATAACTGTATTGATGACAGACATAGAAAGAATACTACAGGAACTCATAGACAAGGTAACAAAGAAAATCAGAAAGAAAGGCCAAACCATCATTTGTAAGAAGATAAAATGTTTGGCTGTTAGCAAGAGTGATAGCCCAAGACACAAACTACAAACTGGAAATATCATATATTTACTGCCATACAAGAGGATATATATCACATAGCAGTTCAGCACACTTTTCTTTGTTTCTAACAAAATTTTCGATGTCTTGATATGATGTTTATTTTCAGGAAATTATTGTTAACTATTCTAATACACCTTTCAACTTTGGTGCCACATTTTATGTTTAATGTTATTGCACTACGCAGTTAATTAAATTTCTTAACCTTCTTGATTCTCCATTGTGTAACACATCTTAGGGTGTCACTCTTGCTGATGACCGTACATTTCTTTCTTAAAGCCAATAGTCCATTCTTCTTGCTTTTCATTACTTCATGTCTAAGAGTTCTTTCAGTTTTCCTTATGAGTCTGCCATCAACACAGTGTCTTTTGCATATTTTCTGGTGTAAAGATTATGGTAGGTCATCTAGTTTTCTTAGGATCACCTTGTTGTATTAGTTAAATAAATCCAGTGAGGAAACACATGATTTTCTTATTCCCATTCCTGCTTTTGTGTACTTACTAAACTCATTTTTAAAGTGCATGTAAGTTGTTGGTTCCTAGTAAATATGATTGATTATTCTAATATTTTTACAATGTAAATCTATTTTCCCTAGCAGTTCAAAGTCTTTATGTCATACCTTATTAAGTACTTTCCTGTATTATAGACCTTGGTTAATCAAGTGTTACGCTTCTCTAGTGGTCACAAGTTCAGTCCCTGAATCAGGTTGCCATATAATGTACATTGCTTCAGTAGGAATGAACAAGGAATGCTATTCCAGAGACAAAATAACACAGTAATCAGCACACGTAAGATATTCCAGATCAGTCAAAATAATGACCACCTGAAGGGTATTTCTTTTTCTATTTTAAACTACTGTTCAACTAATACAAGCTACAAGAGCCACTCAAGGTAGAGGATTACTGAATGAAGTTGTTGAAGGTTGTAAAAGAAGTTCATATTATAAGGATATGTAGGATAGACAATGGTTGACTCTACATTTGAAGTGGTTAAGATGATAGTTATTAGAGAGGCATCCTCTTCGTAACAGTCATCATCACAAAATTACAGTTTTTGGGAAGAAGCTGTGGGTCATCCTCCTTACCAATGGAATACAAAGGGAATGAGAATAAGTTGACCCTGTGTCTGAGGCATAATGGGTCATAGCTATGATGATTTTGACCGCTGGAACCAGGATTGTAACTTGACTGAACATCTGTCATGAAAATAGCAAGAGAGTAATGAGAGGTGAGCAAAGTCTCACCTGTGGTAGAGGAGTTGGAAGGTGGAAAATAATTCATCATCCACAAGTCCGTATACACACTTTCCAACACTTTTAAAGCTGAAAAGTAAGGATTAGGTAGCTTCAGCATAGATATGGTAGCAATACACCATTTTTAGTCTGATCTGATTTTTGTAAAGAGAAAGCATGGTAGGAGGAATCGGGTACATTCCTGGGCAGTACAAAGAACCAACCATTTTCCCAGCATCTTTAGCGTGTTTACAATAACATCTATAATAACCAAAATAAGAAAATAGTTTGAGTAAAATAAGTCAAAATATAAAGCTATTTTATTTTTTCTTGTCTCTCTGCTTTATGTAAAGAAAGTAGTTATCAGGCTCTTATGATTAAAACTCAGAAACAAAAATGAACTAAAATAGTATAAAAAGAGAAAGTAGGAAAACTTCGTTAGAAACAAAGAAAAGAGTGCAGCACTGTTATATAATATCAATACTCCTATATAGTAAGGGAACTATTTACTCCTGTCACAATAGTAAATCTAATCAATTTGATAAGGTCAGTTTACAGTTAATAAGTTCTATGCTAACAGTTCCTTTTCTGTTCCAGCTGCATGCTCTCCAGCCAACTTTGATCTTCAAAAATTTAAATGCAATATCAATCATTATCTACTGTCTTCCTGAATCCTCTTCTTTTATTGTTCTCGCTCCTTAATAATGTTTCTACGTTTTTCTCATATTCTCTAACACTTTGTCCTAATGGCTCTGCTACTTTGTTTGTGGTGAAATGATTAAAAAAAAGAATGCTGGACAATTTTCCCATGGATGAAGAGAAGATGCGGGGGAAACAAAGATGCAGTTCCACAGAAAGATGCTGAGAAAATGTATGAACAGAACATGTAAAAAGGCAGATTTGAGAAAGATGAGCATATATACTTAGAATCTGAAAGATGCAACTGAAATTTCTCTGATATATATAATTAGGAAATAAAGCTTTCACAGGCAATACTAAAGTGGGCAGAGGGAAACAGTAAATAACCTACTTAACAACCTTATACAAATGGATGGGAGAACAGCATGGGATGGGAGAATAAAAGACAAACATTGCTAAGAGCTACAATGTATGGGAAGTTATGGTAAGCCATCATCATCCAAGTCCTGAAGGGACATGGCACATAAAAGAACAAGAACCCAAAAAATGAATCCCAAAACACAACCTACTGCTGTCCTTCAGGAAGATACCATTTAAAGAGAAAAATGCCTCCATGGATATGCCATGTCTCTTCAGAAGGTGAGTAGTCATGGCTCTTCACAGCTTCCTGTACTTGCAGCTCGAAGAAATGTTTGACTTATTGCCATACGTCTTTGTCTCCACTCTGTTATCCTATCCATTCAGTGCAATTTCTATACATTTGATCTTAGAAAATTATTTTGATTAAAACTACCTCACAGAAGTACTTTACAATAACAAAACATACCACAGTGCTAATGATTATTAGAATAAATAGAATTTATTTATCATATTCTTCCACATATATATGAGACTTAGATAAATATTATATATATATATATATATATATATATATATATACACACACATATATATACCCACATATATATATAGACATATATATATATATATATATATATATATATATATATATATATATATATATATATATATATATATATATATATATATAAAGAGAAAGAGAGATTAGGAAAAGTGGAAAAAATTTTGTGAGACACATTTTGCCCTTTAGGACTTCATTGGACTAATGTGATGTTTATGTTGATGAAGGAGAGAGAGGGTGATGTTGAAATTTTAAATTTAAACATTTTTTT
>OZ038479.1:94383870-94401370 GCA_964036315.1 Acanthosepion esculentum
ATGAGAACACTCTAAAATATTCTTAATGCTTGTTTTGTAGCAAAAGGTAAACTATGGAGGATGATGTAATTTATTGCAAAAAGTCAGTGAATGTTGTTGATGTTATTTGATTTTTATTTTATTCTCTTTTTAATGAAATTATAACTTATTTCTATGTATTCTATTGTTTTAATTATTTATGTATAAATTTATTTATTGTAAACATTTAAAGGATTTAAATTAACTGCTTTCTGTTATTTAAAAACAAATTATATTCATGGACACTGAATTGGGAAAGAGCATTCATTTTAAGAAAGGAGATATTTGAAAAACTCTTGTGTGAAAGTTAACAGTTTGGCAAGAATCAATACCTTCAAGAACTTTCCATCTCTTTTAATAAGTACAGCTTTTTTGAGATTGAATTTGTAGTAGAACATATTTTTGTGTATACACGGTGCGATGAATAAATTGTCATCTAAATTATGTAAAAATGAAATTAACACTGACATCTCATTTTAACAGATATATTTAGCAAAATTACACAAACATATCTTGAAGTAAATGTATTCAATAAAATCACCATTATCTTCAACCATGGCATCCAGATGACTTTGGAATCTATTGCAACTCTTCTGGATGGTCTTCTTGTTTATGTTGGTGAATGCTGCCATAATCTTTGCCTTCAGTTCATCTTTGGCATTACAAGGAGTTTTGTTGGTCTTTTGCTCATCTGCACCTTGCACACAATAATTAAAGGGGTTGCAGACTGGGGAGTTAGGCAACTAGGTGTAAAGGGTGATGTGGTTGCAGAAATTGTCTGACAGCCATTAGTGTGTTCTCCTTCTTGTGTGGCATGGTGCAGAGTCCTGTTGCAAGACATAGTGACTTCCAGCAGCCACCCTCTTGAGATCCTCAACAAATTTGGGAGTTTATTTTCTTATCCCAATGATCACAGTGAGTTTTCTGAACTGCTGCATCTTTGTAATCACCATTAAACTCATCCAACTCTTTCTTAATCTTTTGCACTTTCCTCATATTGACACACAAACACTGAGAAATGTTTGCATTGGAGCTTCTAGTGCAAATGCCAAGCTGTTTCCAAATTTCTGCTGGAGAGAATTGTGTCATGGTCAGTCAACAAAATCAAAAACAAATAATGCACATGCGTGAAATTAAAAATTACAATTTACCCATACCTAGAAGAATTAGACCAGAAATAGAATAAGAACATTGAGGGTTTATTAAATACACAGGAACACCGTTGCCTCTCTCTGTCTCTTTTATAAATACTTCCATGGTAATTGCTCTGATGAGCTGCTATCGCTGGTTCCCAGGCTCCATGAATTCAAGCGTCCTACGAGGCTGGCATCCCGTTCCCACCCTTTCACTGTTGAAACTGTTAAATGTAGACGTCTCTTCTACTCCAATAGCTTCATATCTCGCACCTCACGCCTATGGAACTCCCTTCCTCATTCCTGTTTCCCTGATGACTATGATCTCCAACTATTCAAGTGTAACGTCAATCGACATCTCCAGTTGCCTTGATCTATCCTCTATCCTTCTCCACATCCTTTCCTCTAACACTCCTATTTGCTCTCGCTCCAAATCCTCTGTAACCCCTTGTGTGCTAGTGGCTTCCAGCCTTGACTGGGGTGAAAAGCTTAAAAACAAAAAAAACATGGAATATGATATTCATGCTCAGAATGATATCAGAAAGAACAATACAAATGCAAAAGGATATATACCTATGTTTTATAGATTATGCAAAAGCATTTGATAAAGTCCATCAAAGAGAACTATTGGAATTACTAGGTAAACTTGATATATTTGGGAAGGATATTAGAATAATCCAGAACCTAAACTAGGAACAATCACCCACATACAGAAAGAAAATGAATTCAGTAAATATACAAAGATAGAAAGTGGGGGTGTAAAACAAGGATGTGTCTTCTCACCGGACTTATTCAATCTATATAGTGGGGTAACTCTGAGAGAAATCAAAATTCTACCAGGATTTATTATTGGTTGCCACAATTTTAACAGAGTAAGATATGCAGATGACACAGTGTTGATAGCAAACACAGAAAGGAAACTACAAGAACTTTTACAGAGGGTAGTAAAGGAATGAGAGAAGAAAGGACACTGCACATATCAAATGCAAGTAAGCAGAATACAGGGTTGTCAGCAAAAGGAACAGTCCAACATGCAAATTACAAATTGGAGATGCTAAAATGAAGCAAATACAACAATTTAAATATCTTGGAAGTGTTTTAACAGAGGATGGAAAATGTGACACTGAAATCTGGAGGTGCGTTGGCATAGCGAAGTATGTCTTTCAAAAGCCAAGCAAAGTATTAAGAAACAGGAAAATTCCATTGTAAACAAAGAAAAGGGTACTGAACTGTTATATAATATCAGTCCTCCTATATGGCAATGAATGCTGGACCATCTCTGCACGGATGTACAAAAAAAGTTGAGGCGATAAAAATATAGTTCTACAGAAGGATGCTGAGAATACCATGTACTGAACATGTGATTAATGATGAAGTCTTAGAGAAAATGGAAACAAAAAGTACACTTATATTTAACATCAAAAATAGAGGGTTAACATTTCTAGGGTACACAATGAGTAAAGAGGGGTTGGAAAATTTAATACTCACAGGACAGATTGAAGTCAAAAGGGACAGAGGAAAGCAGCGCATAATTTAGCTAAGGAGATTGACTAAATGGATAGCAGTACAGGGTATCAGAGATAACAAAAAGACAAAATTTGCTAAGAGCTACAAGGGACCGGAAATTGTGGAGAGACATAATCGACATTGACCTGAAGAGATATGACACATAGAAGAAGAATCACATGTTTATGTGTAAAGGTTTACATGCGTTCGTACTTGCATGCACATAAAATCACATCCACAAACATGTGTAAATGATCAGTCAGTGAAGAAACAGCAATGTTTCTGCCCTACAAGGACACACAATTATACTATTAACAAGACTTACTTGATAAATAACGTCAGTTGCTGTCTGTAATTTCATCACCAGAGTTGAAGTCTTTGGTCCGCCGCACGGGTCCCCACCGCTCCGGACACTTCTCCTCGATCCTAGCCTGCGTGTATTTTCGCTAAATTCTTTGTCCGGCATTATGGTCACCGAACCGTCCATCCATGAAGTTCCGGGACACGAGTGACACACAAAATGGCCTAGCTCGGTGACACCGGTGTCGGCCGCGTTCATCTCTTCCTCCATACGCGGCACGGTATTTCTTCTTCGATTATTGAATCTGATGATGCACACAGACACGGACGACGTTATGATCACAGACACAGCAACAGCTATCAAGACAAAAAGCACCAGAAAGTAAATATGAATCTTATCGTCAGGTTTGACTACGTCGCGAGCCTTGTCCAGTGTTTCAAAGGTTTTGTTGCTGACCTTCAAGATTAGCGACAGTGCCGTGTTTGTCGAAAGGGACGGGCTACCGCTGTCTCGGACGCGTAGTTGTAAATCATAGAAGCCCGCATCTTGTTGCGTCACCGCGCGATTGAAGTACAAAAGGCCGGTATACTGATTGATGGCCAACAACTGCTTCTCGTTGCCTGCGGTGATTTCAAATTTTAAAAACGCATTTTCCCGACTGTCGCTGTCGGAAGCCCTGAGTTGAGTAATGTTGTGCGAGCTCAGTTGTGGGTAGCGGACTTCCATTGTGAAAGGGTTAATCTTTGGGAAGGTAAAACGAGGGGCGTTGTCATTCTCATCCAAGACATCGACGACCACACAAACGGAATTATTCAGCGACGGCATGCCGTTGTCTTTCGCGACAACCCTGAACTCAAAGCGACTTTGCATTTCGTGGTCAAGCGACGCGATCGTCGTAACTGTCCCTGTCTTTGAGATATGGAACGGCAACAGTTCTTTGTTGGGTGACTGCAAAAAATAAGTCACCGTGCCACCTGCTCCAAGGTCTGGATCTGTAACGTTAATTACTCCGAGAAAAGTTTTAGGCTCCTGGTTTTCTTTGATATGGAATGAATACTCATTTTTAGGAAATTGGGGTTTGACGTCATTAACGTCCATCACTTGAATGAGTAATTTGCTTGTAGCATAAAGAGGTGGGCTTCCTCGATCCTGGCACTTGATTTCCACTTCATGCTTGCTTTGTGTCTCCCTGTCTACATGTTCCTTGATGACGACCTTATATCTCTTCGGTCCCAGACCCAGCAATTGAAAATTTTCATGATTCAGATCACACGTTACCTCCCCGTTAGGTCCTGCATCATTGTCAATGACCTTCACATAAGCAATGAAGCTCCCAACCTCAATATCTTCTGAAATGACCGCTATGTTGTCTGCCGAAGCAGAGACAAAGTTCACATCAATTGTTGGTTCGTTATTTCGTTCACTGACCACATTAACCAGAACTACGGCGATAGAACTTAACGATGGTTCACCCCCGTCCCTGGCTTCGATATACAGCTTATAGGTCAATGTTTGACCCTGGGGAAATACGTTTCGCAAGAAGATCTCTCCAGTTACTTCATTCAGCTCGAAGTGCGATCTGGCCGTTTCTGTCGTTTGCGGACTGAAATGAAACGATATTTTTTCTGTTTGGCCAGAATCTAAATCTTTGGCAGACAGCGTGACAATAGGATTGGCACTGTATTGATCCTTTTCACTGTTAATTGAAATATTGTAAACTTCATGCGTAAAAATAGGGGCATTATCATTTACATCTTTGACCGATACTTTTACTTCCAAAATGCTCTGTCTGGGCGGCGTCCCTCCATCCTTGGCAAATAATTCCAGGACGTACCAGTCTTTTGCCTCCCGGTCAAGTTTCCCTTCAACACAAACAGCAAGCTCAGCTGTCCCGTCGACACGTTTCGACACAGACAACGCAAACGGTTCGTCTCGCTTCTTTTTCATCTGATATGTAATATGCGAATTTAATAAGCTCACATCTTTGTCGACAGCATTTGGGATTGCTATCTTTGTTCCGCTCGCGACGTCCTCCGAAAACTCAATGTGTATTTGTTTCATGGGAAACACCGGCCGATGGTCATTAACATCTTCAACAATGATCTTAACTTCTAATATCTCAATAAATGACTCCGCCCAGTGAACGGCCACGTCCATTACTATAAGGCAGGCAGAGTTCCGGGTACACAGAGTTTCGGCGTCTAGTGTCTTCGCCGTGTATAATTTACCTGTTTTCTCAGATATGCGAAAAAGTCGCGGCAAGTCAGTTATACTTTGCTTTAACTGGTTGAATCTGATCAAGCTTTTGTTTCGATTGGCTATCTTTTCCATCAGGTGAAAATCGGCTGAAATATCGCCCAGGTAGGTACCAGGACTTTTACCCTCTTCCACGTAATAGGTGAGGCTTGTACACAAAATCAAACTGGAGTGGAAGAAGAACAGAAGAAAAAATGGAAGCCGAAGGTACAGTGTCGTTTGTGGAGCATGTTCGAGCGTTTTGTAGGAACAGTTATCGGCTGCCAACATCATGTAAACTTTATCTGAAATTCAACGGAATGCAGATTGTTAAACAGGGTACATTAAACTGGGTACATTAAACAGGGTACATTAATTAAAAGAAAAAATGTTTAAAGGACAAAAAAAAATAATAAATAAACTAAAAAAAAAAGAAAAAATGGAAAAATAAAAACAATTAAGTTATTGGCCCATATTTTTAAAGAGTGGAAAAGAAAAATGGCATTGGCTTTGGTCAAAATTTTAATATAAATGCCATGTCTCTCCAGGACTTTGGTAATCATAACTCACCACAGATTCCTTTACTTTACAATCTAATACTAATGCCATGCATTCTTGCGAAATATAGATGAGTGGTTCCCTGTTGCCTTCTCTAGAGCTTGAATTCAGAACTGCCCTTCTGTCAGACTGGCTTCAAGTCATAGCTGTTCATAGCTCTCCACTGATTCCTTATTCTGTATTATCTGTGAATTGCCATGGCCTCTTATGAAAGGTAGTGGAATGGGTTTCCACTATCTTCTCTGCAGTTTTGAATGCAGAGTTTTCCTTCTATTATACTGATTTCCACCTAGTGTTAGAGATCACAGTTTAGCTTGCTATTTAATCCATAGCTGGTGGGAGATAAAGAGAAAGATATAGATTCATGCTTTTCCCAATCGTATCAGTGTAAAAAGCAACACATTAGTCCAGAATTTGAATTTGGCTTGTTCTGATGTCAATTACACTTCTGCACATCCACTTTGATCACAATACAATCAATGAAGAGGGATATGAATGGCATAGAATGAAGCATTGTCTTGAAATACTGGATGTCAGGTGACTTAGAGGAGAATAACATATAAGAAGGAAGAGTGGACACTGAACAAAAGGACAAAAATTAGATACAAAAAATAATAATACAAATACAAGAGATTAGAAAATGGTTAAGAAAAATACATTTGGATTTTCTCCTTCCTTCCCCAACTTACGACCTGTAAATGACTTTGGCACGATGTAACAAACAGAGTATTCAAGCAAAAAATGTCAGGAGGCTCAGAAATGAAAGGTGCCTCAAAGTGGGTATTGACAAAATCAACCAATCAAGAAACAGCATTAGGAATTACTGACATGCTTTTCTTTGTAACCATACCACTAGGATGCAGGGGGTTATGAAGAGTGAAAGAGAATGAGAAGCATTTTAAACGGTATTTATTTCATCTACCAGCCTACATGCCTAATAAAACTTAATAAGAAAATGTGCTCTCCAGTAAGATTTGAGCCTGTATCCCTCTTTGCAGAAGGAATCACCGTCTGATCCAGTGTGCTTTTACTGCTTGACTATGAAAAGCTTCACAATAAAGCAGGGTTCTATTTTGCCTTTAAAGTAAGCACACTGAAATATATCTGTGTAGTTACATATCCAAAATATAAACAAAGCAATTTCTAAAGAATTAATAAATTTTATTTTTGAATCTTGAGATTTTATTATTTCATATATATATATATATATATATATATATATATATATATATATATATATTGTCATCCACAGACAGACTGTTTCGCTGTATCACAGCTCATCAGTGTGGCTAGACGTCCGGTTGCCTCTGGCTAGAATCGAAAATCGGCTGAATTCGCGTCAGTCGGAAATTTTACCCTGAAGCCGTTGGCTCATGGCAGAGAAGAAGGTGAATTTAAGCATATTTATTTTTAGATAAACACACAGTGACTGAGAGAACTCGATTCGATTTACCGAAGAGTCTTGCATATATATATATATGTGTGTGTGTGTGTGTGTGTGTGTGTGTGCGTGTGAGGTGCTCTTGTTGGCACTTGTACAAACATTTTTTTAATAACATGCACCTTATTACTCCTGAACTGTTGGCCTTGCATCATACTAAGTTTAGTAAATATTAAAAATGGTTTGAGTTTTTGTCTTGTAAGGTTAATGCTCAGTAGAGTTTGAAGTTTACGGTTAAATGTTTTGTGACACATTTTAGAAGATTCAAGGAGGAAATAAAAATATAGGAAAAATAAGAAAAGAAATTGAACTGAAACTGAAAAATGCATCAAGAACTGAAAAAATCAGTAAAAAGATAAAAAATTGCAAAAAATTATGTGTATGAATTTGAAAATTGTCTAAAAAGGATAAAAAATGAACACACATGTGTATGCTAATATCTATAAAAATATCAAATAATATTTAAGTAAGCATAAGTTAGTAAAAAATAAACTGTAAAATATTCATGAGTAATCTTTCAGAAAATAAAGAAAGTATAATGAACACATAAAATAAATAATAAATTATATATATATATGTTTGTGTGTGTGTGCGCATATATATATATATATATATATATATATATATATATATATATGTGTACATATATATATATATATATAGATAGATAGAGAGAGAGAGAGAGAGATAGATAGATATGCACAAATAGGTTTGTATGTATATATATATATATATATATATATATATATATATGATGAAAATGTGGAAAAGACAAAGCAAAATCCGAATATGTGAGTTTACTGTTTTTATTTTGTTTTTGTTATTCTGTCGACATCAGACGTTTCGGTCAAATAGACCTCCTTCAGGACATAGTTAATGGAGACATATTTATATTAGATTTAAGTTAACAAAAACAAAAACAAAATAAAAACAGTAAACTCACATATTCGGATTTTGCTTTGTCTTTTCCACATTTTCATCATACCGTCGGATCTACATCCACACATTTGCTTACATATATATATATATATATATATATATATATATATATATATATATATATATATATATATATATATATACTAACGGGGAAACCCACATTGCTCAGAAGATCTTTGAATAATAGTTTATTATTGACAATTTATTGACATTTTTCAGCCATATTATGGAAAATAATTTTTTATTCAGTCTTTAAAAAATAAACTTCATTGCTTTTTTGGTTTGTTGCAAAATAACTAAATTTAGGAAAATACCACACTACCAATACCACACTCTAGGGTGGGTTGGGGTGCTTAGGGGGATGAACATCCCCATAATTTTATTCAAAACAACACTTTATTTTTCGATTTAAATACTAACATAAATACTCTGTTAATGTTGTTTTCAAATAAATCAAACTTAGATAAAAGTTCATGAACCTTTTTTCAAATTATTATTAATAAA
The DNA here is from genome assembly GCA_964036315.1 of Acanthosepion esculentum. NCBI lineage: Eukaryota > Metazoa > Mollusca > Cephalopoda > Sepiida > Sepiidae > Acanthosepion > Acanthosepion esculentum. The sequence continues at coordinate 94,392,506 of OZ038479.1, forward strand.
AAAGTAAATAAACTTAAATTAAGATATAATTAAACATATTCAGTCATTTTTTTTTCAAGTAAAAACTATTGTGACCTTTACTTCTTTGAAAATTAATCATTTACTATTTATTTTGGAGAGGAATTTAGATTTTTTTAAGTAAATAAAGTTTTACTTTTAAAATTACATTAAAGAAGCAAACATTTCCCTGTAAATAAATTTAATTACTATTTTGAAAGAGAGTAGAAGCAAGGTACATTGAGAATTTAGTTTTGAAAAGCAATTATGTTTAAATTTCACATTATATTTGTATTTGAAAAGAAAAAACTTTAGTTAAATAAAAATTAGCAGAGACAGACATGACTTAAGGTCAACATTAATTATGTTGAATATTTGTTTTATGAATTTAAAAATTTTCTATAAAATAAGGCTCGCTATAGCTTTTTGCTTTAATAAAACTTAATTTAAATTTATTTACTTTTTTATGTTAGTTACAAACCAAAAAAACAATGAAGTTTATTTTTTAAAGATTGAATAAAAAAAATTCATGTACATACATACACACATACATGTGTGCAAACATTGATATACTCTAAAAGTAAATTAGCATAAAATTAAGACGAATTAAAAATCAATTGTTAATAAAATTAAAATATTTCTCTCTACAGCTATCCCTGTTCCTATATATATGTATAAACAGATGATGATAGATAAATACATATGTATTTATCTATCACAGTCTGTTTATACCTATCTTTCTATAACTATCCTAGTCTGTTTCTATCATTATATGCACAGACACACGCCTATATACATTTTATAAATATCATTTTTCTATTTTTTTCTTATATTATCTCTTAATATAACAATTGTTACATTTAGTTTGTTCTCATTTTGAGGGGATATCCACGATTTTTTAAACAGTGAGATTAAAATGGGAATATTGGTTCGATTCCTGTTGAAAGGCATATTTTCTTAAGACTTTCAATATGTAGGTCGGTAGACATCAATTTCTTTAAAAAAAAAAGTCAATAACAAAATAAAAATGAAGCTTGTGGGTTCACCCTGATTAAATAATTGGGCCCTTTTTTAAAAATTAAATGCTACAGACAGTGGAATTATATTCTATTTGTTCTTATCTCATATCTGTATGTATATATATATATATATATATATATATGTATATCATTAAATTGACATACACTATATATATATATATATATATATATATATATATATATATATATATATACACACACAGGTGCATATATGCACGCACACATACACTATGAAAAAAAAACTTGCAGCAATGAAAAGTGCATATAAAAAAGAAAAAATTGAGAAGTCTAAGCAGTCAATTGCTGATACCCCTGATAAGTGGACGGAGTGATTCACGGAGGGACTGTCTATGAAACTCTGGAGTTGGGATGCTGAAGGAAACATCAATCAGCTAAGTGACAAACCTTTTACTTGTATTAATTCTCTCTCTCTCTCTCTCTCTCTCTCTCTCTCTCTCTATATATATATATATATATATATATATATATATATATATATATATATATATAGATATATATATATATATATATACACACACCATTCATGCTTGCTTTGAATATTTGCTGCCACATCTGATCTGGTGCTCCTGTTATATATTTAGAGATTTCCAATAAAATCTGCAATGTTATTAGTCCTGACCTGGCATATTGGCTTCAGTCCCTTCCCCACTGCCATAATGTAGCTTCCCTGTGCCTTTTCTATAAATACATTCATGGTAATTGTTCTTACAAACTTTCTACCATGGTATCTAGACTTTATGAATTTAAATGCCATACTAGATTTCTGATAAGGTCTCATCCTTTTACAGTTGAAATGGTTAGTTGAAACCATAAATTCTATGCTAACAATTTCTTCTACCACATTTCTCACTTGTGTAACTCTCTTCAGCTTTTTGTTTCCCAGTCAACATTGATCTTTAAAAATTTAAATGCAATGTCAATCTTTACCTTCTGTCTTCTGAAGTCTTGTTCTTTTATTGTCCTATCTCCTTAATAGTAGTTTTTTCTCATATTCTCTAAAACTCAGTAACCCCCCTTGCATCCTAGTGGCTTTATTGCCTTGTTTGGAGTGAAAAGATTAATATATACATACAAGGTAACCAAAAAAGTTTTGTCCGTTTTTTAAAAGAAAAAAAGAAAACGCTTCACAGTATGTGTAACTTATATTTAGTCTTCGAAGTAATCGCCATTGGCATCCAGCACCTTCTGCCAACGTGTCTTCAGCTGTTCAATGCTCTTGCGGTAGAACCTGGGGGGTTTTGATGCAATGAAGTCCATGAGGGCTTTGCGCAAGTCTGCTTTCTTGGTGAAGGATTTCCCACAAAGATGATTATCCAGGGAGTGGAAGAGGTGGTAATCGGATGGTGCAAAGTCAGGTGAATAAGGTGGATGGCACAAAGTCTCCCACCCAAGTTGCTGTATGGCATCCCTGACCACTCACGCGACATGTGGCCTGGCGTTGTCATGGAGGAAAAGCACACCTTTGCGATTCACCAGTTATGGCTCCTTCTGGCGCAATGCCTGTTGCACACGTTTCAATTGCTGCGAGTACAGGTCTCCAGTGACCGTTTGGCTTATTGGTTGCAGTTCATAATGAACCACTTGACGACCTGTCCACCAGACACAAAGCATAATCTTGCGTGGGTGCATAGGCGGTCTTGCGGTGTGAGGGACAGCATTCTGAGGAGACAACCAATGTCTGGAATGCTTGGGAGTTTCATACAGAACCCACTTTTCATCACTGGTAAGCACTCGATTGAAAAAGGATGTGTTACAGTGGCGAGAAAGCAGAGATACGCAGGCTGCCACTCATTGACCCTTGTGGACCTCCAACAGTGTTTGCGGAACCCACTTGCTCAGTTTGTACGTCTTACCTAGGCGGTGTAGGTGAAGTCTAACTGTTTCATCAGAAGCGTTGAACTGTCTTGCAAATTCACCACACGTTAGACTACTGTCCTCTTCAATGGCCGCCTTCAGGATTCCGTCATTCAAGACCTATGGTCATCCACTGCGAGGCTCATGGAGAGACAACTCTCCTGAAACCAACGCCTTGCAGTACATTCATCCACAGCACTATCCCCAAATGCTTGACATATGTGGCAACTTGATGCAGGTGCTGATAAGCCCACTTTGAAGTCATAAAGCAAACATCCCCGAACGAGATCTCTAGACACTTCCATACTTCTCACAGCTGTCCAGCTTATAACTGATGGCCGGGCACGGTGTGCGTGTTTTTTATAATGTCTGATATTCCTAGTTCCGGCTGTCCGAATTTGAAAACAATTGCTACATGCATTTCATATATATTTCAACTTCATTCAATGACTAATCAAAAAATGGACAGAACTTTTTTGGTTACCTTGTACATATATATATATTAAGAATATTAATGACAATGTGGAAAAAATTTTCATTTGGTGCATTTTTTTCTTCAGGATTTTATCAGACTAAAGTGATATTTATGTTAATGTAGTCACATGTGCACAAAGGGGAAGGGATGTTGATCTTGCTCCTAAGATTGTTATGGTCTATAATAATTAAAATATCATTTTTTTTTTTAAAGTAGGAAAAACTAAATAAAATGTAAGACAGACTGACCTTATCAGTATATATATATTTGAACGGATATTTTTTTATCCAATATTATTTATTATTACTATAAACATTATTTTTAGTGGGTACACATGTTTGAATTGCTATCCTTTTTTATTTTATTAAACACTGAAATTAATAACAACCAGTCTAAATTAAGAAGTCCTACCAAAGACAAATTGTGCCTCTGGCAGAAATCAAAACTGCATCCCTTTTTCCCTCAGGGTGCCACTAACAGTTTGGCTACAGCCTGACAGAGCAAGGTTTGAATTACCTATTTAAGGAAAGTACATTTCTTGTTGGGACTTCTATGAATCTATATCTGTTAGCTTCAGTTTCATACCCAAAATGTAAACAACTGTTATTTTTTTAGTGGGTACACTTGTTTCAGTTGCTATCAATTGTTTTTTTACTATATCCACACTACTTATATAGATATTTTACTTTAAATGTTATTTTGATAGATACCCATGTTTGAGGAGATACCTTCTTTTTTTTTTTTAATCAGTATGAATCACATCCATGAGCTTGGTAATAAGAAATAATATTGGATTAAAAATAAAATGAGAAAAATTAGAATTAAATTTTAAAAATTGCAATTGTAACAAAATTTGAAAACCATGAAAAAGTAAAATATCTAGAAACACACACACACACACACACACACACACATACATACATACATACATACATACATACATACATACATACATACATAATTTTTTTGTTTTAGCAATGGAGATTTAAGAGACTGTCTCTATCTCTTGAAGACACTTAGATATATTGTGAGGCCAATAAAGAAGAAATATGCAAAAGTCACATTGACTCTATTAGAGAGGCTGGAAACCAACAGAGGTCCCAGACTTCTTTTCCTCAGCTCTTTTTTACTTTTTTTTTAAAAATCTCAGAAGAGACATCTTCTGCCATCATAATACCCTGCTGGCTACTACAAATTCCCACTGATAGTGGTAGAATCTATAAGAGATGAGAATTCATTTCCTGAAATCCCCGTATATATTTAGTGGTGCATCACTTTTCCAGTCCCCTCTCTTATGTTTACACATGCTCCCCTTCTGGGTATTGATCACTTGAAGCCACATACCTTAGAACTAGATTTTATTATATACAGAGTGACCCTAAAGTCTGGACACACAGGCAAAAATGCATATTTTCAAGAAATGAAATTTTCAAAAACATTTTATTAAGTTTGAATATTAGCAACTAACGTCTTCAATATTATTTCCATCATTTGTGATGAAAAGGTTGATGCACTTTGCAAGATTCATATAAACTTGATGCAATAACTCCACATTGCCGTCAACTTTAGCACATTCACTCCTTATGCATTCAGTCAAGTGTGTTGCATCTGTGATCTTCATTGAGTAGACCTTCTCCTTTAGCATACCCCAGAACAAAAAGTCAATTTTTTTTCCCCTTTTGACAAAACCATGTTTAATCTGTAGAGGTAAAAAAAATATAGTTAATGAGATTTCTTATGTGTCCAGACTTTAAGAACACCCCATATTTTTTTCTTTTTTTTAAGCTTATCACCCCAAGCAAGGCTGGAAGCCACTAGCATGCAAGGGGTTACAGAATGTTTGGAGGAAGAGCAGATAGGAGTGGTAAAGGAGAGGATGTGGAAAAAGATAGTGGATTGATCAAGGCAAGGAGGTTCCAGAAGATTTGGAGCGAGAGCAGATAGGAATGAAAAGGAAGTGGATAGATCAATATATATATATATATATATATATATATATATATATATATATATATAGGGTTTGACAGATAAATTGTTATCTGAATTATGTAAAAATGCAAATAACACTGACATCTCATTTTAACAGATATATTTACCAAAATTACAAACATATCTAGAAGTACTAAAGAGTAAATTCATTCAATAAAATCACCATTGGCTTCAACTACAGTCTCCTGATGACTTTGGAATCTCCTGCAACTCTTCTGGATGGTTTCCTTGTTTAAGTTGGTGAATGCTACCATAATCTTTGCCTTCAGTCCATCTTCAACATGGAGTTTTGTTAGTCTCTCACTCATCTGTGCCCTGCACATAACAATCAAGGGGGTTGCTGTCTTGGAAGTTAGGTGGCTAGATGTAAGGGAGGATGTGGTTGCAGAAATTGTCTGACAGCCATGACTGGGTTCTCCTGCTTGTGTAGTATGGTGCAGAGTCCTGTTGCTAGATATAGGTTCTTTCAGCAGCTCCCCTCTTGACCCAGGGCAACACTACTTCCTCAAGGCACTTGATGTAGGCCTCTGTGTTGAGTGTTGAGTCTGGGGACTTGTGGGAAGATGCATAGAAGCATAACATCACCAACCGTAGTGATCATTCCAAGCCCCATGATGCTGACTGGATATGTCATCCACCATTAGACTCAGCCAACCTTTTCTGAATCCTCTGCGCTGTCCTCAGCTTGACACACAAACACTCTGAAATGTTTCTATTGAAGCTTCTAGTGTGAATGCCAAGCAAGCGCAGCATGGCATTTCCAAATTTCTGGCAGAGTAAATTGCATAATAGTGCTCTTTTTGTCAAAGACAGTGCCCAAGTGACCCTACTGGACTGTGCAGTTGAAAAAAAAAAAACAAAAAAAAAAACACATGTACAAAAATTCAAAATGGCGACAATTTATCCATCACATTCTGTATATAAATACACGTGTGTGTGTGTATAATTAATAACAATAAAATAAAATCACTCATTTTATTTAAATTTATACTCAGTTTCATAGACGCTCACACACTGACACACATATTGTTCAGAATTTGCTATATTTACAGGGGAAACATTTTAAATATCTCAAACAGAGCATTAATAGATGTAGACAATGTCAACAAATGAATCAGCACTCAATGCACTTTTCAGACCAAGAAGATCACATGCAGACATGAAAATGGTAGTTACCATGCGGTGTTGATTCTTATATATAGACTCTCTCATTCTCTCTTCATATGTACACACAAACACACACACACACACACATATATATATATATATATATAAAAGCTGACCACTTGTATTTGAGGATACCTGTCTATTAGGGCAGCTAGCCAATCCCTATTGCAGACGCTCGTTCAGGCACATTTTGTGTTTGCTCAACACACACAGAGCCAACCTATGGTTTATACTGCATCTATGCTGAGCAGACCTTAGTTACAGTTTCTGAGAGAGAGCATGTTATCTAGCATGATCAACAAACCCTCAGTCACAATGACTTGCGACTTCGTGCTAGCACTGCTATCGATGGCTCCACGGATTCCGTCTACCCAATTTCACTCAAAAGGCTTGGGCCAACCCATGGTATGGTTTTCAGGCACTTTCCAAAGGTGCCGCATGCTGGGATTGACCCCTGCAGACCAATAACATCAGGAAGTTTACTTCCTGACAAATCAACCATGGTGAGATTTGAACCCGGGTTTCATGGTCAGAAAGTGCCCATATATATATATATATATATATATATATATATATATTCATTCTATCACTTTAAACATTATTTTTAATGGATACTGGCATTTGAGTAGATGCTCTGTTTATTTATTAAACAATATATTTATTTATTTTCATCTACTGGCCTGAGTATTCAAGAAATTTTATTAAAGATAAATATGTGATATGCACTATCCGGCAATCAGGCAAGGCTGAATATTTTGCTTTAATAATATTTCTTGAATATTACACCTGGTAGATGAAAATAAATAAATACACTGCTTAATAAATAAATGGAACGTCTACTTAAATATGAGTATCCACTAAAAATAATATTTAAAGTGATGAAATATATCAGATTAATGAATAAAAATCCATTACTTCTCCCTCTCTCTCTCTCTCTCTCTCTCTCTCTCTATATATATATATATATATATATATATATATATATATATATGAATAGAGAGAGTGTGTATATAAGAGAGAGTGGAAAAGGAAGAGAGAGTGAGATATTTGTATGTCCATCTGTACAAATGTCTGTTTCCTTTCATGAAATAAATACAGGAAATAGATATTTCAAGATAAATTTTAGAAAATATGCAAGAGTGATAATTTTTTTCTAAATTGAGGAGAGAAAGATTATCGAGTTTTTTTTTTTATGTTCTTTAAAAAAATCATTCCTCAACCAATTTTCAGAATTTTCTGTTGTTTTTTTTTTTTAGGGGTGGGTAGGTGGAGTTTGCAGGGAATATCATTCTCTTTAGAAAAATTTCTCAAGAAAACATTATTTTTCATTTTTATCTTTTTTCAGTGTTCCATCAAGATAAGCTTCAAATTTTACCTTTTATTTTTTTATTCATCTTTCTATGATGCATTTACATTTCAGTGATATTTTTACGTATTTAAAATGCATTATTTTTTATCTGTTGTTTTTTAACCAGTCTGATTCCAAGAGAGAAAATGCAAGCATTCTTAATTAAGAAAAAGAAAATCTATCTCTCTCTCTCTGTCTGTCTGTCTGTCTGTCTGTCTGTCTGTCTCTCTCTCTCTCTCTCTCTCTCTCTCTCTATATATATATATATATATATATGCCTACAATGGGAAAGGAGCACAGATCTATTGTTTAGGAGTTGATTGGTATCCACTGGACTATAAATAGATCTCACACAAAGATGAGTAATACATGGCCTAATGATTGCTTAAGATGTGAGACTGCCACTTACTACAGTTTTGATTTCTGTGTTACTCTCTCACTCTTTCTCTCTCTTTCTCTGTATATATGAATAAAAAGACAAGAAGAAAAACTAACCTTAGCCGATGTGTTTCGTCCTCTGAGAGACTTTATAAAGGCAATGTAAGATTTATTTTGTTGCATGTGCTTATATACAAAAGCAAAGATGTCATTGATTTATCAAGGCTTTAAAATTTGAGAACATTCATGAATATTCAAATCTTATCAAACTATAAATCTACGTCCCCATTTCTTTTTAATCTCACCTTTGCTGAAGGAATTACTACTTCCCCAAGTCAACATACGCAACCACAAATATGTTGAAAAATTAAAAGAAAATGCTTAAATCCATTACTTCTTGTTTTTGAAGATGTACAACACTTGTGTCCATCCTATACCATAACAATCTAATCACAATTTAAACAATATTCATTAAAAAAAGATATATATATATTTCTTGGACATTTCTTGCTTACTTTTTACCAGACTTTGAATTAAAACACTTTGTGTCCTCCACATATTTTGACTGACCTTTCAATCATCTGATGAATATTAAT
>OZ038479.1:94403870-94523870 GCA_964036315.1 Acanthosepion esculentum
ATTCTGTTTTTATATCTAACTCCTTCTGTTTTATATCCATCTATGTATGTATGTATGTATGTATGTATGTATCTATCAATCTCATTCTGTTTTTCTATCTATCTATCTATCTATCTATCTATCTATCTATCTATCTATCTATCTATCTCATTCTGCTGACAGAATGGATGGTTGGTAGGACTTAATGTATACTGATTCCAAAACCTTCAGGTCATAATCGGTATTAGCGTTACTTAGCATTGAGAACATGACCAGGCTATAAGACCAAGCACACTGCTGGTTTTTTAATCAAATGTTCAGCTATTGCTGATGGGTGATACAATTTTCTTTTTGTTATAAATGTTTGCTTTAATAAGTATGTATATATATATATATATATATATATATATATATATATATATATATATATATATATATTCTGCTCTCTGGAAATTTATTTTTTCAAATTTCTCTCTTCTTTTCTGTGAGTTTTTTCTCTCAAGATGTATGAATGCATATTGAATCAAAATAAAGGTAAGTAATATATTTTCATTTTGTATGTGCACGTGTGTATGCATATGTGTGTGTGGAAGAGGAAGCTGGAAAAATTCTTGTGAAAATTTTTTTTATCATATTTGTTTTATAATTCTATTCTTATAATTTTCTTACATTTATTTATTTTACAAACATTGAGAAATAAAAATCAATCTTAGATGAAGAACTCTGGGAATAAAGGAAGTAAAAAAATGAAGTAAAAGACAAAAATAGAATTTGGCAGGAAGAAAAGAAATAGAGGGAATATAGATTCCCAAAAACACATAAATAAAGAAAATTACACATACAGAAATCTATCTATATATATGTGTGTGTGTGTGTGTGTGTGTGTGTGTGTGTGTATATATATATATATATATATATATTACTTGCATTTATTTGTGTACATGCATATATATATATATATATATATTACTTGCATTTATTTGTGCACATGTATATATATTACTTGCCTTTATTTGTGCATGTGCATTTATGTGCTTTTATAAATGATTAACTATATTTTATAGAAATAAATTCATATATGCATGTGTGTGCTTTGAAGGGTTTCTTGGTTAGGCCAAGAACTTTTCAGCATCTTTTACACAACAGGCAAGCTGAAAATCTGTTTGGACATTTAGTCAAATTTTAGAATTAGGCTAAACACCACCTCACATATATATATATATATATATATATATATATATATATATATATATATATATATATATATATATGGAAAATATATGTATGGATGTGTTGGTGGTATAATGGATAATGGATCGGATATTAAGAAATAAGAGTGCTAAATTTGAATTCCAGTTGAGTTCATTGCATTCACTTGTGTGCAAATATCCTTGGAAAAGATGTGATAATACATCTCTTCTCCCTTTAGCTATAGTTAGATAGCAGGACAGACTGAGCCCTATGGCCTAATTGCCAACCAGTGTCATAGAAGGAAAACTCTGAATTCAAACCAGCCCAGAGAACGTTGGCAAATTGTGGATGATATGCTATAGGAGATAATGGCCAGCATGCAGCTAGGAGATAGAAGACTATTAAAAAAAATAAAGCCTGCCTCACCTGACATGTGACACAAAGTGCACAAGTAGAGCACACGGTGCTGTGATGGAAAGAGAGTGTAATGCAGGACACAGGCAACTGAGCACTTTATAAACAATTCACTTTTGCAGGTTGTTCAGAAAAAATTTAGAATTTTATGAGCACTCAGTCAGTGTCCTCTATGAAAGAATCCATCCACACACATATATTAACATCATATGTGCACAAATTTATAGATGTGTACATATAAGTATATAGTAACACAAATACACATATATGTACACAATATATGCAGAGAAATATATATATAAATATATATATATATATATATATATATATATATATATATGTGTTATGTTAATTTTCCCACGCATTCATGGACTCTCCCAGCTATAAATAGGAGCAGGTACTGCTTTTTGTAGAGGGAAGTTTTCAGCAGTCAGCTCTGACACTCAGACCGAACATTCTTGCTGTAACACTCTTGTTTGTATATGTTTGTATGACTCTTTCTGTTAATATATTTGTTTAACCCAATTCCTCTCTTGTGTCTTTATTTCTGGCCCTAACAAGGCCACAACAATATATATATATATGTGTGTGTGTGTGTGTGTGTGTGTGTGTAAAACAGAGTTGTATGCTTGTCTATACATCCATATATCTATGCATCAGGGTCGAAGGGTCCCTGCATGCAATGCATGCATTGTATGCCTTACATTTTTTCCAAGATGTTGTAGAATATAAAATTACTTATTGATAATTTTTCACATCCTCTTTGTACTTTTATTTTTTCTATTTCCCATTTCTTAATTTCTAAGGATAATTGTTACAAACGATATAATTTAGAGAGTGTAAGTAAAGAAAACACTTGTTGTTTAACAAGGAAAGACGCAAGTAAAAGCAATGAATTTACTAGCCTTTTCAGTAGGGAGCATGAGAGACAGAACATAATAGTGAGTGGGTGAAAGAAAGACAGTCACAAAAAAGCAGAAATTCTTTTGCTTGCTTCCAACTGTATTAAGACAGAAGACATTCTCTACTGAAGTGATGATATTTTTATTGCGTGCAGATGAAATCAAAGGCTTGCCTATTCAAAGGAGTTATAGTCAGAAAGATTTAGATGAAAAATTTGTAATATTCCATTCTGAAGAGTATATAGGGAATGTCTGATGACTGAAGTTCTTTTTTTACTGACTTTTAAAAAGTTTTAACCCATGGAAAGTATTTTTGACCTCTTCTCAAGACCCAGATTCAGTCTTGTGACCATTACACAGTAAGTTTTTGATAAGCTCATATGTGGAGGGAAAAGGAGCAACTGGAGAAGTCTATTTTTGTGATTAAAGGTAAGTTTTCTGACATTTCAATACCTTAAAATTTAATTTTAAATGTTCAAAATTATTTTTTTAAGCTATGTAAAAAATATTTCTTGATAATATTGTATATTATTTCATTAAAGATGTTAAATTTTGTTAATGGACATTTAAAAAAATTCACTGCAATACTTAATTTTAAAATTAAAAGTAATTAAATTCAAATTTCATGTATTATTGTTGATGTTATTTTAAAGAAGAAACATTGAACTTTATCTTAAAAGAACATTTGGGTAATTAAAACAATTTAAATTTAAAAAAATATTAATTTTGTCTATGACAAAATTATAAATTTTCACTTTTGTTTAATTCTATACTTCTAACATCTCCACCTCCACTTTGAAATATTATTTACCAATTATTTTTAAAATTTATTCTTTTATTTTTTTAAGCTTTGTTTTTAAAATGTTTTTTCTCATATCAGCTGGTTCTCATACATTCCACATCTTTTGGACAGGAGTAGAGATTTATCCCTTGTTTCCCGTTTAGGATTGTATTAAGAATCACTGTCATAACCTTTCATCAGTATGACTGTCTGGTGGCTATAACTCTTCATTTTGAGGGTACCAGGTTGGCAGTTTTCTAGTTACTGCATCCTGACTGATATCAAGGAGCCCAAACTCTTTGGTAGGGTGCTTTGGTCAACAGTTGCATAATATCAAAGTTCTTGCACTGTAAGTAATTCAATGGACAACCCTGAGGCCACACTATACTGTAGTCTTCATCATCTTCTGGACAGCTTGTATTGCCTTAGATGATCAACACTGACTATTATTCTTGGTTTCTTCCACCTTAAAAGCTTATTTTATCACTACAATGAATAAAGAAAATAAAACTAAACCAAAAACCACCTTAGGCCATCAACCTTTCTTTCATGGTATCCATACCAATTTCTGTCATGCAGAATCATTTTTCTTGGAATGTTTTCCTGACATAATAGTTCTCTGAACTCTTCAATCTCTACCACTGAATTCTCTGTTCCTGTCTATCTTCCTCTCTGTTGAAAGGATTCTAGTGTCCACATGCATGACCATGGTGACTATGTTCATGAAAATCTCCTAGTCGCAAAGAAATTGTCTCTTGAGTCTCCAGATTGTTCTTATATGTGCTTCTGATTTTCACTATTAAACTCACTATCTAAAACTAAACTAAACTACTTATCACTTCTTCCTTTTGGTTGATCCGGGCTTCCAACCATTGACCTGTTCTACCTACATAGTATCACACTGAAATCTGAATTTATAAATTACAGAACTAATATGATTGGCCATCAAAACATCCTTGCAGATCAGGCTCAACACAGGCTGGGCACCAAAATGATTTAAACCAGAAGTGTTTGTTGCTAGCGAAATGTTACTCCTATTAAAATGATTTCTGATGAACATGCTATGAAGAAATCAAGTGTTTTCAGTGGTGCACACAGTCCAAGGAAGGTCAAGAGAATAGTTTATTACAAATTCTTAGAACAAGAACAAACTGTTAATCACTGTTTATTTGGAAGTGTTGAAAGGTTTATGAGAATCTGTTTGGGGTAAAAGACTTAAATTCTGGCCTGACAAGTGGATTCTCCACCATGGCAATGCTCTTGTGTATGGTATGTTAGGAGTTTATACATTCCTGGCTAAGAAATCCATTATGAAAATGGGCGGGCATCAAACTTATTTACCAGGTTTAGACCACCTGTGATTTTTTGGCTATTTCCAAAATTGAAAATTCCTTGAAAGGAAAACAATTTGATATTTCTGAAATGTATGAATATGTGACTACATTACTGAAAAGTTTTTTAAAACAAAGTACAGGTAAGTAAACAACTTTGACGGGATTCTAACTGTCACACACTGCCTGCATATGTGTAAATATATATATATATATATATATTGTGTATTTAGGCAGCAATCCTACATTTATGCATGTTTCATTAAAAATGACAGACAAGGTACTACAGTTAAGCTTTTTATTTAATTTTTCTTGTTCACACAAGAGCTTTCTTATTGGGACACAGAATTTGTAGAAACTGTCCTAATGTTCTAAAGTTCCGAGCACTTTCAGCTATACTTTTAGCCATTATCAAGGACAATTTTATTTTTTCAGTTTAATTGAGTGTGTGCATTATGTGTATGCTTTTAGTGTGTCATAGATATGTTTTATTTTCTGAATATGGTTAGAAAATTGTGGCCTAGTTCGTAGTTAATATTGTTAAGAGTCAGTTCTATTTTTTTTCTTATTAGGGTTTACATTATTTTTAATCTTTTTAAAAAATAAATAAAACAAAAAATAAAATAGAACATATCTATAACACACTATAAGCATACACATAATGCACGAATCCTATACTTGGATATACATATATATATACATACATACATACATATATACATCCATATAGACATATATATATATATATATATATATATATATATATATATATATATATATACACATACATACATACATATATATACAAGGTAACCAAAAAAGTTCTGTCCATTTTTAAAGGAAAAAAAGAAAACACTTCACAGTATGTGTAACTTATATTTAGTCTTCGAAGTAATCGCCATTGGCATCCAGCACCTTCTGCCAACGTGTCTCCAGCTGGTCAATGCCCTTGTGGTAGAACTCGGTGGGTTTTGACGCAAAGAAGTCCGTGAGGGCTTTGCACAAGTCTGCTTCATTGGTGAAGGATTTCCCACGAAGATGATTATCCAGGGAGTGGAAGAGGTGGTAATCGGATGGCGCAAGGTCAGGTGAATAAAGTGGATGGCACAAAGTCTCCCACCCAAGTTGCTGTATGGTATCCCTGACCACTCGCACATGTGGCCTAGCGTTGTCATGGAGGAAAAGCACAGCTTTGCGATACACCAGTGCTGGCTCCTTCTGACGCAATGCCTGTTGCACACGTTTCAATTGCTGCGAGTATAGGTCTCCAGTGACTGTTTGGCCCGTTGGTAGCAGTTCATAATGAACCACTTGATGACCTGTCCACCAGACACAAAGCATAATCTTGCGTGGGTGCATAGGCGGTCTTGCGGTGTGAGGGACAGCATCCTGAGGAGACAACCAATGTCTGGAATGCTTAGGAGTTTCGTACAGAACCCACTTTTCATCACTGGTAAGTACTCGATTGAATAAGGATGCAGTACGGTGGCGAGAAAGCAGAGATACGCAGGCTGCCACTCGTTGTCCCTTGTGGACCTCTAACAGCATTTGCGGAACCCACTTGCTCAGTTTGTGCGTCTTACCTAGGCAGTGCAGGTGAAGTCTAACTGTTTCATTGGAAACCACATGTTAGACTACTGTCCTCTTCAATGGCCACCTTCAGGACTCCATCATATCAAGACCTGTGGTCGTCCACTGTGAGGCTCATCATGGAGAGACAAATCTCCCGAATTGAATTTTCAAAACCAACACCTTGCAGTACGTTCATCCACAGCACTATCCCCAAACACTTGACATATGCGGTGACTTGATGCAGCTGCTGATAAGCCCACTTTGAAGTCGTAAAGCAAACATCCCCGAACGAGATCTCTAGACACTTCCATCCTTCTCAAGGCTGTCTGGCTTATAACTGATGGCTGGGCATGGTGCGTGTGTTTTTTATAATGTCTGATCTTCCTACTTCCGAGATTCATGGAAGATTTAAGTTTAAAGATAGTAAAATCAACCTTGCTAACCAGACACTTCTTCGTGGTCGAACGGTTAAGGCACATCACGCGAAATGATGGTTCCGTATAGGATACAGGTTCAATTCCTGTCAGAGAACGAAAATTTTCTATGAAAATTTCTCGGACATTCAGGCCGGTAAATGTTATTTAATACTGTTTATTATAAAACAGAGCATTTGCTTAAATACTTGTATCTATAAAAAGAACGTTAAACATATTATATAAATGTCTTTAAATAAATTGTCGGTCTATGTCCAATTCAAAAATACATATATATATATATATATATATATATATATATATATATATATATATATATATATATATATATATATATATATATATATATATTATTTTAAGCGTTTCACCCCAAGCAATGCTTAAATTCATGAATTCTGGGATCCAGCAAGAGAATCTCATCGGAGCAGTTACCATGAAAGTATTTGTAAAAACAACAGAGGGAGGCGATGACACGTCTGTGAAAGAGTGACTGCAGATGAGATGCCAGATCAGGGCCAATTATATTGCATATCTGTCTCTGGATTTTATCAAGAACCTTGAGACAAACAGAAGGGGCTCCAGACCATACATGGCAGCAATACTCCATGCAAGGGCGAATGGTTGATTTGTAGATTTGATCGACTCCGGCAAGAAAAATTTCCTGGCACGGCACAGGGAGCCAACTGTCTTTATGGTGGATGAAGCTATTGACTCAATGTATTTGTTCCATCTCAGGTCAGCAGTCAATGTGAGCGTGAGTAGTTGAGGTGCTCTCATGGAGTTGAGCGTCAGACATTCCAATGGGGGGAAGGGATGGTTCTCTGTGGTGAGTAATAGAGAGCAGTTTTTTGTTTTTGAGGCATTAAAGTTAACCAGCCAATTCCTGCTCCTGATTGGAGGTGCTTTTCGAGGCAAACGTCCAGGTTAGTTTTGTCAGCGACACTAGATTCGTTTTTGTGGCAAGAGTAAATAGTAGTGTCGTCCATATAAATGCCTACTTGGGAACCTATGACGTCTGGAAGATCGTTGATGAAGATAAGGAACAGAGTAGGGCCAAGGATGGAGCCTTGGGGAATACCTGCATTCATGGGATAGGAGCTGGAGAATAATCCATTGAGAACGACCTTCAATACATGGTTTGACAGGAATGATTGTATTAAGTCAAACAATCCACCTGGAATTCCATAACCCTGAAGGTTGCGAAGAAGGCTGGCATGCCAAACCCTATCAAACCCTTTGGAGATATCTAAAGCCATGGGATGAGCGTCTCCGTTATAATGAAGAGCTCAGTAAACAATTTCAGTTATGGCCATAAGCACATCAGCTGTAGAACGGGCAAAGTGGAAACCATATTGCTTATCGAAGAGCAGATCATGGGATGTAAGGTGCTTAACCACTTTGGCGGTGATTAAAGCTTCAAAGACTTTGCTGCAGAGGGGTAGAAGACTGATAGAATGGTAATTAGAAGGGTTAGAAGGGTCTCCAGAGTTCTTAAAGACAGGAACAATGGATGAGGACTTCCAACAGTCTGGAAACAAGATTCATTGAGGCAGTAGTTATATAATTTGGAGAGCGCAGGGGCCAGTTTTCACATTTGCATAATACATGTATATATATATATATATATATATATATATATATATATATATTTATATATATATACATACATACATACATATATATATATATACATATATAAATATATATATACATATATATACATGCATAAATATACATACATATATATATATATATATATATATACATATATATACATATATACATGCATATATATATATATACATATATACATGCATATATATATATACATATATATATATGCATACATGCATATATATACATATATATATGCATACATATATATACATATATATATGTATACATATATATATATATATGCATACATATATATATAAATATATACATATATATAAATATATATATATATACATACATACATACATACATACACACACACACACATATATATATATACACATTCATATATACACACACATGTATATATATATATACATACATACATACATACATACATAAATTCATATATATATATATATATAAATATATATCTATACACATACATATATAAATATATATATACATATAGATATATATATATATACATATATACATATACTTATATAGATATACATATATACATATTCATATATATATATGTATATATATGTATGTAAAACTGAAATAATAATAATCCTAGAACTCATTTCTATCGAAACATGACTTAACCACACTTGGTTTATAGAGGACAGTCAGTGGGAAGATCATTCAATTGAAATCTTTCCACTTGTCCTTCCTTGTCATCTCTCCCTTGAGCACAAAGCGAACATATTTATTTGTCGATCACACCGAAAGTGTTGATAAGAAATTAACACACAATAATCCGAAGACAAAATCAATACATGGCTGAGTTAGCACAGCCGTAAGTGGCAAGAGGTAGCACCTTGAGCCGAATTAGTAAGTCCAACCTTACCCTTACCCAACTCGTTACTTGACTGTCTGATGTTCAAAATTCTTTTTGGTTTCCATGATTTCTTTCTTGTTCTCTTTACTGAGGTTTCATTTCCTCTTTCTTGCTTCTTTTCTCTTTTTTCTTCTAACTTGATTCTATTTTCCATTTTTCTTTTCCTCTCTTTCTTATCTTCTATCTTTCTCTTTCTTTCCTGATTGTTCTTGCTTATTAATTTTATTATTATTCTCAGTTCTTTCCTTCATTCTTTTCCTTTCTCTTTTCTCTTCCTTCTATTCTTATTATTCTATCTTTCTTTCATGATTATTCTCAATGATTTATTCCTCTCGTTTCTTTCTTACTTTCTATTTCTTTGATAATTGTTCACTCTTCATTTTTCTCTTTCTTCTATGATTATTCTTTGTTTTTTCTTTCTTTTTTGATAATTGTTCTCTATCTTTTCCTTCTTTATTGTTTTTTTTTTCACATACTTTTCTGAAATTTATGATTGTTCACTCTCTTTTAATATTGTTCTCTCTTCCTTTTTCTCTTTCTTTCATGATTGTTTTTGTTTGTTTCTTTCTTTCTTTTTATGTCCCCTTTTTTGTTCCTTTATTATTTTAATAATGTCCCTATCAGGTTTTTCTAGAACTAATTTTCTCTTTTTTCATAAATTTTTCTTTCCTTGATATTTTCTTTGTTTCTTTCATTTTTATTTTTCTCCCTTTTTCTCCTCCATTTAAATCTGTTTTCATTTTCTCTTTCCTTTTCTTCTTTTTTGCTGATCTAATTCTTTATTCTATAACCTTTCCATTTGGTCATCTTTTCTAGCTATTGTTCTTTCTTAGCTCTAACATCAATTTTTTTTTCATTTACTTATTCATTTAATTTTTTTCTTCTCATCCCTTTCCCTTCTTTCCATTTAAATTTCATTTTTCTGTTCTTGCATAATTTTTTAATTTCTCTTTTGTACATCTTTCTTTTTTACTTTTCACCTATATTTTAAAGATTTCTTTCTTGTATGGATTACCTTTTACTTTTTTCCAGTTTCTTTCTTTCAATCTTCATTTTTCTCTTCTTTCCTCAATCTTTATTTTCTTTTTTTCCTTTCTTTTTGTTATCTCATTTTGTTTCTTAAAATTCTTGCTTTTCTCTTTGAGTTTCTTTTTCTCATTTTTTCTTCTTTCTTTCTTCATTGTTTTTATTTTATATTTTTCTTCTTTTTCAGTTTCTTTTCTTTCTATTGTTTTTCCACTTTTCCTTTCCTCTTTTAGTTCTCATTTTTTTTACTTTGTTTTTATTTATTTCTTTCATTGAAGGAGTGATTGATTGAGTCATTCATTTATTTCTCTTCTAGTTTTTCTTCTGCTGCTTTTCTCTTTGAGTTTCTTTACTTTCTCCTTCAATCATCTTTCTTTCTTTCTTTCTTTTTCTAATATTACCCTTTCTATCTTTTGTTTTTCTCTTACAGTTTTTTCTTTCTCTCATTTATTCTCTCTTTCAATCTCCTTTCTTTTTTTCCCCCCTTCTACTTTTATTCTTCATTTTGTTTTTCTCTGTGTGTTTCTTTTCCTTCACTAGTTTTTCTCTTTTTCAAAAACTTTCTTTCTTTCTTTCTTTCTTTCTTACTTCATTCCATGTTCTCTCTTCTCAGTATTCTTTTACCTTTTTCTCACTTCCATTTCTCTCTTTCTCACTCAAAAATTTACAAGAGCAGAATATTCTATACAAGAGAAAACCCTCCTCTCCAACTCCCCCTCCCTTCTTCTTTTTTTCATTTTTCTTCCAGTCTAAATTTACTCCCAAGAACCAAAAGATGCAAACGAGAGTCCTAAACCAACTAAATCTTCTGCCACTAACACGTCCTTTTGTTATTCACCTAATTTAACGTTCTTGATTTGGCATGTTAGCCAACAGTATTCATCAGAACCCAGTTACCCCATGTTTACCACACAACTTGTGCCATAAACACCACCTATACCCTTGCCATTCATTTCAAAGTGAATTTTTCATTGAATTCATTTAAATGAGCAATTTATATTAGCACTCTTTAGCAGATAAGAAGAGAGCCAATTTAAACCATTTCTACACAAAAGCTGTAAGTCCACACCACCTAGCTCTTTGCCATTCCGAGACAATCCTGGCCAACTGTTAACTCCTACCATCTATTCTTGGTGGAGACACCTGCTCACAGCCTTCTTTAAGGTAATTTTACTAATTTCCCCAACTTTGATAAGTCTTCCTTTCTTATTTCCTGACACCTAATCATCTTTTGAACAGTCACATTTCTCTATCTTGACTCTTGTAACTTCTCCAAAACCCCACAGTGTCTCCTTACTCTGAATTAACACTATATATATAAAGAGAATAGTTTAAACACAGTCATAGAGGAACTTTTTTTTTAATCATTTCACCCCAAGCAAGGAATTAATGCCACTACGATGTAAAAGGTTACTGGGAGTGACAGATAATGAGAAGACTTTAGTGAAAAGAAAGGACAATAAAAAAAAAAAGCATAGGCAAGCCATGCCACTGTGGTGGGAAAGTGACTGAAGTAAAGATGCCAGGTCAGGACTGATAACATTAGAGACTTTTCTTTGGATTTTGTCATGAATCTTGAGATATATAGACGGACCACCAGACCAGATATGGCAACAATATTCAATGCATGGATGAATGGTAGATTTATAAATGTGCAAGATGGATTCTGGCAAGAAAAATTGTCTGGAACAACACAGTGAATCGACTTTCCTAGCAATTGATTCAATATAATCACTTTACATCATGTCAGTGGAAAATGTGAGGCCAAAATGTGTAAAGCATTGCTTTCCTAGAGGTTAGCACAGGCTATGCTGATGGAAGGCAGAAAAAGTTGTCTATGGTGATTAAATGATAGTAGTTTCATTTTGGAGGCATTAAAATTAGCAAGCCATTCTTTGTCCCAGTTAACAACTGAGTGGAGGTCATTTTTGAAAGCAGGTGCCAGTTTTATTCTAAGTTTTATATTTTTACATATGTTCTATATACTTTTAAGTTAAATTTTTGAGTATGTAACCAATGTTTGGACGTGTGGGTAGTGTTAGGCTTAGCACTTTGAAAATGGTAAACAGCAAGTTCAAATTCCAGCTAAGCTCATTATATTGACTTTCAAACAGATATACTTGGGAAAAGTAAGACTCCACCTTTTTCCCCTTGATATGGGTTAAATAGCAGAGTAGACATTTATATATACATTTATTATAATTTCATGAACCTTTTTGACTGTTGAGTAGTAGGAAATTATCTGCTAAAGATAGACATTGAAATCTCCTGTAAAATGCATAGTAGATATTTTTTATTTTTTTGTTTTATATGAAGCATTTTCCCCATGAGCTGAAAACCAGCCTTACAGTTGGGATTTTAACTTTGTTCTTGTAAACATCTACTTTACCCGTAAAAAGATTATTAATTTTAACAATACCTTTAGTAAATCATATCTTATTTGAAAAATATCACCATTAAGGACCCATGGATCACATTCAATTTAAATGTCTGTTAGGATCTCATAAAACATTTCAAATACCAAGATTTTTTAAAAACTGATATAATTTATTGGACAAGTTTGCATATCAACTTAAGCATATATTAAGTGTAGTCTAATGAATATATATATATATATATATATATATATATGTATATATATATATATATATATATATATATATATTGTAGCATACCTACAGATGATAATGGGTATGTCCCCATTCATATAAATACAGTAGTAAATACTGTATTTTGGTCTGCAGTTGGAGTTTCATTGTGGAATTCACTTCTAGGAGTTGACTTCTTCTTCTATGTGCTACTGATGAATCTTATATGTGTTGTTCTTGTCCTAAGTATTATCGTTCATTACCAACCTTCATGTGATTATTCTATTCAGTAACCTTCCCTAGCTTACAACAATATATATGATCACTAATCCAGTAAAATCAATTTATCTGGCACCTACAGGTCATAGTGATCCCAGATTAGTGCTGGTTAACCTGTACTAGGTGTAAACAGGCAGAAAAAATCTAAAGAAAATCTAATCAAAACTTCATGGTAATGACAATGTTTCATGTAATGAATTCAGACAACTTAAGACTATTATATATTCTATTAAAAGGTGTAAACAACCTAAAAAATAAGATGAAAAAAAGACAAGTCATTTTTTGTTAAATGTCTTGTTTTTTTTTTAACTCTTAAAACCAAACAATTCATGTAAGTTTTCTTTTTATTCAAGTACTTTCTATAAAGTACTTCTTTTAAGTACTTGAACAGACACAAAATGCATTTTTTATTGATTCTGAGATTGCAGAGGCCACTAAATAGAGGGTCCTACTTATAATTATTTGAACAGGCACAAAATCCGTTTTTTATTGACTTTAACATTGCAAAAGCTATTAAAGATTTTGAATAAGGAGGGAATCCAAATGAACTGAATAGTTTGACAGCACTTTCAAATAACAATGTAACATCACCGTTTCAATTTTTTATCGATTGCGAGCAAAATTTTAGTATAATAGAACAAAAAAACTTTCATTTCATTCTTTACAAAAAAAACACTTTCCAGAAATATAGCATTTGGCATGCAACTAAAGCGTGCCTCGTTAGATTGACTGCAATAAAATTTGGTTCTTTTTAGCATAATGTTCCTGTTTTTACAATTTGAAACAAAAGGCCTGTTTTCCTGATAAGTACTATATATACAATATAGTTCAAAAATCTGTGGGAACTAGTAACCTGGATGCAAATTTACTGTGGATGAACTAGCGATTAAAACACTTTCTAAACATTTTTGTCTTTTCTCTTTTAATTAGAGTAGCATTTTTAGATCAAAATTGTGACCAGTCTCATTACGATAAATGACTAATGCATTTAATGTGTTGTTTTATAAAAGATCCTTTTTGTGTTCATATATTCTTTTATTTAAATTCCTTGAGGTTTCTCCAATGTATTCTTTGTGACAATTATTACAGGTAATACAGTAAATTACTCCTTCAAGTTTTAGCTCACTGTTTTACTTTGTATTAATTAAGTCTTTTATTGTTTAAAATTTGTCACAACTATGTCAAGTAGTTGTGACAAATTTTATGTTGAGTTTAAATAAATTCTTTTCAATTGCAGTTGTGATAGAGTTAGTGGGTTGAACAATATATTTTTGATTTGTTTGGTTTGTCAGGAGGGGACACTTTTCTATATTGGAATATTTTATGAGACTTGTTTCGTGTTGAATATGAAATAGTTTGGTTATTCGAGGGTCTTGAAAGTATTTTCAATGCCTTTCTCTTTTTCATATAAATATTGAGGGCTACAAATTCTGAGTGCTCTTTAGTAGAATCTGATGATTACTACAGATTTTATTTTGTTGTTGTGATGGAAATAGAAATTTATGAGGTCATTTTTATTAGTTGATTTTAGTCACTAAATTTTAAGCTACTGTCAACGTGGTTTAGCATGATATCTGGGAAAGGTAAAGTATTGTTTTTTTTACCATTTCATATGTAATCTCTATTGTATATCTGATTTTGTTTCGTTTATCTAGAAGATCAAATAAACCAGTGTCACAGAGATATATTAATAGAGCATCATCAATATATTGGAAATATGCTGATTGTTTAGGTACAGTATTTGTAAAGGGGCCAGCTTTGACAAATTCTTAGAAAATACATGTCATCACTCTACTTAGAAGCAGTCCCAGTGGTAAACCAAATTCTTGTTATAAAATTTTTTTTTTTTTTTTTATTTATTTATTTTTTTTTAAGCTTTTCACCCCAGGCAAGCCTGGAAGCCACTAGCACGCAAGGGGTTACAGAGGATTTGGAGCGAGAGCAGATATGAGCGATAGAGGAAAGGATGTGGAGAAGGATAGTGGATTATTATTGGATATGAAATAGTAGTGATTGATGAGATGGAAGATTTTTATTACTTTATCTATTGATAGAGAGAGGTTTATCTTTGATTGTGCTAGATGCTTTTTAAAAGATTTAAGCATTTTTCATGCTTAAATCATTTTATGATTCCTTTTTTAAATTGTTTCATGATTCCTTCTTGAACAGAATGGTGCCAGCCACTGCAATCATCTGCCTGCTATTTGCAGCTACCTGAATTGATACCTGCGAAGTTGGGGTCCCTCTTACAGACATCCATGAAACTTAGTGCAGTGCAGTCTACTGAACGGTGTCTTGTGGCAAGCTTGTTGTACATAAAGTCTTTTAGTATACAGCCATTATTTATTCAATCTATATGACTTAGCTATCAAAAACAACATTGACAGAATATATGTGTGTGTGTATGCGAGTGAAACAATAATAACAGATAATAACATAGGAGTGTTATTAATGATACCAACAAACTTGCAATCATGGAGCATTGGTTTTAAAAAATAGTGCTGTGTCATTACAGATAGAGCTACTACAATAATGAAAAGTGAATGAAACTGAAATGTGAGCATGATTGCCAGTTTTACATTCAGGTGATTTTCAAACTTGGAGATTGTTTAAGCATAAAACTGGCAGTCATATATATATTTCTTCTTAATTTATTTTTTACTATACTTTTGTAGTCCTGGGTATAACAATAAATTACATCTGGCAGCAAGACTTCTGATCGAGAGATTGAAGGTTTTGATGAGTGTGGAAAAATCTTTTAAATGCTTTTGTTCTCTGGTCCATCAGAACCTGGAGTGGTAGCACCTGTTTGGGTCCCAGGTAAGGGCAAATAGTGAACTCCCCAAACAAAAACAAAACACTATGAAAGTATAAAAATATATATTTACAGTAAAATGACCTGTAATGCATATTTATAGTAAAATGACCTGTAATGCATATTTATAGTAAAATGACCAGTAATGCATATTTATAGTAAAATGACCAGTAATGCATATTTATATTAAAATGACCAATAATGCATATTTATATTAAAATGACCAGCAATACATATTTATAGTAAAATGACCAGTAATGCATATTTATAGTAAATTGACCAGTAATGCATATTTATAGTAAATTGACCAGCAATACATTTTTAAAGCAAAATAACCAGCAATGTAGTATAGTAGAATTACCAACAATACATTTTATAGCAAAATAGTTTAAGGCATGCAATTGTAACTAAAATATTACAATTTCAGCATTAATTAACTGACTGATATGCTGCTAAACAAAATCAACCAAACAACGAACATAAAAGAACTCTTCCAATAACATTAATCTATGTAATATCCCACAATTTCTTAAAGAAATCAAATATCACTGCCTCTAGTTATTATGTCCACACAAACATGTATGTTCATAAAATGTACTATGTACTTAATTGTGAAAGTAGAATAACACACATATTTTTATAATTCAAAGCTCACCTTTTGACATTGAATGTCACATAAGTAGTTGATATGCCGTTAAACAAACAAAGCAAATAAACAAATTATTACATTTGCTCTGTTTGCTTGACACTGTGTGTTGTTGTAACCTAAGATGAGCAGAGACAGCGGTACACCTTGATGTCTGCAAGGGAATCAGGTGATTTCTGAATGAACAATAACATGATCCTGAACATACCATACTAAAAACATATTTTATATTTCTCCTGGTAAGATGAAAAAGAAATCTTTCGTGATTCAGAAAAAAAGATTTTATATAATAGCATTTAAATAATATATTTGGGTTCTTCTTTCTTTTTTCTCTATGATATTCAAGTTCTTTGGTCAGTTAAATTTCCAGTTAAATATGGATCAAATAGAATAAAATTAATGAATCAAAATTATATTTATGTTCCTTGATCAGTTAAATTTCTATTTACTTCATATACTCAAGTATAGTGTGAGTTTTTATGACATTTTTTTTTATATAAAAAATAGAGGGTTCCACTCAGTCAGTTATGTGCAATGAATGATACATGCTTAGGTGATCATGTATCTTTCAATACATGACTGACAAGGCAGATTTTTTTTTCTCCGCAGTAGGTTGCCATCTCTTTCTGTGGTAGACCAGTTGCTATCCAAGGCTATAGAACCCGGTCTGTCCTGCTATTTATCCATACCTGGAGGGAGAATAAGAGGATTCATACCTTTCCCAAGGGTATTAGCATGTAAGTGAATGTAATAGATTCAAATGGAATTTGAACTCGGCTCTCCGATTCCTCAATCTGAATTGAAGAGCTGACTTCAAATTCCAGTCAAATCCATTACATTCACTTACTGCACTTACTGCACACAGGTAATTTTTTTTGGAATGTGTCAAAAATCATGCATTTTCAGTGACTAGTTGCACTATACACAGGTAAATTTTTTTCTAGAGTGGTTAAAATTTATGCAAAAAATTTATTGATTGCTCTATACATGAAGTTGACATATACACATACATATGGTAAATGTGGATCAAATAGAATAAAGTTAACAAATGAAAGTTTATTCATGTTCCTTGATCAGTTAAATATCCAATTAAATAGAATCAAGTTACCAATTGAAAATAAAAGATGATTTCTAATTAATTTTATATAAATCCAGGCATCAGTAGATAACCATCTGGTATTACATGAAATTCTAGTAAGAACTCTGCTGTTGGAATGGCATTTCTTTACAATACTTCCTCTTTGATTCTTCAGATACAAAAAAAGAAAGAAAAAGGTCAATACTCTTCTGATTGCTTTATTAAAGAGCCCTGAACTCTCCCCCTAGTTTCTTTTTTTTCTGTCTTGTCCCATTATAAAATCAGGAACCCCAGGACTGGCATTTGAGTAAGTGGACACAATCAACAAACTCATTTTGGCAAAAGCCTTTGATGCAAAACCACCAGCCTTGAGACACAGCCATCGTCAATGTCCACTTTCAATGAGTGTATTAAGCAATTCTGTTAACAAGCCACAACTCATTCCTCATCTCTGTCTCTCTTTCTATCATGCCCCCCAACCAACTTGGTATTAATTTCAATTTTCTTTTTCTTTTCTTTTTTTGTAGCTTCTCCCTGTGTGATTTCTCTGTCCATCACTTCTTTGCTTTTTCTTAGCTCTCCACTTTGCACAAGAATACATTCGAGTTGAAAGGCTTATAAGAAGTGGAAAAAGGATACAATGGTTCTCAAAATATTCGACATTTACTTACCTTCACTATGTTGTCATTCTTCTTATCAACTACTATAGAAATTGAACATTTAGGTTGTTTTTTGGCTGAAGTTCACCCAATACAAGGCTCAAGAGCCACTCATGGTAACGGGTTACTGAATAGGTTTTGTGATATGAATGTAACAGGAGGAAGTAGGAATGAAGATTATGAAGATAAGAAAAAGAGATAATGACTGATTGTTGACTTGAAGAGTGTAGTGTTCAGGAAAGCATCCATGTGGGAGTCTGTTCTACAAAGTAGTAGTTTTTGAGAAAAGTTATCCGAGTGGGACTTCCTCCTTACAAATGGAATACATAAGAAATGAGGGTGATCTAACTGTGAACATAGCATGGTATGTCCTAGCTGTAAATCTCTGAACTGGTAGAACTAAAGAATAGCAGTCACCTGAATATTTGCCATGGGCATAGCGATAGAGTAGTAATAGGCTTCTGACATTGCGTCTGCATGAAACTATCCTCCTCCTCAAGACCATGTAAACAATTCAAAGCTGGAGAGTAAGGTTGGATCAGTTTCATCCCAGATATGCCAGAAATACAACACTTCTGGTCTAATCTGACTCTTGCTAAAATAAAATATGGCAGAAGAAGTAAAATTCTTTCTGGTGTGGTAGAATGAGGCATCTTTAGCAATAGATCATATATATGAGTTCCACTTAAGGTGTGGAGTCAACTTGAGACCCAATAGACATTCAAAACATAGAGCCTCATCGAGAGTGCAACCATTCATAGTAACTGGAGAAAACTAGCAGTCTGATTGGTGATGGTGAAACATTACTAGCTTGGTTTTGGAGATATTGTTACAAGTCAGTTTTTTTCTCATTTGAGGTATGAGATCCAGGTCAGAGGAGAGGTCAGCTGCACAGCTTCGATCATCTTGATTTTTGGAAGTACTTCTATAAACTGTGGTATCATCTGCATAGATGCTTACTAATGATTATGAAAAGATTGTTAATAAAATGAAGACAGAGGGTAGGACTGAGGAGAGGGCCTTGCAAGCAAACTTGCACTGATCAAATGATCTACAATAATTTACTCATAAGGTAAATAAAACCATTTTTAGATTATAATGCTTGGCTACTCCTTTCTGAGCATGCCCCTCTGCTAGGATGGTTAGTTAATCCCTGTTGCAGACGCCTGCTCAGGCACATCTGTGTTTCTACAACACCAACATATCCAACTATGCTGAAAAGAACTTAATTACAGCTTCTGTAAGAGAGCACATAATCTGTCATGATCAGTAGATGAACAAGGTCAATATGCTTAAATCCTTGAGCATGATCAGTTTTGTCTACCCATTTCACTCACAACTCAAGGTCACTATGTTTTTCAGGCACTCCCTAAAAGGGTTGCATGTTGGGATCATCTCCCTGGGCCAATGTTATCAAGAAGTCACCTATTTCACAGATTATCAATGGTGAGATTCAAACCAAAGATCTCAAGGTTGGAATGCTAATGCTCTAAAACGTTTTACATAAAATCACTGTATAATAATGATAATTTTACATCCTCAGAAATTCAAACAGAAGTTACAAATTAAAATATAAAATTGTTTCCCTGATCACTACAATATTAACCTGCTCAAAACTAAGGTTAACCGTTCCACTCTTATCTGCACAAATTGCCTCCTAATGTAACCCCCTACTTTGTAAATAAATGAACAAAAAGTAAAATAGTCATCTGCTGGTCTTGTTTTCCAAATAATTCCAGTTTCCTAAGCATAGCTACAAAAGTGCCAAGAGGGATCAGTTGATCAAATTTTCTATTTGGAGGATGATTGGTAACTTTCTCAGTTCTCAATCAAGGATGAATGTAGAAAAATACAGGAGAGATGAATTAATCAGGTGAACATTTGTTTTGATTGTTTAGATCCTTACATTTCATCTAGTGTATTCCTTAGGCTTTTGTAATGATATGCTACTATTTCTTATATTTAAGGAGGGTTAAAATAAATGTCTATCTTATTAATCTTTGATCAGTTCTTTCAGTTTTTAGTTTGGCTTAGGTTATGTTAGTTTGATTATTTTAATGACAGAAACACATGTTAGGTTAGTTAATGTCAAATATAAATCTTATAGGACAAAAATCCTAATGATTAATAGATGCATAGACAGATACACTAGAATCACAAAAGATAGACATAGGTCTGGTCTAAAGTTGTTGAAAAGGTAGAAATAGGTCTTGTTTACACTACAGTCAAAAAGATAGATATAGGTTAAATCTATACTAAAATCAAAATGTAGATACAGGTTTGGTTTACAATAAAATCAGAAAGATAGACATTGGTTTTGAATATAGTCAAAAAGGTAAACATCGTTATATGTTTACACTAGAGTTAAAAAGGTTGACATGGGTCTGGTTTACACTAGAGTCAAATCTAGAGTAAAAAGTCAGACATTGTTTAGATGAGCCAAAAAGGTAGATATAGCTCAGGTTTACACTTGAGTTAAAACAGTAGACATAGGCCTGGTTTACACTAGAATCAAAAAGGTAGTCATAGATTAGGTTTACACTAGAGTCAAAATGATAAATAGAAGTCAGGTTTAAACAAGAGTAAAAAAAGGTAGACATAGTTCTGGTTTACACTAGAGTCAAAAAATGTATGCATATAATTTAGAAACCTAAGACTATTATGTCTATTACTACTAGAAACAAGAAAAATAAGATGAAAAGAAAAAATAGTCAAAATTGTCATAATAATTGACAATGCTTCATGTAATAAATTCAAATAGGCCTACTGCTACTACCAGTTTTCTTTCAGATAAACAAATATGGCTTTTACTTCTCTAGGTCAACTGCTGAAGTGTTCATGGTACTTACTGAATTTTTTTTATCAAGCTTAGATAATAACATCAAGGTTTGGGCTGTGGCTTTAGATATCTCAAAAGTGTTTGACAGGATTTGGCTTGCTGGCCTTCTTCAAAAGCTGAAGGGTTATGTTGTCTCTGATTGAATATTTGACTTGATTCAATCTTTCTTAAAAAATTGTGAAATGAAAGCTATATTGAATGATCACACTTCTAGATCCCTTGACATTAATGCAGGGATTCCCCAGGGCTCTATCCTTGGACCTAAATTGTTTCTTATCTTCATCAACAAGCATCCCAATGTAAGCAGTTCCCAACAGTTTTTATGCTGATTATACAACTATTTACTTCTATCTTCTTTTTAACTAATTTTGATGGCTTCTAGTAGTAATAGACATAATAGTCTTAGGTTTCTCCAATAGGTATGATAAAGTAAAACTGACAGCTGATGTCAAAAAATGACTTCCAATCAGTTATTAACTGGTGCAAGAAATGGCCCCTAAATTTTAACACCTCCAAAATGAATCTGCTATCTTTCAGTCATAAAAGAAGTATTTTTACCTTCCATTAGTATAGCTTTCTAACCTCCAGGAGAGTAACTTACTGTGCCTTCTTGGTCTAATGTTTTCCACTGATATGTTGGTTCACTGTGTCATGCCAGAAAATGTTTCTCCTGTATGTTTATAAATCTACCATTCAGCCATGAACTGAATATTGCTGCTAAATCTGGTTTGGTGCTCCTGCTATATATCTCAAGATCCTCAACAAAATCTATGTATCTTGACATTCTTGATAAAACCCAAAGAAAGGTCTGTCACATTATAACTCCTGACCTGGTATCTCAACTTCCATTAATTTCCCATAAATATTTTTATGGCAATTGTTCTAATGAGCTTTCCTCCTTGGTACCTAGACCACAGTGGTGTAATGGTGACCTTAATTTTAACAAGAAACATCAAGTAGAAATGGAAGTGACAAAACAACAAATGGAAATATGATGTGGTTGAGATAAGTAAAAGAGATTTTATTTACTGTGATTTACAAGACTCATTTGTTTGGTCATTCCATGGTATCATATATCAGTTGTCGAAGACTGAGAGTTTGTTCAGTGTATAACACAAGGTACTAGTCAAGATGTACATAGAGAAAATCAACACGCCTATGTAGTACAGGGAAATGAACTCAGGGGGAGAAAATCAATACGCATATGTAGTCAAGTGCAATAGACTTGTGGGAGGAAATCATCAATTATATGTAGTCAAGTGAGATAGACTCATGGGGGAAATATTCCATAAATTATCACTTTTTGGTAGTTGAGAGTTAGTCTCTGTTGATGATGCTGGTTTCATTGCTGGCCAAATGATGGAAGAGCTTTATTGTTGCTGCTGATGGCCTAGGCCATTGTGTAGTCCACTGTGCTTGGTTAAGCTTGCATGATATGGGTGTCTGTTGCTAATGTTAGTTAAGTCAAATGTGTCCCAAGGGTGGAATCAGCATTGGCTTAGTGAGTGACTCAAAAATGGCTGTTGCGAAAATTGTGTGTACCTTTTTCTGATTGGCCAGTAAAGATGTTTTATGAACTTGGTATTTTAGGGCGATATTCTAGATGTGGGTGTATGGAGTGGAACGAAATTAAAGTCTGTTTTTCTCATATGAGCTGTGGATGTCGAAGTGAGCACTTTTGTTTGAGTTAAAGAACTGGTGTTTCAACAGGATATGAAAGTGGCATTATTGCCTTGCTTGGAGTGAAATGATTAAAAACAAATGTCTAAACAAGCAACAAAACTAAGATGTCAGAAAGACAAATGAAAAATTAATAATAATGGCAATGTGCTGTCTCAGAAATTTGGACAAACTTCTTTATTGTTTACAGCTTTTATCATTATTTTTACCTAATGTCTGTCGTGTCAACAATTTGGGCAAATGTGGAAATCTAATTTAGAAATGTTAAATCTATACTGAATGCACGCACTTTAAACATGCATAGAGAAAATGACTGATTTGTGAAATCAGAGTTTCACACACACAACTGAGATTAGTGTAGTATCTTGTGCACTACATCTAACTTAATCTAATTTTCCTATGCTGTCCGAGCAGCAAAACATTAAAATAACTAACATGCCAGTTGGCTGCATAACTCAGGGCAGTATTCACTTGTTAATTAAATTTATATATTTGTTTCATTTAGCATTACAGAAATTCAGATGGAGAAACAAAGAGACAGACAGAAAAAGCCTTATAATTTTTTTATTTCATGTTAAAAGTGGATATGCTACCCCCATCACAAAGAGACAAAACAAAAAAATAAAGACAAACCACTTAACACTTATCACTGCAAAAAACAAAATTTTGTCCAACCAAACAAGGTTGCCTTGCTTGGCAGTCTTCAATAAAAATCATTGAAGCGTTTTGTGTCCAACCTTGTCCAGATGCAATGTGTTTGGTAGAAAATGGCCCTTAGCATAAACATCAACTGAGGAATGGCCAACAAAATGGCAGATATTCATCAGTGACCTTTGAAAGGTTTGCTGTCCCCTGAAGGCAGCAGCTTGAAAAATTCATAATCATTTTTGGGTAGTTGAGGCTGTATGTAATGGAGAGGGTGTCTGCAATAGATTCTGTTGTTGTTAGTTGGTGGCAGTAGATGAATTGACAAATAGTCTACCCCGAGGGTGTGATGTCTCTCCTCTGTGTATTCCTATCACCTCTAGTGTGCTAACACACAACCTATAAAGAGGAATAGCACTCAAAACTATTTCTATACTGTCCAATTCATATTACATACCTTTGTGATGGTGAGATAGAGAGAGAGACAGACAGACAGACAAAGAGTGAGAGAGCAAGAAAGGATGTGGTACCATGATCCCTGCTGCAAACAGTATTTTTGTCTCCATCTCTTGTTTTTCCAATGCTTCCAAATCATAAAATTCAAGATATATTTATATATATATACATATATATATATATATATAAATGAAAAATTTCAGCACTGTAATTCCCCAAAAACAAGTAAAACTTATAATTACAAAAATTGGAAAACTGTAAACCTTGTTGTCACTAAGCAAAATAACCCCATCAAATCTAAACTAGCGATGATCAATACAGTGTATCAATTTCACTGTCCAGTACAATTACCTATATTGGGCATACTACCACCTCCTTGAGTAGATACCTCACGTGTCACTTATCAGATCAAAATGCTATAAAAAAATATTTATCAACCCACAATTTACAAGAAGCATGTGAATGCATGGAATAAACACTCCTATTCAAAACAGCACAAAAATAAAATACAACTTAAACAGTCAAAACATGAGGATAAACTAACAACACCAAAAACAAAATCTCCTTAAAAATGGCTAAAGAAGTGGCCAAAAGCAGCTGGGACAATGAAAATTATGGAAAATCTCTGTACTCGCTTCCTCCTGAAAAACAGAAAAATGTAAGGATGCTGGGAAAACTAAATAAAAAATTAATAAAATCTTCCTTGTCTGCCATACATTAATACATATATATATATATCACATAAAAATTACAAAATATAAAAACCTTAGCAACTTAAATTTCTCCCTTCTCAAATGTGACCAAAAGGATGAAATTTAACTTGCTAAGATTTTTATATTTTATAATTTTTAAGTTGATTTAAGCTCTATACAGTATTTAAAATTTTCTTTTTTACAGTAAGGTTCACCCTGCACAAGGTCCAGGGGCCACTTCAAGTAGAGGGTTATATTAAGAGGCAGTTTATGCAAATAGTGGAGTAAGATAATAGTTCATCCTCGACTTAAACAGGTTAAAATTGTAGTCAGTATCCTCTTGGGAGTCGGTTCCACAGAGCAGTTGTTTGCAGAAAGAAGCTGTTTGAGTGTAACTTAATTTATAATTGTTATGGTGACCTACCTACATGGGAATGAACTCTTCCTTCTAAATAAATATCAACCAGTGAGACTTCCTTGAGACAGTCGAGACGCAGTGTAACCTGACCGTTTGGACGGACACTTCTATCTGCTGACTAATCACACTCTTACTTTGTATATATCTGTTATTTCAATACACTTGTTTAACCTACCTTTTTCTTCCCATGTCTTTCTTTCTGGACCCTAACAGGCCACAACAATAATAAACAGGAAATTTTCCATAGAAACAAAGAAAACAGTTCTGAACTGCTATGTAATTTCAATCCTCCTCAATAGCAGTGAATGTTAAATGATTTTCTCATAGGTGAAGAGTAGACTTGAAGCAATAGAGATGTGGTTCTACAGAAGAATACTTAAAATACTATAGATGGAACATATAAGAAATGAGGAAATTTTTTAGAAAGGTCACTTATAATTAGAATCATAACAGTTGAACAGTTAAAATTTCTTGGGCACACTCCCTGTGCCGAGCCAGGAAATTTTTCTCCCCGGAATCTATCCTCCAAATCTATAAGTCAACCATTCACCCTTGCATGGAGTATTGCTGCCATATATGGTCTGGAGCCCCTGCTGTTTGCCTCAGGGTTCTTGATAAGATCCAGAGACGGATATGCAATGTAGAACAGCAAGTGGGTGGGATAGTAATGAGACAAACATTACTTTGAGCTATTAGGTTGGTGCAAAAATAATGTTGTTTTCTCACATGAAGTTGAACGTCAAAAAACGACATCAATTTTGCACCAACCTAATACAAAGGATAGGAAGGTGTGGAAAGCTATAACCAGGTGTGTCCTTAAGGGATATGTCACATAAAAGCAAAGTGTGACATTAACAAAAATCAATGTAAATATAACAACTAATAAATTTCTGTGGATTCAGAAAGGTGTTTTTATTTATCTAAGTTAAATTCTAATTTCGTTTAGTTTTTATATAGGATGCCTCTGTTATTTTCTTACACTGTTGCTTTCCAGTTCATTGAAGGATTGTTTTAAAACATTGCAAAAGACACTTTTCTTTTACGATTAAATGAAATGGCAGCAACACATATATCACCACAATATATGCTTGCGAAAGGTTTGGCTAGGAGGAGTGTTATTGTTTTCACACTGACTCCTCTATATATTCTTTGTCCATGACTTCAAGATGTGATAGGGAAATAATTTGATTAAAGATATTGGCTTGAGATAAAGGCTTCTCAATTTCCTGGACACCTTTCCTGATAATGAGATGGCATCGATACCAGCTCAAATATAAAATCTATTAGCTTTTGTTTTTAGATACGGCAAAACAAATTCGTAATTTCTCTGGCTAACACAAAAACTTTTCTCGTATTATTTACAGAGTCCTAACAAGCACAGTGAACCCGTAGATATTCTAAAATGATAGAATAGTGAAATACACTA
Source organism: Acanthosepion esculentum (assembly GCA_964036315.1). Classification (NCBI taxonomy): domain Eukaryota; kingdom Metazoa; phylum Mollusca; class Cephalopoda; order Sepiida; family Sepiidae; genus Acanthosepion; species Acanthosepion esculentum. The sequence goes on from OZ038479.1 coordinate 94,430,246, forward strand.
CTGACATTTTTTTTAGTTTAGATTAATCCGACACTCGTCCTTAATCAGTGAGCTTCCAGTAAGGCTTGCAAAAATAGTTTGCTACCTTGCTGGATTCCTGGAAATTCCTCAGCTTTTAAGAACGTTTTCTTTTTTACTTTAGTGGCCCAAGAGCCACTTAAAGCAGAGTATTAATGATTGAGATTGTTGTAAGGGTGTAAAAGACTGGGAAGGAGGAAGTAAGAAGTGCTTATTATGAGGACATGTAGCATATATATTGGTTGAACTTAAACTTGAAGAGATTGAGATTGTAGTGGTTGAGGAAACATTCTCTCAGGAGTTTATTCCATAAAGTAACAGTTCTTAGGAATGAATGGAACTTACTCCTTACCAAAGGAATACAAAGGGAATGGGGATATGTGATGCCATGAACATGGCATGGCAGGTCATAGCTGTGAAGGTCTGAACTGGTAGAACTAAGAAATGTAGCTTGTTTTAACATTCACCATAGCAATTTGAACTCTGTCAAAGCTGAACTGAGTGGATTGGGTAGTGCCAGTCAGATATGGTTGCAATAGTTTATTCTTGGTCTAATCTAACTCTTGTAAAGATAGAGTATGCTAACAGGAGTTAGGTAATTTCTGGTGTGATAAAAGGAACCAACCTTCCATCATCTTTCGTGATGTTACGATTATTATGAGTTCCATTTACACTATTTACATTGTTCGGACTCATGTTTTGGCCATTGATAGTTATCAGGTGATATTTGGAATTTTGGACTTTGGGTAAATTTTTCTAATTCCACATGCCATGCCTTTGGATATCTCAGTTAATTTCCCTTGATAACTCAACTCTCCAAGTTTTTTGTTCTCTCTGCTGTGGCCAGGGATTGAACTTACAACTCTTTGGGTCAAGTCACTTTTGGATCAATCAACTGATGCTTTTATCCACTGAGCCATTAGTGAGTCAATTTTTGGGAGTTATAAACCTAATGTCTCAGTAAACATTTTTTTAACAGAGTTCATATTACAATTATTTTGTTATTGTTGTTTTTCTCTAATTCTCTGTATTACTGGTTCCCATGTTGTATTCATTTCTATGCTTGGCCAGCTTATAAGATTTTTGTAGCCTATGATATGCTTTGATTCCTTAAGTTTTTGGAATTAATTAAAACTGAGATATCCAAAAGCAAAGCATGTGGAATTAGAACAATCTACCCACATGGACTAGATAAAGGGTTTGATTTGAAATTCCAAATATCACCTGATGAAGGCTGGAATGTACAATGGCTGAAACATCATGAATATGATAATAAAAATGAGGACAACAGTCCGAACAATGTAAATAGTTACTATACCTCATCTCAGTAATATAAACATGTTGTGAGTTCCATCTGATGTCTGGAGAGAGCTTTAAACCCGATAGACATTTGAGGCAAAGAGCCTCATTGAGAGTATGACTACTTGTCAAGATTGAAGAAAATTTAAGATCTGCTGGTTGGTGATTGTTGAAACTTGACTAATGCATGGAATAATAATGCAAACACAAAATGTACTTAGAATAAAATGTATTGAAACAAGAAAGTGTACACAATATGTTCCTGGAGAATGTGTTGACTAAGTCGCAGTCGGGCAGAGTCTCTAGTGAATTTCTTGATTCGCCTCCCTGTCTTCCCGGTACCAACCATATTTATATAGTCAGTACTCCACTATGCAAATTAGGTGGATCCTACCACAACAGTGATGAAACCTTACTAGCTTTGTTTATTATAGTTATTTAAAGAATATTATTTTTTATCTCATACCTTCACATGTCTCTCATGCTTTATCTGTATCTTCTCATTTTCTGCCTTATCCTTTCCAATCTTTGAATAGTTTTTCTATCTTTTTATCAAAATGCTATGCAATCATGGGTTAGCTTCATATGCAAAAAAGGAATCAGGAATGTGTAAATGTTTTCTCCTGTATTCTCTCTTTTATCTGTTTACTGCTATATCCCTTGATACAAAATTTTAATGTATCGCAATGGTTATACTTTCCATTTTTCACTTCTTATCTCTTGATATACAGCCAGAAAGTCTGTCTCTTTGTCCTTCAGCTCGATCAATTCCCATCTACACTGCTCTTCTTTATTTTTAACAATATGTTCCAATTGCTTGATATTTTTCTCGCTTCCAAAAGACATCTATTGCTGTTGCTCAGTGACTTCAGATTTCTGTGTCACGCTTTCTGTTTAATAATAACTGTACCTGTACAAATTCCTGTTTTTTTCTTTTTTACAATAAAGTTCACCCTGTACAAGACCTGGGATCCAGTCGAGGTAGAAGGTTACATTAAGCAGGACTTTATACAGATAGGAGGGGAAGATAACAGTAAATCCTAGCAAGATTGTAGTGATCAGGAAAACATCCCCTTGAGAGTGGGTTCCATCGAGCAGTAGTTCACAAGAAGAAGCTGCTCGAGTGGAACTTACTTGTCACCAGTGGAATACGGAGAGAATGTGGGTGGTTTGCTATGATTTGAGTGGCATGGCGAGTCCTAGCTGTGAAGGTTAAAACCTGTGACCTGTGGAACTAATAAATGTTTGTCCAAGCATTTTCCATGGAAGAAGTGATAAAGCAGTGAGATGCATGCCATATATATATATATATATATATATATATAGAGAGAGAGAGAGAGAGAGAGAGGGAGAGATTTGAGCATGGGAAATAGTTGCTATTGGAATTATAATAAGAACTTAGATTGTCTGATGTTCCTGAGCTTCTCTTAACATAGACCGGTATCTTCACATCCGCTCCCTTATCCCTTCTAATCTTCTTTTCTTGTGCATGTTTTTATTGAAATGTTATACAGATATGGATTAGTTTTATATGTGTAAAAGGAATAAATAACGTATATGTTTACTGCATCATCTCGTTTATCTTCTATTCTATCTTGATCGTATCTTTTACCGTCTTTTGCTTCCAGAGATTAATGAGTGCAGCAAATGTTGGCATTAAAAGAAATTAAAGATTAAGGTGGATGTTAAATTCAATTTACGACATTTAACAATGATTCAGCTCATAAAAATATGATTCTGATGTCATTAATATTCTTTTATGTGCTGTGTTATTTCTGGATGTAAAAGATAATGGTCCTTCACAACATCCTATCCTTTGTAGCTCTTACTACTTGTTTCTTTACTATTCTTCCCAGTCTTTGTTCTCCCATTCATTTGCACATGCTCATCAGGTAGGTTTCTAGGTTGATATTCTTTATAGCGGAGTCTCTTCTATGGACTCAATGGCTATGAATGAGGGAAAGTTCAATTATGCTTGCTCTGTTTTGCTATCAAGATGTATTTGCTTGGTAGGTTTGTTTTGAACGATAATTCTACTTTCCTTTACCATTCTTTCTTCCCACCCACCTTGAGCCCAATTTGTTGGGAAGGGCAAGGGGGGAAAACCCATCAACCCTGGCACAACAGGGTACAAGAATGGCATACTGATATTTAAGTGGGCACAAGCATATGTGCCTCCTACTTTCTGCTGACCAAGTTCAGAGGTACTTCAAGCAAAGCATAGCCATATTGTGCCTTTTACCCCCTCAAACACACTGGCCCTTAGCAACCACCTTCTAACACCCATGAGCCGTATGCTTCTGTGTTATGGTTCTCCTTTTAACTTCAGTTTTAAGTTTGCACTCATATATTTATGTAAACTTGTGGATATATATGTACCCATGAATGGAGATTGTTAAATTTTGTTGTGACCAGTTGATTGATCAGATCAGGCCTCTCTAACCACCTGTCTAGCTCAAGTAGCGGCCAAAGAGGAGTGTTGTAGCATGCATTATCTCGCAGGGTAATGGACTACTCAGCCACCAGGATTTCGTCCTCAGACATCATAGCTCGCCACCCATGGCCAACATGTGGCTCTTTTGAGGGATCTTACCCAACTTCATGGGGATGCAGTCAGTATATTCTTAACCCTGGCCAACAGGACATTCAAAACAATTGAAAAGAGTGATGAAGGCTACAGAATATCAAGGAACACATATTAACATGTAAAAATAAAATAATGACTTATTTGTATTCATCAAATATATGTGTTTGTATCTTTTAGATTTAATTATAAATATAGATTTTTGGTGTTCTTTCCTTAATAAAAACTAACAAAAAGGTATTATCAATATTTTTTCACAATGATAAAGAAGCTGAAACTCACACAATGTAGTGTTCTTATAAAGACATGAAAGAAACTAGCCTATACAGCTTACAGTAAACAACGCAGAAATAAGGAAATATATAAATAAATATAATAATATATATAAGGAAATATATAAATAAATATAATAATATATATATAAGGAAATATATAAATAAATATAATAATATATATATAAGGAAATATATAAATAAATATAATAATATATATATAAGGAAATATATAAATAAATATAATAATATATATATAAGGAAATATATAAATAAATATAATAATATATATATAAGGAAATATATAAATAAATATAATAATATATATAAGGAAACATATAAAAAAATATAATAATATATATAAGGAAATATATAAAAAACAAATTCTCAACAGTGATTTTAAGTAATGGATCATAATCTCCATTGCATGGAGACAATAGGAAAGCTTGATTTTGGGTCCTTTATGAAAAGAGTCAAGCAACATTACTTAGAAGAGGGATCAGGAGAAATTCTTAGGTCTAGTATTGTAAGTATTAAAATTATATATTCCATCAAAGAACAATGATAGTATCTAGCAACATGACTTAGAGGAGCTGGCAGAATGCTTTGACAACTATCATTGACATTAAAATTATAGGTTCCTTCAAAATGTATGATGGTATGCCAAAATCCATGACAGACTGGGGAGTTGAAGGAATGCTTTGACAACTATCATTCGCAGTAAAATATCAATCCCTACAAAATGGATGATAACAGTGTCAAAAAACATGGCTTAGATGGGAAGCTGGAGGAATACTTTGGCAACTACTGCTAGCAATAACATTATCAATCCCTTCAAAATGAATAAAGACTGTCAGGAAACATGACTTAGACAGGGGAGCTGGAGGAATGCTTGGCAACTATTGTTAGTAGTAAAATTATCAATCTCTTCAAAGTGGATGATGGTAGTGTCAAGAAACATAAATGATGGAGGTGGAGGAATGATATGGCAAATATTGTGAGCAGTAAAATTATTGATCCCTTTAAAATGGATGATAGTAGTGTCAAGAAACAATGAATGGTGGAGGTGGAGGAATGCTTTGGTAAATATCATTAGCAATAAAATTATTGATCACTTCAAAATGGATGATGGCAGTGTCAAGAAACAGAACTTAAAAGGGAGAGCTGGGGGTAGATGTTGGCAATTACCATGAGCAATAACGTTGTTAATCCCTTCAAGATGGATGATGATAGTGTCAAGAAACATAACATAAATGGAGGAGCTGGAGGTAGATGTTGGCGATTATCATGAGCAATAACGTTGTTAATCCCTTCAAGATGGATGATGGTAGTGTCAAGAAACATAACATAAATGGAGGAGCTGGAGGTAGATGTTGGCGATTATCATGAGCAATAACATTATCGATCCTTTCAAAATGGATGATGGTTGTGTCAAGAAACATGACAGATAGAGGAGCTCAAGGAATACTTTGGCAGCTATTATGAGCAATAACATTATCGATCCCTTCAAAATTAGTATCAAATATAAATACCATTAATTAGTATCAAGATAAATACCATTAATTATTGAACATTCAAAACAGAACATTTCTGAGCTGAATAAGATTCAAGCTAAAGAGTATATTCATACAAGAAAATGTCCCTTCACACCAAATTAATGAAATTGTGTCCAGCCTCTTCATATATTAATCCAATAAAAATCTTGTGATCATATCATTAACCCATTAATACTGACCTTAAAATTCAGTATTATGAAAATCAAAACTCCAGTATTAATTATGTTTCCAAAAATCCGTATTATAGATCTATAAAAATCCGGTATTAACTGTAAGCTCCTACATATAACACATCAGTGCCGACTATTCTCAAAATGCTCATTAATGGGTTAAAACTTAAATGACATATATGAGAATCGAAAATCATATTCAAGCAAAGATCTCTGAAAAGCAATAGAAACTGCTGGAAATAATGTTAAATTAGAAAAATTAACAAAATCAGTGAGTGAAAGCCTAATGAAGGTTAATGAATGTCAACAGTCCATATTAACATACATAAATAACAATAATTTATTCACATATGCATGAAATTATGCTAATGAAATATTTCTGTAGACTATATCTTTTAGATTTAACTATAAATAAAAATTCATGTTGCACTTTGCTTAATAAAAACGGACATGCACACAAACAATTCATTATCAATATTTTTAAAAGGGTTAGATATTATACACTGAAAATTGAGTAATTTATTACTCATATAAATATCAATATATCCTGAAATTTTCACCAACATCGTTTGGTTAATACAGTGTAACCCGGATATAAGAGAGTTGCCGGGACCGGAGAAGGAGTATCTTATATCCGGTTTTGGTCTATTATATATACAGTGTAACCCGGATATAAGAGAGTAGTCGAGACCGGATATGAGGTCTCTTATATCCAGGTTTCTCTTATATCCGGGTTTGGACTATTGTATATACAGTGTAACCCGGATATAAGAGAGTTGTCGAGACCGGAGAAGAAGTCTCTTATATATGGGTTGCTCTTATATCCGGGTTTCGTCTATTATATATACATTAACACAGGCTCTAATTTGGGACCAGAGTAAATCTCTCTTATATCCGGGGTACACTGTACAAATTTTATTGGGGAGACATTGACTTGCATAATCAAATCTGGCATAGTGTAAGACGTGACTGAAGTGAAAAGACTTAAGTTCTATGGGGCTCTTTTTATGGTAAAAAAGATATAAAATTACTATGGTACCATAGATTTTGCAAGTATGTGCAATTAAATTTCCTGGGTTGTAAAAATAACATAAAAAGAAATAGCAACTGTGGTCTTATTCTCAGAACGGTAGCTTTTGTCTTGAGAAAATCAAAATGAATTTGGTAGCAAAAAGATGTCAATAGAAATGTTGGTTTAGACCTGTTTGCTATATTACACATAAGTTTGTGCTTTCTAGGGATTAAGCCTAAACCTTTCTGTCTTATGCAGTTTACACAGTTTTAAAAGTAAGTAGTGATATCTACACGGAAAAAGAATGGAGAAAGAGGGGAGGTGGTCAGGGAAGAAGAGAAATGAGACATGAAAGGCGGTAACGAGGATCAAAAGATAATAAGAATGGAGATTTAATCACCTGAAAACACCGATAAGGAGGAAAGAAAAAAGAGCAAAGAAATTGAAAGACGGAAGAGAAAAGAAAAATAAGAAAACGACTATATAGTAAGATTGTGAACGTAAAGGATGAAAGGTGGTATGAATGGAAAGAAGAAAACAAAGAGGGAAGAGGAAAAGATCAAAGGAAGAAAGGTGGTAAGACTGAAAAGGAAAGAAAGAAAAAGAAAGGAAAGTGAATCAATAAAGAAAATAGTGTGTAGAAGAAAGAAAGAAAGAAAGAAAGAAAGAAAGACGGGCTTAAGAATAGAAGAATTGTAGGGGAAACGATCAAAGAACGAAAAAACGATGGAAAGAGTGGAAAAGATAAGAAAGAAAGAAAGAAAGAAAGAAAGAAAGAAAGAAAGAAAGAAAGACACACAGGCAGAAATTTACAAAGTGGAAGTAAAAAGAAAGAATAAAGGATGAGAAAGACAGAGAACTTGACAGGCATAATGAAAGAAAAAAAAAACAAAGAAAGAAAAGAAAGAAATGAGAGACAAAAGAAAAGCAAGAAGGGTTTGAAAAATCCTAGCGAGAAAATCGGGTAAGATGGAAGTTGGGTGACTAAAAAACAAAAAAGAAAAGAAAAGAAAAAAGAACGAGACGGAAAGATTGCAACTAAGTACATTTGCAGAAAAGGACAAATCTGAAACAGGAAGTAAAACAAATGATAAATGATGACAAGTCCTTAACCGCCACTCTCTTCATCTTCCAAGATTCCCGCCTCTGGGTACCTCTTTCGGCTCTATAAACTCCAAAAGCATCAACAACTGCAACAACACTCTAAATACTTCAGTTTGAAGTCCAGGTGAGAAAAAATGGTGAAGCGAACAGAATGAGGCGGAAGATTTCAGAAGCAACTTCACAAGGAAGGCGGAAAGAAAGGTGTTGGGCGTTTAGAGGAGAAGGAAAGTTACGTGATTATTGTTCACTCATCCGCTGTCTTCCAAGCCGAAGCGTTGTCGTCTGCAATAGGCCAACTTCAGTCGCGAGTTTGTGAAAAGAAAGAACGTCGAGTAATTAACTTAGTAGAATATATACTATCGATACATTCGTACATCTTTTTCCTCCCACTTCTCACAAAGTTGGCAAGGGGTCTGCGGTAGCGCTGGGTGAAAATGGTGGTGATGACGGTAGTAGGTCTCGTTAGCGAAACGAAGGTTTTACACGCCACGTGCCGGCTTTATTAGCAGGCGTGAGCGCGGAAGATGGAGTGCGTAAAAGAGGCAGGAGAAAAGGGACTTGTTTGCGGGGTTGTGTTTCACTTGAGATTAGTGGTCTGGGGTTAAAGGATTGCCGATTATGTCGATGTCAGGAGAGCGGGAGTGCGAAGAAAAAGAGAAAAATCCCTAGCTTGCTTCTTTTTTTTTCTTTCTTTTTGATCTATTTTATTCTTCCTTCTATTCTACCGACGTTCTTTGCTCCTTTCTTTGATCTTTTCCTCTTTCCATTTTTTATCTCTTTCATTCTTCGCACTTTCGTTCTTTCTTTCCTTTTGATCTTTTTCTTTTTTCTTCTTGCTTCCATTCTTTCCACTGTTCTTTTTCTTCTTTGATCTTTTCCTCTTTTCATTCTTATAACTCTTCCTTTTTTCCTTTCTTTCTTTTTTTTTCTCTTTCCCATTCTCCCCATTATTCTTTCATCCTTTATTTCTTTATTTTTTCCCTGCTTCCAATATTCTTTTTCTTAAACTCCTTACTATTATTCTTTTCTGTCGTCTTTCTTTCTTTACCCTTGCTTTCAATTTTCTTCTCTTTCCTATTATCCCCACTCTTTTTCTTTCTTCCCACTGATTTTTCTTTTTTTATTTCTTTGATGTGGCTAGATTAGGTGAGATGAGAGTATGTCAGATAGCCTGAAATGATTTATTGAAGTTGTTTTCAAATGACGAGTGTGTGCTACTGCTGCTTCTCTGTGTATATGCCTGTGTTTAAAACAATTTTGTGTTAAAATGAGTTTGCGTCCGCTTTCTGTACGTGCATTGTAATACAAGAGCCAGAGAAAGTTAAAAGTTCGTTTTTAATCTTGGATGTCGAAGATAATTCGTGTCTAACAAAGCAGCTAAGTTATTTACGAGATCTACTCAATTTGATTATTGTTGCTTTTTTGTGACAACATTCTAGTTCAATATCCCCTTCGTACGTTAGAGCAAACGGCGTGAAATCAGTTAAAGGAGTTGAAAAATGTCCTTAGAAACGAAGAAAAAGACTACTGGACTTAATGTGTAATGTCTAAATCTCTTAGATGTCAGTGAATACAGGACAGTTTCCTCACAGATGAAAACTTAAAGCAACCGAGGTGTAATTCTACCGACGAATATTTGGAAACACAATGGACAGATTGTGTGAGAAACGAGGAAGTTCTAAGGAGAATAGAAAGGACACAGAAATTATTCTAAACAATCAGAAAGAAACAGCTGAACATTTTGGGGACAAATAATCAGGTAAGAAAGATTGGAAACTTTAACACTCACAAGATATGCACGGGGCAAGAGAAGCATCGAGAAACCTAAGTCTGAGAAAATGGCTGTCGAAAAGAGTACTGCCAAGAAAAGAGGGATCGTAAGGAAACAAGTTTTGTTAAAAACAACGAAGGACAGAAAACTGTGAAAAGACATGATGCACACACATATATAATAAAACAAGGTGTAATATATCAGAGAATAGAGAATGGCAGAATGACGAAAGAACTGTGTTTCGTCTAATCATTAATGTTTCTTTATGTTCTTTATATCTACACTTGGCCTGCTGATCAGGTTATTTCAACAGCCAAAGAAAGAAGGGGAGTACAGAGACAGAGACGTTGTAATAAAAAAACAAAGACGAGAAAAGTGGTTCGAATGAACCAATGTGCAGTCCTTATGGTGGGTTTACCTAATATCTTCCGTCAGTACAGATATTTACCTAAATATTTAAAATAAATAAATAAAGGTGGTTAGAGCGAAGTCGAAACGTAAATGAAAGAAAACATGGAACCAAGTGGAGAAATGTGTTATATACTAACTAACGAATCCTGAAAGGAAGGCTAGATCTTACAAAAGTAGTCTCTTCTCGTAAGTCCAGAACGTCATGCTGCAAGAAGCTGTGTTTTGCGCACGTATCAGGAAAGCATCTTCTTGCAGCGGCTATACTAAAACCTTCCACAGTATAGAGTAGGTTTCATTGACTGGCCGTTAAGTATCACCTGACCGGCCTAGCGCAATGCATCCTAACAGAGGAAGGAAAGTTAAATCAACATTTACATATATATCTTTTATTAGTAGTTTTCCAAAAAGACTGACACTTAAAATGCCAAGACAAAATAAAAGTTTGTATTAGGTTTGGATATACCAAAGCACCTCTGGTTGCAGAGTGCATAGCAAGTGGCGATGGTACATGATGTAATTCCGAGGGAACGTTATTGACCTCAGCTATTTAGCATCCCAAAAAACGGTGTCTGTATTATTCGATGTCTTATTGGTCAGAGTCAACTAACTCAGTCTCAAAAGTGGAGTGGACTCCATCCCTGCCACCTCGTTGGTTATAGTTCTAAGACTATTAACAAGAAAGTAGCCATTTTTAACATTGTAACTCCGCTCTTGGCACACAGAAGTCTGAGTATCTGAAGGTGACTAAGCTATGCTGACTTTCCTTGACGATAGCTGAAGTATTCAGGGAAAACCATTTGACTTGTTTCCTCAAGACCTAGTGACAATTCATAAAAGAAAAGAAAACGATTTATTATCCCCCCCCCCACTTAGATCATCTAACCTACGTCCTTTGGTGCTTCTCAGTCCCCTCGAATGTTGTGGTAAAGGTTCGTGGTAGTATTGAAAAGCTTTGATGATGAAAATAAAATTGCAAGTTTAATAAAAAAAAAAAAATTTTAAAAAAAGAACAGGAAGATAATGAAAGCAAGAAAAACTAAGAAATGAAGAATGGCAAAAGTTCGGTTCCAAAACTAAGAAGCGTGTATTTTTCAAATAGTTTGTACTTTCTATCAGAATTCTTCACTCTTGCCAGTTAGCTTATTCGTTCTTTTCCTCTGTCTCTCCTGCCTTCAATCTGTCCTGTATTAAATTTTCCAAGACCCCTTTCATCATTATGTGCCCTAGAAATTTCAACTGTTTCTTCCTGTTAATTATAAGTGACCTTTTTTTCTTCCATTTGTCTCTAGAACTTTGTCCATGTTCAGCATCATACTCATAGTATCCTCAGCATCCTTCTGTAAAACCACATTTCTGTTGCTTTAAGTCTATCCTTAATCTGTGAAGAGATTGTCTAGCATTTTCTGCCATACAGCGTTACTGATATTACATTACAATTCAATAGTCTTGTCTTTATTTTTAACGAAAATTTTTCTATTTCTTAATACTTTGCTTAGCTTTCTGAAGACATCTTTCGCTATACCAATGCGCCTTTAGATTCCAGTGCTGCACTTTACACCCTCTGTTAAAACCCTTGCCAGATATTTAGATTGTTGTCTTTATTTGATTTCGGTGTCACCAATTCATAATTTACATGTTGGGCTGTTCTTTTTGGGAACTACTATGCATTCAGTCTTCTTGCAATTGATGTTTAGTCCTTTCTTCTCGCTTTCCTTCCCTTATGTAGTTGTTCTTGTAGTTTCCTTTCTGTGTCTGATATCAACACTGTGTCATCAGCATATCTTATGTTGTTAAAATTGTGGTTGCCAATAATGAATCCTGGTAGAATTTCTAATTCTCTCAGAATCGCCTCACTGTATAGATTGAATAAGTCTGGTGAGAAGACACATCATTGTTTTACACCCCCTTTCTATTTTTGCATATTTACTGAACTCGTTTTCTTTTAGTATGCAGGTGGTTTCCCGGCTTACGCTTGAAATTTCATGAAATGTTCACTATAAAATTGCACTGGAAATGGTTGATTACAAAAATGCATTGGAGATAATTTACTATAAAAATGCATTGATATTAGTTTAGAATAAAAATGCATTGGAAATAGTTTACTATAATTATACATTAGAAATGGTTTTACTATAAAAAATGCATTGGCAAATGGTTTACTATAAAAACCCATTGCATGTGGTTTAAGATAGAAATGCATTGAAATGGTTTATTATGAAAAAGCATTGTAAATGGTCTATTATAAATATGCATTACACTTAGTTTACAAAGATTATATACTATAAAATGGTTTACTGAAGATTATTTACTATTGTGGCGGACCGGTGGGTTTACGTGTTGTTAAATTAGGAACACGTGTGTTTATTCCTGCTAGAAGATTTAAAGGTCCACTACAAGAATATGGCGGACTCAAGTTGAGTCCAACCAAAGATGTAAAGAAAACCAATAAGACCTATATATATATATATATATATATATATATATATATATATATATATATGTATATATCAACAAATATACGTATTAAACAAAGTTTACAATGGACATAGACATTAACATTTGTGTTTATGTGTGAACGTAAAGAGTTTGTATTTTGGTGAATGTTCGTACGTACGTGTATAATGTTTATGGCGTCTCCCATAAATGGGGAGACGCAATTTTGTGCGAGAGCTTACATTGTAGATGTGTACGCTGAAAATGAAGAAATGAAAAAGAGAACGAGACAAGAAATCGCCCAGTATTTATAGTGTAGGGAGAGCGTCCCCTAGTGAACAATTTGGACAGTTAAGGAGGAGTTGACTCCGACACGATAAGATGCCTTGCAAATAGATTGATATAAAATAAAATGGAAATAATTTACAATAAAATGTATTGCGAATGGTTTAATATGAAACTGTTTCCTATGAAATGGTTTGCTGGAAAAAAAACCACTGATTTAATTACTATAAAAATACATCAGAAATGATTCTCTATAGAAATACATTGGACATGGTTTACTTTGAAAGGCATTTTAATCGATGCGGTATACAAATATATATTTTGATCATACATAGAAGAACTGCATATATAAATATATTAATAAATAAATAAATATTTTTAAAAATCGCCCACAATTCTTACTTCTTAAATATTGATTATTTTAAAACCTGGTCTTCGCATTTATCGTCATCGTTTATTCATTCCGACAATGGATAGATTTTGACTCACTTTACTGAAGTTAAAAATAAAATTAGCATTAATATGTCGCTATATAAAAAGGTAATTCATTTTTTAGCATTAAGATGGGGCTGGATGATATTTAGAATTAGCCTCGCTTGTCTTTAAAGCATTTTAGATTATGGAGTCCAGCTGGTAGCCAAAAGCCCCCAAGAAAAGGAATCTATTTACAAATTTTACAGACAATTTGTTCTTCCAATATCCTGAATGGTCAACAGCATACTTTGATCTTCAGACCTTTGAAATTTCTACAGGAATGGCACACCTACACAGGCCGTAAGCAACACTTTTGTCAGAGCATTTGAACTTTGCCAAATATAGCTATGGTTACTCATATATATATATATATATATATATATATATATATATATATATATATATATATATATATATATATATGGAAGGATGGACGTGTTTGTGGGTGTCTCAGTTGTCAGTGAATGAGTTTCAGAGACTAAATTTTTCGTGCAATCAGTTCAATCCTCATATTAGCCCCACTACTGTGCCTTTCTGTGAAACGAAATCGCAGTTAGCAAAGGATCATTCGCATTGATTCAATGATCTCGACTAATAAATAAAAAAATCAGTTCCTTTCTTTACAAATTGTTTTGTTTACGTTAGGATACGAAAATTTTATATATATATATATATATATATATATATATATATATATATATATATATATATATATATATATATATCACCTTCTTTTCTATAATTATATATATATATTATATATATATCACCTTCATTTATATAATTATATATATATATATTATATATATATATCACCTTCTTTTATATAATTATATATATATTATATATATATATATACAATTATATATATTTATATTTATATATATATATATATATATATATAGCACCTTCTCATATATAGACATATATATGTTAAGTGAGGAACTTAAACACGTACACACTCTCAAATACACACAAATCTCTCTCTCTCTCTCTCTCTCTCTCTCTCTCTCTCTCTATATATATATATATATATATATATATATATATATATATATATGTCGAGAGTCAGAGAAAAATCTGTGTTTAAAGACACTATTCGTCTTTGGTCATCTTTGATGTTTGGTCACCGAATCGACGCATTCTGCTGTAGCCGAGAGGTTAAAGCACGTCAGATGTAATGACGGTTTCCCCTAGGGGAACGCAGGTTCGAATCTTGTCGGAAAGCGCATATTTTTCTCAAATAAGATTTATCGATTATTCAGGCCGGTAGACGAAAATAAATAAATATACTATTTAATAAATGAATGGAACGTCTACTGAAATACGAGTATCCTCTAAAAATAACGCTTAAGTAATATATATGTATGTGTGTGTGTGTGCGTGTGTGTGTACGTGTTGTTTAAACCTTTGCATATTCTTGGGGTAAGAGCATGTAATATATAACAGAGCGTTTGGAGATATAGAAACTGTGATCTTATAAATCAACACTATATATTTTGCTCTAGATGTTTTGTTTTTTTCTTGGTTTTACGACATGCCAACCATTGTTGGGCTATTTAATTTCAAATTTTGTGATGGACACCCAGTGAGAATCGAATTCATCACTCTGTAGGAATGGTTAACTAGAGTCGACTCTTTAACTCTTACCAACACCGACGTCACAGTATATATATATATATATATATATATATATATATATATATATATATATATATATATATATATTATTTGGTTCTTAAACAATGCTTTTTGCTTCTATTATTGTTATTGAAGAGTGACAAAAAAGTTCTCGACCTGATTCACTCCTCTAAATCTAACCAAACATCAAAATTTGATGGAGGTGGGGAAAATCTCTTCTTGGTCAGGCTGAGAATGTTCAGCACCTTCTAATATAGAGACATATCTATGTTAAGTGAGCAGCTTAAACATGTACACACTCTCATATACACACAAATCTATATATGTATGTTTGTATATATTCAGATACATATTAAGCTCATGTCAAATGGAGTCAAACGTTTGTAGTGCTCCAATAGTGATTCTCGGAAGAACGCGCCTAACATGAAAATAGTTCCCAAATTTGGGGTTTTATTCAAACTCAAACAACTAAAACGAGATTTAGTAAGAAGTAAAACTATTTCAGGCACTAATCAGGCTCCTGAAAACTTATAGGCCCAACCTAAAAACAAAAATCTGCTATTTGGACATTTTTGGTCAAATTTTAATGCTGCGAGTTGGAGAGAGAACTTTTCAGCACACCGTTACGTATAGATGTCAGGAGTTTTCTGTCGATTACAACGTAGAGGGCCTAACAGTTCGGTTCCTAGAATTGAACTGCTGAATAATAAATAAATACCTACACATATAATTTAACTCTAATGGAGAAGAATTGTGTAGAACCAACCACATGTTTCGGAAAAACTGATAACAGTTCATAATGTGTTGCAAAGTCTTCAGACAGCCCTCTCAAGGTTGGAACTAAGAGTTACCTTCCTCCTATGATAGTTGCCAACCAAGTCTAAAGTCCTCAGTCTACCCTGCTATTAAAGGTATTTATTATTGAATCATATATAATAAAGTTCAATACTTATTTTTATTATATCGGAATTTATAATAATTGCTCTAGTCAAATATCGGGCACTTAAGCAGATATTCTGTTCACCTACCGTTAATATACGTTAAATTATATCATGTTACGTATATTGATAGTTATGCTGATAATATTTTTTTCAAAAATGTATTGCTGTTAATATATATATATATATATATATATATATATATATATATTCATTCGTTTTCTTAGTTTCCTTCCTTTTTCATTTTTTGTATATTTTCACTTCCATTTTACTTTTTTCTTACATTTTCCTTCGTTCATTTTCTGCCTTCTTAACATCATTCTGTGTTTCTTTCGTTTTCTCATACTTTCTTTCACTTTTTCTTTCTTCTTCTCTTGCTTTCTTTCGCTCTTCATTTTCTGTTTTCTTCAGTTTTCTTTCTTTTACTCTTCGTTTTCCTTTTCCTTTCTTTCTCACTTCATTTCCCTTTCTCTTTCTTTCCCTCTTTGCTTTCCTTTCTCTTTCTTTTCCTCTTTGCTTTCCTTTCTCTTTCTTTCCCTCTTTGCTTTCCTTTCTCTTTCTTTCCCTCTTTGCTTTCCTTTCTTTCCCTCTTTGCTTTCCTTTCTCTTTCTTTTCCTCTTTGCTTTCCTTTCTCTTTCTTTTCCTCTTTGCTTTCCTTTCTCTTTCTTTTCCTCTTTGCTTTCCTTTCTCTTTCTTTCCCTCTTTGCTTTCCTTTCTTTCCCTCTTTGCTTTCCTTTCTCTTTCTTTCCCTCTTTGCTTTCCTTTCTCTTTCTTTTCCTCTTTGCTTTCCTTTCTCTTTCTTTCCCTCTTTGCTTTCCTTTCTTTCCCTCTTTGCTTTCCTTTCTCTTTCTTTTCCTCTTTGCTTTCCTTTCTCTTTCTTTCCCTCTTTGCTTTCCTTTCTCTTTCTTTCCCTCTTTGCTTTCCTTTCTTTCCCTCTTTGCTTTCCTTTCTCTTTCTTTTCCTCTTTGCTTTCCTTTCTCTTTCTTTTCCTCTTTGCTTTCCTTTCACTTTCTTTCCCTCTTTGCTTTCCTTTCTTTCCCTCTTTGCTTTCCTTTCTCTTTCTTTTCCTCTTTGCTTTCCTTTCTCTTTCTTTTCCTCTTTGCTTTCCTTTCTCTTTCTTTCCCTTCCTTTCTCTTTCTTTTCCTCTTTGCTTTCCTTTCTCTTTCTTTTCCTCTTTGCTTTCCTTTCTCTTTCTTTCCCTCTTTGCTTTCCTTTCTCTTTCTTTTCCTCTTTGCTTTCCTTTCTCTTTCTTTCCCTCTTTGCTTTCCTTTCTTTCCCTCTTTGCTTTCCTTTCTCTTTCTTTCCCTCTTTGCTTTCCTTTCTCTTTCTTTTCCTCTTTGCTTTTCTTTTCTCTTTCTTTCCCTCTTTGCTTTCCTTTCTTTCCCTCTTTGCTTTCCTTTCTCTTTCTTTTCCTCTTTGCTTTCCTTTCTTTCCCTCTTTGCTTTCCTTTCTCTTTCTTTTCCTCTTTGCTTTCCTTTCTCTTTCTTTTCCTCTTTGCTTTCCTTTCTCTTTCTTTCCCTCTTTGCTTTCCTTTCTCTCTGTGTTTTCCTTTCTCTATCTTTGATTTGCTTTAACATAACCTTTTTATCAAACATCTTCTTGGATTCTTTCTCCAATTTCCTCAATTAATGACAATTATTTAACAACCCATAAAGAACAAGCGCTCTATAAAAATGTCTCCCTTTCCTCACATTTCCCATTCCAAAGCCTAATTATTCTTGGTTCCTTATTTGTTAAGTGCTAATTAAGCAAATGACAACTTCATTATTTATTTTATCTCCATTTACTTTATGCAAGAAGATGGGGCAAGGATTTATTAATTTCATTAAGAGAACACCATTTCTTTGAAACCAATATCGGCTGATTCAGCACTAGGAAGACCCAAATTTTATTAAAAACAATAATACACGTACGCTATGATTGATTTACTTGATTACATTTAATTACGGGAAATCTGATGTGGTAACATTTTTAAATACCGACGCAGAAATTGGAAGAAAATTGTTTTTTGTTGTTGATCTTGTGACTAGTATGTATGCTTACATGTATGTATATATGTGTGTATATGTGCATATATATATATATATATATATATATATATATATATCAGTTGTATGCAACATGAACAGAATTACAAAACAAGCCAGGCCCTGTATAGAACAATTTAATTTGTCACTTCAGTAATAAGCATTGAAAGTAATTTGTTGGCTTCAAGAGCTGTTGTTGTTCTCTTCTTCTTTATGTGCCCTGTTCCCTCGGGGCGTAGGCGCTCATGGCTCTCCACAATTTCCTTTCCTTTGTAGCTCTTAATAAATTGTCTTCTTTTATTTTTCCAAAACCTTGTTCTACCATCTATTTACTGAAGCTCACTTATGTATGTTATCCTCTGTCCTATGAGATTTTACAAGGTTTCTTTCGTCGTTATATACCATAGAAATTTCAACTGTCTCTTACTGATGTTAAGTATTAGTTTCCTTTTTGTTTCCATCTTACCTAAAACTTCATTGTCTCTCACATATTCGGTCAATGGTATCCTCAGTATCCTTCGGTAGAACCACATTTATGTTGCTTCATGTCACTTCATCTTTGAGGAGATTGTTCAGCATTCACTGCCATATAGGAGGACTGATAATAGTAACAGTCCAGTCAGGTAAGAATTCTTTACCAAATAATTTTTAAATTTATAGTTCTCACGAGAATTAAAACCATGGATCAAACTCGTCAGTAACATTCATAGTCGTTTAACAAGTCGACAGACATCATGTAAGTCCTGCAGACTCGGTTGCAGAGCATACGGTCACAACCTCACCCGACGAGACGTTGCAACAATGGCTTCGGCAGCAAGTAGTTTTTTCAAGCGTGTAGTTGCTAGCTCCATACTCAACTAGGTTTGAATTCAGAGTTGTCCTTCTCCCCAGAGAATCCATGTTATTAACCCCTTGAGAGAAAGAGATTAATATCTGTCCAAATTTATTTGTGTGAGAGTGAACGCAACGACGCTGGGTGGAATTTGAACTTGGCACGCCAATCCAACTTACTGGACCAATAATCACTATGCTGTGCGTACATCCAGTGGCTTGTATAATGACCATTTAGGCAAGCAGAGGATCAGAAATATCCAAACGCAGTACACAAGAGTATCTTAATCGCATCGAGGTTAAAGCAGACATTGTTTAATACAAGTGCTAGTAATTATTATTTAATGGCTAATTGGTTAGAATGTTCGCTTTCTGACCATGAGAACTGTGTGTGAATCTCACCAGGATCGATTTGTTCGTTGAGATGTTAACTCATGGTTGTGCAAACAGGAAATCACAGGCCATCGTGACCGAGGATTTGCGTGTACTGACCCTGTTCATGAAATTGATCACACCAGATTGTCGACTCACACCCAAAAACTGTAACGAAAATCCAATAGGGATAGTTGCAGTATAAACCACAGGAGGGCTCTATGAATTGAGCAAACGTCTGTAATAGAATATGGCTAGCTGCCCTGGTAGACGTGTGTACTCGGAAATGAGTAATAACCGGACATTAAATATTATTTGCTATTAATTAAGGGAAATCTGATGTCCTAACATTTTTTTACACATGCCTGGCGGGTTAGAGGTGGGGACACATCGTTCAATATGATTGTTAGTAAATGCTTTGAAGATAAGTCAATTGGACTTTTAAATACCGTACATAAACTTATATAGTCCACAAAATATGCTTTCCGATGCAGTGGTGGTGTTGTCAGTGATGTTTTACGACCGCAATCATTAGAGGTTACGGGTCTTTCCATATCAGACCTCCTTCTCCGGTAAAACCAATCAGGGATGATTAGATCCTGATCCACCTTCCCACAACAGGATAACACTTCATTCATTCATTCATTCACACACACACACACACACACACACACACACACACACACACACACACACACGGTTATTCAAAAAGAAAGAAGATTTCGAAAATTTAATAAAAACAAATGCTAAGAGACAGAAACACTTTCAACACATTACTGAATAGGAAAAGTTCAGAGTTATTAAAATTAAAAAAATTTTCAAACGTGTTCAAATGCTTCTTTTGTTGTTTTTATTTCAGATTTTATATAAATCTGAATTGTAATAATTTGTGCCAACCCTTAAAGTGGCCACACCATGACAAAAGGTCTTTTAAAAGGAAATTGAAATAGAACATTTTGAAATACGTAATGAAAAAAACATATATATATATATATATATATATATATATATATATAGCCACTCATATAATACAACAATAAAATATAGTTTTAAGGTATGTTTTATTTATAGCGTAAAACTGCTGAATATCCATGATAGAGCATATGTAAATATTAACCATGACTACATGGCTTGTCGATTGCATTCACGCATGAAAAAAAATTGTCCCTATTCGGTGTTGAACTCTGTGACCACACCGACTGTTGTGTGTATGTGTGCGTATATATATATATATATATATATATATATATATATATATATATATATATATATATATATATTCAGGTCGGCTGACGATTGCAGTAGCGTGAAAATCGAGTAGGGATTCAATTTTTTTTCTAAGCTGTAATGCTTTGAAGCGTATTTGCTTTGTCTTGGTAATTTAGACATAGAGTAATTTATATTACTGTCTAGGCAAGTGTTTGCCTTTTTGAACAATAACAAAAATTAAAAACTTTCAGGCACACTTGGGTTGTATATTAATATTGTTTTATTATTTCAATTAGGTTCCTCGACTAGTTTCTACCAGCATGGCCATCATCAGGAGAAAAAAGTCTCTGTTTGTTAGTAGCAGTGAACTACAGGTTTGAATGACTGTCTCTGAAGAATGTGAAATTTATCTGTAATTTTCATTTGTTTTTTATCGCTAATTTTGGTCAATCCTTGTATTGGTTAAACAGCCCCTTTCAAGCTTAAGATAGAGCCTGGGAGATTTTTGAGTCTCAGAATTCCCTCCTTGGTCATTTTGACAGAAAAAAACATGTGGGAAAGTCTCATCTCTAAACACTTTTCAGTTATCCGATCTGAACCCATTAATAGTTTATCTGAAACAAAGTGTTTTGAGAATTTAGAAAACCATACTCAAAATTCAGAATTTCGTTTTCAAACACTGAAGCAATGACATTTAGTTAGTTGTGCTTTCAACCAGAAGTCACTCTTCTTGCAAATACATCTACTTTAATCTAACTTCGGGGGTTAGCGGCAGAAAAATGTGATGCCAGCCAAATAGATAAAAAAAAATGAAGCATTTTTCATAAAAAATAAATCAGATAAAACCTTGAGCAAAGAGTTTGAAAATGCTTTTTTATAATATAAATGTTAAGATTTTGATGTAATGGAATAACCAGTCACCCCCACGAATGATTACACTATAGGTAGTAAGTACGAGAGACTCGGGGAAGAGTGAGAGCAAGAAAACGCAAGCACGTCCGACCTTCCAATTAGTGGCACTCACTGCTAGATTGACCTGTGTGTATAACTGTACCGTATTTCATATTGTACTGTATTGTATACAATAAACCTTTCTTCTATTATCCACCTGGTGTTAAGTATTTATTCTCTTAGCACGGAATATAATAGATTTCTATCGGAAAACTATTTTCTTCGCCCTTTGCAATGATTTAGGTATTCAATTATCTGGAATTTTGAATTATCTGAGCTTATTTTGCAACCCCTGTACTAAGGTGTCCGGATAATGAAGGGTGTATAGTTTGTTCAAGCACAATCAGGGATGATAATGTCTCTTCTCAAAGTTATAGGTATAGGTAATATTTTCCATTCTTTGAGTTAACGTTGAGAAAATTTATAATTCTTTATAATACTTTAAGTATAAAAATGACAAGAATGTCACCACTCCAAATGCTGAAAGGGTCGTCTGAACACTGAGTATTTCCAGAATTACACTTCCAGAAACGTATTATCGTGGCAGGTGGCACCACAAGGTGCACCTGTTTCTTTTCAACTGCTTGTCTCCGATTGTTTCTTTGTGAGTGTTTATCCCGACTGGGAAGGAAGATGATCTCAGCTGACAACCAACCAGCCAACCAACCAACCAGCCTGTCTCTGGACAAAAATATCGGCGTACACACATGGAAAATTAAATTTGCGTTCCTCTATGAGTGATGCACGTCAAGCTATTTGGATGATTTCCTTTTTCGTCTTATTTAAATGCCAAAGCAAGAGTAGTAGTAGCAGTAGTAGTAGTAGTAGTCCTCTGCCCTTCACCACTTACTAACCACCAGCACCACTGCTACCACCACTACCACTTAGTTGTGTATCTCGAAGTATTACGCGTTGAATTTACAAAACATACATAAAAAAAATATTTCATTCATTCTCAAGTCAATGGGGGGGGATGGGGCTGCTGAAAAGTTTTCGGCCCAAACAAAAATCACTAACAAAAAATTCTGATGTTTGGTCATTTAATCGGATTTTGAGAAGTTGTTTGATCCGATTTTTTTTAGCGTCCTATTGTCCAGGTGGTGGAGTAATGGATACCAGCTAGGTTTGAGAAAATTGGAGAGCCGAGTTCGAATTCCAGTCAGATCCATTACCTTCACTTACGTGCTAATACCCTTGGGAAAGGTATGAATCCTCTTCTTCTCCCCCAGCTATGGGTAAATAGCAGGACAGACCGAGTTCTATAGCCTTTGATGGAAACTGGTCTACCACAGAAAGAAACGGCAACCTACTGAGGGAAAAATCTGCCTCGTCAGTCATCTATCGAAATTTATAATTGGATATATTATATATAAAATGATTACTTTAGCGTATATCACGCATGGCACATAACTGATTGATTGTCCATATATAATAGCAAAACAAATAAAAAATACAATAAAATGTGAGCATCTGTCCAAATAAATGGCAAATATACAGCAACTGAATAAAACTAAACGTCTAGATCAGTGTTTTCCAACCTATGAACATATGGCCAAAATGGGCCATGGCAAATTTCAAATGGGCTACAAAAATTTTATAATTGGATATATTATATATAAAATGGAAGTAATCTTTACACTATGATAATTTCATGGGTCACAGAAAAATTATAGCTTCAAAGTGGGCCATGAGCTAAAAAAGGTTGGGAATCACTAGTCTAGATCACACCAATAACAATTACAATGGATTGTTTATGTGGCCAATTATGTCATCGGTATCATTTATTAAACAAGTGTTGGTTAAAAAATTTCTGGTTCCCATGCAGTTTTGATTTGGTTTGGTTTGTTTCATGACATATCAATTCCTTACATGCCATTTAATGCGGAAATTTAATTTTCTTGAGAACTTTAAATTTTTATACTTTCATAGTGTTTTGACCCCAGTTTGAGGGTTCATTATTTGTCCATAGTTGGGACCCTAACAGGTGCTATCGCCCCGGGTCAAGATAAACCTGGGAACAACAGCATTTAAGTGGTGGTTCCACACTCCTAAAAATTTCCCGATCAGAGGCCTTGTTGTCAAATATAGTCTGTTGTCATATCCAGGATGGGTAGATTTGAGTTCAGTCCTTAGATTTGGTAGCACTGAAAAGTGACATACTCTGATTCAGTGAAAGAAATAGACAAGTGATGCAAAGGTGAATAAAGTTATTGGGTATTAACTAGTATGAGTTATCTCCCCTAAGCATGGAAAGCAGAATGATAACACTCTATTCCTGTTGGTTGAATAAAGGGTTTAGTTCGAAAGTCCAAGAAGTTTACCAAGTACGAAGGTAGATATCCAAAGAAGGCCGGAGGGTATAACAACCGAAATGTTGTGAGTATAACAATTAAGATGAGAATGTTGGTCCGATAAACTACTGTTACGACACAACAAATACTAAAAGCACATCTGTTGATATAGCATGGGTAGGATGAAACAAATATGTTAAAATCTTATATTCCCTCAACTGTATAGAGACACGGTAAATAATAAAACCCAATAGAAAAAGTCAGTACATGCCAAAATCTGTGCAGCTATTTTTCCCGAAACTGTCACTTTGTAGAACAGACTCCCAAATGGATGCTTTCCTGATCACTACAATCTTAACCTCTTCAAGTCTAGGGTCATCCATTATTTATCCCATATGCACTTCTTCCTCTTCCATTTACGCTCTTACAACAAGCGCAGTACTAGACTGGCATCAAGATCTCAATTTGCAGTTGAGCTGGCGAGATGTAGCCGTAAATGCTATGCTAACAGTTTCTTTTCTCGCACTTCTCGCTTGTGGAACTCTCTTCTGGCTTCATGCTTTCCAATCAAATTTAATCTGCAAAAATTTCAATGCAATGTCAATCCCTATCTACTGTCCTCCTGGTTACTCTTTTCTCTTCCCACTCATTATTAATGTTTCTGTTCTTAATTATTCCACACACTTTAACCCCTTGTGTCTCAGTGGATTTACTGCCTTGCATGGTGTGATACCGATTAAAAAATCTCATCTTAACCATCTACCTTGAACAGCTCTCGGGTCTTGTATTTTGTGAATAATAGTATACAACTATAATAATTCAAAAGGTTGATCGTTTAAATTAAGCTAAATATTAACTTCACTAGCATACATAACAAGTAGAAATGGTATATTTTAACCCGCCACATAGAAAAAATTGTAATAGCCCACTATCAGCGAATATGTCCTGATGTAAAAAAGTAAAAGTCGCTCTCAAGGCGATGAATGAAAAGAATCATCACATTTATATTAGCGTTTGAAAGTTAAATTGGATTCGGCGTTCTGACAAATCTCCAAATCTTGTAATTTTAAAATATATTAATGTAAACAAATTTATATATATATATATATATATATATATATATATATATATATATAGATAGATAGATAGATAGATAGATAATATTAGTGGTTAATATACACATATATATCTAAAATATATAAACATACATACATACATACATACACACACATACATATATATATAAAATTTCCAAGAGGATAGAATACAAGTAGAACTCAATGTCCAGGACTGAGTAAGAATATAATAAAAAGACTTAAACACTAATATTCCATGGTTATAATTTATTACATTGGAATCGTAATTACGATCCAATTCATCAGACCTACAAATTTTTGAATTTGTAGGTCTGATGAATTGGATCGTAATTACGATTCCAATGTAATAAATTATAACCATGGAATATTAGTGTTTAAGTCTTTTTATTATATATATATATGTGTGTGTGTGTGTGTGTGTAATTTGCGATATCATAAAAACAGACAATTACATCTAGCCACCTAACTCCCCAGATTGCAACGTAATTATTATGTGTGGGGTACAGTTGAGAAAGAGACTAACAAAACTCCTTGTAACACCAAAGATGAACTGAAGGCAAGGATTATGGCAGCATTCACCAATTTAAACAAGGAGACCGTCCAGAAGAGACGCAGAAAATTCCGAAGCCATCTTGAGGCCGTGGTTGAAGCCAATGGCGAGTTTACTGAATAAATTTACCCTTTAATAATTTGAAGATATTTTTGTGTAATTTTGGTAAATATATTTGTTAAAAATGAGATATCAGTGTTATTTTTCATTTTTGAGTAATTTAGACGAAAGTTTATCCATCGCGCCCTGTATATACAATTAATTTTTTTTTTACAAAAATATATAAAAAGGAAGAGATAAATCCTTTAGATCAAATAAAAAGTCCCACTAAATAATTTAAAAGAAATTAAAACTGTTAGTAAGGTATCGTCCTCCCCACAAAAAATAAGAATGGCCGGTTTATTC
This sequence comes from Acanthosepion esculentum, assembly GCA_964036315.1. NCBI lineage: Eukaryota > Metazoa > Mollusca > Cephalopoda > Sepiida > Sepiidae > Acanthosepion > Acanthosepion esculentum. Next base: position 94,455,947 of record OZ038479.1, read on the forward strand.
TGCCGTCAGACAGAATCAAAAAGCTTATTCGTTAGTGGTGAGGTAGGGTAAAAAAATATGGGATTGGGAACATGTAAAAAGTTGATCCAATCAAGATAAAAAAAACGGCGATAAAAAAAAGCGGGTATATATGGAATCTTGAAAAAAAGGACCATAACAAAAGAGGCGGACGTGAACGACAGTCAGTCACATTAACTAGGAGAATATGAAGACTCGCTTCCCAAGGGGTGGGCTGCGTTGTGAACTGAAGTGACTAAAAGAGAAAATAAGCTTGGCCTGATTCACGTGAACCAGACTCGTAACGTGTATCCAAATATCCGGTGAAACCAATCGCATTCTATCAGTTCTGATCTTCACCTTGAGCTGATACCTAAAGAATCCAATCAGATCATGATGAGAACTGTGCGGTTCGTAGGATTCCCTCCGTTCGCGTCACGGGAGTGATACATTGTAACACACGTACGTGAGATCAATGGACACATGGTGTTCGGGCTCGATACGAGCCGTCAACTCACCAACCTGGTCCCAAAACGAGCGTACAAGTGGACAGTAGAAGAAAGTGTGCTCGGACGTCTCCTTCAAACCATGCTCACACCGCTGGCAATCAGACATGTCTTCTAAAATCGCTTTGAAATCCACATCATTGAGAAGTAGCGCATTCCGAGACAGTCGACAGGAAAGCGAAAGTTCCGGGTTACTGAGATAATTTGCCGCTGATTCCCAGGACCAGAAAGAGCGCAACTCATCCGCTGACAAGCCAAAATGGTCACAGAGCGAGTCTGACACACCCACTCTCTAGTAATGCTTGATACAATGTCAGGAAGGATCCAATGTCTTCCTAAGCCGAGAAAGGTCACTGTGCCGAGGAGTGACACGTAAGACCCGACGACACTAATTGAGGAAAGTACTTCTGGGGCTTACAAAGGCACACAGCTCCGGGCTGTAAAGGCTAAGGAAAGCCACCCTAATACTCCTTGTCATCAAAGGAACCTCTGTCAACGCACGGTGTAGAACTAGCAATCTCGAGGCGTGTCAGTGACTCGCTCAAGCGCAGCATTTCCAGCAACCCATAACACGGACGCTGGATACAGACCTTTCAGCGGACCATTGGTTTGCCTCCCCACAACCCCAACACAATAAGAAGAGCAGGCCATCGAAAGCCTTCAGACGATCGACAGAAAGTGGAAGTACCGACAACCTGTAAAGGATCAGGGTAAAGATGTAAACAGCACACATCTCTGCCCTACACTTTAAGAAAAACCGCTTTCGGTGCTAAGTACGCTCCAACCTTTGCCTGTATCTCCAACCAATTCTTCTCCAGCTGGAGGTCCGGCCAAACCAAACTCCAAGAATAAAGACGGGGCCGTCAGTCCAACAGAAGGGGCCCGGAAGAGCGACGCACCTCCAAGAGACCAACAGCAAGCCGGAAGACTTGGTGTGGTTAATCTACCCACCCCCGATGTCGCTGCGGCACTAGCCGAAAATAGATACGTCATCGGCGTATGTGAACACTTCGGCTCGAGCATTCCCAGGGAGGTCGATTCTGCATTGGCCCGGTCTGCATGCCCTGTCCTTAAGCCCACGCCAGAGCATGAAGTAGAGGCGACAGTGGATAACCCTGACTAACCAACTGGAACAGCAAAAAGGTGCTCGACCGCTTTCCGTTAACCTGTACAGCAGCACTGGAAAAACGAACAGCAGGATAATTCACTTACAGAAGTCGATTTGGAATCCGGTGGGCTACAGAACAGCTAGCTGGCAGGTACTGATGATCGGCCCTGTCGAATACCTAGGACTGATCCAAATTGACCAGCGCGGCCTCTTTGTCGTCTTCTACACCCTCTACGATGGTGCGAATCAGATGTAGCTTGCTCTGAATTGTTCGGCCCTTCACAGAAAAGTCTGCTCCAGTCCGTCAGGATCTTGGCACAAATCTTTAACTCTAGAGGTATCTAGAGTATCTCAAATCTAGAGGTATCGGCCTGTAATCATGTATACTGTGTGGTGAAAGAAAGTCCTAATGCTATCCTTAATGTTCTGGGCGCGCTGAATTTCCAGTATTCAGTCATTCTATAGGCTTAGTTTCTGACACCATCCAGGCACAAACGAGTTTATGGTCCGAATAGCCTACCCAGTGGAATGTGGGACAATTTAGTAAATCTAGATCAACTCTTCTTACTACCCTTCTATCCAGGTAGCCTACCACTTGGGCAGATGGTCAACTGAAGGCCTACATTCACATCTTTCGCCCGGAATGATTAACCCGGTATCTATCTATTCGTCGTTCAACAAAGATACGATCATTCCACCTCCCGCTAGCTCCCCACTCCCTGTCTAATTTGGGGACCAGGTTTGAAATTGTAACACCTCGCATTTCTTTTTGTAACTTCTTTTTACGTCACCAGAAGAGCCCACAACAGAGAGACAAGGGAACTGACAATCTGTATGCAGCGGACTCTTTTGGTGATGTATGTCGTCCATTTCTGTGCAGTGGACTCTTCTGATAACGTAGTCGTCCATTTCTATGCAGTGGATACTCATGATGACGTAGATGCCCATCTGTTTGTAACAGATTCTTCTGACAACACCGTGGAAATAGACAGATCCAATCCATGGTCCAACTCTGGTTTCCGGGGTTGGATCGGAGTCCAGCTGAAATTTTTTCCTGCTTTGCTGGTCAAACTCTCTACCTTGGGGCAGAGAGGATCCCCAGACGAGGCTATGTCGAAGGGCAGAATCTTGTCTCGGGAAACAGCTATCCGACCCCGTTTTTATACGGGAATTTTTTTGGCCGAGCCTACGGGCTCGGATTCCCCCACTTTAAAACTCGGTCTTGTGCCACATCTTACCTTGTGGGAAGGTTGCTAAATATATCCAATCCATGGTGCACAGAATTTTGTTTAAGATTCAGAAGTTCTGAACGTAAACAAGAAAATGCGTAGCTAGTTTTTTTTTTTTCAATTTTATGAACAAAATGTAGTTATTTAGATTATTTACATTGTTTATTAATGGTTCCTATATGGTCAAAGAAAAATGGCAGTATTAAGGGAAGCCGCCGTTAATGAAGTCAAGAGTGACAGAGTCAGCAGAAAAAAGAACGTCAAGCTTAAGTTCTAGTGTTGATTCGAGAAATTGGCAAGGTAGCAATTTTAGTTCAGTTCCAATGGCGTATAGTACACACTCAGTGGAAACAGAGCGAGTAATAAGTGAGAATTACTAAATAGAAACAAGACGACAAATCTTTAAACATGGACAGCGAAATGAGAACACCCTACCCTCGTAGATTAAATAAAGGAGTTAGTTCGAAATTCACCTGAAGGTTACCCAGGTCAATAGGCACCAGACGAAAAATGAAGATATAACGGCTAAAACGTTGCGACGATGGCAATAATAAGTCCGACTGTAAATAATTATAACTCCTCGTCCCAGCAATGCAATTGTAAAATTACTTAAATATTGCCATCATTTTTTTACCGTAATAGTAAAATAAGAGTAAAATTACTAAAATAATAGTAATAATTTTTTGTCTAAAAATTAAGAAGAGAAGAAATAACCGACTTCCATATGATACAAAAAAAATCTTCTATATCTGTCTATATTTCTGAGATGAAGTATTGTAATTAGTTACACTATTTACGTTGTTCGGACTGTTGTCCTCATCTTTATTGTCATATTCACGAGCACGAAGGAGTCTTTGCTATTTTATAACTCGGACATCATTAGTCGTTGTTTCCAATATAAGAAAAAAGAATGTCGATTGAAAGATATAAACCGTATGGCATCGTTTGATGTGCTGCTTCCAAGGAGTTGTGAGTTCAATACCTGGCTACAGGAGTGATGAACAAAAACTAGGAGGGTTGAGTTAAAAGGAGATAACTGAAACATCCGGAAGAGGGTATGACATGTGAAATGAGAACAATCTACCCCCGGTAGACGAAATAAAGGGTTAAGTTCGAAATTCCAATCACCTGAAAAAGGCTGGAGCGTCCAACGGCGGAAATGTCGTGACTATGGCAACAAAGATGAGGACAACAGTCTGAACAATATAAATAGTGTAAATAACAAATCTGTTATGAAAGAATATCCTGCTCCTGATTGCAATCCAGGAATTCCTTCTAAAGTCCTTCTAACTGGGAGTTCTTAAGAAAGGGATATCTCTCTTTCTCTCTCAAGAATGAAAGACAGCAAGAATAGCTTTCCAACTTTTGTCAGCCGATGTAATTAACTTAGTGCAGAAAAGCAATGCTCTTCAGACAAAAGAGTTAATTCTCTTTTATGTATAAATTCTTTTTTTCCTCTAAATGTATATTTATTTATACTGCCAATAAGAGAAAAGTCGAAATCTCTGTAATAGGGCCAAAACATAAGATGATAACTTTTCATATATATATATATATATATATATATATATATATATATATATATATATATATATGGAGTGCCTTGTGAAAATGTCATAACAATCTGGTTTGCGCGATATCTTTCTCCTATTGACCTAGCAACTTATCCACAGGACTGATGCCGGTTTTGCATTGTAGTTACTTCCCCCGACTCATTTCGTCACTTCCGCTGACAACAACCCCAGTCAAAGAAGATAGGTACAAACAAAATTCAAAATAAAAAGAATCGGTAAGCGATCTGCTTATGGGACAGAAGACAGCCACACAAAAGCGATGAGTTGAAACTCAACAGCTGAATTAAAAGGCGATCGACCGTTCATCAATTGCTGTCGTACTATCTTGAGAACGAAAGCAATAAAAGAAAGATGCAGATTCCTATTGACTTTCTGTTCTCTTCCACTTTTTCATTACACACACGTACATATATATATATATGTATATAAAATGAAAAAGTCAAAAAGAATAGAAAATAGAAATATATATATATAAAAAATGAAAACATCGAAAAGAATAGAAAACAGGAATATATATATATATATATATATATATATATATATATATATATAGTGTGTGTGTGTGTGTGTGTGTGTGTAATGAAAAAGTGGAGGAGAATAGAAAGTCAATAGGAACCTGCATCTTTTTATTGCTTTCGTTCTCAAGATATATGTATGTATGTATGTATGTTTAATATTCTTTCTTTGAACTGCAGTTTTAGTTTTAAAGAAGAGGATATGTGAGTTGATTTTGACTGGAATGGCGCGAAATGCAATGATTGGCTGGCTTTTAATATTCTTTGGTTTGTCCATTCATTCACTCGTCCTGAGTTTAGTACTTAACTCCTTCATCATTTTATCTTGTTGGTGACAGTCAGGTTATATATATATATATATATATATATATATATATATATATATATATATATTGTCGACTGAGATATTTTTGGAGGATAACACTTTTTAGGCAAGCACTCTTTGTAACTAAAGTACTTAGTATTAAAAAAAATGACCCATTAACATCAAACAAAATAAAAACTTCAAAAACTTATCTTCCCCATTTCAAGTTTCGCAGTTGTTATCCGCTCTTCATGGGGTTAGATAGTTCATTTGAATTTACAATAACAGATATTATATATTTTATTTATTAACAGATATCATATATTTTATATTTGATAATAAATTCAAAAAAATTATCTAATCCGCGCTGATGAGCGACTTAAATCTGCAAAACTTGAAGTTGGGAAGGTAAGTATTTGACCTTTAGGGTTACTTGCTGAGGAGTAGTGGTTAGCAAGCTTATCATGCAGCGTGTTCACTCTTCACAAAATGCCCTATATTTTTGACTTGGTGCAGCGAAAACTAAATTGAATATATATTTGTGCGCATGACTGCGAAGGTTCCCAAAATAATCTTTCAAATCATATTCTCTATTGCAATGGGTTCTTGTATCACTGGATTCCCCACTGCCAATAGACGAGTACCGTGTTTTTAAACAACGTCACACCTAGGAGCAAATTAATATATCACGACACACTTAGCAAAATTTTTAAAGGGTATGCATTTAAAAGTTCAGGAACTTCGACAATATTAATTCATAACACAATATAACTTTGTAAAAATCCTGAATTAAACAAAGAATGTTGAACACAGTTATGTACAAAAAAGGCTATAAATTCATTTATTCAAATAAAGGAAAAGTTTAATAATATAAATTAAAAACATAAAATACTTTTCGAAATGAAATGAATATTAAAACAAAGTATTTAATTAAAATAACATAATCGAAGAATAGTGAAAAGAATTATTTGAAAAAAGTTTAATAGTTATTCATTTATTCAAATAGTAACGCTGTACTATTACTACATACACACGCACATACATACGTACATATATATATATATATATATATATATATATATATATATATATATATATATATATATGTACGTATGTATGTATGTATGCCGTGACAATATTTCGTGGCACACTTAAGAGTAAATACTAGCGTGCTGCGGTTCGGTGGTTGAGAAGTACTGGACGAGTGACTCGTAAATAAATTTGCCCTTTGTCACCTAGGCATAAAAATCACCATTACTTTATAAGATAATTTAATCCTCTCTGGGGACTTATTGTACCATACGAAACTAAGTGTTGAGTAAAATCGTTTTTTTTATGGTTTGTCAACTCTTTGCTGGTTATTGAAATCCGAACATATTTTGGATATTGTTGTAACCTAGGGAAGGTTACAAGATTCGCCAGTGGCACATAGAAAAAAAAATAGTCAATTGCTAGAAGTGAGTCAAGTGAATTCACAATGAATCTCCAAGTGCAGGATATCTACCAACCGAACCACGCGGTCTGATGTGGCACAAGGCCGAATTTAATGTGAGGTATCTGAGTCCGTAGGCTAGGCCAAAAATCGGATAGCTGTTTCCCGAGATGAGACTCTTCCCTTCGACATAGCCTCGTCTGGGGATCCTCTCTGCACGAATTTCCAACTGCAGATCAACATACAGTATTTACTACTGTATTTATGTGAATGGGGACATACCCATTATCGTCCGTATGTATGCTACAACAGATATTAAGAAGAAGAATTTTTCTTGCGTGTGAATATTTCATTTTTAAGAATGTTGATGCATGTGCTTGCTATATCCTTATCAGACTGGGTATAATGATGAATATGGGCTTCGTACATTTCTACTCCAGCATCAATTTGTTGGCGTGCTGCGCCGTCAGTAGTAGTAGTAGTAATTAACTCCCTTGAGATATAACTGGCGTTGCTATTGGAAATAGCGCATCAAATGAGGCAATACAGTTAATATCTTTCAATCGAGATGTTTTCTTATAGTGTAGAGAGTAACGATGTCCGAGTTATAAAACAATAAAGACTGCTTCGTAACTTGAATTTAAAGCATCAGACATTTGGTTAGCAAGTGGCTGAAGCCGTTCATTTCTGCAGATTCTAAAATCAACCTGGATTCATGTGGACTGAGCGAAGGAAGAAGAAAATATTTAATATAGCAAGTAAAATTCTCAGCATATTTTTCAGCGTCTGGAGTTGGTTTATTGCACTGAGATTTCTGTCTGTTTCAAGTTTTAACTTTTCTCTTAAAAATCAACTTCTGACTTCATAAAACAATTAACTTTATGACCATCTTTAGATACGTGAAAAGGAAAGACAAAACGTTTTCATTCAGACTACTGAAGTTATCGCATAAATTAAGAAGACTGGTACGGATATCAAAGAAAGAAAAACCTAACGTCGCTAAATCTACTGAACCGTACTTTAAATTTATCGTCTGATGCATTTGAAGAAAAGACAAAATAATAAGTTTATTGGAGTTGCCATTATTCTAATTGCGAGAAGAAAAATTAATTACTTATCCATCATATCTCGCACTAAAAAAACCATGTTAGATGCAAGAAGTTCAACAAGTGCGTTTTTATTCTTATACATGAATATATCTTCTAATGCAACAGTTCTGGTATATATTTGGCAGTCATTAAATTAAAAACCACAAAGACATTATCTCTCACCGTCTTTCTCTTGAACTATATAACGCATTTAATAGATTAGTTGCTTATCCCAAAATATAATGTGTGTGTGTATCATTTAATATCATTAGACAATTAGTACTATTTATTATCATTAGATAAAAATCTTTGGACATGATAGTATCGTGTGTTAAGTCTGGTAGCACTCCCACAGCCGCCCCCACTGTGTAACACCATGAGGTGTCAAATTATTTCGCGAAGGGTGGGCGGCCATGATACACTATTAACTAACGGCTCTTATGTGTGTGTGTGTGTGGGGGGGGATATTGTTGAATGAAAGACAGTTACGCTTTTTTATCAACTTTTCTTGGTTTTGAACCAAACGCTTTACGTTAACCGCAGACGGTCATTTTAAATTTTACCCGATTAATTGCATTAAATATTTTTCAACAGACATAGACAAAAATAACTAACATTTCTTTCTAGGAAAAGATGATGACAAATGGAATGGTAGAAAGTACTGGGACCTTAGTAAACTCCCAATTCAATTATGAACTGTTTATTCCTGAATTTTATCTAATGTAAATCGTTTGGTTGGAAACCAAGAAAAATTAGTTAAAAAACGTAGCCGCCTTTCATTGTCTGTTATATTCAACAATACCTGCATAAAAGAAAACTTGCTGCATAAACATATATACATATATATATGCATATATATATATATGTGTGTGTGTGTATCGACCCCTTCGAGTGGTTAGAACGTTCGCATTCTGACAGTGACCCGGGTTTGAATCTCACCATGGAGACTTCCTGATGTTATGCCTTGTGAGCGAAATTGGGTAGACGGAACCCTTGGGTACCGTCAATAGCTGTGCTAGCGCAAAGTCACAAGTTAGCATGGCCGAGGGCTTGAGCGTGCTGGCCTTGTTCAAATTGTTGATCACGCTAGATAACACGTTCTTTCCCAGAAACTGTAACTAAGGTCTGCTCAGTGTAGTTGCAGTATAAACTACAGGTGGGACACAAATTTGTCTGAGCAAGCGTCTGCAATCAGGATTGGCTAGCTGCCCTAGTAGAGAGCTATCCTCGAATATGAGTGGCCAACTATACTCATATATATATATATATATATATATATATATATATAAAGTATGTGGTGCAGTTCAATTTACATTACAATGAATCATTCATACAGAAAACAGATATAGAAGTTAATGATAAAATGGCGAGAATACATCTTATTTTATTCCTGGAATATATTATTTAGAAACTAAGTTAGAAATCATTTCAATAATTTTGTCCCAGGCAACGCCAGGTACTTCTGCTAGTGTGCGTGTGTGTGTATATATATATATATATATATATATATATATATATAGAGAGAGAGAGAGAGAGAGAGAGAGAAACATGATGGAGAGAGTGCAAAATATCATAGGAATCAACACTGTATAGTGACTATTAGTTTCATGCCTCAAAAGATCTTCAAATAATAAGGCATGAAAGCAACACTCCCAGTGCAATGTTGATTCCTATCACTATACTCTCAATATCTATAAATGCGCTATCTCTGATACTGTGCATGAATCCCGCATAAATTTAGTAAGTTTGGTTTGGTTTGTTTTACGCCATATCATCCACAATGGATTATTTAATGCCAACAAAATTTCCTTTATTTTTCAAAAATGTGTAGTTGGTAATTTTTTCAGAAATGTATAGCTGGTAATATTTTTTTCACAAATGTATAGTTTGGTTTGTTTTGTGGCATATTAACCTCAATGGGTTATTTAATGCTGACAAGATTTTTATTTCTGGTAATATTTTCTTTTTTCAAATATTTATTGTTGATACTAATTTTTTAAAAAGTATTTCTGGTATTAAAATCTATTTTAACACTTTCATAGTATTTTGAGTCAGGTTGTGGGGTCAACAACTATTTGCTCATAGCTGGGACCCTAACAGGTGCTACCACCCCGGGTCAGAGTCGACCTGGGAACATCAGCAATTAAGAGGTGGTTCCACACTCCTCAAAACCTCCTGATCAGAGGCCTTGCTGTTGGATGTAGTTTGTCTTACTCAGGACGCAGATGCAGTTTATCGTCATACCCAGGACAGTAAATTTAGTAAGTTTGATACAATGTACATGTATGTGTGCATGTGTAGTCCTATGAGAAAGCACAAAAACATTTACGTGTGAGTAAAATTCATTAAATTGAGTTTCCTTTAAATCAAAAGTTCAATTTAATAAATTAGTATATTTTCTTATTTTATTTTTTACATTTCTGTTGGACAACCAAGTTCATTACATCCTCAGATACGTGACATGGTCCAGTATTCTTCATTGCAGAAAAAAACATTTTTTTTCACCTTCTGGGTCAATAGCCTCTTTCCCATTTTCTTTCCAACCGTCATTTTTCCCCACACAAATCTGCGTTTCTCAGATTGAATATTTTTATTTATTTTCTGTCTTTTCATTTTATTCCATCCTCCTCCATTTTGCATTCATTCCTCCAAAAGACTTTTAATTTCCCAATACAAAAAAGACTGAGAGAATGCTGTCATCCTTTGCTTTTTTTCTGTTTTAAAGGTTTTATTTTTATTTTCGAAGAGATAGTCCTTTTGACATCATAATTATTTTGTGATAAAAGCCGTTATTTGAATTATTCTTTTTCTGTTTATTTATCAGCTGAGGCTTACTATGAAAAGAGAGGCACAAAGAGAAAATTAGATTCTGATATTCGTGTTTTGACAAAGTAGTTCTTCTTCTTCTTCTATGTACCAATGTCCCTACAGGATGTTGGCAATCATGACTTTCCACAATTTCCTGTCCTTTGCAGCCTTAATAAATTGTGTCTTTTTGTTATCTCTCCTAAACCTTGCTCCACCTACCAATTATTTAAGTTTGCTAGGTAGGTTATTTGTTATTTTCCTCTATCCCTCTTGCTTTCAATCTGTCCTGTGAGTACCAAATTTTCTAAGCCCTCTTTCCTCATTATGTACACTAGAAATTTCAACTGTCTATGCTAAATATAAATGTCTTTTTTGTTTCCATCTTCTCTAAAACTTCCTCATTGCTCATATGTTCAGTCCATGGTATTCTCTGCATCTATCAGTAGAAACACATTTCTGTTGCTTCAAGCCTCTTTTTCATCCGTGAGGAGATTGTCCAGCATTCCCTGTAGTACTGATATCGCATAACAGTTCAGTACACTTTTCTTTATTTTTAATGAAATTTTCCTGTTTCTTAATACTTTGCTTAGCTTTTGGAAGGCATATTTTGCTATTCCAATGCCATTTTGCACTTTGTGTCTTCTCCTAAAATACTTCCCAGATACCCTCCTTAAAACATGGCAACACTCTTGGATATAATAAAAGAAATTTTGAATCAGAATTCAGTCAAATTCTAGGCATTATACACGAGTGTTAAATTTTGACAATATTGTTTCGTGTGTATGAATGGCCAGCTTCTCCTTTCTGAGCACAGCCATCTGCTAGAGCGGCTAGCTAATCACTGTTGTAGACACCTGCTGACACACATTTTGTGTTTATACAACACCCAAAAAGCCCACTTGTAGTTTGTACTGCAATTATCCTAAACAAACTATAGTTATAATTTCTGGGTGAAAGCCCATAATTTGTCGTGATCTACAGTGTGAACAAGCCAGTATGCTCAAACCCTCGGTCATGATGACTTGCAAATTAGTGCCAGCACAACCATTGCTGACTTCCAAACAGTTCTGTCAATATGTGGTATTGTTTTCAGGTACTTTCCAATGGTACTACATGCTGAGATTGTCTCTCCTGGACAATGACATCAAGAAATTACCTCCCTGACAAATTGACCATGGTGAGATTCGAACCTGGGTCTCATAGTTCTAGCCATTTATTTGGCTATGTATCTATGTGTTGTGCACACCTAGGCACAACAATTGCTTATGTGGTTTCTCATATACTGTCAGCCTTCTGATATCAACATCTTTGTTTAGTTCAAATGTTTCTTTGTTTAGTTCAAACGTTTCTTTGTTTGTTTTTTGTTCATCCTAAAACACTGAAGAGAATTTGTTGAGAAATCTTTTCTCAAAAACAAAACAAAAAAAAAATTACTTCTTTTTAGCAGTGCATGGGAAAATGTTTCAAGACTGTTCTTCGATGGTAATGACGTCATTGAAAACCACAACTTCCTAGTCTGGTTGACAAGATATCTCTTGATAAATTTCTTTGTCTCGAATCTTACCTTGACAGAGAAATGATAATGATTCAAGACAATAAGTGTTGATAATTAAATCAGTGAAAATAATTGTCTTGGAATTTTTGACGAGACATTTGATAAGAAATTTCTTTGTCCTAAGTTGTTTTTGTTTTGTTTTTTTTACTCTGTAAGTGAATCATAGAATGATCACAAACTGGATTTTTAAAAATTTTAGTTCATCCAATACAAAGCAGAAGAACCATACAAGGTAGAGGTTTACTGAGTGAAATTGTTCTAAGGGTGTAAGCCAGGGTGATGGGAGAGGTTGGTGCATATTATGAGGATATGTAGGATAGATATCACTTGACTCTAGACTTAAAGAGATTTAATGTTGTAGTGGTCGGGGAAGCATTCTCTAAGAAGTCTGTTTCACAAAGTAAAAGCTTTCAGGAAGAGGCTGTCTGAGTGAAATTTACTCCTTTCCAAAAGGAATGAGGATGATTTGATACTGTGTACGTGGCATGATGGGTATTAGTTGTGAAGGTCTGAACTGGTAGAATGCAGCTCTTTCTGCCTGCACATTTCAATTCCTTGAAAGACAACATAGTCTGAAATGTGGTAAGATATATCAATATTTAGTATTCTTATAAGACAGCATTAACAGAAACCTAACTGCCTTATGTGCCTATGATAGAGAATCCACGTTTAACATGAATATAAAATTTAAAATAACAAAATAGTCCTAAATGAAATACTTCATTGATACCAAACAATCATTATTAATAATAGTTTGTTGTACTATTTGTCTGAGATATTACAAAGGTGGATACAAGTATTGAGATTTGGGCAATTTTGAGACTTTAGTTTAAATTGGACATCAGGATCATTGAAACTACTCGTAGAATTCTTTAAAATGGAAAGAACAATATTTGACCATAGAGCCCAAAATGACTTGAAGCATTTTGAGAATGATTATTTGCTCACTGAAATAAAGTGCCCAAATGCAAATGACCATCAGTGATTGATTATGCACTAAAACGCAACCAACCTTTAGAGGCACTAGAACCATTGAATAATTGCAGACATAAAATATTATATATTTTTAAACTGATATATCCCCTTATGGCACTGGTGATCATGGCTCGCCACAGCTTCCTTTTCTGCATCATTTCTGAATTGCCATGACCTCTTAGGATTGATAATGGAATGGTTTCATGTTGACTTCTCCATGATTTTGAATTTAGACTTTTCCTTCTCTCAAACTGGCTTCAAGACATAGACATTCATGACTCCAAATATTCCTTTCCTTTATTATCTGTGAATTGCTATAACTTCTTGCAAAAGATGGTATCATGGTTTATTTTTGCTTTCTCCATGATTTTGCAATTTAGAGTTTTCCCTCTCTTAAACTGGTTGATAATTAAGGCTAGAGAACCCAGTTTACCTTGTTATTTAACCCATACATGAGTATGTATGAACAATTTTTAAAAAAAGGTTAAGGCAGAGAATGAGAAGATACAAGCAAAGGTTGAGAGAAGTATGATCATGAGATAATGAATAATCTTAGTTGTATTGGAAGGGACAAGGGAGATAATGAATAATCTTAGTTGTATTGGAAGGGACAAAGGAGATAATGAGAAGAAACAGACAAAGAGTGAGAGAAACACAGAAGTTTGAGATAGTGGATAATCTTATACTGGAAGGAATAAAGGAGAGAATGAGAAGATGCAAGGGTGAGAGAAGAACAGAGGCCTCAGTAATTTCTATTGTTTTAAAAAGCTATTTTTAGAGTTTTAATAAAAAACAAACATGATAACTGGCAACAAAAATATTAAACACTATTTATTTATGAGGTTGTTTATTCAGAAGATTATAAAAATATGTGAACCAACTGAAACGCATTATTTATTATTTACCTTATTATAAAGAAATAACCATGAAATCAATGTTTTTTATTCATAAATATCTAAAAATGAATGTGAACAAGAAAATGTAAATAAACAATAACTGTAATTATATATTTAGATAAAATGTATTTTCTAGACATTATACGTTTTCTTATCAGATAATTTTTATATCAGAGTACTTGTGGTTTTAAAAAATTGCTAAGTGAGTACACAGTGTGCAATGAGTAAATTGTTGCCATTTTATATTTTTAATTATGTGCATCTGTATTGTTTTTGATTTTGTTGACTGCACAGTATAGCAGGGTCAGTTGGGCACCATCTGTGAGAAAAAGAGGAACAATGATGCAATTCACTCCGCCAAAAATTTAGAAAAGGCATGCTGAACTGCTTGGCATTTGTGCAGGAAGCTCCATTACAAACATTTTAGAGTGTTTGGGAGTCAATCTGAGGACTGTGCAGAGGATTCGGAAAGAGTTGGGTGAGTTTAATGGTGATTATGAAGATGTTTGGAGTGATCACTAGTGATGGCAATGCTACGCCTCCATTCATCTTTCCAACAGGATCTCAAAAACACAACATGGAGGCCTACATCAAATGCCTTCAGGAGGTAGTGCTGCCATGGGTCAAGAGGGTGGCTACTGGAAGACCCTATGTCTGGACTCTGCACCATACCACACAAGTAGGAGAACCTAGTCATGGCTGTCAGACAATTTCTGCAACCACATCACCTAACACCCCAGACTGCAACACCCTTCGTTATTATGTATGGGGTGTGGTTGAGCAAGAGACCAACAAAACCCCTTGTAAAACCAAAGATAAACTGAAGGCAAAGATTATGGCAGCATTCACCAACTTAAACAAGGAGACTGTCCAGAAGAGTTGCAGAAGCTTCTGAAGTCACTTGGAGGCCGTGACTGAAGCCAATGGCAATTTTATTGAATAAATTTACTCTTTAGTATTTCAAGATATTTTTATATAATTTTGGTAAAAATATCTGTTAAAATAAGATGTCAGTCATATTTTCATTTTTGCATAATTTAGATGACAATTTATCCATCGCATCCTGTAGCAGTGTCAAGAGAAAATGCAACCTTTCGACACCATTTTTATTTTTTATGATTATGTTTGTTAAACTTTGTTGATTTGTATATCATATCTTTGATATGATATAATAAAAAATATTATATTGTAAGTAATCTAACGAAAAGTAGAGTTAATAAGAAAATAAATATACAGAACTTAAAAAAAATACAATAAAAGCAACATTATCTATGAAAGGTTGATTGATAAGATTTTTTAGGTTATTTAAAGCCGAAACATATTTTGTATTATATTAGGTTGGTGCAAAAATAATGACGTTTTTTGACATGATCTTGAACGTCAAAAAACGTCATTATTTTTGCACCAACCTAATAGAAGGTTGCTTACAGTACTCAGTGTTCCTAAGTGATCCCTCATTTAGTACTAACTGGGCCTTACACTGCTTCACCTTGGTGATCGAACGAGGTGTTTTCAGCGTCATTTGACCATAGGCCATCATGTGGAAACCTTAACCTTATCTACAATATTCTATAAGGCAAACACAGCATACATCCACTAAACACAGAAGATTTC
Organism: Acanthosepion esculentum; assembly: GCA_964036315.1. Lineage (NCBI taxonomy): Eukaryota > Metazoa > Mollusca > Cephalopoda > Sepiida > Sepiidae > Acanthosepion > Acanthosepion esculentum. Next base: position 94,471,548 of record OZ038479.1, read on the forward strand.
ACTAAGACACATAAATGTCGAAACCAGAATGTTGAAAAATAACTGAATATGAGAATGAGATGGGCATAAGGATGTTTGTAAAATCATTCAAAATCATATTTTACCACCTCCTTAGCTGTACAAATCTTTAGTCAATACATACAGCTGTACATTAATCTCTTTGTGGCCTGGACATAACGTTTGTAACACGTCTGACTACTTCACTCATATGGTTCACAACTTTGATCTCATGACTTCGACTCTGTAATTCCCCCCTGGCAAAAACCATGTCTGTGCTGGTCAGATGGACAAGTAAAAGACTTAATCCAACAGAGGAGACAGAAACTTGGCTCTTTTGCTTGTATGGTTTCTGTGTCTTGAAGGCATTAATTCTAATATTTACTGGCATCTTACTGGAAAATTATGAACGTAGAACTTGGGATGCATGAAAGATTATTGCTAAATACTACCTGATAAAAATACTTATACTACCGTCATAAAGATAATAAAAAAATCTCATAAAATGACTTTTTTTAAATGCCATGTTCTTTCAGAATGTAGACGATAATAGTTCTCCACTGATTCTGTTTCTTTATCATCTATGAATCGTTAAGAAAGAGAGTGGAATGAGTTCCCATTGCATTATACACAGTCTTGAATTCAGAGTTGTCCAGATAGACTTCAGCACACAGATGCTCATGACTCTTCACATTTGCTTTCTTTATGATCTGTGAATTGCCATGATTTTTAGGGGAAAGATAGTGGAGTGGTTTCCTAATGCCTTCTCTACAATTTTGACTTCTGAGTAGTCCTTCTCCTTGACTAGCTTCAGGACATAGACATTCATGACTCTCCACACACTATTTTTCTTTATTAACTGTGAATTGCCATAACATTTTGGCAAAATCATGGAGTGGTTTCCTGTTGCCTTCTCTACAATTTTGACTTCTGAGTAGTCCTTCTCCTTGACTAGCTTCAGGACATAGACATTCATTTGTTTTCTGAGTATTCATTTTCGTAGACTGGCTGTCGTAGTGGAGAACAGACAAACAAATAAAAATAAGAATTACAATTTTTTTAAATGCTATATCCTTTCAGAATATAATCAATTGTGACTGTCCAAAAATCCATTTTCTTTATTTTGTGAATTGCCATAACTTCTTGGGAAAGATAGTGGCCTGTTTTCCTGTTGACTCCACCACAGTTTGGAATTTAGAGCTTTTCTTCTCTTACACTGGTTACTATTCATGGTTAAAAAAAAAACAGTTTCCCTTGCTATTTAATCGAGATCTGGTACAGCAATGGGAAGAAGAGACAGATTAATACTTTTACCAACAGACAAACCGGGAATGTGAACTCATTTAGCAGATTCCATGTCCTGCCCCAATATCTATCATCCTACATCATCTTCCAAGCACAGAATAGTGCCACAGAATTTTTTAATTTTATCTTTATTCTCTGTTTGTGCCTTGAATCCAATAGTAATTTTCTACAGGCATGAGCTGTGGAAGTTTATTTTCTTCTGGAAATGTTTGATTGCTGCAGTTGAAACATTCATCACACACACTTTTTTAGTTACTTTATTCACAAGATCCAAAGTTGATTTTCTTAGGCTTTCATACACAAATCTGACATGACAATAGACATTGAGATAAGTACACATGGATGGCCTGGTCACTTCTGTACACTTCCATTTTTACCACTTTTCTTTCAAAGAAAGTTATGCTTCTATTTATATTTCTGAGATGTGGTATTATGTACACTATTTACATAATTCTGACTATTGTCCTCATTTTGTTGCCATATTTATCACAACATTTCGGCTGTAGAACTCTCAGGCCTTCTTCAGATGGTTGAAATGTCGAACTGAACTCTTTATTTCACTAACTGGGGCAGACTGTTCTAATTTCACATGCCATGTCTAATGGATATCAGTTATCTCCTGTTAATTCACCTCTCTAAGTTCTCCACTGCCTTAACAAGGTATTGAACTCACAACTCTTTGGGTCCTGTCACTGGATCTAACCAATGCCTTTATCCACTTAAGGACACATAGCACAGTGGATAAAGGCTCCAACCACCTGAAGAAGGCTAGAGTGTACTACGGCCGAAACGTGATAAATACGGCAACAAAGATGAGGACAATAGTCCGAATAGTGTGAATAGTGATAGTGGTGTGGTTTTGCTGTTGCCTTCTGAATGGTTTTGAATTTAGAGTTGTCTATCACCTAAACAGGGTGCTACCCAAGATTCAAGAGAACAATAAAGGCTCCAACCACCTGAAGAAGGCCAGAGTGTACTACGGCCGAAACGTGATAAATACGGCAACAAAGATGAGGACAATAGTCCAAATAGTGTGAATAGTGATAGTGGTGTGCTTTTACTGTTGCCTTCTGAATGGTTTTGAATTTAGAGTTGTCTATCACCTAAACAGGCTGCTACCCAAGATTCAAGAGAACAAGTTTCCCTGCTTTTTAATCAATAGTTTGTGGAGTGGGAGGAAAAATAGATTCATGCCCTTGCCCAAAAGTAATAGTATGAAGTAAATGAAACAGACTGGGCTGGAATTTGAACTTGGCTTGCTCATTCCACTTTCCACGCTGACAACATTATACTCCCTACACATCTTCACAAGTTTAAATAACTTTGCTAAATGGACAAACTCAAGTACAGTTTGGTTGTTTCTATTCTTTTCTTGCCAGAATTGTTTAACTCACAACTGTAGAGGGACTGATTTTCTGTTTCAAATTTTTCTTAATTCCATTTCAGGTTTTAGGGAATTCCATTTTTTTCCATTTTCAGTATAGATTATTTTTGCTTCATTATAATACTTTTTGAGAAAGTGTAACAATATAAAAAATGTTATTAAAACAAGAAAATAAAAGGAGAGTGAAAATTTTACTAGCTGGAATTGGATAAGTTACTCCAGCTTGATAGGCTTTTGTACTTCATACTTTTTCCCTTCATCTAATTTGAGTTTCGGGAATAATCCATGCAAAGAATGCTACAATCTACATAAATAAATGCAAAGGTCAGTGTATCACACTTTTTCAATTTTACTCCAAGAGGTCATAGCCCAACATATACCATTTTGGAATCAGCCAACTCTGTGAGTAAATTAAAAATATTCTGGGCCAGATCCAGACCCACAGTCCTGAAATTTTGGATTTCAAAGTTTTCATTATTGCGATTGTTTTTAGCTATTTTTTATGTGATTTTTTGCGACAATTTTTTTTGTACAATAACAATTTTTATAACTTGGAAATAAATTTGGGAATAATCAAAATTAACTGCAAAATCCATCATAAGTTGCCCAAGAAATAAAAATAATTGTACGGAAAGTAAGGACCTACATACATCAAATTGACTTTAAATTAAATGGCAGCAGAAGAATTATCGTTGAAGTTTTAAAAGGCAAGCTTAGATATTAATGTAATACATAAATACAATCAGTTTGAGTTCTTCTGTAGTTTATTGTTGTCTATCGCATACTCAGCCGTATGCCTTGCAAAAAGAAATCTCCACCAACAGAGGACCAGATTGCAACCAAAAGAGCCAAGGCTGCAATGAGGAAAAGAAAACTTAGGGAGTCTCAAACTCCTGAACAAGCCAAAGGCCCAATCATGAGCCTTGCATGGGTGCTAGCTTAAATGCTGCTCATTAGGGCAGCTTTTAAGCTATTCTTAAATAAGAATTAAATGAAAGTGGCAAAACCTACATAAAAGTAGCACCACAAAGTCATCTAGTGAAAAAAGCTACATTATTGTTTGGCCACTTTATTGAAATTATCAAATAAAATTTTTTAAAAAAGTCTAATTTGTAAATTTTGACTGTCTGAAATGACAAACTACCCCAACCTTCGTCATCAGGAAAAAGAAGGGATAAAACAAAAAGAAAAAAATGTTTGTTTCCTCCTGTCACTAACACCACATTTTTTTTTAATTAAATCAAGCCAATTTCATAAAACTTGGTTCCTATATACTGTAAAGTTTACCATCTTCTTAGTGTAAACTGCAGGGAAGTTGTAGGTAAGAGGAATGTATTAAAACATTCCCAACTTTATCATTTGATGTCTGTTGGACAAGAGTGAATTAGGAAAGGCAAACAATAACAAAGTGAAACAGCAAATCTGATTGTTAAAAAAATTTCCATTTCAAATTTGTGATTTCCATTTCAGGTAGGCCATTCCATTTTTGCATTTTCACAGAAAATAAACCCCTCTACAATTGGTTAAGCATCTCACCTAGCAGGGTCTTCTTTCAAACAAGCAATATGGCTTTCACTTCTCTAAGTCATCTGCTGATGTGTTAACAGTTACTACTGAAAGAGTCTGTCCAGATTTAGATAAGAATGGTTAAGAGTGGGCATTTGACTGGGTTTGGTATATTTGTCCTCTTCACAAATTGAAAGGTTGTGGTATTTCTGGACAAATTTTTCAACTCATTCAATTTTTGTAATCAAATCACATAATGAAAGAAGTCTTGAATGGCCACTCTTCTAGATCTTTTCGCATTAATGCAAGTGTCTGCAGGGCTCTATACTTGGTCCTACATTTTTCATAATTTTTAGCAACAACCTTCCCAGTATCATCAGTTCTCAACTTAGTATCTATGCTGATGACACAACTAGTCTGACCAATTCAATAAGGTCAAATTGGCATATTAATTTTAATGGTTCCAAAAATAAACTGCTCTTTTTTGTCTTAGAGAACATTTTTATCCTCCATTAGCATGGCTGATGCTAACCTCCAGGAGATCAACACATTGTGTCTTCTTAGGCTAGCGTTTTCTGCTGACATGAAGTGGAAAGATTATAATTGCTAGGTCTGCTAATAAGAAAGTTGGTTCAATGTCATGCTAGACAATTTTTCACACCAAAATTGATATTATACACATTTATAAGTCTACCATTTGTCCATGCATTGAATATTGCTGCCACATTTGGTATGGTGATCTTGCTATATATTTAGAGAACCTTGATAAAATCTAAAGAAAACTCCTAGATGTTATTGGTCTTGACCTGGCATCTCAACTTCAGTCACTTATCCACTGCCGTAATGTAGCTTCACTGTGCCTTTTCTATAAATATTTACTGGCAACAAGGTTTCATAAATTTTACAGTTGAGATGTAAGCCTAAGTCCTATGCTGACAGTTTCTTTTCTCACACTTCTCACTTGTGGAATTCTCTCCCAGCTTCTTGTTTTCCAGTTAACTTTGTTCTTAAAAAATTTAAATGCAATGTCAATCGTTATCTTCTATCGTCTTAATTTCTGTTCTTTTATTATTCTCTCTCTTTAATAATGTTTGTCTTTTTCTTATATTCTTTTACACTCAATAATCCTCCTGCATCTTAGTTGCTTTTTTACCTTGCTTGGGGTGAAATGATTAAAAATGAAAAAATATAGTTGTCAACATCTAATGGGTAACAACCAGAGAAGTCATTACCTTCTCCACCTAAAAATTATAAAGTTTTATAAATGCTACTTGTATTTTCCTACTTAAATTCTACTTTCTAGACATGAAGGAAAGAAAACCTTTTTAATTATAGAGAACATTCATGGAGGTGTCCTTGATGGTGATTAATGTAGAAGGGCTAACATTACAACAATTCATTATGACTTTTGTCCTATAGGACTTATATTCAACATTAAATAAAATGACAAGGGTTGCTGTGTTGTTAAATTAAGTACCCTAATATATAACCGTAAGTTCTATGATAACAATTTCTTCTCTTCACTTTTCACTTTTTTGCATTTTCTTGCTTCCCAGTCAACTTTTCAAAAATTTAAATGCAATGTGAATAATTATCTTCTGTCTTAATTCCTGTTCTTTTATTTTTCTCTCTCATGAATAATGTTTACTTTTTCTCATATTCTTTCACATTCAGTAACCCCTTGCATTCTAGTGGCTTTATTGCCTTGTTTGGGGTGGAATGATAAAAAAAAGAAGCCCTACTAGAGTAACCCATAGCTGGTGGATTTTTTTTTTTTTGTCATATTCTCTGACACTCAGTAACCTCTAGTGTTGTAGTAGCTTTATTGCCTTGCTTGGGGTGAAATTATTAAAAAAAGAAATATTAATAAAAACAATTAGCAGACATGCAAAATAAAACCAATTGTTCCAAAAAGCGTTCAGTATTAGCAATATATGTCTTGTCAAACAACTGATTGATATTTATAGGACAAGAATAGATGGATCTTACTAACCATAGTTTATTCTGGCATAAGGCCATAACAGTAGAACACCAAGTGAGAAACAAGCTTGCTAACAAGAGTGGCTTGCTACTGATGTGCAGGAAGTGTAATAATGTTAACATTTGTTAAGATTTTCTAAGTCCTTCACAAAGTTCAACTTGTATGGTACCATAATCTTACTAACCTTGAATCAATAGTCATTTAGTGAAAAGTGTGGTAGACTCTAAGTACATCGCAATTTCAGGGACCAAATGTACTGGGTTGAATGGGTTATAGAGATGGGAGGGAGTTGGGAGTAAACAGACACTTGGTCGGTGGGGATGGACTTCAATGAGATGCTTGGATGACCAACGCTCTTTTAATCTTTTCAAAATGGCGACTTTGCAATTCAAGTAAAATAAAAGATAAAAAGAAAAAAAAAATTTTTTTCTTCATTTTCTTGGCTTTTTATTACGAATAGGAAAATAAAATGCTTAAAGAATGAAATTCAAAGAGAGGTATATAAGTAACAATATTCTTTTTCACATGGCTTCATAGATGAAAATTAAACAAGGAATGATGATATTTTTTTGTTTGGCTGGTAATGGCTATTATGGTGAATTTAAGTCCCAAGACAGAGGGAGAAGGGCAGGGCTAAGATTGCCATGTGCCAACATGAACTTTCTGTGGAAGAAGAAACTCTACATCTGTGAGCCAGGAATAAAAGTAACATCCAATACTTGCATGAGTCAGAAAAAAAAAAAAAATCAAAGATTTAATATTCAAACAAAGTTTTCAAAAAGTGTGTAGAATAAATTCACTTCAGTTAAAAAAAAAAACCTTTTAAAAATAAAGGAAAAATTAGTACTGAGTAAAAAAAGGAACAGGTAAATAAAATGATTAAAGAATTAAATTCAAAGAGATACGTACTAGTAAGACAGGAAATGATATTCTTTTTCACATGGCTTTATGCAAGTATTGGACATTATTTTTATTCCTGGCTCACAGACGTGGAGTTTCATCATCTAACTAACATCCTATCAGTCTCCTACCACTCTTCGGCAAAGTCTTCAAGGCCTTAATCAAAACAGAAGTGGTTGAGCACCTTACCTCCCATTATCTACTCTCAGTTACCCAGTCTACCACTGACATGCTTACAGCCATAACTGAATTTGTTTACCAAGCTCTTGATAATAACAGCGAAGCTCAAGATATGGCCCTAGATATCTCTAAGGCATTTGATAGGGTTTAGCATGCCAGCATTCTATGGAAGCCTCAAGGATATGGTATAATAGGATGATTATTTGATTTAATCCAGTCATTCCTGTCAAACCGTGAAATGAAGGTCATCCTAAATGGGGTCTCCTCCAGTTCCTTTCAAACAAATGCTGGTGTTCCCCAAGGCTCTATCCTGGGTCCTACACTGTTTCTGATCTTCCTCAAAGAACTTCCTGATGTCATCAGTTCTCAAGTAGGCATCTATGCAGATGACACTACCATTTACTTCTATCTTAATAGTAAATTCAGCTTTGCTGACAAAGTCAACCTGGTCGTTGGTCTCGAAAAAGACCTCCAATCTGTGGTTGACTGGGGCAGGAAATGGCTTGTAAATCTTAATGCCTCCAAAATGAAACTGCTCTTATTTAACCACCACAGAGAAGCCTCCCTACCTCCTATCAGCATAGCTGATGCTCAACTTCACAAGGGCATCTTCTTGGTCTCACATTTTCCACTGACCTGAGGTGAAACAACTATATTGAATCAATAGCTACATCTACTGTGAGGAAAGTTGGTTTTCTGTGTCACACCAGGTTTTCTCAGTCCATCTTTCAAATCTACAACTCTACCATTCATCCTTGCATTGAATACTGTTGCCATATATGGTCTGGTGCCCCCACTGTTCATCTCAAGGTTCTTGACAAAATCCAAAGATGGATATGCAATGTGATAGGTCCTGACCTGGCATCTTGACTCCAGTCACTTTCTCACAAGTGTGATGTTGCTTCCCTCTGTCATTTCTCCAAGTATTTTCATGGCAACTGCTTTGCTTTGACATGCTATTTTCACTGGTGCTCTGACTGCATGAATTTAAGCATGCTAGAAGGTTGGCATCTCGGTCTCACCCTTTTACTATCAAAACAGTTAAATATAACTGCCTCTTCTACTCCAACAACTTCTCTCACACTTCCTGACAGTGGATCTACTTCCTCTTACTTGCTTCCCTGATAACTATAATCATCAAAAAATTTAAATGTAATGCCAATCAACATCTTCTGAGGCCTTAATCCTCGTCCTTCTCTTTATCCTTTCCTCAAACACCCCTCTTTTCTCTTACTTTCACTCTCTATAACCCGTTGTGTGCTAGTAGCACTCCCATCTTGCTTGGAGTGAAATGTTTAAAAAAAAAAAAAAAGAGGATTGAATTCACTATAATAGTTAAGAGTATATTAGACATACACACTAACCACTGCTCTTCAGTAGCAACTCTTGACATTTACTATATCTAGTAAGGAGATATATTAGTGGTTTATTCTGACTACCTTAAGAAAGAAACTTTCTGTCTCACTCATAAACTATCACTCTACAGTAGAGTACCACAATATTATACCACATATGACTTAATCTGGCAGAGGGCCATTTTAGTGGAGCATCCACTAAGAAATGACTTCACCAGAAATGGTGTGTAAAATTAATTCTTGTTCTAAAGCAGGCTAGCATGGATGATATTAGTTTAGACAGTTTAAAGACATTTTAAACATTGTTCATTTATTTACTGCCAATTACAAAACTCATCTATATAAAAAATTCTGTGACTTCTGCTAGTCTGTCCATCCATTCATCTGTCCATCTCACCCTTTAATTAACCATACATTGACTGATCAAAACCAAATTTTGAGAGAAGTGCAACCAGGTAAGGGGGTACAAAGTACAGCTGGTTTTACTCGGGTGTGTAAAAACCACAAAGTATTTTTCCAAACAAATCAGCTTATTCAAATTTCATTGATTGGTTTGCAAAATCAAATGAAATGTAGACTTTGTAAATCTCAACAAAAAGTTTTAGTGATAAATTCAACAATACTAAATATTGTAAAGATTTCAACATGCATCATTGTGTTGTAAAAAAATTCTAGGATGACAAAAATCTCAATGAATTGTCTGAAAGATAGACATATGTTCACTTTACACTATAGTTAAAAAAAAATAGACATTGGGTCATTTGGCATCACCTTAAAAAAAGTTAGAAATTGACCCAGTTGGCACTGGACATGGTCATGCTGACACGGCTTGATGCTGCTTCACTTTGGTGATCATATGGAAACTGTTGTTTTTTTTCACTGTGATGTGGCCATAAGCCTTCACATGTTCTGACCATAATATTCTCAATATCCGTTAGGAGAACACTGTCACTGTAGCTTCAAGTCACTTGTCACCTTGTGAGAGGATTGTCCACCATTTTGCTGCCATATAGGAGATTTGATATTACATAGTATTTTGGCACTCTCTTCATTTGTTGCCAATAAAACTTTTCTATCTCACAACTATCAAAAGATTTTCTTCATTAACCTGGACGAGGTCATTGATTCAGAAAGGGACACGGTGATAGGTTAGGGTTAAGTTTAGGGTTACTTCAGTTTTAGACAGAAAATGAGTTTCAATAGTTGGGTGGAAAAAAAAGAAAAAGAAAGTAAGTTGCAATTTATTTGCAGCAGTAGCAGCAACAAGAGCAAAGGCCATTAGACAGCTAACTTGGTTAAAAAAATAAAATAATAAAGAGGAGAAAAGCTATTTTCTTTGTTTTATCAGTGAATTTGTTTGCTGGCTTAAAATGATGTAATTAATGAAACAAATTGTTTTTCCCCCACCCCTCATTTTCCATGTTAATTGCACTGATGAGAAACAAAGTGCAAAAGTGTTTGATTTAGAGTGAAAAATAAAGAAGCGGTGAATGAAAATGTTAAGAATAAGGAAGTTGATGAGGAAAAAGAAAAGGGAAGCTATTAATAAAGAAAAGAAGCTAAAATCAAGGGTGAAAGGAAAGAACTTTAGAAATGAAGGGAAAATAAAGAATAAGATAAAGGAATGAAAGAAAGAATAAGAAAAAAGTATGAAATAAAGAAGAAGGGAAAAATAAGAAATAAGGAATAAGGGAAAAGAATGAAATGTAGAATAAGGTAAAGGAATGAAATGTAGAATAAGGTAAAGGAATGAAATTAAGAATAAGAGAAAAATGAAATAAAGAAGGGAAAAATAAGAAATAAAAAATAAGGGAAAAGAATGAAATGTAGAATAAAGGAAAAGTATGAAATAAAGAAGAAGAGAAAAATAAGAATTAAAGAATAAGGGAAAAGAATGAAATGAAGAATAAGTTAAAGGAATGAAATTAAGAATAAGTTAAAGGAATGAAATTAAGAATAAAGGAAAAGTATGAAATAAAGAAGAAGAGAAAAATAAGAAATAAAAAATAAGGGAAAAGAATGAAATGTAGAATAAGGTAAAGGAATGAAATTAAGAATAAGGGAAAGGAAGGAAATAAAAATGAATGAAAGTGGGTAAAGGAAATAAAAGAATATGAAATCTGAATAAGGCAAATGAATGAAATCAGCACATGAAAGGTATGATATATATCAAATGAATAAGTGGCAAAAGAAATACCTTCAGAATAAGGCAAAAGTATATGGGTTTTTATGTGGTTGAGAGAGTTGCATATTTCTTCTTCTTCTTCTATGTGCCTTGTCCCATCAAGATATTGGTGATCATGGTCCCCCACAACTTTCTGTCCTTTGTAGCTCTTAATAAATTTAGTCTTTTTGTTATCTCTCCTAAAACTTGCTCCACCATGCATTTATTCAATTTCGCTAGGTAGGTCATGTGCTATCTCTCTCTTGCCTTCAATTTGTCCTGTGAATATCAAATTTTCTAAGCCCTCTTACCTTATTATGCATACTAGAAATTTCAACTATCTCTTCCTGGTGTTAAATGTCCTTTTATTTTAGTTTTCTCTATAATTTCATCCTTGCTCACATGTTTGGTCCGTGGTATTCTCAGCATCTTTCTGTTGCCTCCAGTCTCTTCTTCATCCTTGAGGAAATTGTCCAGCAAATGCTGGTATTGCATAACAATTCAGTACTCTTTTCTTAGTTTCTAATGAAATTTTCCTGTTTCTTAATACTTTGTCTAGCTTTAGAAAGGCATCTTTCACTATCCCAATGTACCTCCAGATTTCAATATCACATTTTCCATCTTCTATTAAAACACTTTCCAGATATTTAAATTTTTTGTACTTGTTTTATTTTGGTATCTCCAATTTGTAATTTGCATGGTGGGTTCTTCCTTTTATTAACAACCATTTCTTGTTGCAATTGATGTTTAGCTCTTTTTCCTCTCTTTCCTTCACTACCTTTTGTAGGAGTGCTTGTAGTTTCCTTTCAGTCTTCTGTCAACACTGTGTCATCTCCATAGCTTATGTTGTTACGATTGTGGCCACCAATAATGAATCCAGGTAAGAATTCTAATTCTCTGACAATCATGTCAGTCTATAGGTTGAATAAGTCCTGTGAAAAGACACATCTTTGTCTTACATCCCTTTCTATATTTGTATATTTACTGAACTCATTTTTGACCTGTATGCAGGCATTTTTCTGCCAGTATTTACTATGTGTAAATGTTTGAGCTCAGATGAATATTGCTTTTTGAGCATGCTTTGAAAATCAGGATGTTGATCTGAAAGCTGACTATCCAGGCGTGCACATCTTTCTCATTTGGAATATTGATGAAATATAATCTTTTTGTCATTTTATATCTTGTATAATCTTAGGTGAGTCTGGTTAGTTTAAAAACATATCAACCCTTGTTTACTGTAATGTTGAATATAAGTCTTACAGCACAAAAATCTAAATGAATGAGATAGGTAGGCATAGAACCAATTTACAATAGTGACAGTAATATTATACATAGGTCCAGCTTGCATTGGCAGCAAAAAAGGTAAACATACGTTCGGTTTCCACCAGTAACAAAAAAGGTAGACACAGATCCAGTTTGCACAAGGGTTAAAAAGATATAGATCCAATTTTACCAAGAGTAAAAAAGGTAGACATTTTTTTTTTTTTAAGCTTTTCACCCCAAGCAAGGCTGGAAGCCACTAGCACGCAAGGGGTTACAGAAGGTTTGGAGGAAAATCAGATCAGAGTGGTAGAGGAAAGGATGTGGAGAAAGATAGTGGATCGATCAAGGCAAGGGGGTTACAGAAGATTTGGAGCGAGAGCAGATAGGAATGAAAGGGGAAAGGATGTGGAGAAGGGAAGTGGATAGATCAAGGCATCTGGAGATGTCGATTGACGTTACACTTAAATAGTTGGAGATTATATTTGTCAGGGAAACAGGAATAAGGAAGGGAGTTCCACAGGCGAGAGGTGCGAGACATGAAGCTATTAGAGTAGAAGAGACGTCTACATCTAACAGTTTCAACAGTGAAGGGGTGTGAACGGGATGCCAGCCTCATAGGACGTTTAAATTCATGAGGCCTGGGAACCAGCCAAAGCAGCTCATTGGAGCAATTACCGTGAAAGTATTTGTAATATAGATCCAATTTGCACAAGGGTCAAAAAGGTAGACATCGACCCAGTTTGTATGAGGTTCAAAGAAAGTAGACACATCCAGTTTGCACATGAGTCAAAAAAGGTAGATAGAGGTTCGTTTACATAAGATTAAAAATGGTAGATACAGTTTGATTTTATACCTGAATCTGCAAGTATCCACTCAGAAGATGACTCCTATTGGAAGGGATTTTACCTTTAAGCTGAGGAAACGGTCTGTGTAATCTAAGCTCCAATGACAGGGCAATTGTGCAAGCTTAGCAAATATCAAGATCATAGTAAGACAGAGGATAGGTACAAAAGGAATAATAAAAAAGAGGGTATACTAATAAGCATTAGAGCTTGGGAATGAAACATGATTATTATTTGGTGAGGAATGGAAATTCAAAGGTAGTGAATTAATATTTTTAACAAAATGAAATAGAGAGATGGGATACAGATAAAGAATTATGTTTGTGGAATAAAAAAAGTAGCAGAAATAGAAGAATGAATTCAGTAAGAAAAAATGTCAACGATGATTCAGAGGATGGGAAAATGACGAAAACAAAAACAGATTTGTACCAAAAAAAAAAAAAAAAAAAAAAAAAAAATGAATAGTAATATTAGCTGTTTCCTTATGTGGAAACCTTTGACATACATTGACCAAGCAGCCAATGCCTCTTTCGGTTGAAATGTATAAAATGTTATGAAAAAATAATTTTTCAGGAAAATAGGTTTCTTAACTCAGCTGTTATTGTTCTTTCCAGTTTGATGAGAGCTCCCTTCCTGGCCCCTTTTTTTTTTTTTTTTTTGAGAAGTGTAGAACATCAATGTGATTATGTCATTATTTTCTCTTTGAGTTATATGTGCTATTCATTTTAGTTGATTCTAAATATGAATGATGAAGAGAAAGCAAATTGACACAACTTTAAAGAGGGGAGAAATGATAAAACAAAGAAGTAAAATCCGTGGAGATATGCAGTACTGTGCACAATTCTACAGCCACTTTTTCGTAAAGTAAATTTCTAATAATTGCCAGCTTATAAGAATTTTACAATAAAGTGGCTGTAGAATTTTGTACAGTATTTTGCATAACAATTTATACAGAAATATTGGCCCTATTGGAGTCAATTCAATAGCTAATTAATATTTTGTAGCAGGGGTTTAGGAATAAGAGATGATGATGATGCAAAACAAGCCCCACCCCTACCCACAACTTCCAAAATTAACGATGTACACTAACTTCTTGAAATGAACATTATGTAATAAATTTTCATTATAGACATCTTTATGTTTTAAAAGGCTGTATCTAGTTTGGTTTATGAGATTGCTGAAAACTTTTACACAGTCAAAAAAGAAAGACAACAACAAGAACAAGAAAGAAAATAAGACAGAAAAGAGAAAAAAGAAGAACTAAAAGGAAAAAGAATAAAAAGGAAACTAGAAAGAGTAAGATGGAAGAGGTAAGAGAAAGAAAAAGAAAGAGCAAAAAGGAAGAGGTAAAAGAAAGAAGAGAGAAAGAGTAAAAGGGAAGTGGTAAAAGAAAGAAAGAAAGAAAGGAAGGAAGAGTAAAAAGAAAGAAGAAGAGAGAATAGAAAGAGTAAAAAGACCAGGAAGGGGTAAAGAAAGAAGAGAGAAAGAGCAAAATCAAAATGGAAGAGGTCAGAGAAAGAAAGAGCAGAAAGGAAGAGGTAAAAGAAAGTGCAAAATCAAAAAAAAAAAAGGTAAAAAAAGAAAGAAGAATGAAAGAGCAAAAAGGAAGAGGTAAAAGAAAGAAGAAGAGAGAAATAGTAAAAAGGAAGAGGTAAAAAAAGAAGAGAGAAAGAAAGAGCAAAAAGGAAGAGGTAAAAGAAAGGAGAAGGAAGAAAGAGCAAAAAGGAAGAGGTAAAAGCAAGAAGAAGAAAGAAAGAGTAAAAAGGAAGAGGTAAAAGCAAGAAGAAGAAAGAAAGAGTAAAAAGGAAGAGGTAAAAATAAAAGAAGAGAGAAAGAAAGCGTAAAAAGGAAGAGGTAAAAGAAAGGAGAAGAGAGAAAGAGCAAAACCAAAAAAGATGAGGTGGAAGAAAGAAGAATAATCTGGGGAATTAAAATTATATTCACGAAAAAGCCACTGTAAATATATAACAACAGTAATACGCTGAAACTAATTGATAAATGTTTTCGCCTTTCAAATAATAAACGAAATGGGCATGAAGGAATAAATATAAAATAGATTCAAAATTTCAAATATAATAAAAAACGGCTGAATCGAACAAGATAAACTGAATAAAAAGAAACAATTCAAACTCCTGGAATTACATTGGCATTGGAATTATTATTAAAGTTAAACGAAAGCAAAATGAAAAACAAACCACAACAGTGTAAAATGCGAAGACGACGAAAGAGAGAAAAAAAAAACATTTAGAAAAATAATAAAAATCTGTGCCTGAAATTAAACGCAAAAGGCAAAGACATAACAAACAAAACTCGACGAAAACTAACTGAACTGTGCGAACTTTCCAACGGACACAAAACAAACATTAAGAAGTATTTAAAAAATACGGAACGCGACAGAATGGAATGAAACGAAATATAAAACACAAATAATTCGAGAGCGTTACCCTTAAACAAACCATTTTCGCGAAAACCACAAACAAAAACAAATAAAAATGAAATTACGAGGTGAAATAAAAATGGGAATAAAAGTAATAAAACCGAAAGAGAGAGCCAAACAGAAAATTTGACAGCCCATCAAGTCACGCGTTAACGGTTCTTAAAGCGGCTCCAGTGTTCCATAAAAAAAGGAAAAGCCGTAATGAAATAAACTCAACAAATACTGTTCTTCTTATTCTTATTGTAACATTATTATTATTATTATTATTATTATCATCGTCAATTACAAAGCAAAACTCTGCACTCTACAAATACTGCTAAGGAGCTTTCTGCTTAGCTTGGTAATTAAATTCAATAAAAATCTTAAATATATTCCCAAGAAAGCTATTTAAACGTCAATTTCAGAACAAACAACATAATGCTATTACATCTGCTACAAATGTCGATGCAACAATTCATTACAAAATAATGATACAAAAATAAAATAGTATTAACTACTAGCAATAAAATTGAAATTAGTTAATTTTATTCTTACCAATAATATAATTATTGAGTAGTGGTCGTAAAACTGAAATTTTAATTTAGGTAAATTTATCCTACTTATAACTTAAGGGTTGATAAGTAATATTCCACTAAAAAACAATACGTACATGACATTACAAGAGCCGGTTGACTGAAAGACAAAAGAACTCCATGTTACGTGTGCAAAACAATATTCTACAGATAAGAAGAATGAGATTTCAGTGAGGAGAAAGCACAATAAAAAAACAGAATTTAGGAAGACAGATGACGTGGGTGGCAGGGAAGCAAGAAACTGGAAGAGAGTTCCACAGGTGAGAAATGTGAGAAAAGAAACAATTAGAATATAACTTACGGTTTCATCTAGCTAGTTCAATAGTAAAACGATGAGACCTAATAGCCAATCTAGTAGTACGCTTAGATTCACGCAGCTGGTGTACCAAGGAGGAGAGCTCATTAGACCAATTGACATGAAAATATTTACAAGACAAATGGAAGCCATGTTGCGGCGGTGAGAAAGTGACTGAAGTCGAGATGCCAGGCCAGAACCGATAACATTTACAGATCTTTCTTTGGATTTTGTTGAAAATCTCGAGATATATAGCAGGAGCATCAGACCAGATATAGCAGCAATATTCAATGCATGGACGAATGGTAGTTTTGTAAATATGCAAGATGGATTCTGATAAGAAAAATTGTCTAGCAGTGAACTAACTCTTCTGGCAATTGATTCAATATAATCGCTCCATTTCATGTCAGTGGAAGACGTTAGACGAAGAAGGTGCAAAGAGTTGCTTTCACGAAGGTTAGCATCAGCCATATTGGCGGCAGGGAAAAATGGCTCTCTGTGATTAAAAGATAGTAATTAGCGCTAAAACCTCAGATTGTTTGAAATTGTCTAAAGGTAAACTGAAGCAACGATGACCAGCTAATCAATGACACGCAAAACATCAATCTCAATATGCGATATAAAAAGAAAAAAAGAGTCGAATCTGGACAGGACTAATTTTATAAAGCGAAGAGGCAACAACATGACCATGACAGCAAAACATTGTAACATCATAAGAGCCCGTGCAGATCAAATAAGATTCCAACAAAATTATGAGAGAAATGACGTAGTGTTTCCCATAGACAATCCCAGTTATGACCTTGCATAACAACAAAGGAACACGTCCCCACAGAATTAAACAAATGAATATACAGCTTCAGATTACCAACAGGGCTAATATGATTCTGAAACGTCCAACAATGACAATGGAAGAAGAATACCTTTACAACATAGGAGAAAGAGAAAGAAACTCATCAAGATCTCAAGAGAAGGGAAGAGAAGGAAAACAAAGAAATCCTGAAAATGAAACAGTGTACAGACGAACCACATGATCTTCAATGGGTATACAACTCCTATGTTTTCGGGAAATTTAGTGATATATTTTTGCATGTGAAAGGTTTCCTGATTTACCTATATTTCCGCGTATAAGGCGACCTTTAGATAAGACCAGGTAAAAAAAATATAACAAATTTTCATTAATTTATCCTACACCTGTAGTGTAGTATAAGACGACTGCTTATTGATTATATAAAGATGATGTTATTGGAATTGTTGTTACTTACTGTATCCTTAGAAAATCAAAATAAACTTAGTAAAAAAAACAAAAAAAACAAACGATTCTATATCATGTTTTTGTTTTCCCATACATGTCCCCGAAAAGGGAAACCGTTGCTTTGTTTACGTTTCATCGTGTGCTTTCTTGCGAATATTGATTCTTCTTCATCTTCTTTGCCTGTAAACAGTTACCAACAGCCTGGTGTACTATTTTTTTTATTATTCAGTCTGTCCTTAACTTCTGTCCAAGCCCGTTGAAATTTCTTATTAACTTGTATCCATATCAATCATGGAATCACCAGCAAAACAAAGAAAGTGTGAAGTTTAGCGAAAGACAAAGGTTGCTCTGGTGGACGCAGTCATAACTCGATGTTTATATTTTCTCAGCTGAGCTTGCATGAATATAATTTATTTCAATGGTATGGAATTATTCTTCGAATAGGCAATTTATTATGAAGTTATGCTATAAATATATAAGGTATAAATTGTTTTATTATCAGTTTATTCGATTTGAATATTTTCATGTACGTTATTGGTTATCGCACCGAGGTTGGCCTACCGACAAAAATCGTTCAGAATTTAAGGTTTCCTTTTAAAGATTGTAATATAAGCCGAAGCTCCAATATTTAAAGGTGATTTTTGGGACTAAAAGGTCGTCTTATACGTGGAAATATACCGTACTTATTTGAAGAAGAAGAATATAAAAGGAATAATTTTTTTGTCATGTTAGTAGATGTACTAAACGACTTGTGAAGATCACTAAATATTCAACACGTTATAATACAATGTGCTGCAAGAAGAATTAAAGGTCGGAATCAATCACTATATTTTTGGCACACAAAAAATTCTTTCTGGCCAAAAAAATTCAACCACATGCTCTAACTTCAGTACATTACGAAAACTTCAGATATAACTGACACTAATTTTTCTGTCTGTTATGATTCATGATGATGATGATGATGATGATATTTCATAAAGATCTAAAATTTCATCATTCTAAAAACAACCTTTCCATCAGTGATAATTCATGATGATATTTCATCATTCTGGAAATAAAACTTTGAAATTTCACCATTATAAAAACGACCCTTCCACCACAAGCAAGAGTGGCAATAGTAAAAAAGAACAATACAGACTTATCTTCTTCGCATCGTGAAAATCCAGAGTTGACAGTTTCAAAAGTTTCCCTTAACCACGAAATTTTCGGAACAATTATAAACAAGTAAGAAACAAAAAGAGACAATCAACCCTGAGAACATTTAACACACACACAAAACCAATATAACAGTAAATAACATTCACGAAAAGAAATACACACATTCTTGTCATTAATTTCAACACGTGTCTCGAAGTCTTATTGGTGTTCGCTTTATTCATATCACTTTCAGTAAAAAAGAATCCTCTATCAACTCATACATATAACACGGAGTAACTTTAACAACCTCAACATTAATCCCGTTACAAGACAAAGAGTCTAAAGAAATGAAGAATCAGAATAATTTTGTAAATAGGCAAAATATTCTTCCGTAATTATTTACATTATTTGCAGTCGGACTACTGTCTTCGACTTTCTTTTTTTATCACGTTCCAGCCATCGTACCCTCCAAACTTATTCGGATGTCTGTCAATTCAGGTCACTTTCAGAGACTTTTGAACACAGCCCTTTATTTACCCTATTAACATTATTCAGACTGTTGGCCTCGTCTTTATTGCCATATTCAAGTTTCGGCTGTTGTAAGCTGCGGTTGTATATAATGGCAGTAAATATGTGGACAACAGTCCGAACAATGTAAATAGTTTAAATAGTTACAATACCTTATCTCAGACATATAGACAGATGTAGAACACTTTATTTAATTTATAAGCGCAGAGATTGTTCTCATTCCATTGTATGTCTAGGGATATTTCGTCTTGTTCTCTTCTCTATTTTGTACTCCACCATTATTGTTAGTTTTGTTCCAACCGAGTCTGATTCTGTACCACCAGGCCTGGGACTGAACTCTGCCGAATTCATGAATCAACATTTTGAATACTCTAGGTTATTGTCTCATGGAACAATCCTGATAGTAGTACTTGGAACCTTAAATCTCATGTTCTTATTACCTCAACTTCCGCAGCTGTCTTGTGGTCAAGTTTGACGTCCTCTCTGCCACTTCTCTTTCTTACTGCTGCTACCGAAGCCTGGTTTTCAATCTTGATTCTCTCTGCTGTCGTTCCTCTTTCTTAATTATCGAGGCTGTCCAGCATTCACTGCCACATAGGAGATTATATATTACATAATAGTTCAGTATTCTTTTCTTTGTTTATAACGAAAGTGTTCTACATTTTAAAACTTTGTTTAGTTTCTGGAAGAGATCTTTCACTTTCATTGTGCGTTTTCAGATTTCTCTCACATTTTCTGACGTTCGTTTACTACATCTGGTCCAGATAATTTAATTTCTATACCTGATTGATTTCCACGTTCCCAATAATTGTGTATCTCAATGAATTGTTATATATATATATGTGTATGTGTGTGTGTGTGGATAGATAGACGCGTGTGTGTGTATATATATATATGTATATGTAAAAAGTGAAATTATGAGAAAAGTCTGTACAAAAACGTGGTGTATAGAGAAAATAAGATTTGGAAAAACACCAAATATTTCTATTTATTTATATGTAATATTTATAATACATGTATTTTTACAGAGAAATATTAAAATTAAAACTGTTTTCAGAAAAAATGTTTTACTTTAACCAGTTTCGCTTTTAGCTTTTCAAAAAGTTTCTAAATGTTTATATTCCCACGTGTTGACGCTTATGACTTGAACAAATGAAAAAAAATCAAGGGGCGTAATTGGCTTTAATGTTGCTTATGGTAAGAAAAATATGAAAGAATCTATTTTGAGGGACGTGCCCCTCTCTCTCTCATATATATATATATATATATATATATATATATATGTGTGTCATCCACAGACTGTTTCCTCAGTGTGGCTAGTCGTCTGATTGCTTCAAGCTGATTGGTTTGCCAAATTCTGTGTTGGGTGACCACAGTAGTGTATGGTAGTCAAATGCAAATAGTTATGCAAACAATTATAATAAAAAAATAAAGATAACAAGAGAGAAGTCAGAAGAAAGTATATGAAGATTTTATTTTCCGGAAAGACATTATGTTAACAAACTATAAAAATGTTATGGGTTGCACAATTCTGAGCCGTACAACTCTATGGTATTCTTGGCTCTCCCAGAATTCTTACTTTGGTCAAAAGCCGCCAATAAGAGAGAGTAGTTTGCCAGTCTTGAAATGGCGAATTTTAATCACACTTTCTTGAATGTAATGCAAGTTTTTGACTGAATATAATATTATTTTTCTCTTGATTCTATGCAATGCCATCATCTTACCTTTGCTTGAAAGATTATTTATATATATATATATATATATATATATATATATATATATATATATATAAAAGCAGAAATAAATGTTTGTACTAAACTGTGTTAATGTAATATTAATTTGATTCGCAGCATTTAATGAAGCTTTCTCGTTTTGGTAGTTGTGGTAACACAGTTTGAAAGAGTTGATATTCGGACTTAAACTTAATTATTGTACTTTATATTGTATTTTTTTTCTCCCTCCAGCGCACAGCTATGTACACATGTTTGTGCCGGGGTTGTGGGCCGCAGCTTCACGCTCCAAAAAAGGTATCTGAAAGAAAGCTCATTCTTTGAAATAGTTTACCTGGAAGTCAAACCTGGGATTGTTTTCCGTTTTTTTAAAAAAAATTTTTATGGGAGTAGATAGGCATACTCGTCCACTTCTCTTGAACAGGAGTAGAGGTCATCCCTTGTTTGCAGTTTAAGGTTTCTTTTCTCAGGCCTTAATAGTGATGTTGTCATTATTTTTATGATACACGTGGATGATGGCAACGTCTCTTCATACTGAGTGTACCGGGTTGGCAGTTTTCTGGTTGCCTTTCCTGACTGGTAGTTAGAAGCCCGAACTCTTGCATAGCTTCTTGAGAGGCTGCTCTGATCAAAGTTGCATAATGTCGGGGTTCTTGCAGTGCCATGTCGCGCATGGAAGGGTGTCCCTGCAAGCACCTCCGTTGGGCAACCCCGAGGTCAAACTATGTTGCAGTCTGCGCCAGTTTCCTTCCTGCACGTGTAACATTAGATGACCGATTGCTACTACCACTTTCCTTTAACAATATAACGCATCATGACTATAAACAACCAAATATATAGACCTAAACTAGTTCAACAAAATACACCTAAACCCCTTAATCTTTATTTCTCCAACATTCGTGATATCTATACCAACATTTGCAGTGTGGAATCGTCCCTCCTCGAAATGTCTCCGGACATCCTAGCTCTCTGCGAAACTAATCTTACCTCTTCAATCTCCTCCACTGAATTCTCGATTCCTGGCTACATTGCTCTCCTTAGATAGAACTCTAAAGTCCACATGCATGACCTGGGAGTTTATGTCCGCAAACATCTCCCGCTGGCTAGTGAACTCTCTCTTGAATCTCCAGATCAGTCATACATGTGTCTACGTCTCTCTGTACTTAAATCCAGGTTCATCAGAGCTACAAATTTGTCGGTCTGATGAATTGGATCGTGATTACGATTCCAATGTAATAAATTAAGCCTTTTATATTATATTCTTACATTGGACATTAAGTTCTACCTGGATTCTAACCTCTTGGAAATTTATATATATATATTGTACTGACGATTGCACTAGCATGAAACAGACTGTCGCCTCTAAGTGCTGACTTCCATGTCCACTTTTATATTTACACACGCTCTATCTCTGATATTGAGCACTTTATCCCATAAATATAGCACACTTTAAGACTATATTTCTTCATTATATATATATATATATATATATATAGCCTGAAATGCTAAACAATAAAAAAAAATGCTAAAACAAAAGAAACTGACAGTCATGGTCAGTCAGATGAGCACCTGACTTTATGATAAATCAAGTTTTTGGTAAAGCATTAAAGAATAACCTGATCTATATCAAGTCTGTCCAAGAAGAAATCATTAGACAAAAGCAAAAGAACAAAAAACAAAACTAAGAGCTGTAGCACCTAACAAACACCTAAGTGTGTTCATGGACTCCAATCCAAATCATAACTCTAATCTTCATGCTATGGCAATTGTCAGAAGAATAGGTTCAAGGAGGACGAACCACCTTAAATAATATGTATATAAAATTATGTATATAAGATTATGTTAAAAATTATTTCTCACTCAATCAAAGAAACTTTTTCCCACTAAATAGGTGATGGTCAGATTTTGGGAAGTTGGTTGTGCTAGAACTTTTCAGCATCACCATGAATATATATATATGACAATACAGTGAAACAGGTACTAATGAATGTCTATAACATTTTCACAGGTACATACGCAAATAAATCAACTTAGGAATAGTCGATAAATAATCACAACTGTCACTTTCTTTTATCAAGTTTCATGAGTACATCTTTACATCTACTTGTTATCTTTGCTCTGTTTTCATTCTTGAATGCCACCACATCTATAAACATTTTGACGGATATAATTCAGTATTGATTCACATAAACACCCGGCCCAACACCCCTCGACACATAACACCTCTGCCATTGCTCAGCACCCATCTGTATTAGATTTGTTGATTAATCATGGCTTAAAAGAAATAGTGTTTGCTTCTTGCTTCTCTTGCAAACTGGTCTGTAATTCAGCAGAGATCATGAATTTGTTTAGCTAACAGGAAAATTCAATGTGCTCATTAATTCCTAATGATAATGATCATGATGGAGGCACTTTGGAGTATGAAGTGGCTAGGATTGAGGAATCAGAGAGCTGAGCTCGAACTCCAGTAAAGTTAATTGCATTCATTTATGTGCTAATACCCTTGGGAAAGGTATGAATCCATCTCTTCCTCCCAGCTATGGGTAAATAGGAGAAGGAAAACTCTGAATTTAAACCACCTGCTGCCTTGTAGATCCTGCCTCTTTAACTTCTGTGAGGTTGGACTGGGTAACCATAACATCCTGGTGCTAAAGGAACTGGCAGACCATTACACTATTCTGCCTTGAATATCACCATAAACCACAATTCTTAGATAGAGAGGAGTGATGACCACAGCGGCACAAAATGTGCTGAATAAATGATGATGATGAATGCTCCTGACAACAATGACAATGATGATGATGATGATGATGCTAGGGTCAAAAGTGAAGATGACAATGCCAGTGCTGATTTTGACACCAGTAATGATAATAACGATGTTGACAGTTTTTTTTTAACATAAGGCTAGTGATCAGATGACATGAGCCGGCAGTAGTGGCAATGATCAAAATTTTTTTTTTTTTAAGCGTATCACCCCAAAAGATGTTGACAGTGATGCTATTGTGTGCAACTTTAAAAAAGAGTCATGACAAAAGTGAATTTTGTTCACTGATGGTCTCCTTTCTGTTTTTAGTGTTGCTACCCTATTTCAGCAGATCCATTTTTAGTCTCTATCAAAGTTACATCTCAAGAGAAAAGAGGTAAAAATACAAATTTCTACAGAAAATAGCACCAAGAGAAAATGGTTGCTCATATACAATTTAAATAAATGATGTACTTAATCAATAAGTGAAGTATTTTACTCATTTGTATTAGACAGATGGACAGACAGATAAATACATAATGCAATGTAAGAAGCTGAGACATAATTTTTCATCCATAAAATAATTCTTTATTCTCTTTTAGACTCTGTGTCTATGCAGCCTTGTAGGCGATGGATTCTCTCCACTCTACAACCCCTTTCCCACAAATTAAACAATGCAAGGTTCTCATTGCTTTATTGCTATTTCCATGGAAAATGTTTTGACTAGCTATATTGTATAGTCCCAGCAATTCTAACTTTCACAGTTAAGACTCACAATGCAATGTACACTGGATCAAACAATACTCATTTTCTTTGTATTTTATGAGAAAGAAGAAAGTTCCAATCAAACAGCTTCTTCTTACGAATCACTACTTTGAGGAACCGACTCCCAAGAAGATGCTTTCCCAATTACTGCAATATTAACGTCTTCTAGTCAATGGATAACTGTTATCTTTCCCACATATCCTCAGAAATTGTGCTTCTTAGCTCTTACTCTTACCACTCAAACAACAACCTCCTTTAGTAACCCTCTACCTTGACTGGCTCTTGGGTTTTATATAGGGTGAACATTATTAAAGACATGGAAGGTATGTGATTTTCAGTCTTTGACATTTGATTTTCTGCTTGTGAGGATGTAACATACTCTGCCTTGCCTCTCATGGGTCAGGCGTATAGAAAATTTCCATCCACTTGTCTTGTGTGTGTGTGTATATATATATATATATATATATATATATAAATATAAATAAATGCTAGTGAACCTACCAACATAATTGAGGAACGATCATTTGAGGCACCCACCACTTTTCAGGTCCGGTGTGATACCAAGTACAAAAATTCTTGTGACATCTCTTAGGGTGAACCCAGTATATATTGGGCTCCTCTTAGATTAGAGATTCCTGATTGATATTAAATTCAGTTCAGATCCTTGATATTTCCCGAGGGAATCAAATGTTACAGTTTATTATATATAATAATTGGTAGGTAAATGTACTGTTTAATAAATAAATATAAAATTCTAGATCATTTACATAAATCAATCCAAGTTAGATTATCTACCAACTCCAGCAATAAGGAAATATTTGATAATAATAAGATTAAATATATAAAGGCTTTAGAACTAAGCAATCATAAAGTAAATTTAGAGTATTTAGAAAAAAAAAACTAAGATAAAAATAAACAGAAACACCCTAAGTGTAAAATTATATGGTTCACTACACCTTTTAATCATAATGTAAAAATCAATATCAGAAGAATGTTCCTAAATTCAATTCATGAGCATTTAAACCATTCACCAAGACTAAAAAAAAAAGATTTTTTAACAAAAATAGTGTTAAAATCAGCTATAGCTGTCTTAATAACATAGATAAAAACATATCTCAGCATAAAACTATATTAAACAAAAACAAATGCAATTGCTGAAAAAATATGATCTGTCCTTTAAACAGTCAGTATATGGATGATAATATTATATACTAAGCAAGCATACATTCTGGTAAATATGTTAAATATTATTTTGGTTCTACTGAAAATCATTGGAAATTTCATTTTTACCATCATCGAATGACCTTAGGTAATATAAAATACAAAAACAGCACTGCTCTCTCCAGACATTTCTGCAATTAAATGATGGCATCTCACTATCAATCAACTGGGATATTATAACGGGAAAAGAAATAAATCTAACTTACATTTTGTTGAAAAATTGATTATCTTAAAAACTTAAAACACTTAAATAACCATAGCTTATTAAACAAGAGAAATGAATTGATGGTTACATGTAGGCATAAAAATAAATATTTGCTTAAATACATTGATCCAGATTAATTTTTTAATATAAATTAAGACATGTTTTTGTTTATATATATATATATATATATATATATATATATATATATATATATATATATATATATATAAAGGAACAAATAAACTCCTTTTAATAATGGAAAAATTTATCTTCATAACTCTAAAAAAATTTTTTTTCCTTACACACACACATATATATATATATACAAATCCCATTTATTTTAAATGCCAAATATAATTTTCACAATTAAACTGTAATCCCAGTATAATATATATCTATGCCAACATTACGATAACAGATATATTTTTTAAATTTAAATTCTGTAATGGCTAGTCTATACTCAGAACCTGAACGTAGTGCATGAAACTCAGAGTTGTGCTATTGTTGACGGATAATATATATACATATATAAGTAAATCGGTCAGGCTTCAGTTCTCGCTTGAAGCATTCCAATGTCGAGTTGCACTGAGAAGCTGTGACACAGAGAAACAGTACTGTCTGCGAATGACATAATTAAGCTCTTGAAAATATATTTCCTTTGAGCACTGTTGAAAGATAAGCCGATTCTATAAACAGCCACCTGTGCTAATGCAAAGCTCTTCAGCAAAATGAATTGGAGCCCTCTGACTGATTAGCATTTGTTTACATTCTTAAAAACAATATGCTAGAATTAACTGTTTCTCTCTGCTGAATGATGATAGCTCAGTGGTAGAAAATGTAGGCAAATTCTGACTGACACCAAATCAGTCAGGTTTTGGTCCTGGCTTGAAGCATTTGGATGTCTAGTCACACCGAGGAGTTGTAATACAGTAAAACTAATGTCTGCGAATGACATATATATATATATATATATATATATATATATATATATATATATATATATCAACCACTGAACTATGACACTCCCATTTATTGTCAACAAAATCTTATGATTATCAATTTTTGACACAAAAATTATTATGCCTGAATACATGATCATAATCAGCTAATCAGATTACATTTTAAACAAATAGCAATCAGAGTCACATTGTTTTCTTCATAAAATGGAAAGAATTCTCCAACTGCAGTTGGATGTGAAAGTGATCATGGCACAGCTATAGGCCTCTCCAACTCCAAATTTAACTTTTGAAAATCATAGAAATGTTAAATTGGTAAACTTACTCTAAATAAATATTCTTAAAAACTCCAGTTGCATCAACTTCTTTCTATATATATATATATATATATAGACACACACACACATATATATTAGATATATAGGTATATATATATATATATATTTATATGTATAGATATAGATGTAGAAATAATTTAAATAAAGCGATATGATCGACCATATATATGAGTGATTGTGTACATACACAGGTGAGCAAATAACTATTTATTTAATCACTGGTGTTGACAAAACGGTGCTCAATGTAGTTAAACAGAGCTATAAAGTATATATTGATAATTACTTATATACCTACTGTAAACATAGGTTTATATGTAATTATTAATACACACACACACACATATATATATATATAGAGAGAGAGATAGAGGGGGTGTAAGGTACAGATAAAAAATCAACACTGCAAAGTGACTATCAGTTCCACATCTCAAGTGATCATCAAACTATATTATGTCTACTCAGCACTCAATCCTTTCACCAATAAATATACAAAAATTTAAACAATCATACATCCATTGAACTATCCTTCTGAATCATGTTAAATTTTAATTATATTTTAAATTTCTTATTTTATTTATTTTTATACTTTATGCAGATATTTATTCTGTATATTTTCTTTGGTGCTAAATTTTAGTATTTGAACTAATATGTATTAGATTTAGGTTATGAAATTTTATTTAGTTTTTTTAAGTTTGATGAATGACGTGGTTGTAGATAGTGTAGTAGGAATTTAATTTCATGCCAGTATTTTGAAGTGAGCTCTGATCTTTTCTTTATAAATAAAGTGGACAATTACTACACTCTGATGTAAGGTATGTAACATGTTCACACAAGCATCATAATAGTATAGATTTCTAAAATAGGTTACCATGCTTCCCTACTGAAGGAAACATTTTAAACTTCTTTTTTTTAATAACATCAAACAAAAACCTATTTGTGATCCTAAACAAATATGACTAGGACCCACCAGAAATATGGCTGGAACTTTTTCAGCATGGCAACAGAACTGACAGGAAATGAGCAAAATGGACAGAATGGGTGGATGGGGTGTGCTCTTGTATAAATATGAACACATATATTGAAGCAGGGACAGGAGAAGATTGGCTTTCCCTCAAATAGAGAGTGAGAGAGAGAGAGAGAGATGTGATCACTTCATTACATGGTGCGTGATCTTTATCTCCCACAGTCTCTTTTTCATTTAGCAGGTAAGTGATATTCTGGACAGGACTTGGGAAATGGTTTTGTCTTAAACACATAACTGTCCCATTCACGCTCCAAAAATGCTTAACATAGTGGCTAGAACATAGGACTTTTGATCAAGAGGTTTTCAATTTTGTCGCTAATTTCACTCAATTGTTTTACAGGCTGATGATCTCACTGAAGAAAAGAGAATTAAAAGATTGGAAATTCTCCACTTGATTAAATAATGTGACAGATTTTTTTCTATAGATCAAGATGTATATATGTATGTATGTATGTATGTTAACCTTGTAGATCCCCATATCTGTGGTGTATAAGGCCACAAGGTTACCAAACAAGGTGTTGCTGCTGTAGTTTCCTTAGCAAGTAAGTTTTTATGGAGAGGAGTTGCTAGCCCCAGGTCCAACCAATTTTAAATTCAAAGTTTTTTTTTTTTCCAAGAATGGTTGCCAACCAAAGATACAAAACAAAGTCCAGTCTATATTGCTATTAACCTCTAGCTGGTGCGAGAAGTGGTAAAGTCAGATCTTTCCAAGGGTATTTGAGCAATTAGGAAATGCAACAGTGTCAACAGCAAATTGAACTCGATAAGCCAATCCTATTTTCTCTGCCGGTAATAGCTACACAACATTGCATATTCTAAATCAAGATGTCACAGTTGCAATACTTTTCTTTCAAATTATTTTCCAAGCCTTTACCATTCTGAAAATCAATTATTTTCAGTGCATTTATATTAAATTATCCAGGTAAATGAAATTCGTTAACCTGGAGGGGGTCAGTTTATCTAAGAGAAGGGAAATTCTGAAAAACCTTCACTGCTTTGCTGCCATACTCATTCATGGGAAAGGCATCAGGAATAGGTATTTATCCATGTGCTTATGTCATGACAGAATGTGACACAAGGACAGAATTTAAGGTGGAATTTCTGGAAGATCATTCAAAAATTGCTGAAACACTCTTGGCACTTCCTCTTTTGGGGATGCTGGGGTTATTACACCAGCACCCTCTTGAAAGGTATGCTTGTGGGAATGTTCTTCTGGAGCTTCAGCATGTATTAATTTCAAACTACCCTGACTGAAACCCTGTCAGGGACCCAAAAGCTGTTTTTGGCTGTATTCAACAGTGTCTTAAAAACTCCTATAATGGCACTTGAACCATTTCAATGACTTTGTGAGAAAGAATGTGCTGCATGAGTAACAATTTCATTAACATGCACAGTGGGGGACCTATTGCATGGGCAAGAATCCTTCCCCATATCTACCTCTACAGGCCTTGTGCACTGGAGAGACAAGCAGCAGCAATCTACTAACAATGGACGCTGCATCTGAAACAGCATCCAGAGCCTAACACCATCATCCCCTCAGACAGATGGATGTCTACAGATATTGAGTTAATGCAAAAGTTGCTAGCATTATTTTTTTTTGTCAAAACTTTTTATTCATATAAATATATCGCTTCATTATTTAATCATCAGATTATTTTTCTTATATTATTAATATATATATATGTATATCGTTAATTTTCCTGCTATTTTTGTTGTTATGTGTCATCTTTTTGTCCTCAGTGGAACTCTGAAGAGTGAAGAGAGAAAACTGGTTAACCTGTTTTACTGAGTTACATACAGTCTATGGTAAATATAATTTTTTTCTCTTTCTCTTCTTGCTCTTTGTTTTAACATGTCTGTTTTAATGGCTATAATCAAATTATGTACTCTCAATAAAAAATATTATATAACACAAACATAACATCTGAATGAGTATATAATATGACACACCAAGACAATGTGCTCTATGCAAAAATGACAGAGCATTATATTTTTGTGAATAATGAAATCAAGTACTTATAAATGATACTGGATTTTATGGTGGGCATTATTGAGTTACTAGGGTGATCTGTCCAGAAGCCATTTTGAATATCTGGAGAAGCAATTGCATAGCCTTCATGTAACTTAGCAACCAATCAGAAGTGACTTTACTGTACCTGTGTGAATACTCTCCTATGAGGTTACTCAGTTGGTAGTGATGTGGCTCACCAATAAGTGAGCATGTAAACTCTGTGATCATCATATTATGACAATATGTCTGTGAGATATTGATATTCCTTCTTTTATTTACCATATCACTTCAAAACATGGACGATCATGGTTCTCCACAAGTTCCTATCCCACATAACACTAAGCAATGTCTGGACCCTTACTATCCTTGTTCATGTTCTGACGTCCATTTACAAAAGGGTGTTAGATATGTTACTCATTGCTTCCCAATGCCCTGCTTGCCTTCACAATGTTCTATGAATGCTACATTCTCCAAGCTCTTCTTCCTCATAATGTGCCGTAAGAATTTCTACTGTCTGTTTCTGATACATCTATCAATAGAACCACATCTGTATTGCCTCAAGTTTCATTTTAATCTATGAAGAATTGTCCAACATTCACTGCCATATAGAAACATTTATATTACATAACACTTGAACATTCTTTGTTTCCAATGAAATTTCTTTGTTTCTTAATATGTTGTTTAGTCTCTGGAATGCATCTTTCATTATTCCAATGAATCTTCAAATTTTTTTTTGTTACTTTTTCCATTGTCTATAGTTACACTTCCCAGATAGTTAAATTTCTGTATTTGCTTAATCTTGACATTGATCCTAAAAGAAGACTTTGCAGACTGTTTTGAAAAGAGGAAGGTATGTTGTGCATGAGAGTTCAACAGGAGTGCTTTGAAGAGGAACAAGAAGTGAAGAAAATCGGCTTTTTTCTCTTCAATAAATATTGTGAAAACTACCCATGACATCACAGATTTTAAACACTGCCTTTAATATAAGATATTACAAGAACAAGTACATTTGAAATAATAATGAAAGCTGAAGAATGTATCAGTTAAAGCAATGTACAAACTCTTTTGTGCCATGTCCTTTCGGCACATGGACAATCATGGCTCTTCACAACCCTGCTCTGTCATTTATTTACACAAGCTCATTAGGTAGGTTACTTGCAGTTTCCCCTCTGACCTTATGCCTTCAATATGACCTGTGAGTGTCAAACACTTCATTATGTCACTTAGAAATTCTGACTTTCCTTTCTTTGATTTTAAGTATAAGCCTCCTTTCTCTTTCCATTATCCTTAAAACTTCCTTGTTACTCGCATGTTTGGTCTATGGTATTCTCAGCATCGTTCAATAGAACAACAACTCTGTTGCCTCAA
This sequence comes from Acanthosepion esculentum, assembly GCA_964036315.1. Lineage (NCBI taxonomy): Eukaryota > Metazoa > Mollusca > Cephalopoda > Sepiida > Sepiidae > Acanthosepion > Acanthosepion esculentum. The sequence goes on from OZ038479.1 coordinate 94,503,007, forward strand.
GTCTCCTTTTAATCTTTGAGATAATTGTTCACTGCTATAGGAAGTTTTATATTGCATAACACTTAAGTATTCACTAGCTCTATGCAGGTGGCAGTTTAAAATGTAGGATATACTTCTGCCACACCTTGTACTCAGAATAAAAGATGCATTGAAACAGTGAAAGTTGCCTTCCAGAGCATAAGCAAAATATTAAGAAACAAAAATTTCACTGGAAACCAAGACAAGGTTTCCAATGAAATTTTTCTGTTTCTTAATACTTTGTTTAGCTTTTGGAAGGCATGTTCTGCCATTCAATGTGTCTTTGGATTTCAGTGTAACATTTTCCATCCTCTTTTAAATCTCTTCCCACATATTTAAATTTTCATGTTTGCTTGATTTGCCATCTCCAGTTCATATCTCTTATCTTGAGCTGTTCCTCTTGCTAACAGCAATACTTTCCAGTTTCAATAGAGTCCAAAAGTGTCTCATAGTCCTTGTATGTAATAAATTATTTTTCATCCACAAACCCCTCTCTCACAGGCAGGATGTGGCAAGCCTCTCATCACTGCATTATCACTACTTCCATGGAAAGTGCTCAGATGAACTGCATCACTTGGTTCCACCAATTCTAACCTTCACAACCAGACCCGCCATGCCACTCAAATTGCAGGAAACCATCCACATTCCCTTTGTATCCCATTGGTGGATCACTACAAGCTTAACCTGTTCAAGTCTAGGGTTAACCATTATCTTCCCCTCCTATTCGCATAAACTACCTGTTATTGTAAACCTCTACATCAAATGGCCTGCACACCTTGTACAGAGTGAACCTTAATGTAAAATAAACAAATAAATACAATTGATGTTTAATCCATTCTCACTTTTCTTTACTATTTTCCTGTAGTTTCCTTTCTGTGTCTGCTATAAACACTGTACCTTCTGCATATCTTAGGTTATTAAGGTTGTGTAAGAAATCCTGGCAGAACTTACATTTCTTTTCAAATCATCTTGCTGTAAAGGTTTAATAAATTTGTAATGTATTTCTATTATAAATTACTCACAATTTATTTCTATATTAATTTATAATGCATTTCTATCATAAATTACTGACAATATATTTCTATAGTAATTTACAATGTATTTCTATCATAAATTAAGGACAATATATTTCTATAGTAATTTCCAACATATTTTTTATCATAAATTATTAACAAAACTACAGTAATTTACAAAGTATTTCTACAATTAACTATGCTAATATTTATTTCTGTAGTAATTAGCAATATATTTCCACCTAAAATTATTGACAAATTATATATATTTCTGTAGTATTAATAATTTCTAAACCTTTACTATTATGTATGTATACTATAAATTACTGATACTATATATTTCTATAGTAATTTACATTTTAAATCTTCAGGAAATGATTATATATTTCTGTGATAAATTTGTTGTAACAATAGTGTTTACGGAAAAATCTTTAACAAGTCAATAATTTTGAAATTAAAATATATTTCCGTTGCAAATCAATTTGCTGTTTTAAAAGCAAATTAAATTGCTTTTCTCATATAAATAATCTGTATTACATAGGATACAAATGAGTATCAATTTTTTGTGGGGAAAAGAGAATGCTTTATTCAAATTATTTTGTCCTCCATGTGTGTGCCCTATATAAAAATGGCTGTCAGCCCCTTCTGCATAAGGCTGCCCTTTCCGGGATTAAAGGGTAACCAAGGGTAGCAACTTGTGCAGATTAATAAATACTCCAGATTTCTTTGCCAATGCACTTGATCCTATGCTTATCCACTTTAACAATCCAGAGATATTAAACTTTCCATGCTGGGCTTCCAGAAATATATATGAGGGTGGAGCAGAAAAGTTCTTATAATAACCCATCTCCTTAAATCAATATTATAATGGTTACTGAAACACTGATTTGGAAAAATGAATCTTGCTAAGATATTTAGAATGCTCCTTTGTAATATACAGTGTCAGGTTACAGACTTATTGATCCATAGTTGGAGTTAGGATTTTTTTTTTTAATAAAAATCAATGATGACTTTAAAAAGGACCTGAAATCAATCATCTGAATGTAAAACAAAAAAAAGAACTGATACCACAAAAGCAAGAATTTTGGCGAGTTGATTACTAGAAGTAAAAACTGGAGATAATTCTCTGCCACGAAATACACCGCCCAGTTTTGCAATCAGCAGATATCGAAGAAATCCTAGCTTAATTAGTTGATGTCAACAAGGAATCTGGTCACCGGGTGGCAACTTTTGACTCCAATTAGATGCAGTTATACATTCAGAGAGAAATTATTATCACTGCTTCAATTATTATGAAATATATATATATATATATATATATATATATACACACACACACACACACACAAGGCTGAAAAGTTCATAAGTTGACAGTGGAGGAATAATGCTAAAGCTGTGAAATCTTGTATGCATTAATTTAAACTAGGTAAGCTGACATCCTACTGTTCAAAGAAGACTGTTCATTCTGTTGGTCAAAAAAGTCATCAACAGCAGATATGATGTCATCATCACTGTAATACTAGTTCCCAGCCAAGCATTTTATCATGATGGGGAACAGATGATAGTCAAATCAGGAGAATAGAGAGGGTGATCAACCAATTGGGATTGCAAAAGATGCTTTCCAAAAGCTGAGCAAAGTATTAAGAAACAGAAAAATATTGTTAGAAACAAAGGAAAGAGTACTGAGCTGGTATGTATCAGTACTCCTATATGACAGTGAATGCTGGACAATCTTCTCACAGATGAAGAAGACACTTCAAGCAACAGAAATGTGACTCTACAGAAGGATGCTGAGAATACTGGTATTATGATGAGAAGTTCCTGAAAAATACCTAGTCAATTTTTGAACATCATAGTTTACAGGAAAGCAAGCCAGAAGAGAGTTCCACAGGTGAGAAGTGCAACAGAAACTATTAGAGTAGAATTTATGGTTACATCCAACTATTTCAACAGTAGGATGAGATCTAGCTGCCAATATAGTTAAATTCATAAAGTTGAGGTACCAAAAAGGAAAAGCTCGTCAGAACCATTGCCATGAAAATATTTAGAGAAATGGAATCCATTTTATGGTGGTAAGAAAGTGACTGAAGCCAAAATGCCAGGTCAGGACTGAAAATATTGTCGTTTCTTTTTTCAGTTTTTTGCAAGAATATAATGGACAGAATATGCAAGGAAGTTTTAAGGGAAACAGTAACTACATAGAAACTTATATGTACAATCAGAAAACAACAATTAAATTCCTGGAATACATAATGAGGAAAGAGAGCCAAGGAAGTCAAACAATAACAGGAAATAATGAAGGCAAGAGAAGCAGAGAGAAGAGCAAATAAAGTTTGTGTAAATGGAAGGCAGTGTAATAGCAAAGAAAGATGATAAATGTACAAAAGTTACAGAAATGAAAAACAGGAAGTTATAGAGAACCTTTATCAGTGAATTCCTGAAGGGACATGGCATGTAAAAGAAGAACTTTCGAAGAAGACTTTTTATTTATATGTGAAAGTATGTTGTTAATATTCTTTCCATTTTCCCCCAGTTTGATAGAATCATTTACCAAATCTTTTACATGAAACCTAAGGTAAACAAAGGTTTTCTTAAAAAGTTATTGAGTCTATAAAATTGATTTTTTCTGAGTATATGATAGATGCTCATGAGCACAATCTTTTGTCTCTCAAATAATGAGAAGTTTCTTGAGATTTTCATAATGTGTGTTATCAGTATTCTTTTTAATCATTCCGAGTGCTCCTATTATTACTGGAATAGTGGCTGTGCTTAAATGCCATATTCTTATTATTTCTTATTATTATTATTTCCACTTTTATATTGAGATTTTTTTTCAAACATAGAAGCATAACTTTTTGTACCTCAGATTGTGATATATATAATGAATATATTGTTAACCATTTGTAGTGCTCCTATTATTACTGGAATAGTGGTTGTGTTTAAATGCCATATTCTTGTAATTTCTATTTATTATCATTTAATAATTCTGCTTGTCAGTTAATTAGTTAGAATGTATGTTAAACCTTGCCATTACCTCAGATAAATAATAGACTATTCCATTTTGACTGCAAGAAAAGTTGGAAGAAAAAGATCTATCACAGATTTTTTTTTAATCATTTCACCCCAAGCAAGACAGGAATGTTAATGGTTACAAAGAGAGAAGGTGCGAGGATAAAAGATGAACAGTGTTCAAGAAGATAGGAGATGGCAGTTGATGTTGCATTTAAATTTTTGAAGATTGTAGTTATCAGGGAAGCAAGTAAATGGAAGGGAGTTCCACAGAAAGAAAGTGCAAAAAAAGAAACTGTTGGAGTAGAAGTGGCAGTTACATTTAACTATTTCAATAGTAAAAGAGTGGGACCTAGATGCCAATCTAGTAGCATGCTTAAATTCACATAGTCTAGGCATCAGGGAAAAAAGCTTGTAAGAGCAGTTGCCATGAAAATATTTGTAGAAAAACAGAGGTAAATCACATCACATCAGTGGGAATGTGACTGAAGTTGAGATGCTAAGTGAGGATCAATTACATTGCAGATTCTTCTTTAGATTTTGTCAAGACCTTCAAGAGGAGTAGCAGGAGCCACAGACCAGATATTCAATGCATGGACAAATGGTAGATTTGTAAATGTGCAAGATGAACTCTGACAAGAAAAACCTTTTGGCATGACACAGTGACCCAACTTTCCTTGCAGTAGATGCAGCTATTGAATCAATATAGTCATTCCACTTCAAATCAGTTGAAAACATGAGGCCAAGAAGGTGTAGTGTGTTGCTCTCCATGACTTTAGCATCAGCCATGCAGATGGCGGTCAGGAAAGTTTCTCTATGGTGGTTAAATGATGCTAAAGGAAGATAAAGGAAGTAATAATGCTCTCATGCATTTAACATTTGCATCAGTGAAATGGAAAACCTTGCCAATTTTTAATCTTTTCATTTGCACCCTCTTACTTCTTTAAATAATAACTTGCATTCATACTCATGATTGTTCTTGTAATATTATGTTAAAGTTGTTAAGCTCAAATATTTAACTTTTTTTCTTTTTTTTTTTTAAGCGTATCACCCCAAGCAAGGCTGGAAGCCACTATCACGCAAGGGGTTATAGAAGGGTTGGAGGAAGAGCATATAGGAGTGGTAAAGGAGAGGATGTGGAGAAAGAGAAAGACAGTGGGTCGATCAAGGCAAGGGGGTTACAGAAGATTTGGAGCGAGAGCAGATAGGAATGAAAGGTGAAAGGATGTGGAGAAGGGAAGTGGATAGATCAAGGCAACTGGAGATGTCGATTGATGCTACAGTTAAACCGTTGGAGTTTGTATTTGTCAGGGAAACAGTAATAGGGAAGGGAGTTTCATAGGCGAGATGTGCGAGACATGAATCTATTGGAGTAGATGAGACGTCTACATCTAACAGTTTCAACGGTGTAGGGGTGGGAACGTGATGCCAGCCTCGTAGGACGTTTAAATTCACGAGGCCTAGGGACAAGCGAAAGCAGCTCCTTGGAGCAATTACCGTGAAAGTACTTGTAAAAAAGGCAGAGCGAGGCAACATCGCGTCTGTGAGAGAGCGACTGCAGACGAGATGACAGATCAGAGCCAATCACATTGCATATCCGTCTCTGGATCTTATCAAGAACCCTGAGGCAAACAGCAGGGGCCCCAGACAATATATGGCAGCAATACTCCAAGCAAGGGCGAATGGTCAATTTATAGACTTGGAGGATCGATTCCGGGGAGAAAAATTTCCTGGTTTGGCACAGGGAGCCAACTTTCCTTGCGGTGGATGATGCAACTGACTCAATGTATTTGTTCCATCTCAGATCAGTGACAGCATGAGACCGAGCAGCCGCAGAGAGGAGCCTTCGAGAAGTTGGTCTTCAGACATTCTAATGGGATGCAGGGATGGATCCTTGTGGTGGTTAATAGAGAGCAGTTTTGTTTTAGAGGCATTAAAGTTAACCATCCATTTCTCGCCCCAGTTCACAACCGATTGGAGGTCCTTTTCAATTTAATTTCCACTGTGTTTTAAAGAGCTTATTCAGTCATTAATTTAATAAGTGTTTCATCAAGAAATTCAAACAGAAAACAGTAAAATTTTCACAGGCACTACTAGTCAAAATTTGTTTCCTTGTTTGTGTTTAATGACCTATCAACTATTCTGAGGTCATCCAAGGTCAAACAGTTTTGTTCTTTTTTTTTTTTTTCTTTTTTTTGTAGCATCAGTCAGTTAATTGTTATTTCATTCACACTCTTTGGGTATGTCACTGTATCTAGCCAACGCCTTTATCCACTGTGCCATGTGTCCTTCCACCTGAAGAAGGCCGGAGCGTACAACGGCCGAAACATTGTGACAAATATGGCGACAAAGATGAGGACAATAGTCCGACTAATGTAAATACTGAACTAGAGATTTGTCTACCAATCTATTAATTCATTGGGTTGTTTGTCCTATGAAATTTATTCAATATTAAACAAGCCAACTGGTTTATATGTCATTAAATTAACCAATTTAAGTCTTTCTCCATTTGTTCTGTTACTTTTTTCTTTCTGGATCAATCTGTTTTTATCTCTGCTTGTATCTCTATGGCCAGTTGGATGGAGCCTGATTGGAGGTCTCAGGTAGTGCTTTGTGACTCTCACTACCTTATCAACATTTGCTTTTTTTCTACCTGCATTTATATACGTTACAAATTAAACTAAGCACAACTGACTATTAAAGGATGAAAAAATTTTTGCAGATTTTGACATCATTCTGGGATCTTTGTTTACCTTATCAAAATCCGTGATTTGTTTTTTTTTTCTCACAATGGGTTAAACGCGACATTAGTTTTCTGTGCCCTACCAGCCATCTATGTTGCTCTTTGATCTGAAACTAATTTGACTTTAACGAGAAAAGAAATAAAAAAAATTTTGTTTCAAAAAGATACAACTAGGAACCTTTACAACATAAGCCCACCTACCGACTTACAATGTTATGGTGGAATTTCAGAAAAATATGAAAACTGTAATGTAATAGAGTGGGGGGCACCTGTATGATAGATTTGGGAGGAGTGGTCAAGAGACACTTGCACCAGCCTTGTTTCGAACTCAAGTTGGAAGACAAACTCACTCCTAATGACTTACAAAGACAAGCACACAAGCCATTTTACTCCCATGGACAGTATAATGCGTTATATAAAAATATTAGCACTATTATCATCTTCAAAATCATTAGCACAATCATTTTGTGAAACAAGATGGTGGCTTGGAGCAATACTAACACAGTTTTGACAGTTATGGTTTTGTTTATACCTTTCATGAGAATTTTTGTCATAATTTCCTGCTACAGGATTTTAACAATTTTTGTGTGTATGAGCTTGAGCTGAAAAGTTCTCAGCTGAACTAAGATACACTTACAAAAAAAAAAAATAAAAGGTTATTTGGTCAGATTTTTTTATTTGCTTACAAGTTGTAACTATGAAAGTTCCATGAGTGATGGTGATATAATGGAATATGCATACACCTGTGTTCCCCCTCACTGGAATATGAGTGGCTGATATCAGCCATAAATACAGACTGATGGAGAGACCAAGTCAGAGGTAAAGTCACTGACAACGCCCATTGGACTACGCCATTGGCTATCCTATTGGTTTACACCTATTGCCTAGCATATTACCTGCGACTACGACGAGTACCAGTCAATTACTGCTACCGTGTACTACTTGGATTAGTAGCCAAAACCACTTAGCTACTTCGATCAAATATATCCCCTTCCGGGACATATCAGATGGCAACTAAGATTATCCATTTTCTCATGACTATTTTACTCATTACATCTTTATATTCAGTTATGAAGTCTGCGTCTTTTCATTTTTATACTTACACTTCTTCTTTCATATATATTTCCTCATATGCCAAATGTTATTTTGTGGATAGCCATATTTGTGTAGACACCTTCTTTTTTTTGTTCTAAAACATGTGAATAATACCTACCAGTCTGTGTATTTGGGAGACTTAATAAAGAAAATGTGCTCTCTAGCAGGATTCAAATCTGCATCCCTTTTTGTAGGAGAAATGACAGTCTGATATGGCCTACTCAGCTACAGAGAGTGTCATAACCCAGCAAGGTTCAATTACCCTTTTGAAGAATGCATGTATATCCACTGCTAAGAAGAGAAAGTTGAAATGGTACTGCCTTGTCATAAGAGCCAACAATCTTTTCACTACCATCGTACAAGATATCATCTTGATTAAAATAAGAGGCAAACAGAGGTAATGAGTTGATAATGTCACTGAGTGGAGTGGATAATCATTCACAGAGACTCAGACATTAGCATGCAACCAAGACATGAAGGGGGTTGCTCAGATGCATGGTGACCCATGACCACACCAAGACAATAGTTTTTTTTATAGATTGATTTTCTGTTGCATTTTCTTGTCAACACTATTATCACCTGCCATATCACTGAAATTATTATGGTGATTATGCTTTTTTAAGATACCATAATCATATATTTTTATCATATTACTGTTATTCTTGCTATATCTTTTTATTAGTTTAGCATCTTGTTTTCCACTCCAAGTCAATAATTGTCATCATCATTAATATGAAATCATCTTATATGTCTGCAAATTGTTTTACCCCATTATACAATCTCTCTTCAATAAGTGCCCAGTTGTTTAATGTTTGATATCAGTCATCTACCTAACACAATGTTGTCTTAGTTCCCTTCAAAGTATTCTCCTTGGAACCACATACACTTATCCTAATATCCTTTTCACTTTTCAAGACAGCTGCCTCATCACATTCTCCTTAATCTTGTCTATGTTATTTCAATGCAGATTTTTAACTAACTTAATTATGGAAGGTTGCATGAATCAAATCTGGATTTTAGTGGGGTGCTGATAAACATAAGTGATGCAATATTTTGACAAAGCAACTGGCACAATATGGGAATATCTTCTCACTCTGGCATTGTGACTGGGATGGTTACAAATTATTCAAACTCACTGATTACTTTCTAGTTTTCAAAACGGTCTGCACAGTTGAAAATCTTTAGGGATCACCTTCAGCTGCCTTCTCTGTCTCCTCATCATAAGTTTAATTCCATGACTAGGGATGGTTGTAAGATTGCTTCACGGCTGAGATGTCCACCAAAATGAAGGCTTGCTAAGGATATGTGACTATTGATTCCATTGGGGGGAACTATCCACATTGGTTTTTGATATCAGTCCCAGAAACCCCTCCACCCAGCAATGTTATAAGGTTGCTGCACAGCTGAGAATATGGCCAGTTCCTTATAGATATCTCGGTTGAAAGTCAGAAAGATAGTCATTCGTGTCTTAAGTAAGTAGACATGGAGTCCATCCTTCTCCAGCTCAAACTTTGGCTGAGATATCCTCCAACTTGAAAGCTTACCACGGGTATGTGACTATTGATTCCATTGGGGGAACCATCTGCTTTGGTTGTTGATTTCAGTCCTGGAAGCCATCCACCCAGCAATGCCATGTCATCACTGCACTGGTTGCATACATACCTATGGAAAAGGTTTATGCTAATAGTTCTCAGTTCTGGAACTTTCTTCCTGCTTTCTTGTCAGCTACAATCTTCAAAACTTTAAATGCAATGTCAATTGTCATTGCCTGTTTTTTTTTAATCCTATTCTTTTATTGTTATCTCTGTTCTTTCACTTTCAGTAACCCCTTGAATTTGTGTCTTTTATTGTTTTGCTTGTGGTCAAATCCTCTAATATGGCAGTGAAAGCTGTAGAATTTTTTCTCAGCTGAAGTAGAGACTGGATGTAACAGAAATGTGGTCTTACAGAAAGATGCTGTGAATAACATGGATGAAACATGTGAACAATGAGGATGTTTTAAGGAAAATGGAAACAAAAGGATATTTGTACTTAGAATGAAACTGATAATGTAACCCAGAAATCTAACGACTCATTGGAATTGTAGAAGATACATTCCAAAAGCAAATAAAGTAGAAACAAATAGGAATATTTTGTTAGAAACAATTAAGAGTGCTGATATCAGTCCTTGTATATGGCATTGAATACTGAACACTTTCTTCAGAGATGAAGAGAAGACTTGAGACAAAGATGTGGGCCTAGAAAAGGATGCTGAGAATGGAACTATGGATGGAACATGTAAGCAATGAAGAAGTTTTAAGGTAAATGTGAATGAAAAGGACACATGATGAAAATCAGAAAGAGAGTTGGAATTTCTGGGACATATAATGAAGAAAGAGGCCTCAGAGAATATTACACTCACAGGTGATAGTGAAGACCAGAAGGAAAACAATAAATAACTTACCTAATGAGCTTATGTAAATTGAAGCAGGACAATGAACTGGTAAGGTTAGTAAGGAGACAAACATTGCTTAGAACTCCAAAGCAAAGGAAGATGTGGAGAGGCATGATGCCCATGTTCTGAAGGAAACATCACCTAAAAGAGGAAGTCAGCATTGATATAGAGTAGTCTTTTAAAAGGTCAGCATAGGCAGAAATAGTAATGAGAAAACAGAGTTAGACAAGTTTTCCAAATAGGTATAGTTTACTGGCCTTGAAATCTGTGTTCAAATTCATGGCTTGTTTTTTACCTGAACTTGAACAACCTTCTAACAATCATGTGAAATTTCAATCATAATGCAGGTATTGTATAACAGTCAGCATCATCATTCTCTCCATCATCATGGTGATCAATATCCTCATTTTTAATATGGTCATCAGTACTATCATCATTATGGTTTGTTTCATTCTCTCCTCTTTAATGGTTGGAAGAACAGAGACTAAAAAGGATAATAGGAGAAATAGTGGAGTAATGGGTAGTGGCTTGAATCAAGGAATCGGAGAGCCAAGTTCAAATTCCAGTTGAATCTATTACATTCACTTACGTGCTAATATCCTTGGGAAAGGTAGGAATCCTCTTCTTCTCCCCAAGCTGTGGGTAAATAGCAGAGTTCTATAGCCTTGGATGGCAACTGGTCTACCACAGAAAGAAATGGCAATCTACTGCGGGAAAAAATCTGCCTCGGATCTGTATCGGAAAATACATGGTCGCCTAAGCACGTATCTCACATGGCACATAACTGACTGAAGAGATCAAACATTGCTTAGTGCTACAAAGGAAAGAAAATGTGGAGAGTGATGACTACACATATCCTTTTGAAAGATATCTTTCATTATTCCAATACATCTTGGCATTTTCTGCTGTCTGTTAATTATCCTTCAGTTTATCCATTTTTGTGCCTGTGTGTTTGCATTATATTTCCAGAAGGAATTTTCAGCAACTGGAAAGAAATCATAATAACTTTAACTTGATATTTTTAGTGTTTTATTTTTAATTTAATTCTTCCTACTTGTCTGTAGCACTTATTTAAACAAAAGTCTTTCAAAATCTAGTAAAATTTTAAAAAAATATATCATTACTATTGCCTTCAGCAGTTGTCATCATTATTTTGAATTTTCCCAGCTTCTCTCCAAAATTGAGTGTCTCTTTTCAAATTTCAAAATAGTGACAGTCCATAATATCCCCTCACCTGTGTAATTCAAATCTCTATCTTGATTTAGAAGTTACAAACTCACACAAAATGATAAAAATGCAATTATTATTATTATTATTATTATTTTTAATTGTATATTCGCCTGCATTAATTTTTTTCCCTCTTTTTTCTTCATTTTTCTGCTGCCACTTTCAACATTTCTCTTTTTTCTTGCTCTCACTCTTCTATTTTCCAAATAAGTTAATTTTATTTGCTTTCTTTTTTCTCTTTATCTTTCTCTTTTATTCATTTTTTCTAATAACTTTCTTGGTTTCTCTCTACTTTCTGTTTCCTAAACTTTATTTCACCTTGTCTCTGTTTATTTTTCTCTAATGTTTCCTCTCTTTTTCTCTTTATTCATTTTTGCTTCTTTCTCTTTATTTCTTTACTCAAACTTTGTGCTTCTCCTATTTCTATCTCTATCTCTTCATTTTTCTCGAGCTTTCTTTCATTCTCCTTCTTTAGCTTTCTCTCTCTTCTTTTCTCATCATTCAATTGTCTTTGGCTCTTTTTCTTTTCTTGACTTTTCTACCTATTTCGCTTTCTTTAGCTTTTTTTATTCTCCTTGCTTAAGATTTCTCTTTATTACCCTTTTTAAGTTTATCTCATTTCCTTCTCAGCTTTTCTTTTCATTTCTTTAAATGTCTTCTTTTACATTGCTCAAGCTTTCTCTCTATCTTCTTAACCTTTCTACGTACTGTTCGTATTTTTCTTATTTCTTATTTTAAAGAAGCAGGAAATGAATGGAAGAGAGAAAATGAAAAAATAATTAAAAGAAAAAATGAATGAAAATTGAATAAAATACTGAAAGAAAAAACAAATGAAAAATGAAAAATAAATTGAGTAAAGAAGCACAAAAACCAATGGAAGAGAGAAAATGAAAGGAAAAAATTTAAAAACTATAACAAAAACTGACTTTGTTTGTAACTATTTTTTTAATCAATTCACACTAACCAAGGTGATAATGCCACTAAGATGCAAGGGTCTACTGGAAGTGAAAGAGAATGAGAAGATTTTAGAAGGAACCAGAAACCCAATCCTAAACAGGAAACCACAGATAAATCTCTACTCCTGTTCAAAAGACCGAAGAGAAATGTGAACTTGGTGATAGGCAGACCTATCTACTCCTGTTGAAGATTAAGATTGACTGGAAAGCATGGAGCTGGAAGAGAGTTCCAAAACTGAGAAATGCAAGAAAAGAAACTATTAGCATAGAACTTATAGTTACATCTAGTAAAGACAACTGTAAATTGATGAGACCTCATTGTCAGTCTAGTACTGCACTTAAATTCACAAAGTCTCCATACCATACCAAAGTGTTAATCCAAATGATTATCATGAAAGTTTTTATAGAAAAGGCACAAGTAGACAACCTTTATGGTGGTGGGAAAGTAACTGAAGCCAAGATGCCAGATAAAGACCAATAATATTGTTGGATTTTCTTTGGATTATATCAAAGATCTCCAGATATATAGCCGGAGCTCTGGACTATATGTGGAAACAATATTCTAAGCAGGGATGAAGGGTAGACTTAGAGATATGCAAGATTCTGGAGAGAAAACTATCTTGCATGACACAGTGAACCAATTTTCTTAGCAGCTGACCTAACAATGGATTCAATATAGTCTTTTTACTTCATGTCAGCTGAGAATGTTAGCCCAAGAAATTGTAACAAGTCAATCTCCTGGACATTAGCAACAACCATGCTGACGGAAAGCAGAAAAGTTTCTTGCAGATGATTAATAGAGAGCAGTTTACTTTTGGAGACATTAAAATTAACAAGCCATTCTTTGCACCAGTTAACAACAGACTGAGAGTCATTTTCAACATCAGCCACCAATTTGACCATACTGAACTGATCAGACTTACTACTGAGACAAAAGTAAATGGTTGTGCCATCAGCATATCTACCGAGTTGTGAGCTGATGCCAACAGGAAGGTCTTTAATAAAAATTAAAAACAAAGGACCAAGGATAGAGCCCTGGGGGACATCTGCATTAGTACAAAAGGATCTAGAACACCCATTCAGGATAACTTTCATTTCATGATTTGATATGAAAGATGGGATCAGTTCAACAATTTAGCAAGAGATACCGTAACTTCAATTTTTGAAGAAGACCTGTATGTCAAACTCTGTGAAAAAGCTTTCAAGATGTCCAAAGCAACAGCTTGAACTTCTTAACATTCTTATCTAGAGCTTCATAGACTCAGCAATTATCATCAGTACATCAGCAGTTGACCTAGAGAAATGAAAGCCATATTGATTGTATGAAAGAAGGTCCTGCAATGTGAAATGCTTAATCAATTTGGCATTGATTAGGGCCTCTAGTAGATTCCCAAAAAGAAGTAGAAAGCTAATAGGCCAATAATTGGAATGGTTGGATGGTTCACTGAAGTTCTTAAAAACTGGAACAACAGATAAGGATTCACAACAGGCAGGAAAGCAAGAGGCAGTGAGGCATTTATTATGCAGTTTAGAGAGAACAGGAGCCAGTCTGGGAGCACACTTCTTAAGGACTATTACAAAGATACTATCAGGTTCACATGCTTTGTGGGGATCCAGATTAGTGATGATAACAGATGAAATAGAAGGGGTTATATGTTTATCATTAATAGAGACTCAGTTCTAAGTGGGAAGTTAGTCAAGGATATTCCAGATGAGTCAAAAATAAAGTTTAAGAAGAATTTACAGGTGAAACATTCAGCATTATCAGCAGAAGATGTTAACACCTCAAACTGATTGAAGAGAGGAGGAATAGAAATCTTACTTTTATTTAATAAACTATTACAGAGTCTCCAGTAATCACGAGAGCCAAAGTTGTTAGATGCAATACAGTGCCTTATTCTCACAGCAAACAGAGACTTAGCTCCTTCCAGGAAATATTTACATTTATTATATGCAGTCATGAATAGGCATCTGTTGTGATGGGAACTGTCACTCTGGTAAAGCCAGAAATAGTGTTTCCTGTAGGCTAAAACAGAAAAACATGCTGGTGTGAATCATGGAGCAGATTAAGGTTTTGTTACACCTGGTATTTCTGAGAAGAAATGAAGTGTCTATGCCAGCTTTGAACCAAGAGGAAATCTCAGTGGTGCAATTCTCAATAATGTCAGTCCAAGGCGTGTCTCAAATAAAGTCATGAAGAGAATCTCAATCAGCATACTGGTAATGGAAAAAGGTCTTATGAATTAAGGTCCCTGTCTTTTTTGTGAGAGACAAAGAAAAGAGTGCTGAAGTGCAATGTAATAAGTCTTCTAGTATGGCAGTGAATGCTGGACAAATTCCTCACAGATGAAAAGAAGACTTGAGACAATTCTACTGATTCATTTTCCAAGTTTGTGGCCTGCTGGAACAACAACTTCCTGAATTTGACAAATTGTTGTAACATCGGGAAGGTTACTGAATAGAATAATCAAAGGTTAGTAATGAACGCTAATACTTAGGACAAGAACAGCACATATAAGATTCACTAGTGGCATGTAGAATAGGTAAACTGCAAGAAGTGAGTCAAGTGAATTCCACAATGAATCTCCAACTGCAGGATACTTTCCAACTGCCCCACACGGTCAGATGTGGCACAAAGCCGAATTTAACGTGGGGTATCCAAGCACATAGGCTCGGGCAAAAATTCCCCGTAAAAACGGTGTGGGTTAGCTGTCTACCACCCCAGACAAGACTGTGCCCTTCGGCATAGCCTCGTCTGGGTTCCTCTCTACCCGAAAGCAGAAAGTTCGACTAGCTTAGTTGGAGATGAATCTCCAACTGCAGACCCACATAAAGTATTTACTACTGTATTTATGTGAATGAGGACGTACCTATTATAGTCTGTAGGTATGCCACAACACATATTCTTCACTTTATCATTATTAGAGCGGATCTTTTGACCTAGATTTGTGATTGATTTAAATTCTAAAGACTGACTTTTCTTTTATGTGCCATATTCAAAATTATCATAGCTCTCCACAACTTCCTATCATCTGTTTGTCTTATTACTGTCTCTTCTACTTCCTGTTCTGCCATTCATTTATACAAGTTCAAGAGATGTGAGTAACCTGCTTCTCTTACCTTCAGTATGTCCTGTTTGTTTGTTTGTTTGGGGTTTTATGGCATATCAACCACTATGGGTTATTTAATGCCAGATCCAGTATTTACTAGATATATCAAAAACATATAGCTGGCAACATCATTGTTTCAAAAAGGTATAGCTGGCAACATCATTGTTTCAAAAACGTATGACTGGCAACATCATTGTTTCAAAAACGTGTAGTTGGCAACATCATTGTTTCAAAAACGTATCCCTGGCAACATCATTGTTTCAAAAACGTATAGCTGGCAACATCATTGTTTAAATTTAAAAAATTTTTTTTTCCTACTGATTGACCCTAAGCCACCGCTTTCCATCACATTTTAGGGGTAAGGTGTTAGTATATTTAGTGTAGGGTTTGGGTGGGAAAGTTAATTGTAAGTTGTAGTTGTTTTGGGATGGGTTAGATGTGATGGGGCATGACATGACCAGCTGATTGATTGGATCGACGGCCTTTTGGTTGGACGTAGTTTATCGTCATACCCAGGACGCGGATGTAGTTTATCGTCATACCCAGGACGCGGATGTAGTTTATCGTCATACCCAGGACGTGAGTATGTCCTGTGAATCTCTTCTAATTCTCCAATCCCTCTTTCTTCATTATGGGTCCCAAATCTTTCAACACTCACTCACTGATTCTAAGCACAAATATCCTTTTTGTTTTCATTTTCCTTAAAACTTTCTTATTGCTCACATATTCTGTCCATGATATTCTCAGCATTCATATGTAGAACTACATTTCTGTTACCTTAAATTTCCTCTTCATCTGCCATTTTGGAAGACCAATATTACTTTGTTTAGCTTCTGGAAGGCATCATTTACTATTCCAATTCTCCTTTGGATTTCTTTGTCACATTTTTTTTTTACCAGAGAATTAAATTTCTATAATTGCTTGATTTTGATATTTCCACTTCAAAGCTTATATTTTGGGCTGTTCCTCTTGTTAATGACCATAACTTGCTATTTCAAAATGAATTTTTATGTTTATATCTTTTCTTTATTCTCCTCATTAGATTCTGATCCCAATTTTTTGTAAAATTCCGAGTGGACTACCTTTCTCACCCATTAATACCTACTTTTGTTCTCCTTCTGAGACAACTTGATGCATTCATTTATATGATGTAAGGGCTAATTTGCATACACTATATTATAACTTTGCTGTATATTATGTATCTTGCATTTCATAGAGTCTAGTTCACACAAAATTGTTCTGGGAAACCAATAATGACAATTTGGTTTCTCTCTTCAGATACCCTCTTCACAACCCTGTTTATATACAATTTCATTTTTGTTTTTTTTCTCATGTAATGGCTTTCTTCTGTCTATGGTTTCTCATATCAGAATTTTCTGACCTTTCATTTATCTTCCTGACAGCTTGATTAAATTTTGCCTGTCATAATTAAGCTTTCTTTACTTTGTGTTCCTCAGGTTGCTTGATAGCAGCAACAACATAATCCTCAATGCTGACAAGATTATTATTAATTATTGATATTATCTGTTAGAGAAACATTTTTATCGGTTGGGAAAGAAATAAAAGAAAGTTCTTCAGGAGAGAACAATGAGCAATATAATTTCCAACCAATAATTACAAATAATAATATCATGAATAACAGAATTTCTTGTGGAGAATGATGTTAACAATATTCCTTGGCTAGCAAATGTCTTGCAAAACAATTTATTAAGCTTTCAGAATGATTTTCTGGACTTTTCTTTCAATGGTATTTTGTTATTGCAGCTGAATGCCTGATATTGATTCTTGGCAAATGTGGTTCTAAAATTTGCATTAATATTAATAAGATTCCATAAGATTTAAAGTAATATTATAATAATATTATAGTTTGTGTGTCTGTTTGCTGTAAATAGTCAAAGCATTTTGAACTCTTAACACAAATTTGGTATGTGTAGTTATTGTACCCAGGAGAAGCTTTAAATATAAAACAAACGTTCCTATTCATCATAGGAAAAGTGTGGCTCTAAAGAAGTCCTGTTTTAATTCTAGTGCAAACTAGACTTATTTCTACCTTTTTGATTCTACTTCAAACCAGACATATGTCTAACTTTTGACTCAAATTTAAACCAGACCAGTGTGCATCTTCTTGTTTCTAGTGTAAACCAGACATATGTCTACTGTTTTAAAACTAGTATAAGCTGAACCTATATCTACCGTGTAAATCTAATCTTTGTTTACCTCTCTGAATGTAGTGCAAACAGAACACATGTCTACCTTTTTGACTCTAGTGCAAACAGAACACATGTCTACCTTTTTGACTCTAGTGCAAACAGAACACATGTCTACCTTTTTGACTCTAGTGCAAACAGAACACATGTCTACCTTTTTGACTCTAGTGCAAACAGAACACATGTCTACCTTTTTGACTCTAGTGCAAACAGAACACATGTCTACCTTTTTGACTCTAGTGCAAACAGAACACATGTCTACCTTTTTGACTCTAGTGCAAACAGAACACATGTCTACCTTTTTGACTCTAGTGCAAACAGAACACATGTCTACCTTTTTGACTCTAGTGCAAACAGAACACATGTCTACCTGTTTGACTCTAGTGCAAACAGAACACATGTCTACCTTTCGGACTCTAGTGCAAACAGAACACATGTCTACCTTTTTGACTCTAGTGCAAACAGAACACATGTCTACCTTTTTGACTCTAGTGCAAACAGAACACATGTCTACCTTTTTGACTCTAGTGCAAACAGAACACATGTCTACCTTTTTGACTCTAGTGCAAACAGAACACATGTCTACCTTTTTGACTCTAGTGCAAACAGAACACATGTCTACCTTTTTGACTCTAGTGCAAACAGAACACATGTCTACCTTTTTGACTCTAGTGCAAACAGAACACATGTCTACCTGTTTGACTCTAGTGCAAACAGAACACATGTCTACCTTTCGGACTCTAGTGCAAACAGAACACATGTCTACCTTTCGGACTCTAGTGCAAACCCCACCTATGTTTACCATTTTTAACATTAGTTTAAACTTTACTTTTCTGTTTTGTACATAAAAGCAACAGTGTGTTTTACTATAGTGTAAATTGAGCCTATGTCTACCTTTTTGACTTTAGTGCAAGCCAGACAAATATTTTAGTATTTTTATAATTTTTTGTAATTTTTGACCTGTGAAACTTTATAGTGAACATTAAATAATCCAATAATGATAGGAATGTCATGAGACCCACTTATATAACCTAATCATATTATAATTACATAATATTAATGTTATTATTAATATAATTACTACTTTACTAAAATTATAATAATTATCATTATTACCCATATAATTATTATATTGTTACTATTATTAGTCTTATATTAAATAATATTATGACAGTGATCATTAACAATATTTTTATTCAATCAGAACAAAACATCTTCTGTCATTAATGAAATGAGAATCATAAAATTAGAAGAAAGAAAATTATGAAAAAAAATGAAAAAGATGAAGGAAAAATTTGTCAAAACAGATTTGTAAACTTCCTCAGAGATAACATTCAGTGAAAAGAAATAGTGAAAAATTCTTTAGAGGAAATAACTTTATTTTTACTTTTAGCATTTCTAGCTGTTGCCATTTCTGTGAACCACTTGTTGCTGTTCATTTAAGAAAGGAAAGAAAGAACACTACTTTCAAAGCAAAAGTCTGCAAGAGAAAATGTTTATGCACCTTTTGAAAGCATAATAAGAGGCAGGGGAAGGTAGGAAAAGACTGGAGGAGAAAGATATAGCATTTGTTAATATAGAAAAGAGAATATAATGAAAAAGGAAGAAGGAGGCGGGGAATTTGGAGGAGGAGAAACAAACCAATAAACAGTAGGGACAAGAAAGAAAGCAAGTAGGTGAGAGAAGAATACAAAGTAAGTAGGAGAGAAAAAGAGGGAAAAGAAAGAAAAAGAAAAGTGAATGAAAAAAGGCAAAAGAAATTGTATCAGAAACACTTTGATAAATACTGGCTAAATACAGAAATTCATGAGAATATTTAGAATGTTCCAGACCCTAGTACTATTGAGATCGGTGAGAAAACTAGGTAAATTGCTGGAAATCTGAGGAGATTTGCTTTCACTCAATCTTGAATGATAACACCAAATATTAAGGTGCTAGCTTATAAATGCAGGAAATAATGATAATAATAATACAAAAATACAAGTACTGCCATCATAAAATGGCATCCAATCTGCATTGGTACTGATGTAGGGTGCATGAACTTTGAACTTAAACAGAAATGGTAGTCACAAACCAGAGACGGTGATTGAAAAATGGCCAAGTCAAGATCTTGTAAAATTTCAAGATATAAACAGACTCCATTCTTGAGCCCACCAAACCAGATATCCCTGTTATTGAAAAAGAAATGCCTCCTCATCAACGTGGCTGTTCATGGTGACCATAATATCATGGTCAAAGAAATTTGAATAATGCTGAATATTCTAACACTTCAGAAGTTTGTTTGTGTTGCTTGGCACAGCAAATGTTCTGTGAAAGGTGTTCTGTGTCTGAGGTTGTATGACTTAACGGAGAGCACCTATTATGGAAGATCTCTGGTTGAAAATAAAAAGAACTGAGTGGAAGAAGAAATAATAATAATAATAATAATGATGATGATTATAACCAATGCCCTAAAGCTACAGCAGGCATGGCATTCATAGCTTCTTATCTCAACTGCTTAGTAGTGTAAACATGTACATGTTTTGCCTGAGCAGACAGGGTTACTCAACCGGAAGATATTTCTAATTGGGTCCTACCATAACTTTGCACATGGTAGATGAAAAAGACATTTATATCCAAAAATTACATTATCTGAATTACGTGAGGATTTAAAAACATTTTTTATATTTTTATTATAATTTTTAGCCATTATCACATTTTTATCATAATGCTTTTATTTAGTTAGTTAGTTTTGTTTGTTTGCTACCATTGTTGGTTTAATCAGGACAAGGGTTCTTATTTTCTTTCACATAGTTTTCATTTTCAATCCGAGATCTTGCATTATATGGATTCTCCATTGAGTCATATGATCTCAGAGAGCATCTTTTGCAGAATATTTCAAGTGCCAAGCAGTGCATACTTCTGAAGTGTTGAAATGCTTAACATCATTCTAATTTTTTAAGCTTTTCAATTTCTTTGACCCTGATATTATGGTCAGCAGGAACAGTCACATCAATGAAGAGACATTTTCTGAAGCAATGAAATACTAATCAAAGTTATCAAAATCTGACAC